>JAIUCV010000002.1:50154022-51354022 GCA_026724425.1 Erythrophleum ivorense
ACCCTATTTACCCATCAATCCATCCATTACCATTGTGAAACTCAAATGTCACTTCCTACTTGTTCCACTAACTCATACCAACAAATTCATAAATAAGTGGCAGCAAGATCACATACATTATCAGCAATTTACATCCCATGCAAATTTCATAAAGATTCCATTCAACAATAACTTACCTCTAAGGCATCATATGACTACAATCCTCATATGGTAATCCATATCATAATTCCAGCAAAACCACATACATATATATAATGCTATAAGTTCATACATTGATATTCCACTATGATGTACTCTAAATCCTTAACGGTTACATTTCAATCAAGCAAAATATAAACGCCTACACTTGGCAATATGATTACATGATGATGCTAGGTAACTAATAACAAAAATTGCATCTATCCTATTCTACTCAGACCAAGTGTAGCTCCCCACACCCGGCCTCAACTCATGGATGTTCATCCACTTGCTTACCCTTATCCTTACCCGAGGAACTTTCACCTGAAATGTTAATCCCATAAAACAGGGTGAGATATGAATCTCAGTAACCAAGGCAATTCCATTATATATCCAGTTTAATTACCATATATGCATAAATCAAAATCAACATCAGAATCATATCCATTATAACAGCAAATGAAACAATTAGGCTATCATGATTACTATCCCATACTAGCAATCATATTATTACATGTTAAAGGCCATTAACACCGGAGAGGCCCGTCCACGGCACCTACTCCTCATTAAGCACAACTGGGGCTCAGTGCATCTGGGGTTTGATCATAACCCGGTGCTTGATCATAGCACATGCACGGGTGGCAGCCGCACCACGGCTCCACCATGGACTCACAAGGTCCAATACAATATAACAGATAGCTAATCAATTCATTCAACATTTTCAATCAATCATGTACCACATCATATGAAACTAAATCAAATATATACATGGAATTGATATAAACCCGGTTACCTCACTTGTAGACACTTGTAACAATCACCAATGGTGCAGAATTCCTCCTATAACCATAACATCACATAATTACTACTCTAATTCATCATTAATAATCATAATTAGTACCCAAGGAATTTAAAATACCAATGACTACCCAAGAATCATTTACCCAGCCACAACAAGTCCCAATTTCGGATTTAAGTTTCCTCTACCAGAAAACTCAATATTCCACCCAAAATCCTAAGCAAATTCGTACATAATTAATACCCATTTTATAAATTAGCTATGGGGGTCTCAAATTAACCATTAAAGCATCAAAATGGAGGGTTTAAACTCACCCAAAGTCAGTCCTAATCCCAACCTACGAATTTCATCAAGAAAACCCCCAAACACTTACATTTCAGATTTTGGGTAGGATGAAAATGCTCTAAATGAAAAACTAATCGGGTCAAATTAAAGAGAAAGATGAGGGGATTAAGTTGTATAACTATTACCTTGGCTGAATCTTGCTCTAAGTATGAGAAAATGCCCAATCTTTGCCTCAAACCCTTGCCTCCTCTCAACCTCCGAATTTCCCTCTCAAGTTTCAGAAAAATGTGAGAGTGGCTGAAACATTAAGGTTTCAAGTGGGCTTAAGTTGGGTCAAAGTGGGTCATGGGCTGCTCCAAGATCCATCTCCACTTGGGCTTCAGATTTTTTTTAAGTTTGTTGGGCCAGTTTAGAGGTGTTGGGCTGCAGAATTTACTGAGCCAGTTTTTTTATGCATTTGGGTTGCTGAAGTTTAATTGAGTTTGGGCCAAGTTTGAAGAGCTCAAGAGTTTTAGGTCTGCACAAAGATTATTGGGCCACTTAGAAGAGTCTATACAAGATAAATCTTGGGCCTCCATCCCACTAAATTATGTTAGGTCTACACATAATCCATTGGGCCTCTATTAACCTCTTCTCATGATCTATTAATTTAGGCCTAGATAGAATTTCTATCCCAATTAAATCTCAAACCCATATTAATAATTTATCTCTCTAAAGTCTCCATTCACTTAACTTGCCCAATGAGCCCATATTAATTACTCTTAATTAATTCTAATCCATGATTAATACCTTAATTAATTATGGGGTGTTACATCTTGCATGCATATTATCGTTCAAATTTGCATTTACATTTAAGTTAGCCTAAACATGCATATTCATGTTAGAATTCACTTGATCTTGTTCAGCCATATTATCACCAGCAAATTGAAGTACACAATCAAAAGCAAAAGAAGTAGTGCCACTAATTCCTACGCTATCACTATTTTTCTTAATCTTTACTTGCCTTCCAAAGGTTCTTTCAATTTTCGGATCCAAATCAATTAATTTCTCGCTAGAGGTCCTTGTCATAAACTAATTAGGTAAGCAAAAACTAAGAAGCAACACAAAAACTAGCAAAAAAAAAATCAAAACAATAAGTCTAAAAAAAGAGAAAATAATTGAAAAATTAGAAAAATTTCCTCACACCAAGAGGCAAGAAGACTAATTCCAAGTTAAACTACCAACTACCTAGCATATATAAACACTCAAAAACAAAGACAAATCACACAAATGAAGTTCACAAAAATAAAGAAAATAAATCTACAAAAATAAGAAAAATCCTAGAAAATTTGAGACAATACTAAAAAATTAAAAAAGTGCCTTAAATGTTGGAATTTGGCCAAAAAATGGTGCACCTAATAGCTTTGCTATTATTTATGTTTAAAACACCCAAAAACATGGAAAACAAAGTTTGAGAATTTTTTTGGCACATTAAACAAATATTCCATCAAGCAGCACAATTAATTCAAGCAATCAAAATGTCCAAATTCCAAGTCCAAAATAGGGTAAAAAGTAAACAAAAATAGAGCAAAAATAAAGCAAAAAAATTAGGAAACCCTCTTCAAACAATTAAGAAACCAAACTCTCCGACAATGGCACTAAATTTGATAGTTGTGTTGTGTAACCTCAAATAAAACTAAGTTGGAAAAGGCTTGTAGTTAATGGTGCAACCTAGGTCACCTCTTAAGGAGTTTTTGCCACTAATTATTTATGAAAGAGTATTCCAAGAATCACTAAATGAAAATTACTTAGGGGATTTTGAGTTATTGAATTTTGATTAAATTAAAGAAAAGAAACAAGAACTAAAAGCTTAAGAATAAGTGTAGTTAACTACTAGGAAAATATGGTAACTAGTCTTTAGATGGACTCCCTAGAATTCAATTATCCTTACTCCCTTTTTAATGTACCAAAATTGGATTTAAACTCTTACTCATTAGTGTATTCTCCATAAGAACTCTTGAATTACTATCCAAGACTCAATTCATTAATAATTCAAGGACTTTGCAACTATAAGAAACCTTGAATAATTAATCAATTGAGTTAGGAACAAGAACACACACAAAAAATCCTAAATGCTCACTAAAATCTATTGAACAATCCACTTAAAATGCTAATCAACCAATTAGATTAATAAATTCATTAAGCACAACAATTGCACAAAAACACTAGCCACTTAATTCAATAACCATTGCATCAATTGGCCTAAAAACAAGATGAATTTAATAGCAAATTGTGTAGCCATTAAGTCTAGACTTTTTACAAACACTTAGGGATCAAAATTAACATTCAATTATGTAATTACAATCAAACCAAAATTCAAAGTAATGCAATAAATTCCAACCACTAAATTCCCTAAATTAATAAGATAAACCTAGCCAAATTAACAAAGGAATCAATGCTAAAATTAAAAGATAAAGGAAGGAGAATTTATCCAATTTAGGGCTCAAATCTGCATCAAGGGAGTTCCAATCTTCAGCTAGCTACCAAGAGAAAATCAAGCTACCATGGAGAAGATAAATGGAAGAAAATGGAGGAGAAAGAAGATAAAATCATTGAGCTTCTTTGAATCAATTTCTTCTCTCCTTTTTGTGTCTCTGGAGCTCACCCAGCTAGCGTTGTTCTTCCATCATCCTTTTTGTGTTATTATTTAGCCCTTTTCTCCCCCTTTTTTTACGTTTTCAGTCCCTTTCTTTTTTATGTTTTTCCCACGTTGGTCTCCTTTCATCATGCGTTGCCCCTCTACTTCACTTAATCAATTACTTCACATGTTCTGCTGCCTTCTCATAAAAAACCCATAGCTTCATTTGCACTATTCATGTGGCTTTTTAATTTAGCCCACGTCACTTCCCACATGCTTCTTCTCTTTATTTATTCCAGTCTCTTTCACATACTACTACTCTATTTAATCTCTAGCCTCTTCTTTAGCTTTGTGAACTTCCTCTCCTCTTCTCAAAGTACCAGAACCTGTAGCTCATTTACTGTTTCTTAGCTCCATCTTTCACATTCTATCTAGCCCTCCATTCCATGCGCTTCTTTCCTCATAGTCACGTTTCTATGTATGCTCCAACTCTCTAATCCCATCTCTCATTTTTCACCTTCTACCCTAGCTTTTGTGGGTTTGTTCCTTCCTACTTGCCTTGAGTTTGCCACGTGTTTTCTTCCTCCTATAACCCACATAAGCTCCTTTACTTTTTTTACAATGAAGCTTCATGCAGCTACTACGTTTGAACCTATAGCTTCTCACGTATTTTACTGGATGCTACTACCGTGTATATTTCATTCACATGTTCACATGTTCTGCTTGCTCTTCTCTCCTGTGTCTTTTTCCTTCAAACTCAAAACCTCACTTCCACGTCTTCTCCTCACGCTTCAGCTCATGCTTTTTCTCCTTAAGAAGTCTTACCATGTGGAATGTTTATGGCTTCATGCATGTGATGTGAGAGCTTGTGTGCATGTGTTTAACTTGAGCTACTCCTTCCTTGAGTGTAGGTGTGATCGTACAATTTATGAGTGAATGTGTTGGAGATGTGTTGTTTGTGTGAGTGAATGCGTGCTCCCTGGATGTTGGTTTGCCCAACCCAATCCACGAGTGTGCAACAGCTCATTTGTTTGTGAATGTTAATGTGAGCTGGACCTGAGCTGGAGTGTTTGCTACCCTGTTGCCATGTTCTACACCTGAGCTCCCCTTTTACCCAACATTTAAATTCAAATGCCGAAATTCTGCACAAAAATAATGGAAAAGATGAAGTAGAAATATTCACAAAAAATTATTTAAAAGGATGTATGCACTAAAATTCCAAAATTTTGCAAATCCATTCCTAAAATGCAAAAATAGCCAATAAACTCATATATTACCTAATAAAATGCAAAAGGCCATATTCAATCTTCAAAATGCCTAATTTTATGGGGAAATCAATATAAACCTTCACTAACTTATAGTGCACTCAAACTTGGATATAGGGCCCATAATGTGCATCAAGCAATAATGTCTCAGTGATGTGTGTGAGGAAAGCATTTACTTTTTTATCCTATGGACTACCCAACTCTTATCTGCTAGGCAAGTTGATAGAAGAATGTAAGACATATACAAAAAGTAAAGTATATACAAACATGGTCATCTACCCTAAGGTTTTGTTCCACATGCTATCTTATTCTAATACATGTTATATACATAATCAATAAAACCAATGAAATAAACAAATATAGGAGAGACATGCAATCTACATTAATCATGTAAGGTAAATAACAAAAAAAGGGTAATAAAAAAAAGAAGGTCATAATATTTTGCACAACTAATTCAAAATTGGGCTTAACTCTCAAACTTGCCCCTAGTGGAGTCACCAAACTATCACACCCATAATGGGATCGCATGGGGCTAGAAAAATTTACAAAATTTGATTTTTGGAAATGAAAATCGAATAAAGTAGAGTAGCCACCAGAATTTTTATTTTTTAAAAAGAAAAATTTTGGAAAAAGCTTTTTATAAGAAAAATGATTTACAAACTAGAAATAGATTTAAGAGTTAATTATAAGTAGGAAAAGTGTTAGGTACTCTATAATACATGTTCTTAAAAATAGTTACCAAAATTAATTGTGCAAAATTAATATGGCCTTAATCTTATTTCAACTTCCCTGACAATCACATGCAGAAATAATAAAAGGAAAAGGAATTAAGATAGGAACATAAAAAGGAGAAAAATGTTTATTTATAAGAGGAGATTTGACGTAGGATAAGAGCTCAAGGCTTACTTACCCTATAGAAGGGATCGATAGAAAACAGTATCAGTTGGTTTGTGTTTTTTAATTTTTGTTAAAAGAGAAAGAAAGTAGAAATTATTTAGGTTGTCACAAGCAAAACGACAGTAAAATTGATTTGTATGTTTTAATTTGTAAAAAACTTAATTAATTTCACATCTGTACTCTTTTCCTTTTTTTTATGATTTTTTTAAATATTTTTTTATTTTTTAATATTTTTTTGTATTTTTGTATTTTCTTGACTTTTTCATTGATTTTTTTTTCCAAAAAGGACTTTTCTCTCTCTTTTTTATTTATTATTTTTTGAATTTTATTTTTTTAAAAATGAAAGGATTTTTTTTTCATTTTTATGAAGTATATTTTTAATTTCTAATTTTTATTAAAAGAAAATTTGAGAAAGATGCATAAGTTTAAAAAAGGAAATTAATTTCTTACTTTTTCTTCTCTTTTTAATTTTTTCTTTTTTTTAATTTTTTATTTTTGGAAATTAAACTCTTAAAATTTAAAACACAAATATTTGAATTTAAAATTTTTATTTTTTATTTTAAAGGATTGACATTGAATATCAATATCATTTTCATGTTTTCTTACCTAACTTCTAAACTTTTGAACTCTTAAAACATATATTTTTTTCTTATTTTTTCTTCTTTTCCCATTTTAAGGAAAATGCATATGATTTTTTAAAGAAAAGTTATTTTTTAGTTTTTATTTTAAAAACTTATTTCTTTTTTTAATTTGAAAAATGGTAACTTTTCATTTTTTGAGATCTATTTTGATATTTTGTTTTTTGTTTCCTAGAGAATCTTCTTAGAAAGCTTTTTTTTTTTTTTTTATCAAACCCCATTTGATATGGACCATCCCTCACCATTAACTCTCAAGGTTCACGATACAAAAAAACAAAAGAATTTTTAAACAAAGCCCAATTCATTATTTGTAACAACTCTAATTCTTAATTACTGTGATTAAGTTTAATTATGTGATTAATGATCGTAAATCAATGTCTAAAGTCATTAAAATTAATTAAATTAGAAAAAGTGAAAAAATTTGAACATTGATATTATTAAGGTTATTAGTCAAACAACTAACACCATTTGAGTCTATAAGTAATTCTAATTATCATTCAAGACCTTTAATTCATTTTGCTATTGATTTCAACTCACAAAACCTCTTATAAATATTCTCTAGTCATTTCATAACACTATCATAATAAACTTCAAGGTTTCTAAGTAAAAAATAAGAGTTTAGGAACCTTCATCGCGACTTAGATCCTTCTCGCCGTAACTAAATTGGTTACTGGAGCTCAAAATAAAAAATACGAACCTTTTAATGGAAACTAGGAATTGCTTTCCTTCAAGAGATACAATTACAACCCTAATGCCATATCCATGCATATTGGCAGCACTATTAAAGTACATTTTTCATCGATTTGCATTGTTGTCTTTGTCATCTTCATCACCCTCTATGGCAAATATATCTTCATTAGGGAATTGGAAATAAAGTGGCTAGTATTTGTCTTAAGGATTTTTGGCCAAATGGTTTGCTATAACACTTCCTTTAGCAAACTTTCGAGTCATGTACTTGACATCATACTCGAATAGGATCACTTGTCATTTAAAGACTCTTCCAAAAAACATATTATAACAACCAGCAGAAAAGAGAAAAAAAGAAGAAGAAAAGAAGAAGCTGAAAAATTTTCGAAATCCTGAAATTTTCTAAGTCTGCTAGCTATAGTAAGAAATGGGCTAGCTATAGCGAATGTACCTATTTGCTATGGCGAAAAAGGGTCTAGCTATAGCGAGAGTGCCTTTTCGCTATAGCAAGAGTGCCTTTTCACTATAGCGAAAATGCTTCAAGCTATAGCGAGTGCGGGCATCCCATACAAAAACTAAGGAGTTGCTTGCCATAGCGCCGTAGAGAAAGCAGGGATTTGGGACTGATACGTGCTCATCGTAGCGAGGGTTGTTCTTGGCTATAGCGAGGGTTAGTCCAGAAAAGCGTGAAAAAAGAGAATTTGAGTTCTTAAAACGTCCAGATCCATCCTTTCTCCTTTAACCGACCTAAGCTTCATCCAAACACAAAAAAAAGGCTTGAGAGAGAGAGGGAAACTAGGAGAAACTGAGAGAAAGAAGAGAAGCTAAGGAAGAAAGGTAAGAACCTTTAAAACTCTTCATGCTTCTTCTTCTTGACTTTATTCTTCTCCTTCTGAGTTTCCTTTCCATGGGTTGTTGAGTAAGAAAGCTCTGTTCTAGTCAAGAATGAGCAAGAAACTCATGTATTTTCACTTCTTCTTCTTTGCTTTCCTTTCTTAAGAGCTTAAGAGAGGAAGGATAGTTAGTGAACTTCTAGAGAGAGAAAGAACCCCTAGTTTCTTATATGCTTGGTAGGGTTTGCTATAAAGAAACCCTAGCTTTGTGAATAAGTGTTGAGTTATGAGAGAGTAATTTCATGCTCTTTGTGTGTCTAGGCTCAAGAGAAGCAATTCCATCAAGTAGTGATTGTGAAATCAAGAAGGGAGAAGACAAATTGAAAGGGAAGGCTTATGTTAGCCTATAAGGTAGCTCTCTCCACCTTCTCTCATGCATGGATGTGTGTTTAGCTTGTTTTAGAATGTGTGTATGTGTATTTTCAAGTTAAGAAAAGTATGCTAGCTTGCCTTTACATGTCATGATCCTTGATGCTATGTTATGTGTTAAATGAATCTATGATGTTTGTATAAGTTTGCTTGAGTGTGGAAAGGCCAAGAACTCTTCTCTTGGGTGAGAATGAGCCAAGAACCCTCGAGCTTGGTTGAGACAAAGCAAAGGGTCTCCCAAAAGCAATGTGGACTCCCAAGAGTATGGTTGAGTCCAAAGTACTCAAGAGTGGGTGAGGCAAGTCCAAAATCTATGAGGAGAAGTGTGAGGCTAATCCAAATATTTGGTAAACCCTTGAATGTCTTGTATGCTTGATTCACATGCCAAGGTTGCTTTTAAAATATTCACGACTTCTACTTTTCCATACATGCATTTGAAAAGCTTGCCTTGCACATATTATGTATGATTGAATGAGAGATGAGCTATTGGGATTCTTTGAATCTCATCCCCTTCTCTCCACTATCCTAACATGCTAGGTGGACCAAGTGAACAAAGACATGGGAGCCACCAAGCTTGAAGCTAGGGAAATTGGCAAAGGATTTATGAAATCATCATTTTGTCACCACTTTGTTAAAAGATGTAATCTAATGATGTACATGGGGTGTGCACTTATGAATACTAGTAAATGGATGTACTTATTGTATATGTATGAGAATTAGAACTATAGTGCATGACGTAGCAAGTTTTTGGTATGAATAGCAAGATCTTGGCATTATGTACATGGTGTATATTTTAGTGTGGGAGAGTGAGCTTTGCTAATCTGGGTTATTAGACATTTGAACCATGTTTGATAGCCTATGTTGATGCTTTCCCACGTGCTCATAGAGCCTTAGGAGTAGGAGAAGCAAATTTGAACCCTTGGAGCGCGCTTTTAACAAAAGAAATTGACACTTTGCCCCTTTATGTCAAAGTCTGACCAAATGACCACTTCTTGCCTTGAAATTTGGCATGTGATTCGATCTTGCCTAGATCTTTTTGGGAAGCAAAGATTAGGTAATTTGGAGATCTTTGGAATTTTCTATGATTTTTCAAAGTTGGTATCAAAATTTCAGATTTTGCACCAGCACTGTTCATTTGGTCAGTTTTGTAATTGTGTCATCCGAGGGGCAAACGTGGTCCAATAGCTACGAAATTTTATAGAACAAAATTCAACATTCACAGTGCTTGTAGCAACTAGAAAAACCTCATTTGGAGGTCTAGAGAGGAAGATATGAATTTTTGAAGTTTCTGCCCAGTATCAGTCATCTTGCCTGACTAGAAGTACTGTTCCATCAATTTCTGAGAGCTAGGCTCGATGAACTAATCTAAAGATATTTTTACTCTCTAGTTAACATCCACAGATTTCCATATTGGTATCATTTTCACATATTGGATTTGTTTGGAATTAGTTGGATATTTTTGAATTTTATATCAGTAAACTGTGACAGCACCAGGACCTAGTCCGACCTCCAGACTAATTTGTGTGTCAAATGTCCTGTGTGTGGGATTTTATGACTTGTACATATTTTTAGTATGAATTAGACATCCCAATATTTCCATAATGACCAATATTATATGTTTTCAATTTTTATAGATTTAGTTATGATTTTCCAAATGTTGCCCAGAAATGGGGCCAAGTCTGGCCGAGAATGAATATGCATGTCCCATGTCTCCTTTCGGTTTCCATGAGTTGTGAGCAAGTTTTTATGATACAAATGATTTTTAATAATGAAATTAAATATGAGGAGGCATAGTATGAGCTCACACGGTCCACATGACACCGAAATGAATTACTAGATACGACGCAACGCAAAAATATTCATTATCTTCCCTTGCTCTTTTATGAGAAACTTACATCCTCCATGATAGTAAGTCATTGAAAGGCATGAGATGAGCTAGAATTTATGGTGTTACACATATGGACTCTCAAAGATATACTTCATTAGATTCATGCTAGAAATCAATCAAATAGTATAATGAAACATATACTGCTGCAATCGCCTAGCAACCCACAACAAGTCTTCTCAATCAGTAGGTAGGGTGCTTTACACTCATTAAACTTCTTGCTTAAATAGTAAATTACTTGCCCCTTCTTTCCAGAGGCATCATGTTGTCCAATGTAGCACCCATTGATCTTGGTAAAATGGTCAAAGAAAGAATCAAAGGTCAACTTGGCGTGGGAGGAACTAAAATTAGGGGATTCAACAAATAATCCTTAATCTTATCAAAGGCCTACTAGCAGTTATTATCCCATTCTCCTATGTAATTTTTCTTCAACAATTTGAAAATCAGCTCATAGGTTGCAATCAAATTGGCAATAGACCTTGTTATGTAGTTTAACCAATACAAAAAGCTTCATACTTCCTTTTCTGTTCAAGGAGCCAGCATTTCCCAAATCACTTTCACCTTGTCGGAGTCTACCTTTATTCCTTTCTAACTTACCATAAAACCTAAAATTTCCTTATTAAAGCCCCAAAGATGCATTTTTTAGGGTTCAACTGGAGCTTGTATTTATGCGGCCTTTCAAACAACTTTCTAAGAATTGCCACATAAGTATCCTCTTCTATAGATTTGGCCATCATATCATTTATATACACTTCAACCTCCTTATGCATCATATCATGAAAAAGTGCCTCATAGCTTGCTAGTATGGAGCTCTAACATTTTTTAACCAGAATGACATCACCCTATAACAATAGGTCCCTTATAGTGTCATGAATGTAGTCTTCTTTTTATGATCTTCATACATAGGAATTTGATTGTACCATGAGTAATCCTCCATGAATGAATACGAGTGAGCTTGTGCCATATTGTCAACTAAAACATCAATGGGGGGCAATGGAAAGTCATCCTTTAGGTTAGCTTTGTTCAAATCCTTGTAGTCAACATACATGCAAACCCTTCTATCGTTTTTAGGTATAGGTACAATATTTGCTACCCATTGAGAATATGTGGACACTTGAAGGAAACCCACCTCTGATTGCTTCATGACCTCTTCTTTGATTTTTAAAGACACATTGGGACTTATCCTCTTTAATTTTGCTTCTTTGGTTCAACATTAGGAAATAAACGAATTTTATGAGAAGCAATTTTTGGATCAAGTCCAAGTATGTTTTAATAGCACCTACGAGCATGTCCATATACTCTCTAAAGAGTCAAACTATTTCCTTCCTTTCTAGATTATCCACCATTTTAATCTCTTTTTAATCTTCTCTTTTCCCTAAATTTATATTTTTGATTATTTCCTTGTGTGGACATATTCCTTTATTCACAGAGTTAAGCATCTTTTCAAATATTTGGGTCAACTCTTCATTATTAGATTCAAAATCGTGCATATCCATGGTAGCACATAAATCACTTAGTGGGGTCTCAAGAACCTCTGCAACGAATAGAAGTTTCGAGGAAAACAATTCCCTTTAGGAAGAAATTGAATGAAATGAACGAATGGAAAGGAGTAGAAAAAGAGGACAAGATATCAAAATAACTAAAACTTTATTAATGACATCATGGTTTTTAGAGAATCTGGATTCCTTCTCAATGGCACTCACTTGGGTGGATTTCCTACTTAAGGCATCAACCACTACATTGGCTTTGCCTAGATGGTATCTTACTATAGACTCATAATCTTTTAAGAATTCCATCCATCTTTTCTACCTCATGTTTAACTCTTTCTGGTCAAAAAAGCACTTTAAGCTTTTGTGGTCTGTATATACTTCTACATTAGCACCATATAAGTGCTGCCTCTCGATCTTAAAAGAAAAAACCACTGCTATTAACTCTAGATCATAGGTGGGATAGTTTTCCTCATGTAGCCTGAACTGTCTAGAGGCATAGGCTATCACTCTACCCTTCTGCATCAAAATGCGCCCTAACCCCTTTTTGGATGCATCACTATACACCATAAATGTTTCTTTTGGGTTAGGTATGATTAATATAGGGGCTATGGTTAACCTATGTTTCAATTCTTGAAAGCTCTATTCACACTTTTCATCCCACTCAAATGGTCTATCCTTTTTAATAAGTCTGGTTAGTGGTGAGGCTATTCAGGAAAAGCCCTTTATGAATCTCCTATAGTAGCTTGCCAACTTGGAAAACTTCTAATCTCTATGACTGTCCTAGGTCTTTCCCACTATAGAACTACTTCTACCTTATAGGGATCTACTACAACCCTGACTGAGAAATCACATGACCTAGGAAACACACCTCTGTGAGCCAGAACTCACACTTACTGAGTTTAGCATAAAGCTATTTTTCTCTTAAGGTTCTTAAGACTCGCCTCAAATGCCTCTCATGCTCTTTTAGAGTTTTAGAGTAAACAAGTATGTCATCAATAAAAAACACAATAAATTGATCTAGACATGGCTTAAAGACTCTATTGATGTAATCCATAAAAATTATAGGTGTATGTGTAAGACCAAAGGGCATGACTAAAAATTCATAATGCCTGTACTTGGTCCTGAATGCAGTTTTAAGGATATCCTTGGCCTTAACCCTTAACTGATGGTATCCTGACCTCAAGCCTATCTTAAAAAATACAAATGCTTCTGCTAACTGATCTAAGAGATCATCAATTTTAGGTAAAGGGTATTTGTTCTTAATTGTGACTTTATTTAAATTTTTGTAATCTATACAAAGCCTTAAACTCCTATCCTTTTTCTTTACAAACAGGACTGGTGCTCCCCAAGGTGAAACACTAGGTTTGATAAAACCCTTTTTGAAAAGTTCTTCTATTTGGTTCTATAACTCTACTAATTCAGGAACTAAGTCAATAGAAAACTCTATTTCTCTTTCAAGTAGGACCCTATAATTTCTATGGAAAATACCTTAGGGAATTCTCTAACTAGGGGTATCTCTTCTAATCTTTTTTTCTATGTCAACTTAAACATAAAAGAATACTAAGAATTCCTAGCACCCTTTCATCAAAAATCTCTTAGCCTGACTGGTAGTCATAAATGCTAACTCAACCCTAGTACAAGGTATTGTTCCACAAGATGGCACATATATGATCTTTTACATACAATCAAGTTGAGCATTGTTTATAGACATCCAATTCTTTCCAATAATAACATCAATCTCAACAAATGGCATACATATCAAATTAAGTGTGGTATAACTGATTAAACAAAATGACACAATTTAAGCAAACATGAGAGGTTATCACATTATTTTTGGTAAAGGTGAATATAGATAGATCAGATGGTAAAGTACTAAGTACTAGACCTAGCCTCTTAGCATAATCATATGATATGAATGAATGATTAGCACCTGAGTCAAACATAACATATATAGTACAATCATTCACTGTAATCATACCTTGGATCAAGCAGGGTGACTGACTCGCTTCCTTATGACTGAGTACAAAAACTCTCCCCTGTGTCTGCAGTTTGGAAGTAGGTACTCCCTCCTTTCTCTAGTAGCACTCTTTAGCTATATGTCCTGGCTTTCCAGACTTGAAGTAGAAAATTTGTCTAGCTAGGCACGTTTTATTTCCATGATTTCTACCACATTGTTGGCATGCTGTGCCCTATGTACCTCCCTAACTAGGATAACTCAACCTTTTGGATTTCTTCTTGCCCTAGGGGCTTCTTGACACCTTTCTTGCTACCACTACTAATAAACTCTTCCTCTTGGGGTCTCTTAACCTCTAAGGTCTCCTTCTACTTTGCATGCTTTTAAGATGACTTTCCATTACTCTACACATCTCAATTAAGTCATTAAAATCTCTAATCCTCTATGGCACAATCTTGTCTCTAATTTGTGGTAACAATCACCTTTCAAGCCTCTTAACTCACCATCTCTCATCATCAAATCTCTGTAGGAAGGAGGAATATATGGATAATTCTACAAATCTTGCCACATACTAATCAATAGACATATCTTTTATCTATTTTAGCAGAATAAATTCTGATTCCTTTTTATCCCTGATTGAAGTTGGAAAATATTTCTCATGAAAATGATTCAAGAAAGTTTCCCAAGTGATTGGGATGTTCCTAGTCTGTAAAATCATTTTTGTACTCCTCCACCAAATATTAGCTTATCCTTCAAGCTTAAATGCAACCATCATTGCTTTTTGCTATGATGCATACTCCATCACCTTGAAGATCTTCTCTAATTGCATAACCTATGCATTAGCCTTTTGCATATCAAATTTACCATTAAACACAAGGGATTATACTTTCTGAACTACTATATAGCTTGTTAGGTAGTAAGTTGGGGCTGGATAGGATAAGATGGGAGTGTTGTCTAGGACTCTGTGGGCTAAGGTTTAGGTTTAGATGAACGTGGCACCTGTCTTGAAGGAACTTCCCCAGCAGGTACTGGTGGATGTTGCATCTGAGGTGTGCTTTCTTATTCACTTTCTCTCTTTGCTAGGGTTTCCTAAAATTGTTGGATCATTTCCTGTTGTTGCAACAACATTGCTTGTTGCTGATCCAAGTATTGTACAATCTCCTATAGAGTTCCTACAATAGGATCTTCTGGTTCTTGTCTTGCTGGTACCCTAGTTGGTCTACCTCCACTTCTCCTTATTGTTACCATCTGAAAAATCAGAGGTTTCAACACATATTCCATAGACATCAGAAATATATAAAATCATCCCAATATTCTTCAATCAAAGCATATATATCAAGTTTTCCAAACAAGATATACATTCTCATCCATCATAGAATATCAATGCTTGTACTATTGCTCTGATACCAAAAATGTAACACCTTAGCTATCTAGCTCTTATTTAATTACTATAGATCAATAGTAAGTCCATTTACTAATGACAAAAGAATACTAAATCCATAATTTCTAAAATTCAAATACTTTCCTTTTTCATAAATTCCATGTCTAAACAATTTAACCATTAAAAAAATGTACATAATATTCTAAGAAAAATCTAGCAAAGTTTCCCCTTATAAAATTAACCTTCTAGACCACTCAAATGGTCACATAATAGCCCAAACTCATAGACATAGGAAACTACAGATAATAACAGGGTCATATACCGCAATCTGGGCATAAAACATCAACTAATACTAAATAACTCAAGCTAGAGTTATATATAATTGTTTATGGTGCACTAATATACATAGTACATCATGATGGAGTTAAACATAATTCATATACATTCCTTGTACATTACAATAAAATTAAATATAGAATATTGATATAGTTTTGCAAATTCAAATATCATTTTGTCTCTTTTCCTTTGCTGGCACTGGTACTTCCACCTGGCACTGGTTAGTGAGAAAATAGAAATTGAGGTGAAATCCAGGAGAATCTCAGTAACTATACTCAAATCACCTAAAATAAGCATAAAACAGCCAAGCAAGAATAATACAAGTATGCATGGTTATATGAAACTAACATAAATGCTTACATGTTTGCAATATACTCAATTATAGCCATAGAACTTTGCTTACCTTAGGCTTGTCTCTTGGGCTTAGGAGAACTACTGTGTTCATTCACATTAACCTTCTTTATTTCTTACCCTTAGCTCATTAAACATAATATGAAAAACATGCCATATAATTGATGCAATGTAATATAACATATACTATCAAGAACAACTAATACAATACAATGCATATCAAGCTCAAACAAGTCCGTATGCAACTAGATGGGGAAGAGTAAGCTTGGATAGGTGATAAGACCCAATAAAATCTCTAATTTCTCCATTCCATTTCTATCTCCATCTCTTTTTCTTTCTCAACTCTACACTTACAATGGGGTGGAGCCTCACTAGTTTATCTTGTAAATACACATAAACATATCATCAACATTTCATGCTCATAACTACTTCTCTTAAGTCTCCATGACTTTTATCTATAATTTTAGGCACTCAAGTGACTTAAAATCCCCTTTTTGCATACTTCCAATGCACTTGCTTAGTAGATGATAAATTTGTCATCTAAAATGCTCAATTTGACCATATTCAAGGGCCCAAAATTTGTTAAATTCCTTTTGAATTTTAGCTCTCCATGATTGGTTCAACACTTAGGCTTTAAGTTAGACATTTCATTAAGCTTAAATCCTAAACCAATTATGCTCTTAGAATTCATAATTCAAGCCACAAATTCCATATTTACTATTCATTTGGTCATTGGCAGTATTCATTTGGTAAATTCACTTTTCTACATAATAGAACTCATTGTGGAACCTTAAACCTCAAGGGGAAACTTTAAGAATTCAACTTCTAGGATTCAAAATCTTGCCATATATGATTTATATAGCTACATTAGGATTGATTAGGAGCCTTACAAGCTTGGTCACATAAACCTAATGTCAATTGTTTCCATAATGCTCTTTCTTAACTTTTAAATTTTTAACTTTCAATTTCTTGCTTCTAAATTCAATCTAATACTTCCATTATTGTCCTAATATGATTTTAAGACTATCCATAGTCCAAGAATCCATTTAACAACTTCCTAATTCCTTGAAATCATCCTTGGCCGAAAATGGAATCATAAAGCCCTAACTTGTACATTTCAAAGTTTTAATCAATTCTAAACTTAGATTCTTGTTCCTTCTATCAAATAACATCTAAATATACTCATTAGATATGGAAAATAACATGGTTAACCATTGAACTTTCCTAGGCCGAACCATTACATAACATGGTCTCTCTTTTTAGGATTCATGGAAAACTAATGTTAGAAATGGAATCCTTGCATGCTAAAATCCTTAGTTCCCTCAAGAACACATGAAGAAAAACTCTCCTCCTTACTCTCGCTCTGTAGACTGAAATTTCAAGGGCTTGAACACAAGATTTTGCAATTGTTTTAAATGAAATCTTACCTCGATACGATGTACTCTTCACGTAGATTAATTTCCATCGATTGATTTTTTGAAAAGAGTTCCTTTTTAGCTTAGCTCTAACCTAAATTTTCAAGTTTTCAAGAAAAGAAAACCACCATCATTAGAAAGCTCTTAGAAAGAGGAACAACATTCCTAACTAATACAAGGTGAAACGGGGCCATTTTCTTACATAAATGAAGGCTTAAACTTTTTCTCTCTACCTTCCCTTAATGTGATGCCATGGCTGGTCTAAAATCTAAAATGGAAGCTTGGAGAAAACGATGAGGTGTATCTTACTTAAGAAGCCTCATTTTATAATTTTTCTAAATGTTCGTTTTACCCCTGCGTGCCCATTTGCTCTGTTGGAACTAATTTTTTAGGCTTTTCAAGATCTGACTGCTCCCTACAAATGTTTAGGTGCTCTTTCATATAAAAACACTGATTTTGGGATTTGGTAGGGTTAAAATGGTGAAAATTAGCTATGCCTAAAGTTTTGGCACTGTCTAACCTTTTTAGCATTTTAAAAGGGTCTTAGCTAATTATGATTGTTCTATGTTTTCAAGACCTTCAAAAATCCTTGGTAATCTTAATTTTAGGCTTTGAAACTCTTTTCCTTAAGTTTCTTAAAATTTGTTCAAAATTACAATTTTTCCACTAATGAGCCATTTTTCTCCATTTTGCTATTTTAGCTTCATTTTCTTTTTGTGTATGATTTCTTATCCTTATTTCTAGATGTATTGATTAATATTTTACCCTTACTTAGCCTTAATTCAATTTACTTTAAGGTCCTCTTTCATTAACATACTGGTCCCAATTTAGTTAAAAAGCCAGTTGTTACATTTTGCACATCAAGGCCTTAAAAGCTTTGCATTTAACAACTTTTGATACAATTTTGCATTAGTAAAATTGAAATTGGGACAAGGGTAGTTACCCATTGGTTGAACATCAATCACCTTCTTATGCTATCCCTACATGTTCATAACTAGCCTAAATTGGCCTTGACCTTGATTTCCCTTGCCTATTTGGTAAGAAATAGGTTGTTGTGGAAACGGTAGAAGGTTAGATGTAATTTACATCTCCTTTTCTCTTCTTTAAATCTTGACCTTTTTTGAATCTACTTTCCACTTAAAGGGATGCAACTTTCTCATCTCGAATATCTACATCAATCCTCTATCCAATTTAGATAAGATCAGTAAAATCCATAATATGAGTACTCAACATAATCTTGTAAAACGAATCTATTAAGGTCTAAATGAAATAAAAATAGAATTCAGATCCAATCATTGGAAGTTTGACTTGAGATGCCATCAATCTCCACCTTTGTGCATATTCTTTGAATGACTCTGATAGTTTCTTCCTTATCCTCTTTAGTTACTCTCTGGTTAAAGCAATATCAAGATTAAATTTATACTGCTTCATAAAAGCATCTGTAAAATCCCACCACTTACAAATTTTTGAGTGGTCTAGTTGCATGTACCATAATAGAGCAGACCCCGTCAAACTCTCTAGGAAAAAGTTTATCAGAAACATTTCATCTCTTGACCAAACAATAATCTTTGTACCACACAATCTTAAATGATAAATTGGGTTGCTAGTGCCGCCATATTTATCGAAATCTGGAACTTTAAATTTCTTTGGGATTGAAACTTTTAGAATTAGGCATGGTTCTTCCACAACTAGTCTTTGACCTCTCCTAACTCTTTCTTCTAGTCCTTCTTATCATTGCTAGCTTTCTCCTTGGTCTCTATAATTGGGATCTGGAATGTATATGTGGGATCATAACTAGGAAATTATTACATATCTTTCACTTTGTCATGGAAACATTGTTTGTCAATTACTTTCATTAGAGGGTTTTGAATATTCTTTTGCCTCTGAGCAACATTTGCCATATAGCCAGAGTGCACCTTCGTTACAATCATTCCTGGCAAGTTTGTTCCTATTTTTGCCATATTTGCAATGACATGTGAATGACTAGACACATTAGGTGAGTTCAACACCTTTTTCCTTTAATGCCTCTGCTAGCATCTTTATTGCTTCATTCATCTAGGCCATTTGATTCTCTATAGTTGTTATACAACTATTTAATGCAACTATATCTTTCCCAGCCCTTTGACTCCCTTCCATCTGATGTTCCTCTATAAGCTTGCTTCTTCAATAAGTGTCACAAACTCTGGTAAGAGGATGGGTCTAGTACATGGATTGCATTTTAAAGGTGCAATATTGTTTTTCCCTTCTTATTTTACTCTTTTCTCTTAAAGAATAAGAGAAATTTAATTATTTTAGGAAATATTTTATTTTTGAGTCAAAACAATGATTTGAACTAGCTGTTTTGGCATAACAGCATAGGAACATTGGGCCTTTTGATTTCTTAAGGGGTTTTACCCACCTTGAAATTCAAAGTTGACCCTTGATGCAAAAAGAGAATCCTAATCCCTACATGATCAGTGTCTTCGCAATCATTTGATTCATTCTTGGCATTTGCCTTTCCAACACATCCCTTTCTTGTCAAGCTTATCTTGATTTGAACCTTTGCATTTACCTTTCCAATGCATCCTTTTCTTTAACAATCATCATCAACTTAGCCTTATTAATATACATCTTCTCATTTTTCTTTATATGTTGTTATGCTTCTTTTATAGCATCCTTCAGCTTTATGTTTTCTTCCTTCAACCTTTTCATTTCGGTACTTCTTGTAACATTCGGTTCTTTGAAAATGAGAGAAAACATGAGAAACGTAAAGTACGGTTTCTCTATAAACAAACGAAATTCATCGGATACAAAAGCAAGTCCCCTGAAATGATTTAGTTAAGGTCCCAAAAAATTTAGAAAGTATTCTAGACTCCTAAAAATGAGAATCCCAGACTCAGATGGAAAGAAAAATGGAGATAGAATGAAGAAACAATTTCTTACAAAAAACTTACAAAATGTAATGGCATTTTCGTAATTTTGAGTAAATTTTGGAATTCATATAGGAAGGCTTTTTAAATGAAAGTTTTGAGTTCTCTAGGGTTTTCAGAGGCCCTAAAAACTATGAGAAGCCTCGGGATAATTAAATCCCCTTCGGTGGACGTTTTCCAATGTCGGTGTACCCAAACTTTAACGGATTCGTTCGGGAAGGTTTTAGCTCCGATTTGGGTGATTCCAAAATTATTTTACTAAATTAGGAACCTAAATTTCATAATGGAAATACGGTTCTAAAAAAGGAGCTAAAATGAGTTAGAAATGAAAATGCCAAAAACGATGGGCAAAATTGAAATTTTTAAGAAAGTGGAAGCTTCTTGAACACTCTTTAAGTTTCTTATTTCTTCTCCCCTTCATTTGCATGACCCATTCTGCCCAAAAACTAGAGAAAACACCAGCTCTCTTAGATGCACCATGGAGGAGAAGAAAGGAGGAGAAAAAGCAAGGAAAAGGTAAGGAATTTCATGGTTTTTCATGCTTTCTTCATTCCAAACCTCTTCTCCTCCATTCTTCTTTGTTTCTTATAATTATAATGAAGTTTATAAATCTGTTTTAAGGGATAAATTAAGAAGAAAATTTGGATTTGAAGAGAGGAGCTCAAAGAAAATAACATTCAAGTGAGAAAAAGTATGAAAACAAGGTAATTTCTTTTTCCATGGTTGCTACACTTGCTCCTCTTCCTCCACCATTTTTCCCTACTTAAGAAACCCTAGGAGGGTTTAATTTTTAGGTAGAACCAAGTTTGATTCTTAAGAAAAAGGGTGTGGAGATTAAGAATATGCAAAGAGAATTAACAAATAACCATGGAAATTCAAGATGCAAAGTATAGGGTTTCATATGTTCCTTGCAAAATCTAATTTGGTACCTTGATTTATATGCCTAAATGAGAGTTTAAATGAGCTCCTAAGATCCCTAGAAGTCTCCCCATGTGCTTCCTCCATCAAGAAAATAAAACAAACTCTATGGAAGCCAAAGTCTTCCATAGCTTCAGCCTAAAGGGGTTTATATAGCTAGGGATAGTTTTAAATTTTTCTAACCCATTTTTGAGTCATATATGATGAATGAAGATGAGGGAAGGCCTTAGGAAAAATTTAAGAAGCCTAAAGAATGAGTTGGTGCTTTATGTTCTATAATATGACCTAAAGAAGCAACATGTAGTTAGGATCTTTATTTTAATTGTGTGATGACTCCAAGAGGCTTAGAAGGAGTCAAGAATCATATTTGAAAGGAAAGAATGGAGCCTAGAATTTAATTGATAGGTGTTGCTTCATTAGGTGTATTCTTGGAAACATAAAGGGGTTTATAGACCAAGCTAGAGTCTAAGTAAGTTGTGTGACCTTAGAATTAATTCCATGAACCTAATTGGCTTCCATAAATTATGTTTAGGCCAAAAAAGGAATAATCTCCACCTTCTTGGGTGTGTGAGGTCAAGGGAGAGGATTCAAGGCTTAAGGAAAAAGTGTACAAATATTAGCAGGTAGCTCTCTCCACCTTCTCTCATGCATGATTGCTTGCTTTACTTGTCTTTCAATGTATGTATATGTATTTCAAGCCATGAAAAATGTTCTAGCATGAGCTCTTACTTCATGGTACCATGATGATGTATTATATTTTTCCAAATGATGTTTATGATGTTTGCCTAGGTTTGCTTGAGTGTGGTGAGGCCAAGAACCTTTAGCCATGGTGAGAATGAACCAAGAACCCTTAAGATTGGTTGAGACAAAGTAAAGAGTCTCCCAAAAGTGAGGTTGACTCCCAAGAGCAAGGTTGAGTCCAAGAACCTCTTAAAGAATGGATAAGGCAAATCCAAAATTCACAAGTAAATAGGTGAGGCCAATCTAAAATCCACAAGTAAATAGGTGAGGCCAATCCACTTGCTTGGCAAACCTTTATATGCTATGTATAACTTTCTTAAATAATGAAAATGCCTCTTGAATGTTTGCACATGTTAACATAACCATACATGCATTTGTGAGACTTGTTTTGCATGCTTTATGTATGATTGAATGAGAGATGAGCTATTGGGATTCTTTGAATCTCATTCCCTTCTCTCCAATGTTCTAACATGCTAGGTGGACCAAGAGAGCAAGGTAATGGAAGCTAACCACTTTGAAGATGAGAGTATGACATCAAAGTGTCTTGAAATTGTTACTTTAAGGCCTTATGGATATCGATTAATGAAATCCCTAGTTGTATATGACCTATGATGTTATGAGCATGTATAATTATATTAATGTATTATGTATAAATAAGAGCTAGGGTTATATGTATGGAAATACTCATTTTGGTCATGTAATAGCAATTTTGCATTATGGAATTTCATGTATGAATGGAAGTGGAATATCCAAAATGAGATGCATGAGATTTGGGATCATTTGTACAGTTCACACAAGTCCTAATTATGCTTTTAGACTTACCCAAGAGGTGCCAAACCCTAAGGAAAGCCATTTGGACATTTTGGTATCCTGTATGGAGCCAAAATTGACCATAATGGAACCCTATATCACTTTTTGCCCAAATGAACTCTTCCTGATCTGAGATTTTGCATGCAATTATAGCTTGTTGGGAGCTTTTTAGGAAGCTAAAGAATAAAATTTTTGGAGGCCTAGAGAATATTTGATGAATTTTCAAAGTTGGAAATTGTTTGGTTTTGGTCATATCATTGTTCATACTGGTCCAAAAATGAAATCTGTCACACAAGGACTAAATGATATGCAATTGTCATAAAATTTTATACAGAGAAACTAGACATTCCTAATGAATTGTGACAACTAGAAGCACCTCATGTCTAGAGAGGGAGATATGAATTTTCAAAAAATCTGTCTAGTATCAGGAACTCCAACCAACCTCAGTTACTATTTGATTAAGTTTTAAGGTCTGGGTGTGCCTGAACTGGTCTGGAGTTATTTTTTCCCTATAGCTAACATCCACAGCTTTCTAGATTGGTATTATTTATATAGATTGGATTTTTTTGAAATTAATTGGACATTTTTTGAGGTTTGTTGCAGAATTATGTGACAACACCAGTGAACAGCCTAACCTGTGGATCTTTTTGAATGTCAAAAGCCTTCTGTGATGGATGTTATGGTCTAAAAATATTTTTAACATAAAGTAGACATGTGTAGCTTTCCAGAATGGCCAAGAATACATGATTTCAATTTTTTTAGAATTAGTTATGAGTTTCCAAAGTTTGTGACAGAAATGTGAAAAATCTAGCCAAAAATATATGTATGTATTTCATGCTTCCCCTTGTGTTCCACAAGATGTAGGCCACTTTTAAAGATGCAAATGAGTTGTATTCATATAATTAAATATAAGAATGTGATGTATGAGCTCACATGGTCTACATGACACTGAATGAAATTTTTATACGTGACGTAACGCTAAGAAATGCATTATTTAATGCTTTTTTTCCTTTCCTCTTTGTGAGTTGTTTGATATGAGGCATAAAGATAGTATGAAATGAGCTAGAAATATATGGTGTTACACTTCCCATGCTTCCTTTATATCTTTTTACCTTGGCAGCTTTTGCTCGCAAGATTACATATTCATTCCGTATTTGATTTAGGCCCTTTAAATGCTCTTGGCTTTCTTCTTCTAAATCCCTTAGCTCTGCTTTTTTATCCTCTAATTGCTTAGCTAATTACTCATTAATCACTTGCATATTGTTACCAAGCAAGGGATCATGTGGTCTAAAAGAGAGATTAATACCTTTAATCCTTTCTTTAAGCTACTCTTGATACTCCCTAGTTGTGGCCATGATGCGTTTGCCAGTTCGAACTTTCCCTGGTATGTCACATTGTTCCATGCGCTTCTTACATTCGGACTCAATGCTTTAGCCTTTGAGCTACTATGGTAAAGCTGAATTAGGCATGTTGCTTCTTTAGATAAAACATCTTGCTTATATGCAAGCTGTTGATAGACAACTAATAGATTGTAATTAATACAGCCATGTGGACTGATTAAGGGCACATTTTGGAATTCCCTACAACAATGTATAATGTCATGCTAATATTTTTATAGCTATACTTAAGGATTATTACTGAACTATAAAATAACATAATGGAGTTCCTTCCTCACATGCTAATTAATTAATTATTTATTTATATATTTATTTATTATTATTATTACTATTATTGTGGTCTAAATTAAGCATTATACTTTATTTTTGGTCATACCATCAAACACTATGAAATCTTGAACCTGCCTGACGAGCTTGTCGACAAGGTGTAATATCTAGTCTTTTTAGAACTAGATTGAAATCGATGAGATTACAAAAGGAAGTCTCTTAAATTGAATGATTAAAGATGAAATAAAGTTAGAGTAATAATCTAGACATTTAAAAATGAGAATACAAAGCTAAATATGCCTGAAAATTAGAACCAGAATAGCTAAATAAAATTAGACAAAAGGGTAATGGCATTTTTGTAATTGCTAGTAACTTTTTGAAAACTCAAAAGGGGGATCTTTAAATGAGAAAATTGAGTTTCCTAGGGTTCTCAAAAGCCCTAAAAATCATAGGAATCCCTAAAATGGTCAAAAACCCTATAGTTGGTATTTTAGAATGTCCATTGATCAAAACTTTGACCGAATAGTTCGACAAGGTTTTAAATCCAATTTGAGTGAAATCAAAGGCATTTTATGAATTAGAGAACCTAAATTTTTATATGGGAAAAGATGGTTCTCAAAAAGGAGTTGAAATGAGCCCAAATGGAAAGAACCAAGATGAGGGACTAAATTTGAATTTTGAAAAAGTGTTATAACTTGACCTTTTGCTCCTTATATCACGTCCCACTTTTGCCCAACCTTCTAACTAACTTTCCTTTAGTCCAAAATAGATTCAAGGGTAGCTCAAAGTGGTGCACCAAGTGAGGGAGCAAGGGGAAGAGAAAGAATCCTTGAAAGTGTAAGAATTCCACAATTTTCATGCCTTCTCCTTCACCAAAATTCTTCTCCTCTTTCTCCTCTCTCTTCTCATGGTTTTGGTAACTTAATTAGACATGTTTTGGGACTAGTTCAATAGAGGAGAGGGAGAGTTTGAAGCGTAGCATTGAAACATAAGAAAGTGCTCTTGAAAAGCTTACAAATAAGGTAAGAAAATCAAGGTCTAAGTGCTTCTTCTTGGCTTCTCCTTGTCTTCTCATGTTCAAATAGACCTAGCACTATATATAAGGGATTTTATTTTGATCCAAACTTGATAGAAAGTGGGGTTTTGAAGCATAAGGAATCAAATGGAACAATTTGGAATAAAAAAGAATCAATAGACAACAAGTTATGGCATTTAGAGTTTTGGTTGCACCTAGAAATTTATGAAGCTTTCTAATGGTAATTTAGACTATCTAAAACCATGTTTGAGTTCTAAAGACATCTAGGAAGCTTTACAAGTGGCAAATTCCCTAGGAAATTGAATGAAACTCCATGGGCTCCCACACTTCGCTATGTCTCGCCCAAGGGAGGGAACAAGTATCTAGGGAGTGTTTTTCTTAATTCTAATGGTAGAAATGGTCTAGATATGAATAATAAACACCAAAGGAACCATTGGTTTGAATTTAGAAACCATATTTTGAAAATTGGAAGTTAGGTTTCTTTTAGGCATAAAGAAGCAACTTGGTGTTTAGCTTCTTGAATTGAGTTTGTGATGACTCTAATGAGTTAAAATGGAATTATGAGACTTAGATTGAATGAGAAATTGGAGCCAAGATCATGAATTATATAGGTTGCTTCATTGTTCCCTTATATGGAACCATAATCATGCCATAAGCTAGAATAGACTTGTGTCGAGATTATGTAAGGCTAGAATGAGTTCCAATGATGTGTTTGTATCTTATTTGATGTATCTAGGCCAACCAAATCAAGCTCCTCCTAGGTGTGTATATCTTATTTGATGTATCTAGGCCAACCAAATCAAGCTCCTCCTAGGTGTGTATGTCTTATTTGATGTATCTAGGCCAAGCAAAAAAGTTTAGGATTCTTAACTCAAAGTAGCTCTCCATCATTTCTTATATGCATTACTTGGTTGTTTAATTGTCATTGGATACTTATATGTATGTTTGAATCATGAGATATGCTTATAGCTATTAGTTTAATGCTTGGGTACCATTATATTTCTTAAATGACAATTTGAATATGTATGGCTCTTAATGGATGAGACTATGCCAAAAGTCCCTTAAAATAGATAAGGAGGAGCCAAAAGTTTCTAAGAATGGATGAGACAAAGCCAAAAGTCTCAAAAGGGAGTGAGGCTAAGTTAAAGGTCTCAAAAAGTGGGTGAAACTAATCTAAAAGTCCCAAAGAATTGGGTAAGGCTAGACTAAAAGTCCCTAGAGCTTACATTTGAATTGGAATGACTTCATATGACTTGAAAATATAATGATGTATGTTTACTATAAGCATTTGTAACATGCTTGCCTTCTTTGATACAAAAGTATGCCATATATGTATACTTGAAAGGGTGAATGAGCTATTGGAATTCTTTGAATTTCACTCTTCCCCACTTTATGTCTAACCATGTCTAGGTGAGCCTCATGGAGCAAGAAATGGAAGCCAAGGAACTTGAATGATGATATTTTGACAATAGAATAGGATTTTGTGTAAATTGATGTCAAAGTATGTATATATATGATGTTTATGAGATGTAAACCCTTGAGCATGTGTAAAAGTATGTAATTATGATGTATGAACCAAATTTGGAGCCAAATGTATGAGTATGTATATTCTTGACATCCTTAAGCTTTAGTGTGTATGTGTATAAGAACAAGTGGAAAGATGATTTTGAGTTCCATGATGGTTTGGACCTATTTTGATGCTTCTATATGCTATAATTGAAGTGTTGAATGTGCTTTAATGGTCATGGTTCAAGAGGAAAGTCATTTTAGACCGTTTGAAGCCATTATATGACCATTTTGAACCATAATCTTGCCCTAAACCAAAACAAGACCAAATAGATGAATTTTTACATGAAATTTGGCAAGCATATAGGTCTTATCTAGAGCTTTTCACAGAGGCAAAGAGAACTATTTTTGGAGCTCTAGAGAATTTATTATGATTTTTCAAAATTGGCCAAATTATACAGAAACTGTTAGTTGTACTATTCATTTGGTCAGTTTGGTTTTTGGTGTCATTGAGGGGCCAAATGAAGTCCAATGCTCATGCAATTTTATAGAAATATAGATGACATCATACGCTTTTTGTAGTCACTAAGAGCACTCAATTTGGATATGTATAGAGAGAGATATGAATTTTTGCAATTTTTGGTTTGTTGCAAAATGTCCTCCAGACCCAGTTATTGTTACATTGCCATTTCATAGGTCAAATGTTATTATTTTAATCTAAAATTTTTATAGCTAGATGATGTCTTGAACTTTCTAGAAAGTCATAATTTACATGAATTGGATTTTCCTATAATTAGTTATGAATTTTCAAAGTTTAGGACATAATATGGAGCATGTGGAAAATTGCAAGTGTGATGTAAAATTGTGATGTATGCCTTGGACCCGAAATTTATGATTCAAGTTGTGATATTTTTTATTGAACAAATGTGTTATGAATGGAAAATAAGTTTGGTAAGCCCACATGGTCCATTTAGCCAATGATGAATTATTTTGGCTTTTAATAACGGCAAATTCTAGTACAAAAAGTGTTAATTTCATGAAAATGGATACTTTTAGCTAGTTTTAGTACATATTAAATGCTAGATAGATATAGTATTACATAAGGTCTGAATCGTGTAGACAAGGTCTTTAATCATGTATTAAAGTGTAATCAAAAGCCAATCATAGTAATCTACATGGTCTAAGATCCTGTAGACTGTTAGAAAATCTTGTCAATAGGATTGCAGACCTTATAGGTTAGTATTACTAGTATGATTAAGAATCTTGTAGACTGCTAGGAGATTTTGTTAACAAGATTTTAAATCTTGTAGTTCAATGCTACCAACCTAGTTCAAGATCTTATGGACTATTAGAAAACCTTGTTAATAAGAGATCCTTAGCTATCAGTTTCATACTTAAACAGTTATATGGATTGATTCTGTTTGCAACATCATATTCTTGACAAACACAGTAATATAATCAAATGAAAACTCACCTTTGTATCATTGCAACATTAAATTCATATAATGCACACATAGTTAACATCACAATCCCCTAAATTAGGCTAGTACATAAGTATTTGCATTTCTAAAAGGTTCATGAATGCTAATTACACAAACAATCTGTAAGTTAAATATTTTGTTTGTTTATTCCTCATGGATTTGGCTTCGTTAACTGCAGAACTAACTCCTAGAAAGAAAAGTTAGTTTTGCTATGAGATAATGATCCCTGTAGTTAACATCACATTCAAAAAATATATATATATATGGCACTAAAATAGAATACAAATCACATTCAATGCATAATTTCCATACATAAATCATTTGGTTGCTATATAGCAGTTCTCAATCGTCCATTAGGCTATCATACTTAGGTCATTGGCCAACAATAGAGGGACTAGCACCCAGAGCATCTGCCTTAGTCAAGAAGCATATATAAATGCAACCAAACATTTAGCATAGCATAGTCATATGTACACATTTGGCTCAATGCAAAAATATATATGAAATAAATATGTTGTTAGCTACCTGTTCGGTCAATCTCAAGGTTCTGTTAATTTAATCTTTATTGTTTGTTGTCAAGGTCCCTTTCCTACAATTACAATCACACAATACCTTATTTAAGGACAAGCCATGGCCAAAACTTAAAAACACAATGAAATTACTAATTTCAAGTGCCACATATTATGGTTTGCTTCTAATAAATGGGAAATTAGAATTTCTAATCTAGGATCATTCAAATTTCCATTTTCTCTTCCCTACAAATTTAATCTCATTAGAATTCATCAAAATAAGTTCAAAATCCTAAAGCCCATATGCTAAACATCATTTTGCATAGCAATTTAAATTTTACCAATAAATGTTCCTTTTCAACTATGGCAACAAAGTGAGCTTGTAACCTACAATTGAAACATGTGTATTACAATTAGTTGCCAATTTAGCTCATACACGCTGTAATATCTGGTCCTTTGAAAATAATAGAAAATGTGAGAAACGTAACGTATGATTTCTCCGTCAACGAACGGAACTCACCGAATACAAAAGGAAGTCCCTTGAAATAAAGTAGTTAAGGTCCCAAAAAATTTGGGAAGTATTCTAGACTCCTAAAAATAAGAATTCCAGGCTCAGATGAAAAGAAAAACGGAGCTAGATGAAGAAACAATTTCTTACAAAAAGCTTATAAAACGTAATGGTATTTTTGTAATTTTGAGCAAATTTTGGGATTCACATAGGAGGGCTTTTTAAATGAAATTTTTTAGTTTTTCGGGGTTCTCAGAGGCCCTAAAAACCATGGAAAGCCTTGGGACAGCTAAAACCCCTCCAGTGGATATTTTCCAATGTCAATGTACCTAAACTTTGACGGATCAGTTCGAAAAGGTTTTAGCTCTGATTTGAGTGATTCCAAAGGCATTTTTCTTAATTGGGAATCTAAATTTTATAATGAAAAAGATGGTTCTCAAAAAGGAGCTAAAACGAAGGAGAAACAAAAATGCAAAGTACGAAGGGCAAATTTGGAATTTTTGAAAAAGTCCTTTTGCCCTAGTTATATATAGGTGGCGCCTCACACTCTCCCTCATTCAACTTCAGATTTTCCAGCCCCAAACCAGAAGCGAAGCCCTAGGAGAGTGGCACACCAAGAGAAGAGAAGAAGGAGGAAAAAATTCAAGCATTTAGGTATGGAAATTTGATTATTTTTCTTGTTTTCTCTCCACCAATCTCTTCTCCTCTTTTTCCCTCTTCTTCTTCATGATTTTTTCTGAAGTTTTGAAGGCTGTTTTGAAGGAAGAGCAGAGGGAAATTTTCGGATTTGAAGAGAAGAGCTTGGAGAAAGAAAGATTCAAGCCAAACTAACTAAGGAAACAAGGTAAAAATGCATTCTATGGTAGCTATGTTGATGTTCCTTTCATCTCCATTTCGACCTACACTAAGAACCCTAGGAAGATCTGATTTTCAAGCCCAACCAAGCATGAATCTTAGGTATTTGATGGAGAGGAATAAGAATATGCAAAGAAAACCATGAAATAGGCATTAGGATTCAAGATGCAAAACCTAGGGTTTCTAGTGCACCTTTCAAATTCTAAACTTATGTGATGCTTCCTAAGTTTAATTAAGAGTATAAATGAGTTCTTGAGACACCTAAGATGCTCCCCACAAGCTTCCTCCTTCAAGAAAACCAAGAGAACTCCAAGTGGCCCAAGAACGCTCATGGTCTCGGCCAAGGAGGGTTCTATGTGTGGGGGAGAGTTTTAAATTTTTCTAAGGCCATTCTTGAGTCGTATTTGATGAATGAAAATGAGGGGAGGCCTTGGAAAAAATTTAGAACTCAGAAATTGATTTCGTGCTTTAGGTTCTATATTATAACCTAAAGAAGCAACATGGTGCTAGGCCTTTTGTTTTAATGGTGTGATGACTCCAAGAGGCTTAAAAGGAGTCAAGAATCATATTTGGAAGGAAATAATGAGGCCTAGAAATCATTTGAGGGGTGTTGCTTCATTAGGTGCAATTATAGACCATAATGGAGCCTATAGAGCAATCTAGTATTTCATCAAGTTATGTAGCCTTAGAATATGTTTCATGAATCTAATTGGCTCCCATAAATTGTATCTAGGACAAGAGAAACTATCTCCACCAATTAGTGGGTGTGTGGCCAAAAGAGGAGGCTTGAATTTCAAGGAAAAAGTGTGTGAGTGCACACAAGGTAGCTCTCTCCACCTTCTCTCATGCATGGATGTGTGTTTTGCTTGTTTTAGAATGTGTGTATGTGTCTTTTCAAGCTATGAAAAGTATGCTAGCATGCCTTTATATGCCTTGATTCTTGATGCCATGTTATGTTTTCAAATGACTACATGATGTTTATATGAGTTTGCTTGAGTGTGGAGAGGCCAAGAACTCTTCCCTTTGGTGAGGATGAGCCAAGAACCCTTGAGCTTGGTTGAGACATAGCAAAGAGTCTCCCAAAAGCAAAGTGGGCTCCCAAGAGTATGGTTGAGTCCAAAGCTCTTAAAGAATGGGTGAGGCAAGTACAAAATCCATGAGGAGAAGTGTGAGGCCATTCTAAACACTTGGTGAGCTCTTGAATGTCTTGTATGAATTGTTCATATGCCAAGTTTGCTTTTAACATGACTTCCATTTTCTCCATGCATGCATTTGTAAAGCTTACTTTGCACATATTATATATGATTGAATGGGAAATGAGCTATTGGGATTCTTTGAATCTCATCCCCTCCTCTCCAATGCTCTAACATGCTAGGTAGACCAAGTAGCTATGGCAATGGGAGCCAACAATAATGAAGAAAGAAGATTGACAACCATATGCCTAGTTTTATTCTTTTTGAATCCATAATGATGCTTCACAATGTATATAATGCTGTAAATGGTCTATGACCCTTGAAACATGTGTAAATATGACATTATGTGATGGTTAAATGTATGGCTATGATGTATGAGTTTTAGCATATATTTTGAGTATGTAATGCCCAAGTATGTAATTTGGAAATTTGATGTAAATGTGCATAAATGTGGGTTGAATGGCCAAAATGAGATGCATAAGATTTGGGACCATTTGGACAGCTCACACAAGTCTTAAATGTACTTTTAGACTTGCCCAAAAGGTGCCAAGACCAAGGGAAATCGATTTGGCAACTTTGGTACCCAATATGGAGCCAAAATTGATCATAATGGAACCCTACATTACTTTTTGGCCAAATGAATTATTCTTGATCTAAGATGTGGCATGCAATTAGGTCTCATTGAGAGCTTTTTGAGAAGCTAAAAATCATAATTTTCAGAGGTCTATAGAATATTTGATGATTTTTCAAAGTTGGAAATTTTTATAGTTTTGGTCTACTGCACTATTCATTTGGTCTGAATTTGAATTCTGTCACCTAAGGCTCAAATGATGTCCAATTGCCATGCAATTTTATACAGAGAAACTATACCATTACAGTGACTCATGCCAACTAGAAGCACCTCATTTGGAGGTCTAGAGAGGGAGATATGAATTTTTGAAATTTCTGTCCAGTATCAGTAATTTTACCAGACCTGAAGTACTGTTCCATTAAATTCTAAGGTTTGGGCTTGACAAACTAGTTTGGAGATATTTTTTCTCTCTAGCTAACATTTACAGCTTTCCATATTGGTATCAATTGAATGAATTATATTTTTATGGAATTAATTGGATATTTTCAAAATTTTCTGCAGAATTTTGTAACAGTTCCAAAATGCAGTCAGACCTCTAGACTATTTTGGATATCAAACATTCTCGATGATAGATGTTATGGTCTAGGCATATTTTTAGTGTGAAACAGATATCTTTAGCTTTCAATATTGGCCAAGATTGTATGATTTTGATTTTTCTAAAATTAGTTATGATTTTTCAAAGTTCGGTCAAAAAAGAGGCCAAATCTGACTGAAAATACACTTGGCTATTTTGAGCTCCATTTCGGTTTCTATGAGTTGTGGGCATGATTTTGTGATGCAAATGGGTCGTGTTGATATATTTAAATATGATAATGTATAGCATGAGTTCACACAGTTCACGTGACATCGAATGAAATTTTTTGATATGACGCAACATGAAAATAATCATTATTTCCTTGCTTTTTTCATGGGAAACCTACATGATTCATGATATTAAGCTAATTAAAAGCATGAGATGAGCTAGAATTTATAGTGTTACACATGCACTACCACTTTTCTTTTTATTCCAAATCCTAATGTAATAGGTCTACAATTTGTTTGCTCAACCCACAAGCACCTATATATTCTCGGCTAGCCATATCTAAGTAACCAAATTGGATTCTTTACCTTATATGGCTTCTCCCTTTCACCAACTCATTTGATGGCCTTCAAGAATGACTTCCTTCTTTCTCCTTACTCCATCATAGCCATTCTCTCCAATTCCTTAACTAAACCAAAACTAAAATAAGAGCAACCAGAAAATTAATTGATGGAGAAGGAAGCTCCTATGGTTTAGGTTAGTTTTGCCATCTACCTTCTACAAGTTTAATTAAAAACCTCTATTCTTACCTCATGTAGCCACAGTTTACACCTTTCTCTCTCAAAACTCCATGGCCAAAGCTTGAAGCACTTAATCTCTTTTGCTCAAGGTTGCTCTCAGCCTTAATAAACCAAAACTGAAAAGGAAACAATTACAAATAGCCACCTAATACAATATAACTAACAAAGTGATAATTGTCATACCACAATGAATTGGCACTTTTTCTACAACATAATAAATTTACAACAACAATTCTCTTATTTCCAATACTTTTAGTAGCCAAAAATAACAACATTAAAGGTTCAATTTCTCAATTTAAGCATAAATGCATGAGTTTTGTATTTAGATCTCAAAATTCATCCTTAACATGTTTGCCCAACTAAAAAAATCACAAAAAGGTGCAAGGAATTCGGATTTCAAGCCATGCACTTCAAACTAGCATAATTCCATAATTTCACATATATACATATTTCAGCTACTAACTTCAAAAATTCATATATTGAGATAGAAAACTCCAATTTGCACAAATTAGGACTTTATGGAAAGCTCATGACATGAACTACATGTTTTAAAGATTTCATGTCAAAACAAGTTCATTTGGGCCACAAGAATCTAATGGAATAGTAACTATATTAGTATTTGGGACCCAGCCTAGACCTAAAACTTTAAGCATGCATATCTTTGGCTACATAGCTCCAATTTAGGTGATCTTGGTAGTTGTGGAATGCTTATAATACCAACTATATGCTTATAAAATTTCATGACCACTAAATTCTATTTAGTCCCTCAAATATATGGAAAACAAGAACTAACCATATGAACAGTACCCAGGCAATTTTGCATTTTTTAGCCAACTTTGAAAAATTATAATAAATTCTGCATAGCTCCAAAACTGGTATTCTTGGGCTCGTGAAAAGATCTAAATGAGTCTAAATGCTTACCAAAATTTATGGCAAAATTCATTCATTTGGTCAGATTTTGGTTTAAGGGTAGAAGTGACACAAAATGGCACAAGTATGGATTCAAATGGTTTAAAATGACCTCTTCCAAATCTTGTGACTATCTGAGCATGTCCCAAACATGAAATATAGCATGTAAGACCATTTTATTTGGTCCCAAATATCATGAAACTCAAAATCACTCCTCCACTTGGCATTATACACACACTTTCCATAGCACATACATACTTAAAATATATGTTCCTGCATTTTCATAATTAAAATTGACACTTACATTATAATCTCATACTTTTACATATGTGAAGAGGTTTATATCACAAAAATAACATGTACAATATCTCATATGTAACATATTACATAAATTCCTAAACCATTACCAAAGCACACTTGTTGGTCTCCATTCTTAGCTTCTTGAGAGTTCTCTAAACATGGTTAGAAATAATATAAAGGAGAGTGAGATTCTATGAATCCCAATAGTTCATTCACCCTTCAAGTATACATATAAGGCATGTTATCATGTCAAAGAAAATAAGCATGTATCACAAGCATCAAAATATAAAAAATAAATATATCTATGAAATCATATGGATCCATCAAGATTAAAAATAAGCTCCAAGGACTTTTGGTCTAGTCTCACCCAATTCTTTGGGACTTTTAGGTTAGCCTCGCCCATTTTATGGACTTTTGACATAGCCTTACTCATTTCTTAAGACTTTTGGTCTTGTCTCACCCTTACTTAGGACTTCTGGCTTCACCTCACCTAAGTTAAGGGACTTTTGGCATAACCTAACCCATTAAGAGCCATTTCACATTCCCAATGTATATCAAATTACATAATTGCATAAAATCATCAAACTAATAGCAAGAGACATAATATATAATCTATACACACATAAAATCAATCAATGATAATCAAACGACTACGATAAGTATATAAGAATGGATGAAGAGCTACCTTTCTTAATAGAGCACAAAGTTTTCCTTTGGTTTCTCACTTCCTCTTCTCGACCTCACACACACACTTGGGAGGGGCTTCACTTGCTTGGCCTAGACACATCAAATGAGACACAAATACATCAATGGAACCATCTCTAGCCCATATAAGCTTTGCATAAGTCTATTCTAGCTTTAAACTTCCATACGACTCTATTTAGTGGCATAATGAAGCAACTTATATAATTCATCATCTTGGATTTAATTTCTCACTCAATCTAAGTTATAAGACTCTATTTAAACTCATTAGAGTCATTACAAAGTCAATTTAAAGAGCCTAACATTAAGTTACTTTTTATATATAATGGAACCCTAAACTTTAACCTTTCAAAATAAGGCTTCTAAATTTAAACCAATGGTTCCTTTGGTGTTTATAATTCATATTTAGACCATTTATATCCTTCGAATCAAAGAAAACTCTTTTTGGGTAGTCCATATTGGTTTAGGCTGAGATATACGCATGGAGAAACAACCATGGAGTTTTGTTAAATTTTCTTAAGGAAATGGCACCTATGAAGCTTCGTAGATCTCTTATGGGCTCAATTATACTCTTACATAAGTTAAATTACCATTAGAAAGTTTCATATTTTCCAAGATGTAATCAAAACCTTAGGTTCCCATTTATGCATTCCATGGCTTCTTACTTTGTTCTAATGGAAAAATCTTAATCTCCATAATCCAAAACCTTAATTCCTAGCATGATTTCATAAAAAATCAACTCCCTTCACCTCTCCCTTATGTTGGCCAAACCTATAGAGTGATGGAAAAGCAAGGAAGAGCAAATTTCCCATACCAAATGAACAGGCTTTCCATGGTGATTAATTTGGTGTGTTTGATTCCTTGTTAAATGTTCTCTCATCCATAAGTTTAGACCCAAAGCCTCATCTTTTGAAATGCCAAAACCATGGAGAAAGAGAGGAGAAAGAATGGAAACTAATAAAAAAGAATAACATAGGCAAGTTCCTTATGTTTTGTTACCTTAGGTGGCTTCAATCTCCCTTAGCTTTTCGTGCTTCTTGGGATGCCTCTTGGTTTGGTTTGGAGGTGTAGAATTTCAGCCAAAGTATGGGGAGAAGATGGGGTGGCCTTTTTATAAGGAGGAGCTAAGGTTTGTTAAATGGGAAATTTTCAATTTTGCCCCTATTTTTTACTTTCATGGTTTAAGCTCATATTAACTCCTTTTTTAGAACCATCTTTTCCATTATAAAATTTAGATCCTTTAATTCATTAAATGCTTTTGGTTTCACATTATTGGATTCAGAACAACCTTGAATGATCTGATCAAAGTTTTGATCAACTGACAACATGAATTATAGAGCGGAAGGGTTTTAACCATTCCAATGGTTCCTATGGTTTTCTAGGTCTCTTAAAACCGTAGTGTGTTCAACTTTATTATTTAAAGCAACCACCTTTGTGTTTTCAAAAAGTTGCCCAAAATTAGAATTTTACCACTATGTTTATCCTCTACTTTGTTCAGCCATTTTGGCTCTATTTTTGGGCTATCTTAGGCTCTCAACCATGTTTTTAGATGTTTTAATTAACATCCTATTCTCAATTAGTCTTAATTTGCCTTGATTTAGAGTGTTCCCATATCAATCTATCAGTTTCATTTCAATTTCTAAAAAATTGATTATTACAATAATGGGATAGTCAGCATGGTTTAATGTTTTTAATTGCTTCTCCTTTCTTCCTTAAGTGCCACCGGTCATACTAAGGTGTCACTTGCTCCATTATGTATTAAAATAAATAATATAAGTAAAGTTTCACAATATGCACAAGTAAAAGGATTCCAGTGCTACATGACCAAAACATATATATATATATATAGTGGGACGGTCAAAATGGCATTGACTTGGGATTTCTCTCTTCTTTATCTTGCTAATTCACCAAACCACCAACTATGCTAAATCCTAATAATGCATTAGGACAATTCATGTGAGTAAAGCTTAATGGATGCCATGGCCATAACATCATTCCATGCCATGTGTCTCTGGCCACTATCTATTCTTAGGAATTGCATAGGAATTATTAGTTTCATGGTTTATAAGGGAGGTTATTGGTTATACTTGCCTTGTATGACATTCCTATTAATCTTATACTTTTACTAAATGTCACCCCTCCCTCAACAAGCATGGCTACATGTTATTGAAGTAGGATTTAGTATGTTTCCTCCATTTTCCTTTTATTTAGCCCACAAAATTCCATTAACCCTAAATTAGTCAATTAACTCCTAATTAATCATGATTAATTCCTTAAGATTGGCTCCTCTAAACTCTCTTACTTATTTAGGTGATTACTTTTAATGCCACCCTTTTTGTATTCTCCTTTTAGTGTACATTACAATTTAGACAAAATTTAGGATGTGACGTATAATATCCTCATTTTCCCACCAAGCTAGCTTCCACTAGATTATATTTTCATCCAATTGAACAAGCAATTGAGCCCAATTATCATGGCTCATCCTTGAAGATGATAACACAAAACCTTCACGACTAATGAAATCTCTAATTGGATGGTGTATGGTGTCATGCCTTCTGCCCAACTAATACTTTATCCCCTAAATGTGACTAAAAATCTAGACAGTTAAGAGCTACTGACAACATTTTAATTTTCCTCCCTTTTTATTTTTGGGAAAATCTTAGTGTCAAAATGTTTTTGCTAGAATAGCTGGCATGGGATTTACCTGCTAATTCTCCACCATCCATAAAAACAATTATGGCATCCAACTCAATTATTCCCACTACTGATGGGAATATCACCAATCGATATATTGCTAAAGCAAGGATTCTCTTAGAAGTATTCCAATCCTCTTTTTTTACTAAGACTTCCAGATGCTTCTCTACATATTTTCTTGAAAGACCTTTAGTCTCCCCTTTTTGATGTAATTGGATTATGCCAAGATTTTCCTTAAAAATCTATGCCACTACTTGTTTTGATGGTAAATACCTAGGATAAGTGTAAATAGGTGCATTCTTTCCCACAGGGACACTCATAAAACTCGTATATTCTTTTATAATGGGCATAATCTAGAATGTAGGGAATGTAAAACACTTTAAAGAATTGTCTCAATATTGACTAAAGCTAAAAGTGCTTCTAATTAAACTAGTATTTGCAATAAGTCTAGGATATCCCTATAATATCATCGAAAGTCTTGAATATATCTTCCTTTCAATTTCATACTCAATATAATCAAACTCTTAATTGATTCTACTTCTACCTTGACTTTGATTTTTATTCCAATTGTAACTAGCCTTATTTGACTTAAACTTAGATGCTCCTTACTGCCCAAAGGTTTCATTACTTTTGATATACCAATCAGCTTATATAACAGCTCATTGTTTCAAAATATATTAGTTAGTACATTAGGGGTTATTGGTTGGTGGATTATTATCATTAACTTGATAATTTAGCTCATTCCTTGAGGAACTTATTACTCCATAGAGGTATAAGTTTTAAGAATCAATTAACAAGCTAATGTAATATCCTGCTAACATATGATAAATTCAATATTATGTACTTGATCATATGTCATTGAGAACAATGTCATGGTATATGAAAAAAGAAAAACTTTATACTTTTTCTTGAGAAGCTTATTGCTTCATGGAAGAAAAAGTAGCTGACAATCAATCTGAAAGAAATATACATTTCCACATAATTGACGCCTAGAAAAATGATTTAAATCTTTAACTAAGACATAATACTCACTTGATGATGCACTAACAAATATGCATTTTCATGTAAAAGTGTAAATATTGTAATTCTCTGAAACTTTGAAACTTCTATTCTATAGGAAATTTATTACCTTACAGAGATGAATATTTCAAAAAAAAAGAGTCTTTTTTGGTTTAACATTAATAAAATGAGATTATACATCATTTATTAATTTATTTTTTCTTTTTTTTTTCATGTGTTTAAAGAAAAATAAAGGGAGAATTAGAGCAGAAAACCCAAACCAAGTAAATATTATTCTAAAAGACCAAATGAAATTTGGTGGACAAGAATGCCCTCTATTAATAAGCCTTATGAAACCTGCACAATTTACTCCATCAGGTCTTCTTCTGCCATTTTTGTTCCCTACGAGGTCTAGCTTCCTCCATGATCATCTTCCTTTGTTTCTTGAGCTGTCTACCCTTTAGTTCATCATCCTTCTTCCCTTTATTTCTTCATAATTCCTCCTCTCATTTCTTCTATCCTCCATCAGGTTCTCTTGTCATCTTGTTATTTACAGCTACTCACAATTATGTTGTGAGTAGAACAGAACAACCTAAATTTGCTAATATTGAAGGCCTTTTTGTATGATTGAGTAAATAGTAATTTATGATATGCTATGTCTCTTAAATTCTCATGGTTAATGGCAACTTCTTCTTCCTGTGCTTGTTAAGGATAGTCTGCACTGGATTTATAAGGACTTTTAGACTTTTAATAGGTTTACTACCATTATTGATGTTTTGTTCCATTTGAAAGAATGCAATAACTGTTAGAAATATTATTACTTCTTTTTAGGAATATTACTACCTAATTTTAGCTTTATTCCTATTGATATTGTTGTTTTGGTTCTAAAAATAACGAACAAGTCTGAAGCTTTCTTATTTTTTTAGGTGTAGTTGTGATGAGTAGAGGATGGAAAATCAAATGTCAAGTGAGGTGTTCTGCTACTTTCATATGGGTGGAAAAATTTTAAGAGATTCAAGCGGGAAGATCCACTATGAGAGGGGTTAAATAGGTGGAAGACTGATAAAGGAAGGGATATCATTAGAAGAACTAATGAGAGAAGTAAGATTATACATGGACTGTGATGACAGTGAAATACAAATGAAATACATTTTGAAATTTAATGCCTGTCAGCTATTAGACCTAATGGATGATAATGGTATGCAATAATTGATCAAATACAATGATCAATGTGCATATATATATATAATCAATGGGGAACAAACTAGAGCATCACCATCTCACTCGATAACATGGTGAGAAATTAGTCTTTTATGACTTATCCAGTAAATATCTACTCTATGTTATAATTTTAATTTATATACTTAGGTATCACCCCTAGACTAACAAAATGTGAAATGAATGAAAATGTAGAATGAATTTAAATTCTGTTCATTCCACTACTGGGTCTCCTTCTAACCAAGAACTTGTACTTCATCCATGTGTAATGCAAAGTGTCCCTTCACCAATGCTTGAATTAAATTCTGCCAAATGGACAGATTTGATTGTTGGGTGTAGACAAATTTTTTCGAATGCTATTGAATTCAGGCAAGCACTGTACAAGTATAGCATTGCTCATAAATTTGGATACACTTTCTTAAAGAATAGCCCCTACAAGATGATTGTCAAGTGCAATGTGGATGGATGCAAGTGGAAGTTAACAGCATATGCAGTGGCTAAAAGCACACCCTTCCTAAGTGTGCGAACCTTTTGTAGTGAGCATATACACTCAGCACAAGATAACTTAGTAGTATTTCACAAGCAAAAGGCAAACTTAGTAGCATCTATAATGGTTGAGAGTGTCAAATCAAGTAAAGATAAAATGCCAAATGATATCCTTAGTGAGCTGTTCAGAGAATATGGATTGGCACTAAGTTACCATCAAGCATGGAGGGGGAAGGAGAAAGCTTTAGTTGATATCAATGGGCCAGTAGACCGGTCGTACATGCTAATCCCTTAGTTGTGTAACCGTTTAATGGAAGCAGATTCAGAAACTATTGCAATGTGGACTTCATTGATGAACAACCATTTTGAAAGATTGTTTATTGTGTAACACTCTAAAATTAATTAAGGTGTTAATTATGGATGTGGGGTTAATTAAGAATAATTAATATGGGATAATTGGGCAAGTCAAGTGAATGAAAATTTTAGAAAGATTAATTATTAATATGAGTTTGAGATTTAATTGAGTTAGAAACCCTATCTAGGCCCAAATTAAATTAAGTAGGCCAAGGTTAGGAACTAACAGAGGCCCAATAATTTTAGGTGCAAACCTAACATTTTAATGTGAGACTTGGCCCAAGAGAGAGCACCTAAGGAGGGCCCAATCTGATTTAGTGAATTAGAGACTAAAGACTCAACTTACATAAGCTCTTATAAATGGCCCAATAACCCTTGTGCAAACCCAAATCAATTGAGTTCTTCAAACTTGGTCTAGCCCAATTAAAATTCTATAGCCTAACATATGAAAGCTGGCCCAACAAGGCTTAAATCTGAAACCCACTTGGAATTGGACCATTGGGTCAGCCCATGACCTATATTACACCCAACTTAAATCCAACTAAAACCCTAAATACATCAACCCCTCCACACTTTGCTGAAACACAAACACAAGAGGCATTTTCGCACCTTGAGAGGGAGGCTAGGGTTCTAAGCAAGAAATCCACCATTTCTCACTTCTAAGCTCAAAATCAGCCAAGGTGCTTATTATATAACTTAATCCCCTTCTCTTTCGCTTCATTTTGGCCTAATTAGTTTTTCATTTGAAGCATTCTCACTATACCCAAAATTTGAAATATGGTTGTTTGAGATTTTCTTGGTGAAATTTTGTAGATTGGGACTAAGGGTGTTATTAGGTAAGTGTAAACTCTCCATTCTAATGTATTTTTTGATGGTTTAAGACCCCTATGGTTGATTTGTAGTATGGGTATTAATTCTGTATGAATTTGCTTAGGAATTAGGGTGATATAATGAAGTTTCTGGTAGATGACATATTCAATCCGAATTTGGGGACTTGCAGTAGCTGGATAAGTGTCCTTTAGGTAGCCATTAGTATTTTAATTCTTTGGGTACTTGTTGCTGCTATACATGATAATTTAAAGTAGTAATCTTCTGATGTTATGGTTATAGGGAGATTTTAGCATTACTGGTGGCTTTTCAATTGTCTGTAGAGTGAGGTAACCAGGGTTCATGCTAATTCAATGCATATGTCTGTTTTAATTTTGTATTTACTACATGATTATGATTTAAGTGTTAAATGATTTGGTTGGCCATTTGTTATATGCGATTGGACTTTGTGAGTCCATGGTGAAGTTGTGGTACGACTGCCACCTGTGCATGTGCTTCGATTGGGCACTGGGTTATGATTAAACCCTAGATACACCGAGCCCTAGTTGTGCTCATTAGGGAGTGGGTGCCATGGACAGTCCTCTCCCAGTGTTATTAGCCTTTAACCTATAGAATTGTAATTGCTAGTATGGGATAGTAATCTTAGATAGCCTAATTATTTCATTTACTGGTATAGTTAGTACATTTTCTGAAGCTTATATGAAATCATGCATATATGTTAATTAAACTAGAATATATAAATGAAATTTTCCTTTGTTACTGAGATTTGCATCTCACCCTATTTTATGGGATCATACTTTCAGGTGAGGCTCTTTAGGTAAGGATAAGGGGAAGTAAGTGGATAAAAATCCATGAGCTCCAACCATGTATGGAGAAGGCTACACTTAAACTGGTTTAACTAGAATAGATGCTAAATTTTGTATTCTTTTTGTATAGCATCATTATGTAATCATGTTGTCAAGTGTAGGCGTTTATATTTTGATTACTTATGATATATCTATTAAGCAGTTAGGCCTCATTTTAGCTTGGTATTGGATGTATGAACTTATAACATCTGATGTATGAACTTTGTTGAATTTATAATATGGCCTACTATTGGAAATGTAATCATGTGATATATTAGGTGTTGATATGAACTAGTGATGTATGGAATTTCTAACGGAATGTGTATCGAATGATAATTGTAGATATTTCATGAATTCTTGTTATTATTACTCTATGAACTTGCTGATGTAGGGCAATTGGAGGAGTAGAAATTAACACTTAAGTTTTGAACTATAATGATAGATTAACTGGGTAAATTAGGCTAATGAAAGGTATTGGAGCCCCACAAATAAAGGTAGAGCAGCCCTAGGGTGTCATTAGAGGGAGAGTGGAGAGTGTGAGACAAGATTTTAGAAGTTGTAAGATCAGAAGGCATTTTGCTACAGCCAAGATAGCCTTAGCCGCAGCCAATAGAGGCAAAGTTGCCCAGGGGGAGGTCCAGATAGCAATTCGTTGCGGCGAAATGTGAGAGGCCAAACTGGAAGTCGTCCAAAGGGTAATTCACCGTGGCTAAATGAGAATTGGTCTCGGCGAACTTTTGTGAAAATGTGTCAGGCGTTCCAGAGAGGAATTAGCTGCAGTGAAAGGGGAAATTAGCTGCAACAAAGCTCCAACTCGCTGTAGAATATAAGGGTGAACCCGAGAGCAATTGGCCATGGCGCAAGGACATTTAACCAGGCTAACAGACCCAAACTCTCATTTTAATCTAAAAAACCTTAGTTTTTCCCATGGTAACCTCAAGGGATAACTTAGAAACATTGGTAAAAGATTCGTGTGAGTTGGAATTAATGCGTAATAGAGTCAAAAGCTTATAAATGAGGGTTTATTTCTCTTGTGTATATGAATGCGTATAATTATTCAGTTGATGACTCTAATAACATTAAGATTCAAATTTTCCCTACATTTTTTAAATGTCATTGGTCATAATGACTTTTAACCTAGATTTATGATTATTAATCGTGTATTTAACCTTAAGTACAATGATTAGAAGTTAAGATCATCACACATTGCATATGGATGCTGTATAACTGGCTTTATGCTTGGTTCATGATCGATATTGTACATTGATGGTTGCCGCCTCAATGGACCATACTTAGGGACTCTCTTAACTGCATCTACGAATAACATAGACAATGACTTGTTTCTACTTGCTTATGCAATTGTAGGTGTAGAAACATATGATGATTGGGTGTAGTTCCTTCAAAAGGTTAAAGACTTAACTGGTGGTATAGAAATTACTCTAGTTTCAGATTGTCATAATGCCATAATCGGTGCAGTAAAAGAAGTGTTTGCTGGGGAGAGACATGCATTTTACTATTGACATATAAAGGAGAACTTTAGTAGTGAGTTCTTAAAAGTTTGCAAGGGTCAAAGAAGATGGTGTAAGGATGACGCACTGAAATTGCTAAATAGGATTCCATATACTCAGTTGGACACAGACTACGTGAAAGCATTAGAGAAATTGAGGTCATTCTCCCCTAAGTTAGGTAGATGGGTGGAGACCTAGGTTGATGTTAATAGGTGGACATTAGCTAGATTTCTATATCGACGATGAGATAATATCACAACTAACCTTGTAGAATCTTTTAATGCATGGATAGTGAAAGAGAGGATGGACAATATTTGTGTATTAATCAATAAGCATAGGGATAAGTTGTAACACCATACTTCTAGGACTCAATTCATATAATTCCCATGCCTCATCTTATGTTTATTCTATGAAAATAATATAGTGGCATAGGGAGTTATGAATAAAAGTACATTTCTCTACAGGTAAAATTTTTCCTTCGAAGTCCCGTAGGCCATATGAAAGCATCTATCACGTTCTCATACTTAAACACATGAATATAACTCATTTCCACCATCAAATTTGGCCTACAACTCGTGGAAAGCAAAGGAGCACATAAAATCCATGTTTGTATTTTCGGCCAGAATTTCTGTCACAAAATTTGGAAATTCATAACTAAATCTAGAATTATCAAAAACATGCAATCTTGGTCATTCTGGAAACCTTAGGATGTCTACTTCACATTAAAAATACACCCAAGTCATAAAATTCATCACACAGGATGTTTGACATCCAAAAATCTACAGAGTCGCTGGCTGCCTGGGCTGTTGTTCAGTTTATTAATACAGAATTCTGAAATTCATAACTAATTCTATAAAAATTGAAATCACACATATTCAGTCATTATGGAAATATAAAAATGTTAACTTGATATAAAAATAATTACAGAATGAAACAGATATGTTTAGTCAACTAGAACCTATGGAACAGTAACCGGACTCATGGGGCGCTACTGATACTGACAGTTAACTTCAAACATGCATAACTCACTACTCAGACCTCCAAATGAGGTGATCTCGGCGGCCACAGAAATCTCATGACCTCTAGGTTATTTATGTAAATTTTCATAAGTATTGGACACCATTTGGCTATCGGGTGACACAGAATTCAAAACTGCCAGTATAAACAGTACCCATACCAGAATCCATGAAAAATCCCAACTTTGAAAATTCCTCAAATATTCTCTAGGTCTCCGAAAATTATAATATTTAGCTTCCCAAAAAGCTCTTAATGAGACCTAATTGCATGCCAATTTTCAGGGCAAGACTAACTCATTTGGCCAAAAAATGGTATAGGGTTCCATTATGGTCAATTTTGGCTCCATATTGGGTACCAAAATTGCCAAATGAATTTCCCTTGGTCTTGGCACCTTTTGGGCAAGTCCAAAAGTACATTTAAGACTTTTGTGAGCTGCCCAAATGGTCCCAAACCTCATGCATCTCATTTTGGCCATTCAACCCACATGTATGCACACTTCCATCATACTTTCATATTGCATAATTTGGCATCTCATGCTCAAAATGTAGGCTAGAAGTCATACATCATATTCATACATTTAAACATCATATAATATTATATTTACATGTGTCTCAAGGGTCATGTGCCATTTACAATAATCATATACATCATTGAACATCATTATGGTTCAAAAAGAATACAAACTAGGCCTAGGCTTGTCAATCTCCTTCTTTCATGGTTGTTGGCTCCCTTCACCATAGCTTCTTGGTCCACCTAGCATATTAGAGCATTGGAGAGGAGTGGATGAGATTCAAAGAATCCCAATAGCTCATCTCCCATTCAATCACACATAATATGTACAAAGCAAGCTTTTCAAATGCATGTATGGAAAAATGGAAGTCATGGACATTTTCAAAGTAACCTTGGCATGTGAATCAATCATACAAGACATTCAAGAGTTCCCCAAGTGTTTGGATTGGCCTCACACTTCTCCTCCTAGATTTTGGACTTGCCTCACCCATTCTTTAAGAGCTTTGGACTCAACCATACTCTTGGGAGCCCACTTTGCTTTTGGGAGACTCTTTGCTATGTCTCAACCAAGCTCAAGGGTTCTTGGCTCATCCTCACTAAAGGGAAGAGTTCTTGGCCTCTCCTCACTCAAGCAAACTCATACAAATATCATAGATTCATTTAAAACATAACATGGCATCAAGGATCATGAAATATAAAGGCATGCTAGCATACTTTTCTTAGCTTGAAAATACACATACACACATTCTAAAACAAGCTAAACACACATCAATGCATGAGAGAAGGTGGAGAGAGCTACCTTGCTTGCATTTACACACTTTTTCCTTAAGTCTTGACTCCTCTCCCTTGACCTCACACACCCAAGGAGGTGGAGACCATTTCTCTTGGCCTAGACACACCAAAAGAAACATGAATTACTCATGGGAACAAGCCTTGGCATTATACACACTTTAAATGATGCTATTTTGGTTTATGGCTCCATTATGCTTCCATAAGGCACTTAATGAAGCAACTTCAAGAATTCATGATCTTGGCGCCCTTCTCTCCTTTAATCTACGATTCTTGACTCCATTTAGACTCCTTGGAGTCATCACACAATTATTTTAAAGAGCCTAGCTAGGAGTTGCTTCATTATGCTACATTATGGAGCCTACACTTCCATCTCACTATCTAGGGCTTCTAAAATTTTTTCAAGGCTTCCTCTCATCCTCTTCCATCCTACATGACTCAAGGCTTCCTCTCATCCTCTTCCTCTCTTTCTAGCCTAGGTCGACATTATGGAAGTATTTGGGGTTCAAGGGGTTTCCAATTTTTCCTTGATGGGAGAGTCACTTGAGAGGCTTCCTAGAGGTCTTAGAAGCTCAATTAAACACTTACATAGCCTAGGAAATTCATGAATCAAAACAGATTTTACAAACTCTTCAAGAATCCTACACTTTGGTAACTTGAAATTCAATGGCTTTTACTTGGTTTCCTTTGCATATTCTAAATTCCCACACCCTAATTCATGTGATTCATTCTTGGTTTGGCCAGAAATTTAATCCCTCATGGCTGGTCTTACATGGGGGGAAATTGAAGAGAAGAGGAGCAAGGAGACCTAAGCTTAGGAAGTAGCAAAATACCTTGGATTCTTGGTTTTCTTGATTTGTTCTTCACTTGGTTAGCCTCCCCTCACCAAATCCGAAAATTTCACCTCTGTTCTGCCTTCAAAACAGCACCAAATTAAATGCCAAAACCATGAGAAGGAAGAGGAAGAAGAGGGGAAGAAGTTTAACAAGGCAAGGAGTAGGAAAAAGTGGCTAAAACTTACATTTTTCAAAGCTTCTTCTTCCTTCCTTGGCCTCCCCTCTTGTGCGCCACTCTTACCCCTTCTTAATTTTGTTTTAACGTGTGAGAGAGTGGGTGAGGAGATCTGAGCAGAGGAGGGACGTTTTTTATAAGCTAGGGATTCATTTAAGCAACTTTCAGAATTTGTAATTTAGTCCCTCTTTGTAGTTTTATTCATTTGGGCTCATTTCAACTCCTTTTTGAAATCTGTCTTTTCCATCATATTCCTTAGGCTCTTAATCATAAGAATTGCCTTTGGAATCACTCAAAAAGGATCTAAAACCATTTCGAACCGTTCGGTCAAAGTTTTGGTCAACCAACGAACGAAATTGCTCACTGGAGGGGTTTTAACTGTTCTAGGGGTTCCCATGGTATTCGGGGCCTCTGAGAACCCCGAAAAGTTCAAATTTTTCATTTAAAAAGCCCTCCTATGAGATTTCAAAATTTTTCAAAAATTACAAAAATGCCCCTACTTTCTTCGACAAATTTTCTGAGCTCTTCTGGCTTTGGTTTTTGGGCATCTCAAATCTCAAAACCTCATTTTCTAATATTTAAAATTTTATCATAATTTTAGTTGGCTCCAATTCCTTCTATTTCAAGGACTTCCTTTTATATTTGGCCCATTTCTGACGTTTACAAAGAAACTGAACATTGTGTTTCTCACGTTTACGGAGGGACCGGATGTTACATAAGCTAGCTAAAAAACTATATGCTAGCAAGGAAGGTATAGCTAAATGGACAAATGGGATGGGTCCAAGGATTGAGGCAATGCTAAAGGAGAGTGTTGCAAGAGCAAAAAATATGATAGTAAAGCACTATGGTATTAATCAGCTCCAAGTTCAAATAGGAAGCAATTATTTAGGGGTGAATGTGGCATTAAGAGAGTGTACTTGTCAAGTTTCGTAAATGTCTGGTATCCCATGTCCTCATGCATGTGTAGCAATAAAGAAAGTGCATGGAAATGTGTACTCATATGTAGAAGAATGCTACTTACTGAGCTCATAGCAAAAGATGTATATGAATACTATGATTCTTATAGAGACTCAAGATATGCCAAACCTGAACAATCTTTTGATTGATGATTATGCCAGCAACACCTTCCTACTACCACCTATCACAAGCCGTCCAGCTGGAAGACCGCAGAAAAAGTGACATGATCACAATTTCAAGATAAGGTTCAATACCGGTGTTCTCATTGTCAAGAGGTAGGCCATAACAGGGCTAGGTACAAAACTCCCAATCCTTCTTTATCTTGATGCTGTAAAAGTAGCTCCTAGGTGGTTATATATTGGTGTTTTCTAAAGGAAGTAGTTAGTGGTATTGTAAATATGTAAAAGTTAGGCTCTCTTTGTACATTAGCAAATACAACCTATTTTTTGTTTGAAGGTCTAGAAGTTGGGCTCTTTTGTACATAGGTAGACATAACCTATTTTTTGAAGTTATGGAAGTTAGGCTTTCTTTTATACATGGCAAACATAATTGATTTTTTTGTACATACATCAGTGACATGTAAAGGTTCTTTGTAATGGTTATAGGGGAAGTAAAGTCCGAATTTGTTGGGCTATTAGCAATGATATGTAATATTCATTTGCTAGTAATGAAAATGAAGCTTTATGTTACAAGTGCTATGTGTATGTAATATTTGTTTGTGTCTAATCTACGTGCATAGGTTATCAAAAGAATTTATAGTATATTAGTATTTGATTGAACTTATTTTTAAAGTTTTTACTACAAGGTTTAGATTTAGGCATTTTTGTGCATCTTTTCCCTCCATACTATGCCATTATTTTTTGGTTTTGCAACTTTTCCTTCCCTTATATAAGTGGATGTTAACATGTTGGACATGCATTTTCACTTTCAAAAATAAGATTTGCTGTTGTTTTTCATAAGTTGATCATTTTTAACTTTCATTAGGGTTTGGAGCAAGTAAAGTAAAAATGCTTGTATAGCAGACCATGCATTTTCACTATATCTAGTAATGCACCACATAGGTGCATGGCCTTCCATGATTTAAACTTAAAACCTACACTTAGACCATTACTATAAAGTTACTACCAAGTGCAAAAGCACTGACAAGATTCAAGTTCATTACTACCAAGTAGTACCAGTTACTATAAAGTTTAGGTATATTGCCATGTCAGTTTATGAACTTTACTACTACGTTTAAGGCTGCACTGTTGCTGTTGCGAAGCAGAAGGAGATTGATCTTGTACTCAATGATGAGTCCATGCATGAAACTCCTGCACTTGAGGTACTCAAGTCATTTTATTTCAAGGGCATGGCTGAAAAGAATCTGAATGCAGTCGTTATTCATTGTTGCATTAGAATTCCAACTTATTTTACTGATCTTCACATGAATCATAATTTTAGCTACAGCTAACATTGTTGGTTTGCACCCTCTATGCCTAATTAATGAAACAATAGCAACTAGCTTGGCTTATGGGATTTATAACATACATCTTTTTAAAAAATAATCAATTGAATGTTGCCTTTGTTGAAATTAGACATGCTCGCATGCAAGTGTGTATTACTGGCTTGAAGAAGGGGCAGCTGAAAGTATTGGCCCATTCATTTGATAGGTTTGTAGTTGGTAGAGAGTTTGATGAGATTTTGGTCAATCACTAGAGTGTAAGATTTAAGGAGGAGTAAAAGATTGAGGTTTTCCAAAATGCTAGGGCTTGTTTTAAGCTCAGGGCTGCATGTGAGAAGCTGAAGAAGGTCCTCAATGCATATCAAGAGGCACCTCTGAACTTTAAGGATTCATCAAGCTAGAGAAGGATGTCAGGGGATTCAGCCAACGTGAGGATTTTAAGCAACTAAGTATTCAGATTTTGGATTATGTTTAGTATTGAAGAAATTGAAGTTTAATGAAAATCTTCACTAACTATGCTTTCTGTCTATATTTTTCATGACAGTAAACATAACCTTTAATAAATAGGTCGGTGTAAGAATGGAACAAGTAATTGAAGTTTTAAACTATAGAAAAAGAAGCACTAAACCACTATTAGCTTTTAATAGGTATGATTGTCATGAATAAAAAAAATCCCTTCCAATCAAATATATTGATTTAAACACAAGCAAAAATGATAGATAAAGAATTCAATGTTCATAAAGCAGGGTAGAGGAATGATTTAATCAGAGGCATACAAATATATCAACAATCAAACTTGGTGAGGCACATAATAAAACCTGAGCTCTAGATATTTCACATCTGGATGCCCTTCTATCATAGGTCATTCATAACTGAGAAATACAAATAGAAACACACATCTCTTACATCTCTAACAATAGTAAAGCTCCATTTAGTGCTCCACGTACCATCTTGCACATTGCAGTATGGAAGGCTATGTAGTGAATTACAACAGAAGACTGATATTACAACCATATGTCAGCAACCATATGTCAAGAATGGAGCACTTATGTATAACACCAAACAACAATCCACCATTGACATGTAAATAGAAAGAAAGAAAGAAAAAAATACAACCAAATGAACAATTATTTCAAAAGGTTAATTAAGAACAAGTACTATGCACAAGTGGTCCATTACAGTATTGCATATTCATAACCAATTTTAAGGGAATTTATGCTCTTTTTTTAAACTTGTGAATCCTTGGGTAGGGAGCTTTTCTCCTTTGGTTTTCATTTTTGTGAATCCTTCTTGTTCATAATCCAATGGTATAGAGTTGTAGGACTATTACCATAAATTTTAGGGGCATTACTACTACATTTAAGAAAATTTCTATCCACTTTTAAGGACCTTCCAAAGTATAATTACTAGTGTTGTTTAGACCTATTACTACATATTTTAGAAATGTTACTAGTGGACTTCAAGGATTTTACTACCATGTTTAGGTCATAAGTTTAGGATGTTAATGGCAAGCTTAGTGATATGACTCAGTGGACCTTAAGAAAATAGACAATTATGTCGACAAAAGAAAAACAACTCAAGGAATTTCAAAATTTTGTTATAATCATAGCAATCAAATATTTACAACCATCAGTTTACAAGGTTGAAAGATTATTCTTGTTTGTAACTACAATAGTACAAAATCTTGGGGAGGAAACTATCAATGCATCATGACTTTCTGGTTTGCTTCCCTTGGATTGTTGCCCTTGTAGCTTCTATTACATCACTACAACACTTGTTCAATGGATGGTTCACTAGGTCCCACATGAGTTAGACATGGAATGCATCCAACTCTTCCTGAAACCACAACCATTTACCCATGAGCCACCAGGCAATAAACTATAACAAATAATAAAAGAGATGCTCAAATCAGAGTATATGTTGGCACAGTGAGCCCTCCCTACTCAGGCTTTAGTTCCGCAGTCCACAATTGTAAGTATTTTATCAAATAAATTTTACAATCATCACTGAGCAACAAATGAGATATCATAAAGTCAGGATTATACATGTAGTACTACAAATACTAAAAGTTCAAAGTAATTCACTTACATGTTTGATTGTTGGGGCAACTTAACATATTTTATGTTAACAACTGGGCCTATTACCACAAATTTCTTAGGTTTTAACAACTTTAATAGTGTGGCCAACCAATCTTTCTATTATATCACCCAGACAATATCACACACAACTGAACCATTACAATTAAATTTAAAAACTAAATACAAGTAGAACATAGCATAATTTTACCGTGATGTAGACTATCTTTTTTGGCTTACATTGGTCCTTTGACTCAATGAGTCAAGGATGTATAGAATGCATACATGAGGGTCTATAGTAAGGCAGAACCAATGATTTAAAAATAGCACAGGGGTAAATACTTGCAACCATTTCCAAATGACCAATACTTTCCACGGGACAGGCCAACACAAAACAACAAATACCTTAGAAGTACGTTACCAAGGTACAGTCCATAATGTTATAGCCCACTTTGTCGAGCCACAGTTTTTTCAACAAATCATCCACATTGTACTACCTTATAGGTTTTAAAAGGGTTCTTTACACCAATAATTTCATAGTGTATTAAATCAAAACTTAAAGCAAAGGATTATTAATGGTGATATGAAAGGGAAGACATATTAGTCACCATGAAATCCTCATCCAGAATGTGTCATCTGACAGTCAAGTTCTCCTGCTTTTAGTTTTCTATCAGCACTCTGGACACCATGGTTATCACCTATACACACCCAATGAAGGCAAGTATAAAATCATCACTTTTAAAAGCATTACACTAGTCGAGGCATGCAAGAGTTAGACCCACCGATATGCTGATCCACTTCTGTCTACCAAGGCACTGGCACTCAGTACAGGTGAGGTAAAAGTCAAACAAATCAACTACTACCCTTGTAACAAAGCAGGCATATTCACTCACTAATATTAGTACATCAAATACATTTCTAATGTCAGTGACATCAAATGAATCACCAACATAAATTCAACAAACATATGAATTTTCTCATACTGATACACATACTTATTACTATTTGCCCAGGTAGCACGCGAAGTGCAATATTCATACACTTTCTTTTTCTCTTTCACTGTTCATGCGTTAAGGGCTTCCTCCATAGATAGTGACCATTTGATGGTCTTATGACATTGTCTTACTGACCTACATCTATGTTCTTATCCCTCAACTTTATCTTTCAAGCTAGAGGCATCTGGTGTTTTTCTCTTCTTCAGCTCAATGCCAATAGCACTTCTGGATGATTCATCTAATTCATCATCCTCCCCATCTCCGTTTGACATGCACCCGTGTGATGCAGCTGCTTCTTCTCCATCCCCTGCCTCATCACCAACCATATTGCTTGCAAAGGTTCTTTCCAGGTCACCCACAAGAGTCACTTCATAGGTAGGGCTTGTAAGTTATGTCTGTAGCATCAAAAGATTTTCAACAAAGCCATGAGCAAAGTTTAGGAGTCTTTTATACATTTTCTTAATACCCTACAAGGTTCCCAAAATAACAGTTAGTTCAAATATTCCTAAGAACCCTCAACACAATTGATATTCAAGGGAGAATTAGAGTTAAGGATCTAAATATTAAAAAAAAATCTCTGCAAAACCTATTACCACTGGGTTTAGGATAGATTACCACTGACTCAAAGTAAAACCCTTTAAATCCAGTGGTAATAGGTCCTTCACAGTGGAAAAACCTCAACTCCAATTCTCCCTTGAGTTAATTCAAATATAGTGAATGGTACTAGATGGTGAAATGCAAACTCTGAAGGGAGTGTGTGTGGGCCTTTGATATTAAAGATTTCCTGCATCCAGAAGTAATATCAAAACAATTAGTAAATAACCAAATAATCTTATAAGCCTATACAGTAGCTTACCTGTATAATCATATGTAACCAAATAGAGAGTAGCTTACTTGAACATACTCCTTTTCAAGCTTAACCCTTTCTTGGATGCGTTGTTGGGTCCAAAACTTGATATCTAAGTAACAGCATATTCTCATTCGTTAGGCTAGGTAACAACATATTCTCATTCGTTAGGCTACCGTGCTTTGGTTATTGGCCAATAACAGCAATCTAGTACTCATAAAGATTCATCTTAGTAGATATACATGCAACCAAACATAGCATAGGGACTTCGGGAATTCATCTAGTGCGTTAACACAAATAGCAAAATGAGTACAATGTTAACTACCTATTTTGTCATCGTCGTTCTGTCACGTTATTCCTTAGCTCTTGTTGTCCCAACTGCCTTCCTAAATTTCAATCATGCATTGTCTTAATTAAGAATGAGTCATTGTTAATATTTACATTGCAATTAAATTACTAATCTCCCTGTACGAAATTCCTAAACCCCTTTCGTTAGTTAACTATTGGAATTCCTAATTGTAAACAATCACATCTTCGTTTTCTTTTCCTTCTCATTAATTAGTTACTATCTAAGTTATTCATGTGTGGTCCAGTGCTATAAAACTAAGTCCTTAGTCCTTATTTTCAAGCTTGATTCTTTAACTCACCATACAAATTCACACTACACTACTAAGAAACAAAAGCTACTCTAGTCTCAATTTAACTACATTTTCGGATCTGTTTTTGTGAAATTTCTTTCCTCCATTAAATGACCTCCAAAAATCATAAAAATTGGCAGAGTGACCCCTTATTATGTTAATTATAAGCCATAGAAATAGTTTTCAAGAATTCACAAGTATAGCCCCTGAACTCCTACTGTTTTGATCACTACCTCAGTTGAGCTCACTGTACACTGCCCTTGCTGTTTCTGACTTTGTTATCCTATCAAATGAGCCCAGAAAATTCTAAGACTTTGTAGACCCAAAGTTATACGTTTTAGCTACCTCCCCACCAAATTTCATGTACTAATTCCTTCATTTATCCATTTAACAAAATTCTTTATGAAATCAGCCCTAAGCTATCCCATCCAGAAGCTAAATTGAATTAGTGGGTTGTTTCTTTAATTTACCTTGTTCCAAAAATTCTGTAATTTTCCAGATTTCAAGTATAAGGGAGGGACAACCTGTTATAAAAATTTTGGCTTCAAAATCCTTTTCTAACTAATTCTACAAAGGCAAAATATCCCAGTCCAGAACAAGGAAGCAACTTAGAACTTACCTTTTATGGAGTCCTTGTACTTTAGTTTATCTTCTCCTCTCTCCTCTTCTATGGCTGTCCGAGTTTTCTCCCTTCTTACCACTACTTACCTCAGCCAAAAATGAATTAAGGTGAATGGTAACTAATGCAACGGACAGCTCTTGCTTTTTCACCACTTTTAGATGGCATGAAGGCCAATCAAAATTCCTTGACTCAGTGCAATTGCTAGGTAGCAGCAAATATGTGTCTTATTCTTGTTTAAACTACATATTAAAGGTAATATTTAACTCTTGTTATCAAACCAAATATGAGCACTAACCCTTTCCAATTAAATATGTACATACGTAAGTGGGTGGTGCAAGCATGAGGTGTCCTCATTCTAAATTACTTCAGCTATTCATTTACATGGTGGTGCAAGCATGAGGTGTCCTCATTCTAAATTACCTAAGCTATTCATTTACATGCAACTTTCATTCCTAGATCCTCCACGGCTGAATTCACTACCTAATGTAATCAAATGTCATCTACCACATATGCTCACACGCCTTACACATGGAAGCACGAGGTGGCATTGGTATTAAATTCCCATATCCAAGAGAGAAGCAAGCTGTGGTCAATCAATTGGGTATGGTGCCTCATCCCCACGACAATGCAGATTATGAGCAAGATTGGAGTATAATTTATGGACACACATATATATAGTGTAAGCATGAGGTGTAGGGGCTTTTTATTCTTAATTATTTTCTCCCACTTACTTCTCCACCAAGTAGGATAGGTGTCTCCATTTTAGATCATATAAGCTATTCCTTTACATGCAATTTCCATACTAATTCCCACAGCCAAAGATAAAACCAAATGCCACACACATATATATATGCTACGGTGTAAATATAATGGTTAGGTGCATGGGGTTTATTTATTTAGGAATTTCATGGGTTCTCCTCGGTTGCTTGCTAGGTGTGGCTACTTTAGGTTATATAACCAATAAGTCCATGTAATCTATGCCAATTCCCATAACTAAACATAATTCCAAGTAACCAGGTGAATGCTTATACTCTTGTGTGGTGATGGTGTCCAATGGGTGTAATTAAAATAATTAAAATCCCTTCCTTACATTCTCCATTTTGTGCTAAATAATGTGGTAGCCTATTAGTAGTTCTTTCCCATCTAATACCATATGTAAAACTATAACTTTTCTATGGCTAATAAGATGTGCCCATTTACTAAGTACTACATATATACATGGTACAAGTGTGAGGTGCTAGTGTTCTATTCACCTTGATCCTCCTCCTTCCATGCTATTTGACTGAGTTAGCTCTTTAATTAATGTGGGTTGTGTTAACAGTTATGGAAAGTTCAGAATGTGACACGTTTCGTCAATCTTTTGTTCAAATTTGTTTCTTCATTCTAGCTCCATTTTTCTTTTTGTCTAAGCCTGGATTTCTTATTTTCAGAAGTTTAGAATGCTACTTAAATTTTTCAGGACCTTAACTAATTCATTTCGGGGGGCTTTCTTTTGTATCCAGTGAATTTTGTATGTTTACAAAGAAACCATACGTTACATTTCTCATGTTTTCTCTCATTTTCAAAGGAACGGATATTACAATAGTAGTAGAATGTCAAAAGTCAAATAGATGAATTCAAAATGCATAAGAGGAGTCCCTTATGATATGACTAAATAAAGTGAAAAAGGGAATAGCCTATGACCTCTATCCTACGAAAGATGTTAGATAAACTCGATATATGTGATACCCTAGTGTTGAAGGCACTTAAAAGCATAACAAGGGCACATTTAGAAATTGCGGGATATGAAAGGAAAGATAGAAAGAGTACAAGTAAAGTGTAGCAAGCCAATAAGAGTAAAGAAATAAAGCCTAAGTAGAAAAACTTGAACTAGGAACCCTAGGATCCCATAGAGAGCAGTGAGTGAAAATCAAAATACTTTTGCGTATTGTTCTAATGGGATTAATAGAGAAATAACCAACACAAAACCCATTTTGCATGAAGAGCATAGTAGATATCTGAGTTCAGCCTTAGCCATATGAGCGATGGTTACCAGACTTAGTGAGCATGTATTTTACTATCAGATACAGTGATATTAGGCTTTGACATCCCCTAGAGATGAACCATAGTAGATCCTAGCATAGTATAGCGAGTTGCAATAGACCCTAGTAGGGCTTAGAGAGGTCACAGTAGACCTAGGAGTTGCAATAGATCCCACAGAGATACAGAGAGCCCATAATTATAGTACAGTAGTTCTCTAAGGAGATGATGACCTGAAATAGTTTTTCTAGATCAGTTAGTCTCATAGAGTAGTATAGTTACAAACAGTTTTGTCTCAGAGACTAGAGACCTCCTAAGTCTGGTAGACCATTGCCATAGAGATATGAAGGCTTTACTCAAATAGTTAGACCACTGACTAGATCTCTTGAGAGATGAGTATAGTGTATGGGATAAGGGAAGCTAAAAAGTAGCTTTCCTATATTATAGTGAGAAGAACCACTACCCAGTAAACATTGGACTTGACTAAGGAATAAAGAAATCCCTATATACCAGAGTCATGTGTTCGAAGAAGGGTCAGGTTATGATGGGGTGAGTGGTACACTATGTCTTCAGTAGCAGAGATTATGAAAAATTAGTATCCCACAAGAATTTGGTAGTAGTCAATGGTAATTGCTCTTCAATGTTAGTACAGGAAAGAGTAAGAGGATGATGATCAGTCATTAAGCCAAAGAGTTATATAAGTCCCACTCTCGAGTAAATAAAGAGAGTAAAATACAGTTCAAGCCTAAAAAAGCAAGGGCCAGAGTAAGAAATGAGACTGGGACGATTGAGAATGATAGCCCTTTCAAAAGGAGGTATGATCCCAGAAGTGATACGACTATGAGACCTATGATAGAAAGAAATATGATGATAAACCATAGAATGAGTTAGTGAGAAAACAAATAAGATTATAATAGTGGACTAATATTTAAGTAAGTTAAATAAGCAAACAGAGGTCTCTAGTGGCTCTTAATGAATAGAGAAAGACAATGAGGTCTTATAGAAAGCCATTTAGAGAAGATAAGGGAGATTTGATATTAATTATGCTATCTCCCAAGGCATATGTAGTAAGTCCACTAGACAAGTTACATGTAAGTAAGCCCACTAGACAGGAAAGTTAATCCTTACAAACAGGATAAGATTAATTAGATATGAAACCATAAGCTCTTCCAGGAGATAGGCCAGAGTATAAGAGTACATGTAGTGTTAGAAACTACTTTACCTTATGATAAGATCAAGTCAAAGGCTTTGTAGGAATAGCACAGAAAAAGAGAATCAAATACAGTAAACTAGTGACAAAAATTCCCTGGCAAAAGAGCTTAGTCTCTAAAAAAAGTAAATAGAACCAAGAAGGAGGAAAAGAAAGGGTCAGATAGTGAGTATATGAGAAAAGCTAGATAAGGTTATACCCCTAAATTTTGAGAATGAAATTTATTTAAGGGGGGGAAATGTATCATTCGGTACCACTGTAAACGTGAGAAACATAATGCTCAGTTTCTCTGTAAACATATGTAATTCACCAGATACAAAAGGAAGCCCCCCAGATAGAAAAATTTGAGGTCCAATAAAATTAAAGTAATAATCTAGACCTCAAATAATGAGGATCCAAGGTTAGAGGTGCCCTGAAAATGGAGCCAGAATAACTAGACAAAATTCAACGAAGATGCAGTGGCATTTTCGTGATTTCTGGTCCTTTTTAGAAAACTCATAGGAGGAATTTTTAAATGAAAAAAATGAGTTTCTCGGGGCTCTCAGAGGCCTTGAAAATATTAGGAACCCCTAGAATAGTTAAAACCCATCTAGTTTACATTTTAGAATATTAGTTGACCCAAACTTTGACCCTTTCATTTGGGAAGGTTTTAGCTCTAATTTGAGTGATTCTAAATGCATTTTACGAGATTGAGGACCTAAATTTTGTGATGGAAAAAAAATTCTAAAAAAAGAGCTAAAATGAATCAAAAACAAAAATCCCAAGATTAAGGGACATAAATGAAATTTTCTTAAAACAAATTGCCTCTTGAAGCTTTTATATGTTTCACACCACTTCTTCTCCTTTCTCCACTGACTTCATTTCTGCCCGAAAACCAGAGAAGACACAAGAAAGGGAGGCTCACAAGAACAAGGGAAAAGAAAAGGAAAAAAGCTAAGAAAAAGGTGAGAAATTCATGGAAATTCATGTTCTTCCTTTACAAAACTTCTTCCTCTCCTTTCCCCCTTTCTTCCTATGGATTCAGTGAGATGTTTAGTTCTATTTTGAGTCTAGAATAGAAGGGATAGTAGAAGAAGACAAGCAAGGAGAAGAGCATTCAAGGAAAGCCAAGTAACCAAGGTAAATTGCTAAGATTCAAGCTTATTCTTCCATTGTTCTTCTCTTGAGTGGTTCGGCCAAGTGAGGGATAGCAAAGGAGGAGTGATTTTTGAACCAAACCATGGATGAATCTTAGGAAATAGAGTGTGGGAATTAAAACTATGCAAAGAGAATTAAGTAAAAGTCATTGGTTTTCAAGATAGAAAAGTTAGGTATTCAAGTGTTCAATTAAAATTCTATTTTGATGCAAAAGTTCCTAGGCCAAATTGAGTATTTGCATGAGCTCTATAGATCCTTAGGAAGTTCCCCACATACATCTTCCATCTAGAAAACAAAGCAAACCCTTTGCTCCCCTTTAATGTTTATCATCTCGACCTAGAGCAGAACAAGAGTATAGGGGAAGTTTTAATTTATTCCAAACTTGATTTTGGGTCATATATGATGGGAGAGGATGAGAGGAAGCTTTGAAAAAATTTTAGGAAGCCTAGGAAGTGAAATGGTATCATAGGTTCCATATTATGACTTTAAGAAGCAATATGTAGTTAGGTCCTTAAATTAATTGTGTGATGGCTCTAAAAGACTTAAAAGGAGTCAAGAATCATAAATGGATGGAAAGAATAGAGCCAAGCTCATATTTACCTAAGGTTGCTTCATTAGGTGCATTATGGAACTATAAATGAGCCATAAGAACCACCTAGCCTTTGAAATGAATGTGTAGCCTTAGAAATTATTTCAAAAGTGTAATTGGCTTCCATGTGAGTGTGAGAGGAACCAAGTTCAAGGAGAAAAGTGTGCAATTGTAACAAAGGTAGCTCTCTCTTCTTTCTTTCATGCATGAATGGGTGTTTATCTTATCTTTGAATGTGTGTGTGTATGTTCAACCCATGAAAGATGTTTATAACATTTATTTATATGCCATGGTATGATGTTGCTATGTTATGCATTTAAATAATGCTTCATGAACATGTTTTGGTTTGTTTGAATGTGGTGAAGCCAAAAGTCCCTTAGCTAGGGTGAGGATAAGCCAAAAGTCCCCAAGAATAGTTAAGACAAAGCCAAAAGTCTGTCAAGAGTGAGGCTTAGTTAAAAGCCCTTTAAGAAAATGGGTGAAGCAAGTCCAAAATCCCCCAAAAGAAGTGGGTAAGGCTAAACCACTTGCTTGGCAAGCCTATGTATGTTTTATGTGACTTCTTAAATGCTAGAAATGCTCCATGAAGATTACATGCTCCATGATACCCATGCATGCATTTTTAGACTTAGATTTACCTTCTGTATGTATGGTTGAAAGGGAAAAGAGCTATTGGGATTCCTAGAATCTCATTCCTTCCTCCCCCATTGTCTAACTTGACTAGGTAGACCAAGTGAGCCAAGAAATGGGAGCTACCAAGCTTGAAGAAGAGATTTGATAACAAAGTGTGCGAAAATGTCTATTTTTATAGCCATATGAATGGCATATGATGTAATCCCTTGTTATATATGATGTATGATCTCATGAACATATGTAAATTGAGAACCTAAATTTTATAATAGAAAAGACAGTTCTAAAAAAGGAGATAAAATGAACCGAAAATGAAAATACCAAGACAAAGGGGCAAAAGTGGAATTTTTGAAAAAATCTTTCTTAAACCTCCCTATATATATGAGGTGCCCCACCTCCTCACTCATTTAGACACAATTGTCTCTACCCTAAACTAGAGGAGAGAGCTAAGGTTTGAGGCGCACCAAGAGGAGGAGAAAGGAAGGAGAAAAACAAGGTAGAAAGGTAAGGATTTTCTTTGTTTTTTCATTCTTTCTCTTTAGCAAACCTCTTTTCCTCCATTTCCCCTTCTTTATTATAGTTTTATTGAAGTTATTAGATCTTTTTTAAGGGTAAAACAGAGAGGAAATTTTGAAATTAAGGAGGGGAAGCCAAGGAAGGTGAAGAACAAGTAAGAAGAACCAAGGAAACCAAGGTATTTTGGCATCTCTTCACTTAATCTTCCTCCTTCCTTCTCTTATGGGTAGTTCTTCCTACATATGTCCAGCCCTAAGGAGTTGAATTTCTAGCTAAACCAAGGATGAATCTTAGGAATTTAAGGGAGGAAAATAAGAATATGCGAAGAAAACAATAAAAAGAACCATAGAAAATCAAGATGGCAAAGTTAGGGTTTCAAGTGTCCCTTACAAAATCTGATTTGATACAATAATTCCTAAGTCTAAATGAGTATCTGAATGAGCTCCTAAGATACCTAGAGGGCTCCCCATATGCTTCTCCCACCAAGAAAACAAAGCAAGTACCATGGGTGCCAAGAAGAAGCCTAGTTTTGGCCTAGAAGAGTTAGGGCACCTAGGGATAGTTTTAAATTTTTCTAAATCCATTTTTGAGTCATATATGATGAGTGAAGATGAGAGGAAATCATGGAAAAAATTTAGAAGGCCTAGAGAATGAATTGGTATCATAAGTTCCATAATATGACCTAAGGAAGCAACATGTAGTTAGACTCTTTGTTTTAATTGTGTGATGACTCCAAGAAGTTTAAAAGGAGTTAAGAATCATAAATGAAAGGAAAGAATGGAGCTTAGAACTCATTTGATGGGTGTTGCTTTATTAGGTGCATTTAGAAACCATAAATGAACCATAGGACAAAACTAGAGTTCCAAGTAGATGTGTGGCCTTAGAAATGATTCTAAGAACCTAATTGGCTTCCATATATTGTGTTTAGGCCAAGAGAAACCTATCCCACACCTTTGTGTGTGTGAGGCCGAGGAAGAGAAAAAGTGTGGTTGCAACAAAGGTAGCTCACTTCTCCTTCTCTCATGCATGAATGTATGCTTAACTTATCTTTGGATATGTGTAAGTGTGTTTTAAGTTATGAAAAGTGTTCTAGTATGTGTATATGTATTATGGTACCATGATGTTATGATATATCTTTAAATGATGTCTAGTATGTGTGCTTAGGTTTACTTGAGTATAGCAAAGCCAAAAACCCTTAGTCATGGTGTTGAGACAAAGTAAAAAGTCTCCCAAAAGTGAGGTTGATCCCAAGAGTAAGGTTGAGTCAAAACCTCTTAGAGAAAATGGGTGAGATAAGTCCAAAATCCATAAGAGAATGGGTGAGGCTAATCCACTTACTTGGCAAGCCTATGTATACTTTGTATAACTTGTTTAAGTGCCAAGAATGCTTCTTGAATGATCATGCACTTCATGATGCTCATGCATGCATTTTAAGACTTGTTTTGCATCCTTTATATGTGATTGAAAGGGAGATAAGCTATTGGGATTCTTTGAACGTCATTCCCCCCTCCCCAATATTCTGACATGCTAGGTGGACTAAGTGAACAAGGTAATGAAAGCCATCAACTTGGAAGATGAAAGTATAACATCGAAGTGCATAGATTTTGCTTCTTTATAGCTATATGAGTGGAAAATGTTGTAATCCATTATTGTATATGTCTAATGACCTTATGAACATATATAATTATGTAAATATATCATGTACAAATGAGATTTAATGTATTATATATGTTGTAGTGCATTTTGGACATTGAGGAGCAAGACTAGCCTTGTACGTTCTTGTGTATGGCTTGGGGTGAAAGAGTGAGTTTTCAAATTATGGGTTTATGCACCTTTGAGACAAGTTTAGAAGGTTATTTCGGTGCATTCCCACATATTCAAGTGGTCATGGTTGCCTTAGAACTCAAAATGGACCATTTGGACACCTTTGGTGACATAAAATGAATCATTTTACAACCTAATGTTAAGATTTAACCAAATGAATGTAGTTGTCCATGAAATTTTGCACACATATAGATCTTATCTATATCTTTTTTTAAAGACAAATATCATATTATTTGGAGCTCTATGGAATTAATTATGAATTTTCAAAGTTTGCATTTCAACTAATGTAGACACTGTTTATATGGTTAGAAACTTGGGCTATGTCATTCACAAGGCCCATGATGTCCAATGCTCATGAAAGTTTACAGGCATAAACTAGACATGATAATATTTCTATGGCCACAAAGATCACCCCAATTGGACCTTTAACGAGGGAGATATGAATTTTTGAAGTTGGAGGTCAGTACTAGGGATGACAGTCGACCTCTGGTACTATTCCATCACTTTTCTATAGTTAGCAGCCCTTATTGAGGTTTGTACATATTTTTAACATAAAGTAGACATCTGTAGCTTTCCAAAATGGTAATGAATGCATGATTTCAATTTTTTAGAATTAGTTATGATTTTTCAAAATTTATGACAAAAAGTTGGAAATTCTAGCTGAGGCTGCACCTAGCATTTTTGCGTATTCTATCCACTTGCATGAGTTTTAAGTCACTTCCTTAGATGGTTATGAGTTTCATTTGTGGAATTAAATATGAAAATGAGATACATGAGTCCATATAATCCACGGGACACCGAATGTAAAATTTATGCATAGCACAATGCAAATATATTCATTATTTTAATATCATTTTTCTTGCTTCCTTGTGAAATAGATGGCATAAAGCATAGAGATAGCATGAGGCAAGTTAGAAATTTATGGTGTTACACAAGTGGCCATGGATGCCTTAGAAGTGGAATTGGACCATTTGAGACCCTTATAAGACACAAAAAGTGCCATTTTACAACCCTATGGCATATTTTGACCAAATAAACGAATTTTCCCATGAACTTTTGATTGCATATAGATCTCATCTAAATATTTTTGGAAAGATAAAAATCAAATTATTTGGATTCTTGTGGAATTAATTATGATTTTTCAAAGTTTTTACTTTTCTGCTATTCTGATACAAGCACTATTTATATGGTCAGATTCTTCTCCTATGTTATTTGAGAGACAAATGGTGTTCAATGCTCATGAAATTTTCCAAACATAAACTAGACATGATAAGCTTTCTATGGCCACCAAGATCACCCCAATTGGATGTCTGAGTAGGGAGATATGAATTTTTAAAGTTCTATGACAGTACCAATAACGCCAGGTGAGCTTGGTTACTATTCCATTAATTTCTAGTGGCTAGACGTCCCTATTGTGGTCTAAACTTATTTTTATCCTAAATTAAACATCTATATATTTCTAGAATAGTATAGTATGCTTAATTTCAAATTTTTTAGAATTAGTTATGATTTTCCAAAGTTTATAATAGAAAATTGGCACACTAACCCGAGGCTACACATGCAATTTTCTTGTATATGGTTCATGAGCTTGAGTTTTTGGTCACTTCTTGAGATGGTTCTAAGTTTTACTTGTATATTTAAATATGAGAATGAGATGGATGAGTCCATATGATCCATGGGACATGAAATGAAAATTTTATCCATGACGTAACACGAAAATATTCTAATATTTAATGTTATTTTCTTGAAAAGTTTGTATTATTTAAGGAAGTGTGTCTAGAAATAAGATGAGAAGAGCTTAATGAATATGGTGTTACATACTCCAAGGCAATTAAAGGATATGAGAGGTATTTAAGAGTAGTCCTTAGACCTTGAGAAACATGAGATGGTACACTAAATTTAGTAAATGTAAGTTTTGGCTAATCGGAATGAAATTTTTAGGTCATGTTATATCACAAGCCAGGGGGTTATAGTTGATTCCCATAAAGTTGAGGTTGTATTATAATAGGATAGGCCTAAAGCCATAACTGAGATTAGGAGTTTTTAGAGTTTGGCATTCAAACATTCAAAGAAAAAAAAAAGAATAATAACAAGATTTTCATGCTGAAATTTCAACATGTAAAGTCCTATATTGTGTAGGAAGACTTTAGGCTAAGGCCTTATAAGTGGGAGTAGTACTCTCCCCACGTGGACCCGTTTTCCTAGGAGCTAATGGGAGAAGCCATCTACTAGGGAGAATATCCATGAGGCTCTGTAAGGTGTTTGGTATAAATGTAATTTCTGGTTCTCTGAAAATGAGAGAAAATACAAGAAACGTAACGTATGATTTCTCTGTAAACGCATGAAATTCACTGGATACAAAAGGAATTCCTTCCAATAGAGTTATTTGAGATCCAATAAAATTAGAATAATATTCTAGACCTCAAATAATGGTGATTCAAAGCCAGAGGTGCCTTGAAACCAGAGCCAAAATAGCTAAACGAATTTTAATGAAAATGCAACAAAACGTATTGGCATTTTCGTAATTTTGGGCACTTTTTAGAAAACTCAAAGGAAGGATTTCTAAATGGGAAAAATAAGGTTCTTGGGGTTCTCAAAGGCCCTAAAAACCATAGGAACTCCTAGAATGGTTTAAATCCCTCCAGTTTATATTTTAAAGTATCGGTTGACCTAAACTTTAACCGGTTCATTCAAGAAGGTTTTTAATTCAATTTGGATGAAACCAAAGGCATTTTATGAATTAGAGGACCCAAATTTTATGATGAAAAAGACAGTTCTCAAAAAGGAGTTAAAATAAGCCTAAACAGAGCAAACAGGCTTGTAGGGACAAAATGGTCATTTTGAAAAATTGTAAAAGAGGCTTCTTAAATAAGATTACACCTCATTACCTTCTTTGAGCTTCCATTTGTAGAAATTGGAGCAGCCATGGCTTGACATTAGAGAGAAGAAGTTTAAGCTTCCATTTAGGTAAGTAAACAGCCCCGTTTCATCCCGCGCCAATTAGCAAAGTTGTTCCTCTCTCTAAAAGCTCTCTAATGGTGGTTTACTTTTCTTGAAAACTTGAAGATTTAGGTCTGACCCAAGCCAAAAGGAAACTTTTTTCAAGAAACCAATCAGTGAAAAATAATCTATGTGAAGAAAGCTCTGTTTTAAGGTAAGACTTTACTTGAAACACTTGCAAAATCTTATATTTTCAAGCCATTTAAGCTTCAGTCTAGAGAGAGAAAGTAAGGAGGAGAGTTTTTATTTATGTGTTCTTGATAGAACCAAGGGTTATGGAGTTTGAGGATTAAAAATATATAACTAGAATTGAAAAGAGAGCTTTAGAATGCAAGTTATGGAATTTAGAGATTTGGTTGCACCTAGGTAAGATGAAGCTTCCTAGTAGTAATTTAAGTGATCTAAGAGTATATATGAGTTCCTAAGACACCAAGAGAGCCTCCCACATGCTTCTCCTATCAAAGAAATCAAACAAACACCATTTGTGCCAATTGAAAGTATAGCCCTAGCCTAAAGGGGTTCATGCACCTAGAGAGTGTTTTAATTTCTTTCAAGCTTAGTTTTGCATCATGTATGATGGGAGAGTATGAGAGGAAGCTTTATAAAAATTTTAGAAATCCTAGAAAGTGTAATGGAGATATAGGTTCCATATTATAGTTTAAAGAAGTAACACCTAACTAGGCTCCTTAATTTGATTGTGTGATGACTCCAAGAGGTTTAAATGGAGTCAAGAATCATAAATAAATGGAGAGAATGGAGCCAAGATGATTTTTTCTTAAGTGTGCTTCATTAAGTGCATTATGAAACCATAAAAGAGTCATATGAGTTACCTAGCTTTTCTAGTGAATGTATAGCTTTAGAATTTGATTCAATAGTGTAATTAGCTTCCATATGATGTGTCTAGGCCAAGAGAAACAAGCCTCACATCATTCTGAGAGTGTGGCCAAGAGAGGGAGCATAATTCCAAGAGAAAAAGTGTGCTTGGGTGGCAAAGGTAGCTCTCTCTACTTTCTCTCATGCATGAATGTGTGCTTACCTTGTCTTTGAATGTGTGTATGTGCATTTTAAGTCATGAAAAGTGCTCTAGCATGATTTCATATGACATGGTACCATAATAATGTTTTATGTACTCAAATGATGTTTTATATGCTTGCCTTGGTTTGCTTGAGTGTGAAGAAGCCAAGAACCCCCTAGCCATTGTGAGGATGAGCCAAGAACCCTTAAAATTAGTTGAGACAAAGTAAAGAGTCTCCCAAGAGTGAGGTTGAGTCAAAACCTTTTAGAGAACATAGGTGAGGCAAGTCCAAAATCCATAAGAGAATGGGTGAGGCTAATCCACTTACTTGGCAAGCCTATGTATGCTTTGTATGACTTGTTCAAATGCCAAGAATGTTTCTTGAATGATCATACATATCATTATGCTCGTGTATGCATTTTTAAGACTTGTATTGCATTCTTTATGTGTGATTGAAAGGGAGATGAGCTATTGGGATTCTTTGAATCTCATTCCTTTCTTTCCAATGTCTTAACATGCTAAGTGAAGCAAATGAACAAGGTATTGGAAGCCACCAAGTTAGGAGATAAGAGATTCACATCAAAGTGTCTAGAATTGTCTAGAATTACTCCTTTTGTAGCCATACACATGGCATATGATGTAATACTATGATGGAAATGTTGTATAATCATTTGAACATATGTAAACACTCATATGTATGATGTATGAATGAGAATTAATGCCATATGCATGATATAGCATAATTTGAGTATAAAATGGCAAGACTAGACATATACATTCTTGTGTATATCATAGGGTGGGTGAGTGAGTTTGAGAAATCTGGGCTTATGAACCTTTGAGACAAGTTTATAATGTCATTTTGGTGCATTACCATGTGCTTAAGTGATTATGGTTGCCTTGGAACTCAAAATGGACCATTTGGACCCTTTGTAAGACTTAAAAATCACCATTTCACAACCCAATGTCAAGATCTGACCAAATGAACGAATTTGCCAATAAAATTTGGCAAACATATAGATCTTATCTAGAGCTTTTTGGAAAGAAAAATACCAGATTATTTGGAGATCTGTGGAACTAATTATGAATTTCTAAAATTGGCATTTTTCTGCTGAACTGATGTAGACACTGTTCATATGGTCAGAAACTTAGGGTATATTATTCGTGGGCCAAATGATGTCCAATACTTATGAACTTTTATATTCATACACTAGACATGATAAGCTTTCCATGGCCACCAAGATCACCCCAATTGGACCTCTGAACAGAGAGATATGAATTTTTTAAGTTGGAGGACAGTACTTGTAACGACAGTTGACCTCTAGTACTATTCCATCAATTTCTAGTTGCTAGCAACCTCTATTGTGGTTTGGATTTATTTTTAGCACATATGTAGCTTTCCAAAATGGTATAGTATGCTTGGTTTCAATATTTCTAAAATTAGTTATGATTTTTCAAAATTTAGGCACAGAATCTGAAAATCCTACCTCAGGCTACACACTATGTTTTTTAGTACACCATCCATTTACACGAGTTTTAGGCCACTTCTTGAGTTTGTTATGAGTTGTATTTGTGTATTTAAATGTGAGAATGAAATGGATGAGTCCATATGGCCCACAAAATATTGAATGAAAAATTTACCCATGATGTAATGCAATTTAATTGTATTTTTCTATGACTTTTTCTTGAGAAAATTCATGTGCTTTATGAAAATAAGCCTATGTATGATATGAGATGAGTCATAGAATCATGGTGTTACACAATAAACGAGGGTAAACACAAGATTTATCACTAAAATTTATAGTCAAAACTAAACTCACATTGGTGGCTAATTCATACTAATATAGACAATTCACACCAATATAGCCAATACAACATTTACAACCAACCGCCGAAAGCTACATCATATAAAAGATACCATTGGGATAGCAAGCTGATAAGCATGATTTTTATATATTTTATTCTCCTTAGCTTAAGCATTTTAATAATCAAATATAGCTTTAGGGATTTAATTATGTGGATAATTGATTTTAGTAGCCATTTTTGCACTATAGGAATTTATTTGCAAAATTGTTAGATTTTAATGCCTAAATCTTTTAAATAATTTTTGTAAATATTCCTACTTAGTTTTCTTTTCCAATCTTTTTGTGCAGGCTTTGGGAAATTTAAATTTAAAGGTTGGAGGAGAATTTAGGAGATGGTGGGGATTTTAGAAGAGAGAAAGAGCTTATGCAAATTCATTCCATATAGCAGCTCACTTGTACATAGTTTCTTGTTTTTCCATGTGGTCACTCACACTAGCAGCACTCACCCATAGCATTCTTTCACTTGCTTCATTCACACCTTTATACTAACATCATCATGCATCATCATTTAGCATGTAGTCACAAGTCCTATGTCATTTAACCAAGTCAAACATTCATATGAAGCATGCATGGCCTCCACACTTATACATATACACACACACATCAACTTAATGGAAAGGAAGAGGCAACACGAATCAAAGACTTCACTAAATCACACACTAGCCACAAGCTCTAGCTTTCCTTGTTCAAACGTGGAATGCACTCACATATCACTCACAAGTTCAGCCCATCAATCACACAATGCCATTCACTCCATTTTCTACCTCAAACTAACGTGGTTTCTCATTTATCCATGAACTTGTCCAGCCATTCACTCATACTCCACAACACTCTCACGTTGCACCCACACCCCCATGTCACAAGAAGCAACATCCACAAGCCACATAACTAACATACACATGTAGAAATAAGAGAAGAAGCCATAGGTTTGGAGGGAGGAAAGCATGAACATGTGGAATGAGAAGAAAGAATGAAAAGAGGCTCGAGTTAATGGTTCCACGAGTTTGTAGGGTAGAGGACAATAGCCATGCAACCTCCATGTAGTTACACATGTAGAGGAGGAAGAGGTCTGGAAAAAGAACACGAAGAAGAAAGAAGCTGGAAGCAGCCACGGTTTAGCTCTAACGTTACACCCATCAGCTGCAGACCATGTGAGCAAGACGTGGAAGAAGTAGGGAGCATACAATCAGGTAGAGGCAACATGAAATAAGGAAGCAGCCTCTATTCTGAAGAGCAAAATGTGAAGAAAAGACAGAGTAGCTGGCTAAATAACACCGCAAAAAACACAATGCAAAAAAGGAGCTTAGTTTTAACATAAAAGAAGAAATGTGAGATAAACCATGCAAGGGAAGATGACATGGAAAATTCATAGAGCAACAAATAAGGCAGGGATTCAATAAAACACGTAAGGTAACAACTAAAAGGAGCAAAGCCATAAGCTAAGAATGTGAGAAAAAGCCATGGGACCAGCTAAAGAAGCGAGGGCTATATGCGAACAATGGAATAAATGGAGCTTGGCACTGATGTGGAAGAGAGGACATGGTTTAATAATATGATCCAGTTGAGCACGTGATTCATTTTAAAAGAAGGAAGCTACGAGCAATGAGACGAAAGGAAGAGAGCACGTGAATGAGCAAAAATGAGGCACATGAGGGGGATTAAAAACACACTCGTGGCAGCATCAAAAAAGACATTCCATCGAATAATACACACACACCATCGTAATACACTCTATTCATCCGTCGTCCAATAGCCACACCATAGCCATTTCCTTCCCATTCCACCTATCTCCTTCCATCCAATGAAGCATTAAATCTCTATTTGTGATTAGCTTGGAAGAAGGTCCTTGGTTGAAGCTTGAGTCCATGGAATAGCAAGGGATTTTGGCTAAGCTTCCTATTTTCTTTTCTCTCTTTCTACATTGATTTTTGTTCTTGAACTTGCTTGGTTAAGCTTGTAATTGACTGGAATTAATGTAGTTTATGATTAGTAGCTGGTTAGACACTAATTAAGAGAGCAATCGATGTTTAATTGGTTAATTGTAGTGCTAGATTTTCATTTTCCTACTATTTTTCATGTGTGTAATCAAAGTGTTTGATTAAATGCATGTGAGAATTGGTGTGCTTAATTGCCTAATTTGAGGATTCATTGGATTTCAATTGGTTAATTGAATCTCCTAGGGTATTAATTCAGAGGCTAATTGATCAATTAACCATTCAATTCAAGTATTCATTAATCTTAAAGGCAAGAAATAATGATTTAGTGCGGGGTTGAGGTTTCAATTCAACATTATCTTATTAATTCCTTGAATCTTGGATGGTAATTCAAGATCATTTGTTATAGACACAATTAGGGACTCTTAGATTAGAATTAATTATAATTGGATTAGGATAAGGGATAGTGGATACCAAAGAACAAATCCAAAGCTAGTCATATGTCTATCATTCACCTCATAGCTCATGCAATTAGGTAGAAATTAGGAATTTCATTTCAATTTAATTCTAGTTAGTTAGATTAGACTAAAACCCCCTAAATTAAGTAATTCTAGGATCTTTATACACTTAGAAAACCTAATTAAACATTGAACTCTATTTCCAAGAAAAATTACTTAGGTTGTGCCACTAACTATAAAATTTAATCCAACTAGCTTTATTTTGAGGGTTGCATGACATGACTGTCACAAACTAAATCATCACTCCTTCATAGCATTGGCACATTAAAGTAAAGTTTAGATAAGAACTAAAATCCACAATCAGAATAGAACTTACTTTCACAATTGGTAAATATTTACAGCTATGCCAATTAGAAACATATGTTTCCAGTATTAAAAGGAAATTCCAAATCATGCTCTTACTAGACAAAAAATTTATATAAGTACTATTTGTCATAGGTTTAACAAATTAGTAGACTTCCCTAACCATTAACTATCAAGGTTCATAGTATATAATACTTGGTTTTCATAAAAATGATAGAAATGGGCTAGATATAAAGAGAGACCTCTAAAATGAATGAATTGAGACCAAACAAAATTAGAATAAATTCTAAATAATAGAAAATGAGGATCCAAGGCTTAGGATGCCAAGAAACCAAAGCCGAAGTGGTTAAAGAAAATTTGACAAAATGTAGTGACATTTTTGTAATTTTAGGTAATTTTTAGAAAACTCAAAGGAGGGATCTTTAAATAGAAAATTTGAGTTTTTAGGGTTCTCAGAGGCTCTAAAAATTATAGGAACCCCTAGAATGGTTCAAACCCCTCCATTTTATGTTTTGAAACGTCAGTGGATCCAAACTTTGATCCTTTCATTTAGGAAGGTTTTAGATCTAATTTGAGTAATTCCAAAAGCAATTTATAGGTTAGAGGACCTAAATTTTATGATATAAAATATGGTTTTCAAAAAGGAGTTGAAATAAGCCTTGAGAGAAGAAAGCAAGAACAAAAGGGGAAAATTAGCATTTTGAAATGTCTTAATTGGTTCCCTAGCTATATATATATATATATGAGACATTCCACTTCTACCTCACACTTAGCTAACTTATTTCCTATCTAAAACAGAGGAAAACTCAGCAAGAAAGGGCACACAAGAGAAAAGAAAAAAGGAGAAGAAAAAGGCTAGGAAAAAGGTAAGAAATCCTTAAAATTTCATGCTTCACCCTTTGGCAAACTTGTTCTCTCCTTCTCCTTTCTTTTCCTATGATTTTGGTGCGTGATTTGGATCTGTTTTGCATCATGTTCAGAGGGGAGGAAGTTCAAAATTCCAAGGAGAAGCCATAGCCAAGGAGAAAGCTCTTGAAAAGGCTAAAGAATCAAGTAAATTCATGGCTTTCCTTGCTTCCTTCTTCTTGATCTTCCATGGGGGATTTTGGCCTCATATAGAAAAACCAAAAGGGAGTAAATTATGACCTAAACCAAGCATGAAACCTAGGTTTTTGAGGATAAGAAACAAGTATATGCAAAGAGATTCCAAAAAGAGGCATTAAAAATTAGGTTTCCAAAATCTAGAGTTTTTATTGCACCATTGTATGTATGAAGCTTTCTAGTGGTATTTATAATTTTCTAAGAGTATATATGGGTTCTTGAAACACCTAAAAAGGCTCACATATTCCATTTCCTTCAAGAGAAGTTGCAAAAAATCCATAGGTGCTCCTAGGTCTCCATTATCTTGTCCAAGCATGGATCTTGTACCAAGGAGAGTTTTAAATTTTTTTTAAGGGTAGAAAGGGACTAGATATGATGAAAAAACATCAAAGAAGCCTTGGAAAAAATTTAGAAATGTTGGTTTGTGAGATGGAGGTATAGGTTACATAATGAGACTTAAGAAGCAACTTGTATCTAGGCTCTTGGGAATGAATTCGTGATGACTCCAAAGAGTCTAAATGGAGTCAAGAGCTTAGATAGAAGGAGAAAATGGAGCCAAGATCATAAATTCTAGTAGTTACTTCATTAGGTCTCATATGAAACCATTATGTAGCCATAGAACAAAATGAACTTCCATAGAGTGTGTGTGATGCTAGAGCTTACTTCAATGTTGTAATTGTACCCCATTTGTTATGTTTAGCCAAAGAAATCAAGCTCTATCTAGTTACAAGTTTGTGGCCAAAAATGGGGAGGAATAGTCAAGGAAAAAAGTGTGTGAATCTTGCTTCAAGGTAGCTATCTAACCTTTCTCACATGCATAGCTTGGTTGTTTTCTTGTCATTGAGTGCTTGTGTGTATGTTTAAGCCATGAGAAATTTTTCTAGCCAATGTTTACATGTTATAGTACCATTATATTTCTTGAAATGAGTTTATGATTGCATTCTGGCTTGTATGGGTTTGGTGATGCCAAAAGTCCCTTAACAAGGGTGAGAATAAGTCAAAAGTCTCTAGAAATGGGTGAGACAAAGTCAAAAGTCTCAAGAAGAGTGAGACTAAGTCAAAAGTCTCTTGAAAGTGGGTGAGGCAAATCTAAAAGTCCCCAAGAAAGATGGGTGAGGTTAAACCAATGCCCTTGAGAGCTTATGTTTGCTATGTATGAGTTAATGTGCCAAGGAAAATGATTTATGCATGCTGACTAATTGCTTGAATGTCATACATGCATTCTTTGACTTGCTTATGAATCCATTATGTATATTTAAAAGGGTTAAGAGCTATTGGGATTCTTTGAATTTCACTCTTCTTCCATATATGCCTAATTGTGTCTTGGTAAGCCAAGTGAACAACGAAATGGAGGCCAACAACCTTGAAGATCAAGACTTTGACAAAGAGTTATATGTAACACCCCAAAATTATTAAGGTGCTAATCATGGATTTGGGTTAACTAAGAATAATTAATATGGAATAATGGGTAAGTTGAGTGAATAGAAATTTTTGGAGAGATAAATTATTGTTATGAGTTTGAAATTTAATTAGGATAGAAACTTCATCTAAGCCCAAATTAATGGAAGAAATCATGATAAGAGACTAATTAAGGGCCCAATAAGTTATGTGTAGACCCAATTTGATTCAATGTGATAGAGGCCCAAGACCCATCTTGTTTAGGCTCTTATGTATGGCCCAATAAACCTTGTGCAGACCCAAAACAATGGGGTTCTTAAAAACTAGGTCTGGCCCAATAAAATTCTACAGCCCCAACACCTTAAAACTGGGCCCAACAAAAACTAAAATCTGAAGCCCATTTAGAGTTGGATACTTGGAGCAGCCCATGACCCATCTTAGACCCAACTTAAACCAATTAAAACCCTAAAACACTTCAGCCTCTTCCGCATATTTGCTGAAACACAAGAGAGAAATTCGGAAGTTTGAAGGGAGGCTAGGGTTTGGGGCAAGAAATCCATCATTTCTCACATTTAGAGCAAGATTCAGCTAAGGTAATAGTTATATAACTTAATCCCCTCATCTTTCTTTGGCCCAATTAGTATTTCATTTGGAGTATTTTCACCCACACCCAAAATCTGAAACTTGCCATTTGATGTTCCATGGTGAAAATTCGTAGGTTGAGACTAAGGGTGACATTAGGTAAGTATAAACTCTTTTTTTAAGGTATTTCTATTAGTTTGAGACCCCAATGATTGGATTATAGTATGGGTATTGATTTTGTACGAATTTGCTTAGGATTTTTAGGTGAAATATTGAAGTTTCTGGTATAGGACATTTCAATCCGAATTTAGGGACTTGTAGTGGCTGGATAAGTATTCCCTAGGTAGTCATTAGCATTTTAAATTCTTTGGGTTACTTTTTGTAACATCTAGTCCCTTCGTAAATGTGAGAAACGCAAAACATGAGAAACACGATATTCGGTTTCTCCGTAAACGTCAGAAATGGCCAAATATAAAAGGAAGTCCTTGAAATAGAAGGAATTGAGGCCAACTAAAATTATGATAAAATTTTAAATATTAAAAAATGAGGATTTGAGATTTAAGATGCCCAAAAACTAAAGCTAGAAGAGCTCAAAAAATTTGCCAAAGGAAGTAGGGTCATTTTTGTAATTTTTGGAAAATTTTGAAAACTTACAAGAGGCTTTCTAAATGAAAATTTAAGCGTTTTGGAGTCTCAGAGGCCCTGAATACCATGGGAACCCCTAGAACAGTTGAAACCCCTCCGGTGAGCGATTTTGGTCATCGGTTGACTAAAACTTTGACCGAATAATTCGAATGGTTTTAGATCCTTTTTGAGTAATTCCAAAGGCAATTCTTATGATTAAGAACCTAAGGAGTATGATGGAAAAGATAGATTTTGAAAAAGAGTTGAAATGAGACCAAACAGACAAACCATGGATTAGGGACTAAAATGAAATGTCAAAAAAGTATGTTAACTTTACTCTTTTCTTTTAAAATCACGTCCAGCCCTTCTCCTCCTTTCCACCAACATTTTCCCTGGTCTGAATAGATTTGAAAGTGGCGCACCAAGGGAAGAGAAGAAGGAGGAAAAATTCAAGTCTTTAGGTATGAAAATTTGCTTGTTTTTCATGCTTTCTCTCCACCAATCTCTTCTCCTCTTTTTACCTCTTCTTCTCCATGATTTTTCTGAAGTTTTGAGGGCTGTTTTGAAGGGAGAACAGAGGGGAAATTTCGAAAATCAAGTAAGGAGGCCAAAGAAGGCAAAGAGCAAGCAAAGAAAGCAAGAAAACAAGGTAAAACTTTCATTCTTTGGTATTTCTTCTCCCTCCCCCTTCTTCTTGCACGAATTGGGCACCATGAGACTAATTCTTAGGGATTGTTTTCTGTCCAATTCATGGAGGGATTAGAGGTTTTAGGTGACAAGGATTAATAATGAACCAACAGAATTAAGAAAGGAGCATTAGGAAACAAGATGGAATTATTAGGGATCTAAATGCTCCTTTGCAAATCTGATTTTATATGAATGTTTTTAGACTTAATTGAATGTTAAAACATGCTCCTAAGATCCCTAAGAGGCTCCCCACATGCTTCCTCCTTCAAGAAAACAAAAAGAACTCCCTGGAAGGCCAATGCACCCATAGTCTCGACCTAAGCAAGTTCACCTAGCTAGGGAGAGTTTCAAATTTTTCTAAGGCCATTTTTGAGTCATATATGGTGAATGAATATAAGAAGAGGCCTTGAAAAAAATTTAGGACTCAAGGAAAGTGAATTGGGGTCATAGGTTCCATATTATGACCTAAAGAAGAAACATAGTACTAGGCCCTTTGTTTTAATAGTGTGGTGGCTCCAAGAGGCTTAAAAGGAGTCAAGAATCATAATTGAGAGGAAATAATGAGGCTTAGAAGTTATTTGAGGAGTGTTGCTTCATTAGGCACCATTATGGACCATAATGAAGCCTATAGAGTAATTTAGGGCTTAAGCAAATTGTATAGCTTTAAAATATGTTTCATGAACCTAATTAGCTCCCTTAAATCATGTCTAGGCCAAGAGAAACCATCTCCACCAAATTGTAGGTGTATAGCTGAGGCAAAGGAGGGAAATCCAAGGAGAAAAGTGTGTAGATTTGCACAAGGTAGCTCTCTCCACCTTCTCTCATACACGGATGTGTGTTTAGCTTGTTTTAGAATGTATGTATGTGTATTTTCAAGCTAAGAAAAGTATGCTAGCATGCCTTTATATGTCATGATCCTTGATGCCATGTTATGTTTTAAATGAGTCTATGATGTTTGTATGAATTTGCTTGAGTGTGAAAAGGCCAAGAACTCTTCCCTTTGGTGAGGATGGGCCAAGAACCCTTGAGCTTAGTTGAGACAAAGCAAAGAGTCTCCCAAAAGCAAAGTGGGCTCCCAAGAGTATGGTAGAGTCCAAAGCTCTTAAAGAATGACTGAGGCAAGTCCAAAATCTATGAGGAGAAGTGTGAGGCCAATCCAAACACTTGGAGAACTCTTGAATATCTTGTATGATTGATTCACATACCAAGGTTGCTTTGAAAATATCCATGACACTCATTTTTCCATACATACATTTGAAAAGCTTGCTTTGTACATATTATGTGTCATTGAATGGGAGATGAGCTATTGGGATACTTTGAATCTCATCCCCTCCTCTCCAATATCCTAATATGCTAGGTGGATTAAGTGAACAAAGATATGGGAGCCACCAAACTTAAGATAGGGAAATTGGCAAAGGATTTGTGAAATAGTCATTTTGTCACCCCTTTGTTGTCAAGAGATGTAATCTAATGATATACATGGTGTTTGCACTTATGAATACTTTATGAATACTTGTAAATGGATGTATATATTGTATATGTATGAGAATTAGAACTATATTGAATGATGTAGCAAATTTTTGGTATGAATAGCAAGATCTTGGCATTATGTACATGGTATATGTTTTGGTGTGGGAGAGTGAGTTTTGCAAATCTGGGTTGTTAGACATTTGAGCCATATTTGATAGCCTATATTGATACTTTTCCACGTGCTCATAGAGCCTTAGGAGTAGAAGAAGCAAATTTGAACCCTTGGAGCCCTCTTTTAACACAAAAAATTGTCACTTTGCCCCCTTATGTCAAAGTATGACCAAATGACCTCTTCTTGACTTAAAATTTGGCATGTAGTTAGATCTTTCCTAGAGCTTTTTGGGAAGCCAAAGATCAAGTCATTTAGAGGTCTGTGGAATTTTCTATGATTTTTCAAAGTTGGTATCAGAATTTCAGATTTGTACCAGTACTGTTCATTTGGTCAGTTATGTAATTATGTCATCCACAGTGACTACAAAAATTTATAAGAAGAAACTATACATTCACAGTGACTTGTAGCAACTAGAAGAACCTCATTTGGAGGTCTAGAGAGGGAGATATGAATTTTTGAAGTTTCTGTCCAGTATCAATAGCCTTGCCCGACCAGAAGTACTGTTCCATTAAATTCTGAGATCTGGGCTTGATGAACTGATCTGGAGATATTTTTCCTCTCTAGTTGACATCCATATCTTTCCATATTGGTATCATTTGCATGGATTGGATTTTTGTGAAATTAATTGGACATTTTTGAAGTTCATATCAGTAAACTGTGACAGCATCAGGACCTAGTCTGACCTCTGGACCATTTCGTGTGTCAAACGCTCTGTGTGTGGGATGTTATGACTTGTACATATTTTTTTCATGAAGTAGACATCCCAAACTTTCTATAATGACCAAGATTTCATGTTTTTGATTTTTCTAGATTTAATTATTATTTTCCAAAGTTTGCCCAAAAAGGAGGCCAATTCTGGCTGAGAATGAAACTTCATTTTCCATCTCTCAATTGGGTTTCCATGAGTTGTAGGCAATTTTTTATGATACAAATGATTTTTAATAATGTAATTAAATATGAGGAGGCATAGTATGAGCTCACACGGTCCACGTGACACCGAAATGAATTTCTAGATACGACGTAACTCAAAAATATTCATTCTGTTCCCTTGCTTTTCTATGAGAAACTTACATCCTCCATGATATTAAGTCATTGAAAGGCATGGGATGAGCTAGAATTTATGGTGTTACACTTGTTGCTATTGTAAATGATGAATTAAAGTAGTAATTCTCGAATGCTATGGTTATAGGGAGATTTTTGTACCATTAGTGGCTATTGCAAATTGTCTACAAGTGAGGTAACTGGGACAATATTAATTCCATACGTATATCTGTTTTAACTTCATATTTGCTGTACATGAATGATTTGAAATGTTGAATGAATTGGTTGGCTATCTATTGTATTGTAATTAGACCTTGTGAGTCCATGGTGGAGCTGTGGTGCGACTGCCATCCATGCATATGCTTCGATCGGGCACTGAGTTATAATCAAACCCCAGATGCACTGAGCCCTGATTGTGCTCAATGGGGAGTAAGTGTCGTGGGCGGGCCTCTCCCAATGTTATTGGCCTTTAACATATGGAAATATGATTGCTAGTATAGGATGGTAATCATAATAGCCTAATTGTTTCATTTACTGATATGATTGGTATGTTTTCTGATGCTTATGTGAAATTATGCATGTATACTAATTAAACTAGAATATATGATGGAATTGCCTTAGTTACTGAGATTCATATCTCACACTATTTTATGGGATCAAACATTTCAGGTGAAAGTTCTTCGGGTAAGGATAAGGGTAAGCAAGTGAATAAACATTCATGAGCTGAGGCATGGTGTGGGGGAGCTACACTTGGTCTAAGTAGAAGAGAGTAGATGCTAATTTTGTTAACTCTTATATAGCATCATCATGTATCTGTATTGCTAAGTGTAGGAGTTTGTATTTTGATAACATAGGATGTAACCAATGAGAAAATAGGCTTCATACTAGTTGTCAGTGGATGTATGAGTTTATGACACTTATTATGCCTTGTAAACCTGCATTTTAATTGAATATTCAAGTAATGAAATCATGTGATATATGGATTGTGGATTTGAGCTAGCAATGCATGAATTATTTGATGAAAATATGATTGAAAGACCATTGGGAGAAATTTATAGATCTGCTGATATTAGACTAATGAATGAGTAGGAGAATCCATCTTAATTGTGGGATAGGTAATGATTTAATGGCTAGGGAATTTGGCTAGATAGATGCTATTAGAAGTTCATAATAAGTGGGAGGGTGGCCCTAGAGAGTCCCTAGATAGAGAGTGGAGAGTATGAGACAAGACTTTTAAATTTGTAGGATTAGAAGAAATTTCGTCACAGCCAATAGAGGCGAAATTGCCCAAGGGGAGTCTAGAGAGCAATTCGCCACGACGAAATGCTAGAGGCAAAATTGGGAGTTGTCCAGAGGGTAATTAGCCGCGGCTAAATGGGTAATTGGCCACGGCGAAAGGAGGTATTGGCCGCAGCCAATAGTGAGAGGTGAGTGAGGTAAGTTCCAGGAGGCTTCCTTGTCACAGCGCCATGTAGGTTGGCCGCGACAAAGGTCTAACTCGCCGCAGATGCGAGGGGTGAAGCCGAGAAATTGGCCACGGCTAAGGAGAAATTGGCCACGGCGAACATCCTAAAACCTTCATTCTAATCTAGAAACCTTGGTTTTTCATATGGTAATCTCAATGGATGACTTAGAAACATTGATAGAAGATTCTTGTGAGTGGAATTGATAGGTAATAGAATCAAGGCTTATAAAATAAATGTTTATTTCGCTAATGTACATAAGTGTTTGTGATTATATGATTGATGACTCTAATAACATTAAGGCTCAAATTTTCCCATATTTCCAGAATGTAATTAGTCTTAAAGTCATGTAACCTTGGTTTATGGTTATTGATCATGTATTTAACCTTAATTACAATGATTAGAAGTTAGGGTCATCACATTATGAAAAATAGGCATTTTGATGGCATATTGATGTCAAACTATATAGCCATAAGATGTATACATGATGTAAACTATTGAAAATGCTTTAATGAATGTATAAATGGTATGTGTATCAATATGGAAGCTAGATGAATGAATATGTATATTTTTGCCACCAAGGAGCTTTTATGACATGTGATGTCCATGTGTATATATACAAGTGGCAAGATGAGATTGAGCTCCATGATGATGTGGATCATTTGCATGCTTTTAAACTTGCCCAAGTGGTTGTGGAAAGTCAAGAAGAGCATTTGGTGTCTTAAAATCCTATTTTGGACTTTAAATTTGACCAAATAGTGAGCTGAACCACAAAGTCTGATCAAATGAGTGAGTTTTTCTATGAAATTTGGCCAGCAAGTAGGTCTCATTTAGATATTTTCACAAAGCCAAAGAGCACTCAATTTAGAGCTCTAGGGAATTTATTATGATTTTTCAAAGTTGGCCAAATTATGCAAAAATGGTATGGTTACTGTTCATTTGGTCAATTTGCTTCTTTGTGTCACACATGCATCAGATGAAGTCCAATGCTTATGAAATCTTATGGGCAAAAGCTAGACATCATCAAAATTCTCATAGCCACCAAGATCACTTCATTTGGAGCTCTATAGAAGGATAAATGAATTTTTGAAATTGCATGACAGTACTAATAATGCAGCCTAATTTGAGTTACTGTTCCATCGATTTCTTTAGGCTAAAGGCCACGTCATTGGTCTAGAATTACTTTTAGTCATTAGTAGACATCCACATATTACCAAAATGGTATGGTTTGCTTGATTTTGAATTTTCTAAAATTAGTTATGAATTTTCAAAGTTTGTATCAGAAAGCTAGAACATAACACCCCAGACCAAATTCTAATTTTGTGAGATGTAGTTCCAAATCCGAAATGAATGAGACCAAATGTGATGTGTATAACTTGTATGGGTATGTTATAGATAGAAAATAATATTAATGAATTCACATGATCCATGGAGAACAACATAGCAAAATGAGGCCTTGCGTAACACTTTTAAATTTCATTAAATATTCATTATTTTCATGTAAAGTGTATGTTACCTTGCATTTGTACTCCAATCCATATAAAATGCATTGAGATAGATAATGGTACCATTGTGTAAGGGTTAAGAGGCAAAGGTATTACACAGTACAGTGCAACAAAAGAATTTTTAGATAGAGCCCAATCTATTATTTACATAACAAGATTATATTCCTCATTTTAACTGAACCAAACCACTCATATATATCTATTGAAAAGTCTTAAATTCAAATCACAGTGTTGCAATGAGACTTATATGACAAAGTAAATTTTGCAAGAAACCCAAATAGAATTCATATGTCAAATATCAAATGTTAGTCAACAAATTTCACTAGAATGTTAACAAGATTATTTACCTCCTATTGAACCTGAAATCCTCAGCTTAATCCCTTTTTGTCTTGAAGGATGATGATGACTCATTGCTAAAGGACCAAGGCCCTCGTTTGGTTGTATCTTCCCTCTAATCTCTCAATGCCATATTCCTTCACAAAATGAAAATAGAAGCCTCTATTTTAACACTGTCGATGGTACTTTCTCTAAGCACCATCAACCTCCCTTGCTTTTGATTTCTAAACCTTTTTCACTCTCTTGGTTCCTTCCTTAATCTCTCTTCTTTTTGTCACCTAACTCTTTCTTTTTTTTCAATTTCAGAAATGTCCCCTTCTCAAAATTGAATACCTCCCAGAAAACTTTCCCAAAAGTCCTTCTTTTAAAACCTTTAGCACCAAATAAGACTCAGAAGCCCCTTTTGGTCTTCAATCTAAAATCTTTGTTCATGGCTCCCTCTTTCTCAACTTCTTTCCTCTAATCCCACATCCACTCTACAAGAATGCCCCAAATTCTGATTCTCTCCTCCTTTTATAATAGGTCCAAGAGTGAATTTCACTCTCCCTCCATGTCCTCCTCTACCTTTCTTTCTCTTCCTCAATCTTCATCTTTGTCCTTCTCTTCCATTTTCATCTTATCATTTCTCTACCTTTGATAGTGAAAGGGACATGAAGAGAAGTCAACTCCTCAAGCCCATCACTACAATCTGCTCCTCTCTTTGTCAAACCCTCTGAGACAATGGCCTGCCCTCTTCTATTCTCGCCTTTTATTTTTTACCTTCATTCTTTCCCTTAATTACATTTTTTTAGATTTGATTTTTCTTTTAAGGGTATTGGGCTTCTATTTTAGGTATGGAAATGAGCTTTATTGTGTTTGTATTTTTTTTTATTATTGTATTGGGCCATCTATTTGTATTGGGCTAATTGCATTATGTGGACTTAAATTCATTTGAACTTTTGGAATTTGAAGGCAAACAAATGGGTACCCTCTCTCCCTCTCTCTCTTTCTCTCTTTGTCTTTTAATCTTCTCTTTACTTTTTTCAATATTTTTCTTTTTTTTTTTAGCTTTTTTTGGGTTAAAGATGGCGGGCTCAAAGAGCTTGTTGAATCATGTGAGCTTAGGCTAAATTTTTCTATTTTTTTTATCTTCTTTTTAAGTAATTTAGGCTGATATTAATATTTGGGTTTAGTTTAGTTTTCTTTCTTCTTCTCTTTTTTTTTTTAATTTTTTTATATATTTAAAATCTCTCTTTTCTCTTCCTTTTTTTTTTAGTTGTTTCTTTTAGTTTGTTTTTGGCCTTTTAAATTTTTCTTTTTTTCCTTTTCCTTTGTTATGTTTTTATCTAATTTGACTTTATTATTATTTTTAGATCATACCTAAACAAAATACGGTGTTCATAGTGCCAAAAGTTGACTTACCTTTATTTTGTCCTTTGTACAAAGTTAAAGTCTTTTGACTATAGTGCAATATCCAATGGATCAAAGCATAAAGGAGATCAAGTCTAAAATTTTTCTATGATAATACAAGAAACAAAAAAGTAGGAAGCAAATTTGATGGCACGCTAATCAAGAAGAAGATTTCATGTTTTACAATAAAGAAATTTCAAAATCAAACAAAATAAAAAACATATTTAGGTTTCATTTTATGCATAAATCATATAATATTTTAAAAGTCTATTAAGGTTTATTCTATGAAAATATTTTTCATTTAAGTAATTTATAAGGGCTTTATTAATTGTTAGAATTATAAATTTAAACTTATATTATTATTTAGATATTTTGTTTAAATTGGACTTTATTTGTAATGGAGAGTTCAAGAAATCTGAATATACCAAAGAGAGACTAATAGACTTAAACAAAAACCCAAAATCCAAATTTGGAGTCTAGTACCACATTTGGGCTTAAGGTACAAGATTTGAGCCAAAATCGGACTACATGCACACTTATAAATTAAGGCATAGTAAATTGAGTATAACATACCCTACAAACCTTGAATTGAGTTGATTCTTTAACCCATGAAAAGTTAAAACAAAGCCTTACAACTTTCTCATTTATCCAGAAGCCCAATTTGCAAAGGAAATAGATCAAAAGAACAACACAACAAATATAAACCAAATGAACTTAGTTTACCTAATATATTTTGAAAATTTTAGCATAACTTTTGAGCCAAAAACCCAAATTGGATGAAATTAGTGGTAATAGAAAGGTAAGAGAAAACTCGACAACTTCGGTGAAGATTATGAAAGCCAAATGGTTTGTTTTGAAAGAGTTTCCTATTTTCTCATTCATACTTATGGAACACTTTCCTTTTGAAGGGAGTTGCCTATCTTATGATTGGAATGTTTTCTTAAGGTTTCTAGAAGTATTTTGGCCACCCAAACCACTTTTCTTTTTCTAATTGTAAATGTAAACCTTAATTCTGAATTTGCCCTTACTTGGCTATATTTTATAAGTTAATGGACATCTTTTGCCATTAGTTGGGACTTATGTTGGACTAGGGAAACAACCTTACCATCGTAAGGTGAAGAGCACTCTTAAGTGACATAAGGGAGTTGCAACCAAGCTACCAAGGGAGCCTCTTTGTCATTCACCATATCGGCGATGTCTTCCATGAAACTTTCTTCCACTTCTTCATTTGTCTTTTATTTTATTATATGTTGAGTCTTTTTTGGTTTTGTTAACTCTAGTATGTATTGACATTAACATTCTTATCAATAAACTCATGCTCAATTCTTTCTTTCATAAATATTTTTTATATTTGTTTATTGTAATTAGTAGAAAGGATAGTCAGATTAATTGGAACTATGTGTTTAAAGACGATGTTTCACTTAATCTCACTTTGAACTTAAACTAATTGAATCTTATGCCTAGTGATATGTTGAAAGATGGAATTGTGTGGGAGATGTGTAATATTCACATAACATATATCACAATCCAATGTAATGAAAGATAAAGGATAGCGTAGCTAACTTAGGAATTATAATGATTTATTGAAAGACAAATATTGTAACAACTAAGGATAGCTAGATTAAGTAGGAGAATTAACTAGGATTAATTGTGAATTTAAATGTTTATTCTAACTAGATGTTATTGACTCTTTTTTTCCCTAGTCTTAAGTTTTTGAGTCTTTGATCCACAAACTAATCAAAATAAGAAAATCATAAAAATATTTGCTTTGTAATTATCAGTTTTTCTAGTTAATAAAAACTAAACTAATTGTGTAATTAGTGTAAATAGCTTGGAAATGACTTGTAATTGGTGTAAATAAATTTAAATTTGAAAAACTCTAAGTTTAACTTCAAAAATTTCATAGGATTGACAACCCTTAGTCATTTAGGATACTTTATTACTTGTTGACAAGTATGATTGTCAGTGTCTTTAAGTTCACATCAAAAAGTGACTTAGAGACATTCTCCCTTTTTAGTCATTTCTTTTTCTCTTTTAGTCATTTCCTTTTCTCTCTACTGTTTGGCTTTGACAATGTCATAATAAAGGGAGAATATGGTATCTACAAAAGACTCTTAACAATAAATGTAGCACAGATGAACATTGAAGAAGATTGTGAATATTTGAACATTTATTATCCTGATTTCTAGCTGTTAGTCAAGAAGCAAAAGGTAATGGTCATCTTTTGTATTTAAGGACATTAGGTTGAAGATGAAAATAGAATAAAGACTTGAGTATGCATTGACAAAGTCAGAAATCATATTCATTTACTCCGTTGTTTGCTAGGGCTTATTTGAATTTATCCTTTCAATGAGTTTTTTCAACAAGTTCCTAGAAGTGCTCCTAATGAGCTTGGCTTATGTATTGTGAGATCTATTGAATCATATTCACATGTGCTTACTAAGTTAATTATGTATTTATTCTTGTGTGCTTGCTAAATTGATTGTGTATTTATTCTTGTGCACTCACTGAGTTGATTGTCTATTTATTACTCTCAATGAGTTGTAAGCAATTTGTCTAAGGTGCTCTTGGTAAGTCTAATTCCTACTCAATGAAAAACTCTTACTATCTTGATTTTCTAAGTTCCTTGAAAGCTTATTGTTAATAAGTGTATACACAAGTGTGCTAAGCCTCAATTGTAATAGTTGCCTATGTTAAAGGTAAAAGATAGGAAGTTGAGCCATTAGAGTTACTTGGTTGTATAAGCCATCCTATTGGTAAGAAAGATTAGAAGTTGGGCTCTTAATGTTGCCATATTGCCTAATTTGTAATCTATCTATGATTGCCTTTGTTATAAAAATTTTCTTATTAATTATGTAATTAGGGAGTAAATGTCAATTCACATTAGTTTAAATCACTATAAATCTTGTTATGTGATTTTTTTTAACCTTGAATTTTTAATTTATCTAAAATCACAATCTCTACAAATCAGGAACTTGAAGAAAAATCCTTTTTATAAACTAAGGTTCCTATTTGTATCTTTGTTTTAGAAAATCTCAATTCTGAAATTCTAACTTTTTAAAACTATTTAAGTAGAAATCTGCTGATCTTTTTGGGGGGGGGGGGAGGAGGGGGGAATGTGATATTTAAGGAACCATTAAAAGGATGAAATTCTAATTTAGATATAATTTTGAAAATGGGGCAAAATTTCAAGATCCCAAGTCATGCCTTTTTCCGTTTTTCACCTCTTCAAGACTAACACAGGCCAAGAATCAACCTATCCCAAACAAGGAGTAAAACTGGCCCTCTTGTGTGAAAGCATCTCATACTTCTACTTATTAGTGGGTGTCACGTGGTGGAGAGATATTTCTTTTCATCTCTTAAAATTTTGGCATTTTGATACATATATATAAACAAAAAAAACAAAAAAAATAATATATATAATTGTCAAAATTTATTCCCGATATATATAATTTATTTTTTTATTTTAGAACACAGAGATATAACCTTCATGTTTAGCAAAAAATATATATATATTTTAAATTAAATAGGAGAATATGGAGTATCTTACTCCACGTTTCCTTTTTTTATTAATTAAATGAACGTGAGGTCTTGACTCTAGGTTCCTTTTAATCCTAATTGGGAGGGGGTAACATTGGGGGGGTGTGAGGGAGGAGGTAATTGGGGGTGTTTATTTCACTAAAAAAAAATAATATTTCAATATATAATAATACATATTAAAATATAATTATTAATAATAAATTTATAAATTATAAGTTTATCAAAAAAATTTTATATGCAATTACTTATATTTATATACAGTTGTTTAATTTTAAATAATAATATGATAATATCTTATTATTTTTTTAAATTAGACAACTTTATAGTTTTTTAATATTATGACAATTGTATGAATTTTTTTTAAGTTTTATTCTTTTTAAAGAATTCAAAAGTTTTTAAAGAATTTTTTTTTAAATCTTATTAAAAAATAATTGGAGAATAATATATTTATTATAATTTTATTAATAAGTTATATACTTACCATATTTTAAATAAAAAATTTGACAATAAAAAATATAAGAAACTACATATAAATTTTTTCCTATTTATAAACTTATAATCTACAAACTTAGTATTAATAATTATATTTTAATATTTTATAATAAAAATTATATTATATTATATTACTATATACAAAAATATAACATATATTTTTTAGTAAAATTAAAATATAACATATTAGATTAATTTTATATAATATAAAATTTATAAATTTATAAAAATATATATTATATATTATAATACTTATATATATAAACTATAACTATTCTCCAACTTCCCCTCCCCCCACCCCTCAACCAAAAAAAAAAACCGCCGGAAAAAAAAAACCCTCACATTACGCCTCTCCCTAATTAGAATTGAAAGGAATGCAGAGTCTCTAAGAAAACAAAAAATTAAGGAAATGTGTTCCTTTAATTAAAAAAATATATTTTTTTACTAAATTCGAAGGCATAACCTCCACGTTCTGAAAGAAAGAATAGTTAGATATATATATATTGAGAATGAGTTTTAACATTCATATATATATATATATATATATATATATGTACACATCCTCTCATCTCATATATAATAAATAAATAATTAATTTATAAGTATTAAAAAAATTAGTTATAAGTGAATGATCTTCTTAATTTTGTCTTAAAAAAATTATTTTAAAAAAATATTCTTATTTAATATGTGCACTTTCTCTTTAAAATTAATGATAATAATTACTCATAATTTGAATAACTCATTTAATAAAGGATATAATCAGAATACTATAATTAATATACTAGATATAGGTAGTTTGTTTTTTATAGTTTAAACCAAATCAAGTTTCAAAAAAATCTCTTATATAAACCAAATCAAGTAGTATAAATTTCTTTTTTTATATTTATATATGTGCCAAAACGCCTAAAAGTCTTGTTATTTTTTTTCTTTTAATACCTTTTATTGTTGTTATTCTGTTTTGCTTTTCTGTTTTTAATTCTTAAAACAATGAATTGACCTTTTAACAAAACCCAAAATTTTCATTTGGCAAATTTTTATTTATTTTTCTGTTAAATAAATGCGGGGCAAAAATGTAGCGTTTACAACACGCGCGCGCCCGCTGAGATTCTTGTGTAACATTTATTATTTTGAAAATGATGAATTTAGATTTTATAACCCAGTAAGTGAATTTCAAGCTCTTAATTATTCTTTAATATATAAACACTATTTCATTTTTCTAACACTAACTTTTAACTAATATCTACGGTCTTTACAGCGACAGTGACAGCCCTCGTTAGAGCTAAGGGCGGTGATAAGGGGTCCTTCGTTGATGAGTTGTCTTTCTAAGAGACCTAGCCCACAATATTGGAGATGAAGGTCATGATCCTTTGATAATTTCGACATAGCACGTCCATCTTCCTCCGCACGTATTGATGCTCAACCAGCAACGCAATATGGGCCTGGAGGAAAAGTGCTGGCTATAATTTAAAGGAATTTGCCCTTCATGCTAAGGGGTGTTGCCCAACCGTAAGGTCTCCTCTCTTGACCTCCTATTGTTTCTCCTCTGTCATCAAAGCCTTCTTTTGTGCCTAGAGGCTTTTTCAGCATCCATTGGGCCTCCTTCACTGACATCTACGTACGATAGGCATGACCGCGTTAAGTTCCACTTCTTAAGCAGCGACACTACAAAGAGTTGCTTTCTTCGTGATCTTCTTCTCTTTCCTCGTACATTTTCCATTGGTTAGAAATGTTTGGTGTTTCCACAAATGGTGCCAAATGGTGATAGGTGTCTTGGTCACGGGTCCACAAATGGGCTCTCGAGTTGAGGTCGAGGTGAACATAATGGCTTGCAGGACGAAGAAGGTGGTCGACCTAGGGAGCGGAGGCTCAAGCACAGGCTCCAGTGCTATAGTTTGTAGTGACCAAGGAAATTCAGGAATTTAAAATGTGTAAATCATACATTGAGAAGTCTCTAAAGTACTTATAGAAAGGTTTTGAGAGTATTATGATAATTGCTCTTCGCCAGATAATCACAGATAGAAAGACGTGTCACAAGCTCGTTGGCCTTGTGATTGTGGAAAAAAATAGAGACGCAACGACGAAATAGCGTGCGAGTCATCTAAGTATATGGCCATATATATGCATTCCCCCAAGGCAATTATTAATTGTGGCTGAACCTATGTATGGGGCAACCGGTAAGGGACAAGAGAATGGGAGAATTACAAATAAACATCTAGAGATGAAAAAAATTATTTTACAAGACATGTTACTATTATTTTAAGATATATTATCATTCACTTTAATTAAAACTAGTAATATCTAATGGTAATAGATCCTGCAAAATAATTTTTTTTAATTTTAAGTCTTTATTTATAATTTTTTCTAAGAGAATTAGGCTTTACCCACCGGACATAGTTGTCAACCCAATCTAGTATGACAAACCCAAAGGCTAAAATCCATTTTATAATTAAACAAATTAAACATCCAATTTGTTCTCAAGACCTCGCTGAATTTTACTTCGTACGGATTATGCCTCTTTGGTCCGCACTAAAACTTTGAAATTTTCAAAAATTTTGCTTGACTTTGCGTTATACATTTTCCCCCAATCGTGTGTTGGGCTCCCTATCAATACATTAATTTTCTAAATACTATAAAATAGGAGTGAATGGCGGTTTAACGTTGCATTTAACAATGAGTTAGTTGTGGTAGAGAATCCAAAAACCTAGTTTGCTTATATTTAATCATCTTCTCTGGTGTCTTGGTGATGATATGTCAATTTCCATTTCAAACCACCATTGGTGGTTGATGCATGTTTGGTCCTCCACATTTTTAGGACAAATGATTGGAGATCTTATATTGCATAATCAGGGCTTTTGGAACAATTAGCTAGTGTCTCAATTATATTCAAGGGAACATGCTCAACGAATTTTTCAATCTACTTTCTCTGTTACAAGTTAGGGTGATTAGCTAGTATGGATGCATATAAATGTAGGGTCTTATAGAGCAGCAAATGGATATAAATTGTTATCTAAGCATCTATGTTCACATTATTTGAACTTATGTGTAGATTTGGGTAAGCTTTGGACCCTACGGCTTCAAATTTAGGTTCTTTCTTTTATATGATGATTACTTTGTAAAGCTCTACCTCTAACAATAACTTTTCATTTACATCATTTTCATATTGATGATGTGTGTCAATTTTGTGATTATCAAGAGGAATCATATAGCCATTTGTTTCTTCTGTGTTCATTTGCATGGGCGATTTGGCTTGGTTTGCAGTTAGGCTCATTTATGGATCAACTTTTGTCATTTGACATTTTTGTATATTTGCAACAGTGATTCTCTTAAGAGCAGCAAGAAATTAATGATAAATAAGATTTGTTTAATGTTACATTCTATTTGGTTCTACTGTGATCAAAAGATTTTTATGGATTCCCATTGTTCACCTATATATATATATATATATATAGTTACAACGACTTGTTGCATTTGATGCGAAATTAAGGAGTGAGCCAATTTTTATGGCGTAGGTTGATGGATAAATAATGGTTCAAGACCCGACAGAAACAAACAGCCAACTAACGTTATAAAAATGTTAACCTACTGCTTAAACAACTCGCTCAACCACAAATACAATGAACCAACCCACACAACGATGCACTTGGATCGAAGCATGAATTGGAGGCTTTTGCGAATTTGAATCACTAACTTAAGGATAGATTGATAAGACAAAGATTTCATAACAAAGAAAAGATAATATTCTCATAATTAAAGGAAAAGTAAGAAACTGACTACATAATCCTAACTAAAAGATTTAAAATTTAGGAATACAAAATCAAATCTTTTTAAAAATAGAAAAGGAAAGATAACCTGCCTAATTAATTCTAATTTTCGTTCAAATATATAAAGTTTTTAAAAGTCAACATATTAAATTCATAATATCATTCTTTAGGTCTAAATGAATCAATTTATGCATGGCTCTTGGTCCAAACTTTTTATTTTACAACATTCAAACCCAAATTAGTTATAATAGTTCCATCTTTGGCCCCAATAATGTTGAGGATATTTTGATTAATACTTAAATCAGATTCATCAAAACTCTACTTGGTCCAAATCTCTTGAACAAGTCTACTCAATATTTTTTTAAGTTTTTGAGCCTTTGCCCTTGTAATAGATCCAATTGAAAGATATAAAAAATCATTTAAAAATTTTGAATTAACATCTTTATAAACCTAGTTTATATCACTTATTTTGCAACCAAAGAGTACAGATTCCAACAAATCCCTAAGATTCAGATAAAGAAGTTACCTAACATGGGATGGGATATTCCTGTTCAATCAATGGTATGTATTTGTCAACCGGCCCCAACATGGTAGTATATATAGGAAAAGAAGAGCTATAATTTCGATTTGGTTTGGCAATCACAAGTTTAGACAATGAATCTGGAGTAACACATCCGATTAATAACAATTTTCTTGGCAATACGACATAGGCTGGATTTTGTCCTTAAGCAACATTGAATTCTAAACCCTCGATTATTTCCATTAAATGTGGGAGTTTTTTTTTTGTAAAAGACTACCATCACTTGGGGATGCTAGCTGTTATCCCGATAAATCTTCAAGTTCTGAGGCAGGATATTAGGAATATGCTTGTAAGGTTTTTTTTATTTCTTAATAAAATTGTACTAATTGCACAACATCTTATACATGTGTTTTACTTCTTTGTATTTTCACTGTTTATAAAAAAAGCATTAATTTTACATTTTAGTGTTTGTTTTGGTCCCCACAATGCTGAAATGTACTCTATATTACTCCGCCACCTTCATATTTTATTCCCCTCTCTCCTTAATTAAACTTCTGCGGAACAAATTGGAATTGACTTGTCACGTTTTCCTCCCTTCGTATCTTTTCAACCAAGGAATATCCTATAAATTTAAAACATAGGTGCATATAATATACTTAAAATTAAGGCAATGAACAAAGTGACTGTATTAAACTGAAACATATAACTATAAACTAATGCATTGTCTAATAACTAAGTTCATAAAACCATCATATGTTTGAAGCCAGTTTTGTCTAAAATACAAATACACTTGAAGGGAAGAGCAAATTAAAACAAAAACTCGAAAGATGTAATTTAGTTTGAAGAGACCTAATTATTAATGATCTGATTGATCCATGAGCTGAGTAAGATAAAGCACCGTCTATATATATGCTTCCGAAATGTTGCTTCTAATAAACTGAATATTGGAGGAATTAGCCAGTCAACCTTCAATGGAACATGTTGAGATCCCTGCAAAAGGCCAAAAGTTACTAAATGAAAGACTACCAAGAATCACAAAAAGTTGGCATTTTCTGTGCTCAATGAGTATAGTAGTTAATGCCCGTTGACCTATGTATACTGTGACAAATAATAGTAAGGTTGATTAATGTATATAATGACAAAATTCAAGCTTGAGATTAATATATATATATCTTACTAGGAGGAAACTAGTTTTCAATATTTAATTTTTGTCTTAAAATTTATGTACAAAAATATCATTTCTTAGCATACAATTGTTAAACAATTTTTTAAATAAACCATCTCATGCCTTTTTTTTAATCAATTTACATTTTCATCCCAATTTCTTCATTGCATCTATGTATGTGTATGTATGTCTTCCTTTTAATGCGAATAATTAAAGAGATGCAGACACATACCCACAATGAACAAGGTAAAGGATCACAACAAACTGAAGGAATTGTTTGATCTCTTGTTGGTAACTTAGGCGAGTTATCATAAAAGTTATAGTTTTTGTTAAAAATAATAAAACTAAATAGATTATACAGAACCAATATGGGGAAAACTTTAAAAATCTGTCGACTATCAAAATTTTCTCCCAAAGCTATAACAAATATACCAATATACTACATAAAATGCGAATTTGGTTAAAAAAATGTTTGAAGGTAATAGAAAAAAAAAAAAGGAATTGTAGCTGTTAGGTGACTGGGAACACTAGCAGAGCATCATATAATATAGGTGACAGCTAGAGCAGATGTCTGTTGGCTCCTGAAGCACTCGTGACTCTGCCTTACCAACATATATATACAAAAATGGAGGAAATTGAAAAGGATAAGACAATAGAAGAAACAAAGTACTACTGGTCACCACTGTTTACTCCATGCAAGACAACTTTGTCAGAATCCAACATTTATCAAAGCAATATAAAAAGCTTACTACTTTTCGAATTTAACCAATTGCCCAATAAACAGTAAAAAAGGTACCCCGCTTTTAGACGCCATTTTTAGGCACATTTACCCATGGAATCACACTATAAAGAATCATAATCATCATTCTAATAACGGAGGATACTAATTTTTTGAGTAAATTATTATTTTATTTTGATTAATTTTAAATTTAATCCTCTAAATATAATTTTTTTAAATTTAATTATTTAATATTTTTCGTCAGCTATTTTCATTTTTTCACCCATAAAAATCACTAGATGAACTTTTCATTTAGCCTTTCAAAAGATAAAAAAACGTTTGAAGAAAAATTACCAAAAGACTAAGTAAGACATTATACATATAATCAAATTAAAAAGTTAATTGTATTTAAAAAATAATTAAATTTTTTTTCTCTTGAGGTAACTTGGGAAAATGTAAATGTAACCCACTTTTGGACACGTTTACCAGTGTACACTTCAATAATAATAGATCATCAATCAAAGAGCGAGGCTACTTTTTTTTTCCCCTTGACGTACCTTCGTACTTTCTTTTTTTGCTGCTGCTAGTTTAGTCACTGAAAGTTCCCTCCGCCTCCAAAAGATTGCCCTGACGGCGCAGCATTTTTTCTGTGAGCCTCCAAAGAGCTCAAGTTTATAAACCCATGCTGTTGCTGCTGTTGTTGCTGTTGGTGGTGTTGCTGTTGTTGTTGATGATCTCTGGGTGAAATTCCTCCACTCATGCTTCTCACTATCTGCCCAACGCCAAGGAAGTCTCGGGTAAGCCTGTCAGACCCTGCGGGCAGTTTTAGGTCTCTACTGTTGGAATTATTATGATGATCATATCCTTCATAACCGCCAACAGTAGTAGTAAAGGAGTTCATCAAGTCTTGCAGATTATTGTTCTGATCATCGTTCCCTCCGAAAATGCTGCCATAGTTTGTACCAACGAGTTGCTGTGGCCTTTGATGCTGATCAGACTTAGATCCACTGCTAGAGGAAGAGCTTACGAAGCTTCTGAGAAGCGAGGCACTACTTCTGTTGTTGCTAGAACTCGCACCGATTTGAGCAGCCTTTTGAAGCAGTGCTGTTGCGGACATGTGAGGGATACTGTTGTTGGCGCTGCTACTGTTTTGGAGAGATGTGCTGAAAAGAGAAGGCGCACTAGAGCTTGTGATTTGGTCAGAGAAGAAATTATTGGAGCCTTCGACATTTTCTCCTCCAGTACCATTTCCATTATTGTTCAAGTGCTCAGATAAGGTGTTGTTGGTGGTGGTATTGGAAAGGAATGGAGGAAGGTTAAAGAGGTTGTTATTAGCTGCAGATGTTGGGGAATTGTTGTGAAGGTCAGAGAATTGCATTAGTCCATGGAATTGCTTGTTTTGAACCAAACCTTGCTGATGATCATGGTGGTGATAGTTTTGATTTGATTGTTCAGCCATGAAGAAGGTTGGAGGTGAAGGAATATTGGTCATCTGCTGTTGTGATGATCTAATTAAGGATGGCGGAAGAAGGTGGTCGAATTGCCCGGTCTGGGCAGCACCACCGAGTCGCAAAATCTCGCCGGTTTGGTTGTTGTGGTGATCATGGACGGAGGAGATGTGGGAGCCCACCTGAGATAAGCCTAACCCCATATTGTTACTTCCATAGAGCTGGCTCCCAATGGTGCCACTAATCAGGTTGGATGGTTGTCTGGCACTTTCTTGAGCCAGTGCATCACAAAACGCCCTGTGGGTGATAAAACTGTCTCGTCTGCAGTAATTAATTTCAAACATCAATGCTTAATTAGTACATAAGATCATAAATAGTATTAAGTAGGAAACGAAAGAAGAATATAATTTGCGTCATTTAAGGTCATAAATCAACAGTTAATTAATTAAGTTGTTTCACAAGCTTAAGAGCTATACTAGAGAGTTAGAAGTGTTTTTTTTTCTTAAGTTGCTCTTGCTGCCATTTGAACTTGTATGAATTTTTTAATTTTAGAGAGTAGCACTGACTTAAAAATCATTGGTAGTAAGTTAAAAATTGGAACTATACATTTTGTTATTTGTATAAATATTACTTAATTATTATAACTTCTACCATTTGATATTTAAGGTAGTTTTAGAAAAAAAAACGGTTAAGGTATATATTGACTATCAAGTCTGGTCAATTTTCGGAGATAAATATTGACAAAAATTGAAATTATTTTCAAAAGCTTGTTATTTTTAGTGTTCAATACTAAAATAATAAAACCAATTAATACATAATCAAGCAGTTCCAGCCAAAAGCAAGGTACATATATATCAAGAAAAAAAAAAACAATTGTTCACTAACCCGAAAAGGTATTTAAGAACTTTCCGAAGGAGGACTTGCCTCGTCCAAATATAGGACAATAAAATTTTTAATATGCCCGGGTACAAATATCTACGTGCATTAATGGAGCAAGTAGCTAGGTAGAGAAAATCTATGTAATGTGAACATATATATATATATACACACACACTTATAAACCTCACAAGTGAATAAGAAGAGGACATTAATAAGAGTTTATGTATTTAATTCTCTCTCCAGCACCCATTAGGCTAGCTACATTTCTGTACCCTGCATGAAGATAACCGCTCCTCCAAATTAAACTTCAAATACTCTGAATGTAAACGGGGAAAAAAATAGTACTCTCGTAATAGAGAGAGAGAGAGAGAGAAATGGAATTGATTAGGCCCTAACTTTATCATGAAAAGGAGTACCTGGCTACCCGCAAGAGCACAGTACTGAACGCATCTAGCCAACCCATAAGAGAACAAACGTGGTAACACCACAGCACAATCTTCCTCTCCATTGCATATAGCAACACGTGAATAGGAAAAAAAGAAAAAGTAATGGGCGAAAATAGCGGTCTTCCCAAGGTAAAATCAGAGGTAGAATTTGATTTTATTTTTTAAAATTTTAAAGAAAAGCGAGAGAGAGAGAGAGAGAGAGAGAGAGAGAGAGAGAGAGAAGAGATGAAGATGATGCTGTTCCTCCGTGTATTTTCTGATACCTTACGACCAAGGCAGTTTCCAAAGATTATTCACGTGGGAAGGATGTTTCCTTCCATTTCCCCTTGGCCACCGTACCAAGAGAAAGCAAACATGACAAATGAAACCTTACGAGAGAGAGAAAGGACACAGAATCTTTATCAATTGGAAAGGAAACTCAAACCCAATTAAAAAAGAAAGCATCAAAGGCTCTTTCCTCCCTGTAGTCTCATCACATATAATTAGCCCTAATCCAAACCAAACAAACTAAAACCAAACAAAACTGGTGATTGAAAAATGAGGAACGTTATCAATTGTTACCTGGAGAAGAGTGTTCCACAGTCGCATCGGTATTCTCTGGTGCCGCAAGTCTTAGAATGTGCTTTCCAATCAGACTGGACAGCGTATTTCTTGGAGCACTTGTCGCACTTCCACTTCTTCTCGCCATGTTTGCGAGAGTAGTGTTTCTTAATCCCAGTGAGGTCACCCAGAGCCCTCGAAGGGTCATGGTGGACGCATGTGGGCTCGGGACACAGATAAACCTTTCTCTTTGGCTCTTTGTTTGTCTTCTGCTTTAGCTTCCAAGGCAGGTTGTGTCCTCTTCTGTGGAGTTGTAGGTTCTGCTCTCTTTGGAATCCTTTGTTGCATACCTCACATATGAACCTGTTTGTTGCCATTAGGGTCTTGGGAGATAGTGCTATCACCTCCGCATCTGGATCTGTACGTTCTCACGGATAAATGACAAACCGCAAATTAATTAATTGCAAAATTCACAAGAAAAAAATTTAAAAATTAATTAATTAAGTTGAGAAAGTCTGAACTCTGAAAGACATGGGCTTTCAAGAAATTAACACCAACTTCAATTCATTTTTGAGTATCAGTTACAAAATTAGGGTTTTCTGGGAATTATATATTTAAAAAAATTCCAAACACGATAATAAATAAAATCTGGGATTATAGTTAATCAGTATCATTGATTTAGAGATTTGATCGTTAATTTCGATAAAACTTTTAGGATACTTGCTTGGTGTTCCTGGTTGGTTTCTCTTCTTCTTCTGAGGGGGTGCAGCCGGGGCTGTTGATGAAGTTGGAGTCGATGAATGCTGCTGATTCATCGGATTCTGATCTCCTTCTCTAATTCCAAAGAGCGATGCCGACGAAGAAGATGCCGCCATATCTGATAGCATATATGTATATATATCCTTCTTATTCTTCTTCTTCTTCTTCTTCTTTAAGTGGCTCAGTTGGTGGTGTTCTTTCCGTGCTTCAACCTTACAAGGCTATCTGAATTCTGGAAAAGCCACATGCAATTTGAGTCCTTCTCAATTCTTAACCCGAATCCATAAAGCAGGTAATTCAAATTCTTGGGCTCTATTGATGAATAGCAGAAACATAAAGCGGAAAATATACAGGAGAGAAAGCTAAAACAGAGATATGAAAGTTGAAGAGGAAGAAGAAAATGAAAATCAAACCCTCCTTGGGTACATGATATTATTTTCCCTTCTTCCCAGCTGGTCTGGCTTATTTTAATCGCCAATTTTGAGCAAAGTGATATTACTGAAGTTCTTCACTGATTTGGTGTCATGTAGATACACCAACACATATGCACTCAACATTTCTTTTTGCTTCTGTTCTTTTTCTTATTTTCCTCTCTCTGTAATTATCTACCTTCCTTTTTCCCTTTTTAATGTTTTTTCCTCCAGATTTTGCTCATTTGTTCCCTCCCATAAATGATATTTGCAATATCAAAAATTAATTAGAGCGAGAAGAAAACAAAATAATAATAATAATAAATAAATAAATAAATAAAAATAATGAGAGGAGAGAGAAAGGCTTACGAGTCGGTGGACCCAAACTTGGCCACATAACGACATAGGATGTGTGAAAGCAGCATGAAACAGCTACTACACCACTCTCTCTCTCTTGTATGGTATCTTCTTACTCACTCCCAGACAAACTTTCACTCATCACCTAGCCCCACTGGGCCTCACAGAAAATTCAAAATCAAATAATAAAATTGAAAGAGGTGAAACTAAACTGTAAGTCCGAAAAGAGAAACAAAAACAGCATTAGTCAGGGAAAAAGAAAAAGAAAATAATGGAACCAAACAGGGGAAAAATAGATCATAATTAGCTTTGTAAAAAAGTAGAAAACACCTGAAGCATGATTGGGTGAGATCTGAAGAAAATTGTTGTCTGAATTTTTGCTGAGCCGGAGTGTGTACTGTTACCGTTTGTAGTGACTGACATCGAAAGAGCAAGAAAGGGGTTTGATGCTCAATTTGGTGTGTTTGGCTGCCTTTGGTTTGGGGTGCCTGCTCCATTCACTGACCCAGATGTCCTGCGTGTATTCAGGAAATAAATATACGATGCGTAATTAAAAAAATAAAAGATATGAAGTTAAATAATTTTTAATATTAAAAACTTTTCACTCTTTTTTTTAATGCACCATTTATATATATATATATATATATAAAGTATTGCAAAGGATTCTTCCATTCACTTTTGACACAAACATCAGATATGACAAGATATAAATATCACAATATAAATATTTTAATATCATTTAAAATATCGTATTGTATTCTATATAAATGTTAAATTTAAACGTATTGGTGGTTTATAAGTTAAAGTTATAATGTTTGATGCATGTAATTGCAATGCGATGGCTGGCTGGCTGGTCCTTTCTTTATAAAAATACCAATGCAATGGCTGAAAGTCACATCAAGTGGAGGCCAGAAAAGGGGTATTTTAGTCTTTTGGTATTTATATAAAGTGGAAAATCACAATCAGAAGACCCAAGAGAAGACCTAATCCAACCACTTTGGATAAACAAATCGTACAGAATTTTGAGAATCAGGGTGCAGTTGATAAGGTCGTAGCCCGTCACATTCCTTCAAGAGACAACTTAATCTTGACCGTGGATTATGTGGAAAAAAATAATGTCAACTGGATTCTTTGAGATATATAATCGAACAATAGAATAAAGCGGGATGTGTGCTTTTCAGGATTTATGAGGTCTTTGATAGAGATAGTTATTAATATTATTCTCAGCTTCTTTATTATTTTTAGGAAGACAATTCTTACTTTTTATTCCATTTCAGATTCAGCAAGGGTAGCTGTCATTCTTTGAAAATAATTTATGACAGGTTAACCATAAATAAGTTTTTGAAGTTAATATTGATGAGATAAAGGTCTAATTTTGAGTGGATGGCACAGGGTCAAGTTAACTACGAGTTTAAGCATCCCCTCTAACCACCATATGTTGTAGCTTTGTATAAATTCTAACCACCATATAAGAATGGCAATGCATGGAGGAGTAGTACTCAATCATTTTTTTTTTCAATATCCTGATTCCAATCCCCAAATATATGTACATTCACTATTCAAACTCTTTCAAATTTCTCACAAGTTCTTACGCTTTTAATATCGCACGATGGATTACTCGATTTCAAAAATATTCAGAAACTCATATAATTACAGATATTTAATCAGTATTAAATAAGTATTGAGTATCGTTTTTGGTTGGTGATAGCGGTAGTGGTCAAGGCGTGATGATCGAAAGATATAGGGTGAGAGAAAGAGATGATAATCTGTATTAAAGAGTTTAAAGAGATATTGATATAATCGTTAGACAAAGTAAAATTGTAATCTTTAAATCTAATATGTATTTTATATGCCTTCGAACTTCCTTTTGCTTTCTTTCTCCTCTTCTTGGTAGTGATAAGGATTTCTATTTATAAGTTTGAAGGAAAGTGTGTTGATGATAATAATCAGGCCAAATTGCCTTATAGAGCCTCAAAAGTTATCTAATCAAGTGGCTTGTTGCGCTAAACTATTTAGAGTAAATTAGACAATTTGTTATGTCAATTCTTTAAATGAAACTTGATGAATGATATTGTTGAGTGCTTTGAACTTTTTAGAATTGAATTAAATTGGATTTACCTTATTCGAACTCTTATGATTGAGCTGCACTTATAACAAGTATCAAGTTGAGGATTATAAATATTCCATACTCCCATTCGCCTAAATGAAATTTATCATAGTTTTAATATTTTCAACATATAATGATTATTGGTTAACGTGTGACAGTTTTAATCCATAAAATGATATATAATATAACATACTTTATACTTAATTTTATGCGCGTACACACACTCATAAAAATCACAGATAGCGAATATTCAAAAATAAAATATGGATTTTAGCTAAAATTATATTTAGATATCTAATTTTAATATTTGAAACTCTACCATTTATCTATAAAATATTTGGATATTATGTATTTATTTTGATCAAATGTCATTGAATATATCTAAATTATCTATCCAATTTATCATTCTTACTACCATAAGGTAGCTATACTATTTGTAGAGCTAAAGCATTGATCATCTGAAAAACAGTCATGCTTCTTATATAAATAATATTACATATATAATTGTAATAATTAATTAACTATGTCTACCTAATTAAGCTAATCAAGGAGAAAATTTATTTTTAGCTACTTGAATTTAAATAACATATCATGGTCATCTGCATATATAGTTTTGCGTGGCACCGTGAACATAAAAATTGGGAAAAATTGTACTTATCTATTATTGATCCTGGCCTCTAATTGTAAAATCCCCTCAATTTAAAAAAAATTGCGATCAATTCTCTTATCTACTAGCCCATTGTAATAAGGCTCTATTATTTAAATTTGAAAATTTTAATTATGTATCGCATTTTGCCAATCATGCCCTTTAAATCTTACAACCTCAAAATCTCTTTATTTCTTTGATAAAATTTCATTTTTATTTTTAATTGGTAAATGAATTGGTTTAATTTAGCTTTTAACTTGTATTAAAAGAGTTTGCAGATGAAGGAAAAGGCTTCTTGGTCGAATCCCATATGCACATTGTCATAGATAATCCTATGGATATAGTCCCTTCAGAACCATGATCTCCGAGGGAGAATGGTCAGCTTCATCCTAGACCAATTAATTACAAGTGTAATTAGAAGAGCCAAGTCTTCCATGGAAAGACACTAATTTCGCTGAAGCTGTAAAGTACAAAAGCCAAATGATTGTGTGGTAGCACTATTGATTCTGGCACTTGAAAAGCTCCTCAACTACTAATTAACCTTCATCCTCAAAATAACACTTATCAGTTTAATTACTTTATCTAATATCAGCAATGCACACCATTGGATTTTTCACGATCGAGACCCCATCCCGTCTGCAAACTCTTGATCAATTAAAAATAGAAAGAGATAAATTGATTGGAGAAGATGAAGAGAAAGACAAAAGGGTATTCTTAAATAACAAACAATAAACTTTGGTAAGTTTATGTAGTTCAAAATTTCAAATTAAAGTGCAATTCCCCAAAAAATTATATTATTTACATTTACTCTTTGAAAAACGAGTCCAACAGAAAAAATAATGAAAAAAATAAACTACATGCATGGAAAATACTTGGTTTTCAAACTTGATTCTAATAACGGAAGGAACTCCAGATATTTAGAGGAAAATTAAGTTTAATTTCTATTTTCATTCAATTTTTAGTCTCTCTTTTATCTATAGTTATTGCACCTTCTCTTATACAAATTGTCTATATATACTTAACTCACAAACTGATATTTTTCATTATATATATATATACATCTGTTTTTCTTTTCTTTTTTTTTTGTTGGGGGTGGGGGGGGGGGGAGTGGGTTTCATGCGCATGTTTATATGTATGTAATAATATGTACTAATTTTGGTAATGAATTGATCTATTTTGTCACAATATATTGCTTGATCACAAAAAATGGAGTTTAAGTTCAAAAGGTGCGGAATCCCAAACCATAAGGCCTGAATATCACTATCAAAACTCAATTGTTAGTTTTGTGATGAACGAGATGTGTTCACTGCTTTAAATATTTGGTTCAAATTTTGTAATGAATATAAATTTCTTTTAAATATACCAAGTCCATGCGAATGATGCACTCTTAAGATTCTTTTGGAAGCAGCCTAATTAATTGACACGTAAGCTAATCCAAGATACTTTCACCGTATAATTATCAAAACCAAAAAGGAAAAAAAAAAAGAAAAAAAGAAAGTCACCATAAAAAATCACAATCCGCAAGGTTAATGTTAAATAAGGCAATGAGTTCAGAGCCATATGCAAAGGTAATGTTTACTGTTAGAGAGTGATGCTTATTACTTCAAAATTAATCAAGGTTAAATATTATTTTGGTTTAGGCACGGCATAGTTAATAAGTTTAATTTGTGAAAACATAATTCACTTTTATTCAATATGCTCTCTTGCTGTAATATAATGATTATTAATTATATAAATATATAGCAGTTGTATTGTTATAAAATAATATATGATGATATAAAACTAAAGTGCAATCATATAATATTTTTCCCTCTTTTTTTAATTGATATTCATTGAGAAAGAACCCATAAAGGAGACGAAATATTTAAAAATGATTTCCAATTCATCATTTTCTTTTGTTGGATTCTATTCTGTTCTCACTCTTTCATATACATGGTTCCAAAGTACAAGAAACCAAATAGAAAAATTAAAGAAGTTCTGTGTATAATATAAGAGGATAGCTAGGAGCCTCCACCCATAACCTTACTGTTTCATTGCTTCCACTTTAACAATAAAATATGCAAGCACATATAGATACACAGTCAAACAAATGCTAGTTTGATTTGGTCAAATAATTTAATTAAAAATACAAGAAAAGGCAAGTGAACATATTAATTTGTCAAGTGATTAAAATTTTAATATAAAATATATGAAAAAATTAATATTTCTATATTAATTATAATATCTCAAATAAAAGCTTTTAATCATTTATATATTTTATGCTTGAATGTCTTATTACTAATTTTTGGATTAAACTTAAATATAATTTTTTTATTTTTTTGCTATCAAATTGTTTAATTAAATTATAATATGTGCAACAAAATTAAAAAAAAAACTCAATCATATAATCTAAGTTATAAAAAATCTTATATTTATTATATTATTATTAAAAAAAGTATATATAATAAATATAATATTTTTTATATGCATCAAAAAAGAACTTTAAAAACAAACCCATAATTTTCAAAAGCCTTTGAAGAAGACCCGGACTGTGGTGAGACTATGTTGTGACAACTCGCAAGTCAAGTTGCTTAAGGAGAGCGACACGGTCTACTTAGAAGAAAGACAGGCAGGCTGCATATATAATATTCAGCAACGGCGGCATTTTCTTCTTGCAAAAAGTTAGTCTTTTCTTTTATCATAATCCATCGCTATGTCCTGTAACTGACTACAATTCAATTTCTCACTCCTTACGTAACCATGCATTGAATATTTGGGTCATTTCTGGTCAAACCGTTACAAGAGGGCATTTACAGGGCAAGCATTAATGGCGGAGAGGACTTTCCGGCCCTCAGTGTCTTTCCCGTATAAAGTCTTTTGGAAAAATAAGACATGGTCTTATACAAATTGTTGAATAATGGGTTGGGCTCAAAAAATCCTTGGGCTTAGGGGTCCATTGCCTATTCCAAATTTGGCTGTTGAGAATATTAGACTTTTAAATTTATTGTTGTACATTATAATAAAATTATTTATAAATATTTACGATATAATTTATGTTCTTTTATTTGAAATGTTGTTGAGCCAAAATTGGCTCAACTGATTAAAAGAATTCAGGCTAAACCTTTATATCTCTATGTGTAAGAAATCAATTTTAGACATGTTAGGGTCATTGGGGATAGGTATTTGTCTATCTCTTTGAGATCCTAGACATGTCAATCCATAGTCTTGAAGTAGCCCCTCATGATGTCAGAGTTTGATCCTTATGGCTCTTTATTTTCTTAATTAAATTAAGTTTCATTATAAGATATGGTGGCCTTAAAAGTTTTAGTTGAAAATGATTAGAAAGTTACTAAATACATGTTTGAAGATGAAATAAAGCATTGAATAAAATATTCTCTACTACTCTTTCTTTTATTATAAAAATTTACTTAAAACCATTCATGAAATCAAAAGATACATTACAAATAGACATATTTTGACCAAAATACCCACAAGTAATTAAAATGCCCACATTTTTAAATTTAGCAAATTTTAAAATTATTTAATAAATTGATTAAAAACATATTGCTAAAATTATTTTTAAATAATTTTGTCAATTTGAAAATAATTTACAATATTTAATTTCAAAATAACATGTATGTTAAATATGTATTTAACCAATATAAACACTATTAGAAAATGTAATAAAATTTTAGAGTAAATTAAGTTTATTTTTTTAATGCCTAAAAAAGTTTATTTTTTAATACAACATAAATAAAATTTTAAAAAGAACTTGATGAAATATTTTTTTTAAATTAAGCTCCTTTTTTAATAAAAAAATGAATATGTCCTTAAAAATATTTTGGTCAAGATGAGTTTAATTATAGCATAGCTTTTGGTCAAAAGAGTAGTTTGGTGCAAATGGTGTCATTCAGGGTTATAGGAAACTTTTGGTAATTAACAAGAAAAAAATTAAATAATGTTTTTACAAATTAAATATAAATTGTGATACGAGATCATGAAAAGTTATTTATTTATTTATTGTCAATAGATGGGTGATTTCATTTATTCATTTGAAAAGGAGGATAAACTCCAGAAGCAACAAAAGATGGGAGGGTTAAGATAAACCAAACTACAAATTTCTGAACAATTAAACCCAAGAAAAAAAAAAGAGAGTCGAGGTGTAAGGGAAAACACAAGAGACAACAAAAAGCTATTGAAAGTAGCCCAAAAGGTTGTGGGCAGTGAATCTCTTTTCTCATGAGGTTGCTTCGTGCATGGGTTCATTAATTGCGGGGTTGGGGAGGACCCGGTTTATATTTTCATATTACAGATATCTTCCCACGCAAGGAGGAACGATTCAACAAAATGCCTTAGGTTCCAAACTTTTTGCTTGAAGACAGATTCATTTTTGCTCTTCCAGTAGTGCCGGAGGATGAACACATATAACTCTTTCATGCCTTCATGATTTGGTCATCCACTAGTGCTCCTACACACAGATACTGTAGCTTTGATTTTTCAGTTAACAACCTGGTTCAGGACATTAATCACCCTAAATTTTAGTTAGAAATTAATGTAAAAAATTTAAAATTAAATTAGTGTTTAGTCATTTATGGATAGCTAAGAGCTGAAATTAATTTAGTGAGTTATGGAATCTAATTTCTTTTCTAAAAATAACTAGTTTTGGTACATTCTCATCCAATGACGTTTTGTCACATTCAAACTTGAAAATTTTTCCAACTCTAGGAAGTGGTCACCGATAAACGGAGCCATATGAAATATAAAAAGGTTTCAAAAGCGTTGGCATTTCTTCCTTAAATATTAGTAATTCGCAAAATGATTTTTATCGATTTTTTCTGAACCTTGTTATCACCCTTGTTAAAGTTAAAAGTTTTTGAAAATAAAAAAAAAAGATTTCATTTTTGAACTGAAACCCAAAATCTAAACTTTTATTTTTTGGGATTTTGATTTTTTTTGGGATATTTTATTGAATCCAAATAAGGAGTACCTTTTTTTATTTACACTTATGTCTTGAATAAATTAGGGAACCTTGAAACTTGATTCATGCTGTCCTATCTAACTAAAATACCAACCACACAACTTTTCTTTTTTAAAAGTATCTCTTGTTTCTTTTCTTTTCCTTCCTTTTTCTTCTCCCCATTTCCATGACATTCTACATTTTTCCTGTCCCTGTTGTGGTCATCCCCCTCTTCCTTACATGTCCCATCTTTTTCTCCCACCAGCAAGCATCATTTTCCCCATCTTTAGCAAACCACTAATTTTGTCCACTCTTTGCTTTGGACCACCCCATATCTTTTTGAGTGGTTAGGTAAAAAATTTAGCTTCCATTTTCACAGCAAGAAAACAAGATTTTAGAGAGAGAAAAATTTCTTACTAATCCCTCGCTAACTAAGCTTGGCAAGGGATCAACAAGGAGTTTGCAACGATGCTATCCCTCACCTCTTAGGGTCACTAATTAGCAAGGGATATTACGAAATTCCTTGTTGAATAACCCTTCAGCAAAGGATTACCCTTTCCTAAGACATCATAAACTACAAGACCAAAAGTTGGTTAAATACTACACTATTTAATAAGGGATTTCCCTCATAAATCCTTCATTGTTACGTTGTTAGTCTCCTGCTACCAGACGTAACCACTTGCTATTTCTCTAGCCTATGTTAATACCCATTTGAATATCCCTCATTGATCTTCAACTTTCTTTTGCTAATTCCTAGCTAATATTGGAAAATTTTTTATATATACAATTCATTTCTTTAACTTTTTTTTCCCTTTTAATAAACTTACAACCAGCTAGTGTAGAAAATAGTTTCCAAACATTATACACACACACACACACACACAGAAACATGAATACAACTACTAAAACTATACGAAATAACTAATATAAATCATGTCAATAATGTCTATGAAAGCCCACATCATTATCTTGACCCTCGTGCTCTCTCTTACCCTCCTATTCGTGTTCTTAGGATGAATAAGCAATAGGTGGAACCTGTGTGCATCGCTATCATGATAACAAGGAAATCAAATTACTAACATTGTAGTTCTATATAAGATTTGATTAAACAACACACTGAAAAGTGGAAAAAGAAAGTACCTAGTGGCCTATATAGATGGTGGATCTAGCTTGGTAGTGGAACCATAACCTGCCCCTTATTTGTGCCCTCCTCTACCCTTCAGCATCATAATGAATACTTGCAGAATGATTATAGCAATGTTAGTAAAGCATTTACCAATACTTTAACATATTGTAAAAAATAAGTACATGACACTATCTAATTCGGCTTCTTCATCCTTACCTTCAATGACCTCAATAATTTCACTATCTTCATTATCATCGATGAAGTCATCATTTAATGGTCCAACATGATATTTATTTCATTAATGGTAATTTTCTTTTATTGAGGCATGTTCATCAAACAAGCATATTACTAATCCATGGTAGTAATTAATGTAGCCATTCATTCGAGAGATTGCATTCTTCATTAAGTGTCTCAATGGCAAAAAGTTTAGGCCTAATCTTGAAAACTATATATTATTTACTAGTTCCTTTGCCACTACCCAATTAGTATCTTATGTAGTATGCTTGTTGTGCCTGCTTGGTTATAAGTCTTTTATTTAACTAATTTTATAAGGTTATTGAAGGACTTATCAAGGGCTTTTATTAGGACTTTTATGTATTTTATGCTAAATTTCTCCTATTTTGTACTTAGGTAATAAATATTAAATTTTATTAGTTTATAGTTATTTTTAATAATTTTTAAAAATTTAAATAATGGCTACTAGATTTGGGTTTTAATTGCAAATACTAAGTTTGAGACCGAACCAAAAAGGAATATCTGAGACCAAAGAAGTATCAAAATATGAGGCATATCACCTAGGTGATATAAGTCACAGAACTTGTATCATCACAGTGATATGACAACCACAAGTGAAATTCTCATTTCTCATATTTAAATTTAGATCTTGTGAAGTCATTTGGGACTTTTGGGTGTGAAGATAAGCCATAGAGCAAGAAAATTGTCTAAAGTCTAATCAATGAGTCAAACTTGCTAGTTTTGAGAGGGATTTCACTAATTGAAGAAATGTAAGAATATCTATCCTTCTATCTTCTTCAGTTTATCTCATCTCACTCTTTTCCCAATTGCCAAATATATTTTCTATTTGGATTTTTTTGGATTTGTTGACTTAATTTAGGATTCGGGTTGTTTTGATGGATTATTGTTGTTATTAGTGTGATGATATATTAACTATTCATATTATTACAATGGTGTATGCTTTTTATTTTTAATGCCTTTTTACTTGCATTATCAATTTCGATTATTTTCTATAATTTAAATTAATTGCAAGGCATGTGACTATCTTATGGAAGTACTTTAACGTGAGATAATAATAGTAGAATTGAGTTTAGGTGTAGTATGATTGTGAGGCACTTTATTACACTTCTATACTAATGATGACAATTGTACCATTCCTATGATAATGCCTTATAGGTGTTTAATAAAGTGTAGAAATGGTTTAATTAGGTGCACGTTAATTGTGAAACTCATTTGACCACTTATATAGTTCCTAAATGCATCTTATCAATAATTCAACTTAGGTAATTGTGAGACACATTCTAAGGGGAGATTATAGTAAGATGGGTTGATAATTGTGAGAGGCATGTTTGACACTTGAGCTTGCTAGCACGTAATGATAGGAAGTCACTATTGAGCACGAGCATATCACTTACATCTGTCATGACCATTAAATCCACCTTTTTTAGTCTTGAGTTTTATTTTTTTAAAACTAACGTATCACACATGTCAAAGGTCACTAGCAACCAAGAAATTGGATATGAGATGTATATAGATTAGTGTAAATATGTAGTTGTCTACTTTCATTTCCTTTTCTTATAATTTAGGAAACTTCCACATCATTCCATAACTCCCTTTGGGATTAATACTTGGACTTAAAGTCCATTTTATACTACTTGAATGATTAGTATACTTGCTATAATAATCAAATGGTGATTTAATAGGCTATAATGTTGCAATCAAGTTTTTAGTGCCATTGCCAATGAGTTTATCAGTTTGTTAGGAAGTTTACTAGTTGTTGGTTGGGTTCTTTTTTTTGTGTGTGCAGTGGTTGTCTTCCAATAGGGAATTAGTGCATGATGTGGGACAAATATAGCTTTTGTTTGTCGTACCATTACATATTATTTTCCTATTCCATGATATATGTGACAAACCTAACTTCTAATCATTGTAATTAAGATAAAATATGTGATTAATAACCATAAATTAGGGTTACAAGACATTACGACTAATTACATTCAAAAAATGCAGGAAAATTTGAACCTTAATGTTATTAGAGTCATCAACCAGATAATTACAAGCATTCATGTACACAAGAGAAACAAACACTCATTTGTAAGCCTTTGATTCTATTACCCATTAATTCCAACTCATAAGAATCTTCTACCAATATTTCTAAGTCATCTCTTAAGGTTACCATATGAAAAATCAAGATTTCTAGGTTAGAATGAGAGTTTGGGACTGTTAACCGTGACGAGTTGGAGCTTCGCCATAGCTAACCTACATGGCGCTGCGGCGAGAAAACCTCCTGGAGCCTACCTCGCTCGCTTCTTGCTATTGGCCACGGCCAATTCCCCCTTTCGCCACTATTAATTTATCTCTGGAATGCTTGACACATTTTCACAAAAGTTCATCGCGGCCAATTCCCATTTAGCTGCGGTGAATTACCCTCTAAATAACTTCCAGTTTGCCCTCTCATATTTCACCGCGGCTAATTCTATTCCTCGCCATGGCGAATTGCTTTTTGGACCTCCCCCTGGGTAACTTCGCCTCTATTGGCCATGGCTAAGACTATTTTGGCCATGGTGAAATGCCATTTGATCCTATAACTTCAAAAATCTTATCTCATACTCTCCACTCTTCCTCCAATGACACCCTAAGGCCACTCTACCTTAATTTGTAGGGCTCTAATAGCTTTCACTAGCCTAATTTACCCAACTTATCTATCATTACTAGTTAAAGACTTAAATATTAATTTCTACTCCTCCAACTACCTTATATCAGCAAGTTCATAAAGTAATAACAACAAGAATTCATGAGCTATCAACAATTAACATTCAATACACATTCCGTTAGAGATTTCATACATTAATGGTTCATATCAACATCTAATGTATCACATAATTACATTTCCAATAGTATACTATGTCATAAATTCAACAAAGTTCATACATTAGGTGTTATAAGTTTATACATCCAATACCAAACTAAGATGAGGCCTAACTCCTTAATAGATATATCTTAAGTAATCAAAATATAAATGCCTACACTTGGCAACATGATTACATGATAATGCTATACAAAAAGAGTATAAATTTTAGCATCTATTCTATTTAAATCAGTCTAAGTGTATCCTCCTGCACATATGGTTGGAGTTCATGGATTTTCATCCACTTGCTTCCCCTTATCCTTACCCGAAGAGCCTTTACCTGAAAGTATAATCCCATGAAATGGGGTGAGATGCAAATCTCAGTAACCAAGGCAAATTCCATTCATATATTCCAGTTTAATTAACATATATGCATGATTTCATATAAGTATCAGAAAATATACCAGCCATATCAGTAAATGAAATAATTAAGCTATCAATTATTACTATCCCATACCAGCAATCACAATTCCATATGTTAAAGGCCAATAACACTGGGAGAGGCCCCGTCCACGGCACCTACTCCCCAATGAGCATAACCAGGGCTCAATGCATCTGGGGTCTAATCACAACTCGGTGCCCAATCAAAGTACATGCACGGGTGGCAGTTGTGCTACAGCTCCACCATGGACTCATAAGGTCAAATCACATATAACAGATAGCCAACCAATTCATTTAGCATCAAAATTATAATCATGCAGCAAATACACAATTAAAACAGACATATGTATGGAATTAGCACGAATCCCGATTATCTCACTTGTAGACAAGTTAGGAAGCTAATAGCAGTACCAAAATCCTTTTATAATCACAATATCAAAAGATTATTACTTTATATTAGTCCATTACTATCTCATTCATCATTTATGGTAATAACCCAATACTTAAAGAATTAAATTACCCATAGTTACCTAAGGGACACCTACCTAATCACCAAGGGCCTCTAATTTTGGGTTTTGCCTTCCCTAGACTAGAAACATCAAAATATCATTCCAAACCATAGAAAAATTTGCACAAAATTAAGGCTTATACTATAAGTTTACTATGAGGGTCTTAAACTAGTGGAAAATACATCAAAATGAAGATTTTATACTTACCTAATAACACCCTTAGTCTTAACCTACGAAATTTCACCAAGAAAATCCCAAACAACCACATTTCAGATTTTGGGTATGGTGAAAATGCTCCAAATGAAAAACTAATTAGGCTAAAATGAAGAGAAAGAGAAGGGGATTAAGTTATATAATAAGTACCTTAGCTGATTTTGAGCTTAAAAGTGAGAAATGGTGGATTTCTTGCTTGGAATCCTAGCCTCCCTCTCAAGGTGCGAAAATGCCTCTTGTGTTTATGTTTCAGCAAAGTGTGGAGGGGTTGATGTGTTTAGGGTTTAAGTTAGGTCTAATATGGGTCATGGGCTGACCTAAAGGTCCAATTCTAAGTTGGTTTTAGATTTAAGCCTTGTTGGGCTAGCTTTCATGTGTTGGGCTACAAAATTTTAATTGGGTTAAACCAAGTTTGAAGGACTCAATTGATTTAGGTCTACACAAGGGTTATTGGTCCATTTATATGAGCTTATACAAGTTGGGTCCTGGGTCTTTAATTCATTAAATTGAATTGGGCCATCACTAGGTGCTTTCTTTTGGGTCAAGTTTCACAATAAAAGGTTGGGTCTGCACCTAAAATTATTAGGCCTCCATTAGTTCCTAACCTTGGCTTACTTAATTTAATTTGAGCCTAGATGGGGTTTCTAACTCAATTAAATCTCAAACTCATATCAATAATTTATCTCTCTAAAATTTTCATTCACTTAACTTACCTAATTATTCTATATTAATTATTCTTAATTAACCTAAATTCATGATTAACACCTTAATTAATTTTGGGTTGTTACAATATATACATCCTTTGGTAGCAAAATATGATAATTAAAGCTTTAGCAATGAAAAGTTTTGTTACCAAAAGCATCAATCAGTTCCATAATGCTCACATATAGATTTTCATCATTCCAATCCTCAAATTCATGCTAAACCAATTTGTTGTAATCCATGTAGCACATAAACAAGAATGAAATCCATGAAATGGGCTAAATGTGCATTTTAACCCCTTGAACACCTAATTTGATCCAAATTTTTAAAATTTGTAACTTGAGCTACACAGCTTCGATTAATGTAAATTAGGTATTCTTAGAAAGCTTGTAATGAGAGATATCTATTGTAAATATTTCATGTCGAAATGAATCTATTTGACCTTTCAAAAAGCATGAAATCCAAAAATGACTATATGAATAGTGTAACAGAATTTTTTACATAACTTAGCTAATTTCAAAAATTTATAAATATTCTATATAGTTCCAAAAATTATGATCTCTAGCTCTAGGAAAAGCTCTCAATGTCTTCTAGTTGCTTGTCAAATTTTAGCCCAGAACTAACTCATTGGGGTTATCAAGGGTAAATAAACTAAATTTTAGTTCCAAATAGTATTAAATGAGTTCTAAAATGCCATTTTTTCTTTTGAGCAATTTTTAATCTACAAATGCCTCATGTTTGGTTGGTCCAATGTGTAACAATGGCCATACAACTCAAAAGCACCTTTCCACATGCAAGATTACATATATACATCTAAGAACTTAAGGTACCAAATTGCATTATATCACATGTTACAACCCATAAATGGTCTCTAAAACATAAACTAGTACTTTTAAATATGTTTGCATATCCATATATCAAAATATAAGAGTACAAATTCATGTATGCAACAATATTTCCTAAACTAAATCCAATTGTCAAGAATGCTCTTCTATGGCTTTTGATAATCATTTCTCCTTCCTTAAGATTCACTGGCCATGGTTAGTGAAAATAGGGGGAAAATGAGATTCAAAGAATCTCAATAGCTAATCCAACATTCAACCACACATATATGGTTCACCCAAGTACATGGAAGCAGGTATGCGTGTTATACAACCATAGTAAAACCATAAATCATGTTTTAGGTATCCCATGGCTCATTTAAGAGTAAAATCAAGTTCTAAGGACTATTGGCCTAGCCTGACCTAATATTTAAATATTGTTTGTTTACCTTTATCTACTTTTAAGGACTTTTGACTTAGCTTTATCTAAATTGGGACTTTTGGTCTAGTCTCACCTACATTTGAAAACTTTTGGCCTCTCATCCATCTCAAGGGACTTTTAGTATAGCCTCACCCATTCAAGAGCCAATCCAATCCCACATGCAATTGGATGCCATGCAATTACATAATATTTTCAAACAATCAACAAATCATATAAATGGCATACATACATGAAAGCAAGAAACTCAAGCAAACTATTCACATATATATAAAAATGGAGGAGAACTACCTTGTCACACAAATTCCAATTAATTTTCCTTTATCTCTTATCTTGGTTCTATGGCCCTATAGTCACACTTGGATATGCTCTCGCTTGTTTCACCTAGACACATCAAGTAGAGCAAAAAACAATTAATAGAACCATATTTATATTGATACTAGCCTTACATGCATATTTTAGGGTTTGAGGTGTGCTCATGGCCATACTTGTATACCTTAAGAAGCAACTCTAATAATTTAACTTAGCTCCCACATCTCATTTGATATAAGCCTCATAACTCTATTGGAACTCATTAGAGCCATCACGTGCATAATTAAACAAGCCAAATATCAAGTTGCTTCTTTAGACCTAATTGAACCTTAAAGTTTCACTTTCAAAATAAGGCTTCTAAATTCATTCCAATGATTTCTTTAGTGTTTATAATTCATATATGGACCATTTATGACCTTATAATTAAAGAAAAACTCTTCCTAGGTACTTTAACTTGCTCATTGTCAAACCTATGCTGCATGGGAGACTAATGGAGGTTTTGTTACCTTTTTTGGGAAATGGGCACATGTGGAGGTCCTTTGGTTCCTTTCTAATTTAGATATGATCTTACATAGTTTGAAATGCCTTCCTAGAGTTCCAAAATTTCCAAGGTGCAATTTGAACCCTAAGTGGTCTAACTTGAGTTCTATAGCTTTTCCTAGCATTCCAATTGCATAAACTTACTCTACACCCTTTAAAACCTCTATTTCTATCAAGTTTTGCATCAAACAAAAGCTCCCTCATCTGCCTCTCTCTCTAGCCTAATTGAGAAAGGATAAGAATCCAAAGGAAAATCAAGTTTTTCATCTTAACTCATACTTTGTTTGAAAGCTCTTCCAATGGGTATTTTTTTAGTATGGGTAGTTGTTCCAAAGCTTCTCTTTTCTTCATGAGGTTAGTCATAAACTTCATCCTTTCAAGAAACTAAAACTACCATTAGAAAGAACATGATGAGAAGAGAAGGTTTCATAACTAGCATATCATGAAATTATGCAAATTTCCTTACCTTATTGGCTTCTCTTTTCTCTCTCTCTCCTTCCATATTTGGATGCCATGGCTGCTGGTTTAGAGGCCTCTAAATTAGTTTTGAAGAAGAGGATGAGGTGGCGTGGCTATAATAAGAAGGAAGATGGGCATTTTAAACAATTTAAAATTCCATTTACATTTTTACACTTTAACTTTTCGTTTAAGCTTATTTTGTATCATTTTCAGAAACAATCTTTTCCATATGAAAATTTAGGCTCTCTACTTTGTTAAAAGCAATTACTTTAAAATTTTTGGGATTTAAAACTATCTTGAAAAGTCTAATCAAAGTTATGGTCAATCGACATTCTAAATCTTACACCGAAAGGGTTTTAGCTATTCTAACAATTCCTATAATTTTTAGAGCCCCTAAAAATCCTAGTAAGCTTAACTTTGGCATTTAAAGCTCTTTTTTTTGAGTTTCCAAAATTTTACCAGAAATTATGATTTTGCCACTATGATTTTAGTTCATTTTGTTTAGCCATTTTGGCCCCGATTTAAGGTCATTTGTGGTTTCATAACCCCATTTTTGGAGGCCCTAATTAACACTCTACCTTTAGTTGTCATTAATTCCCTTTAGTTTAGGGTTTTCTTTCATTATCATATTGGTTTTGGTTCGATTTTGAAGAATTGGATATTACATTGTTCATTTTATTTTGAGTTGTTATTATTGCATACACAATTGTATACTATAGTATAGCATGGTAAATCATCTTATTCTTGTGAATGAAATTGTTATCTATTTTTCTATGTTCATATTAGTTACAGGGTTGTAAATGTGTAAATTTGTGAAGATTATACATGGTTTTTCACTGTACATACACATTCTTTAATTCATTTATTCTTTTATGGAGTTAAGTGTGCAAATGAATTAGTGCATGAGGTTTAAAGTGTTTTATTCTATAAGTGTTTACATATCTGTTAATCTTAACACATATAGGAATATATTTGTAAATTTTTTTTTATTTGTTTTAAGTTCATTGGATAGCTAGAATTTATTTTTGAAAAGATTTATAAGATGTAGAAATTTCTGTTGAGGGTAATCTATCATGGCTAGTTGTTTATTTTACTAGGATTTCATTTGGTTGAATTAAATTATAATTTTTAAAATGATTCATACTTAATATATTTTGAATTCTTTGAAATTTTTCTAGATTTTTTAGGATTGGTTTACTCAGCCAAATGCCCTGATTCCTGCATATTAGACAGAATTCCTTGTTTTTGAGTTTTATTCAACTGAAGTTCAACCCCAATGATTTATTAGGAATAAACTAAACATGACCATTCTCTAAAATTTAACATAGAAGCTTTCATATATGTATTAAAGTTTTGTATAATTTTCTAGGTTGTTTTGCTATGATTTTCATTTTGATTTCCATTTATTGTATGCTTGTTTTGTTTTTAGATCATTATGAAATAAGAGTTGTATTGTGCAATTTTCTGCGAACAACTAAAGAAGAATTTTAACTTGAATTTTTTCTGAGATGTCCTTTGTTAAGTCTAGAATATGCATAAATTTTAACTTGAATGATTGAGTTCAATAACACTTCTTTTCAACTAAATTTGCATCAATAGTTCATTAATGTTGTTATTCAAAAGTGATGGTAAATTTTCTTACTATGCTAGACTTAATGCGTAACACCTAGTTCTAGTTAAAGACTAACCTATGGAGTAATTAAGAGATTTCATTAATTAATTGCAAGAATAACTTTAATAACTCCAAATAATGCAAACTAATTAAAACTTTTATTATAAATAAACCATTAAGCCTAATGCTCATCATAAGATAATTGAAGGTATAATTAAGAACATCACATTCAGACCTTTACAACATTTGCTTAAGACTTTAGATTAATAACCTAATCAAAACTCTACCTAAAATCCTTTAAAGGAACTCTAAACCTTACAGCACAATTGGTGATGTGGCCTCTAAGGGCCACATCACTATTTGCCTTATGCAGTGGTAACTAGAGCACAAAACACTTGCACAACACTATGGCTTCACCATGGCATGTTTGCCTTTATTTGAACATTGTCATGGTGCCTAAGGCCATCGCATAGTGTCATAATTTCTGATGCAAAATCCTTGAATGAAAAACTTGCATTGCATCGCAGCACTGAAGAGCCATGCATGGTAGTGTAGCCTCTGTTTGAATGGTGTTGTGGTGTCAATGGGCCATGCTGCAACATATTTAGGATAGAAATAACCAAAACTAGAATTTCAACTAAAATTTAAACATACACAATTCAACATGCTTCTAGCTTATGCAAATGAGTATGGGAGCACTAGATTAACTTTAGGTACAACCTTTAATGGTGTAGAAACTTAGGAATAAAAACATTACAAACACCTACAATGATAGATTAAAGATGAATAACCAAAAAAAAAAAAAAGAAACTATGACAATGATGCAATAAAAATGATGGCAAAATACCATAGGGCTAACAAGTAGCAAACTTTTTTTTTGGTAATACTTAACCATTTGACCTTAAACCAAGTGTAACAGGTTTCAAATGCTAAAAGAAAGTACTCATAACCCTTGGAACCACAAAGCTCCTATAAACATAAAGTTTGACTATGTGACTTTCCTATACCTACAGCTCATGACCAATAACTGCAATATCCAATATTTTTATACTAGGTTGGACTTTAACAGAAGGTTATAAGAAGTGATGAGAGAAAGTAAAGGCCTAATTAGATGAGAAAAGAGACTCAGAAATGGTTGTCCAATTTAGGGATGACCAAAAAGAGTTCTCGCAGTGCAACAAGGAAAAATCAAAAATTTAAATATTTAGCAGTATATTAAGAGAGCAAGATATTTTTTATTATTATATGACTAAATAAGGTTACTAGATCAACTAGAGCTAATATAATTGGTCAAAAGCCTAATTACACACAAACCAAGGTAACCAATAGCATAAGTGTAAATTGAGTTATTTTAAGCTATTTTAAACCACTTTGGACCCTAAATTTTTAATTTTGAGTAAATGAGGAAGTTAAATGATGTATAGAGCAAAGAGGCCCATAAAAATAACATTAAAAAGGTAGAATATATGAGAAATGACTCAGGGGAAAAAGAGTTAATTTAATTGTAAAGTGAGAGAAATCAAGGACTTAGAAAACATGAGAATTGACTTGAGAAATATATATCCCTCATCATAACATTATAGAATAAGGTTAGCAAATTAGTCAAATGAGGCTGATTAAATTAAACCCCTGATGGTGTACAGTTTAAGGCTTTGGATGGCAAGATTTTTGTCAGGACCACTCTAGACTATTTTAAGTCACTATAACCCCTAAGTATATACTTTTAATGAAGAAGAAGCTAGAAATTTGGTATGAAGTAGTTAGTTTCTAAAAATAAAAAATAAAAAATCAGCTCAAATGGAGGAAATTAAAGTGTAAGGGCAAAATCGTCATACATTATTAAAGTAACTTTATACATTAATTATATGCCTTCTTCCTCCCTTATTTGCATTAATCTACAACAGTTGAAAAGTGAAGAATTTTGTGCAAAAATGGTGGAGAAAATGGAAGAAGAAAGAGAAATAATTTCATGGCAATTTTAGGTATGTAAATGGCCTTTTTAGTCTTCCCTTTTTTATAAAGATTGTTCATCTCATCTCAAGATTTCTTTAGATGTAATCAGTTTCTTAAGAGGATGATTTTCATGACTAGACAAAGTGCTCAAGGTGCTCATCTTGAAGAGCAAGTTGAAGCAAAAGAAACAAGGTAAAAAGGCAAACAAAACCACATAGGTTTCAATGCAAGAAAGCTCAAATTTCATGAACTCCAACTCCCTCTTGAATTTTGGCCACTTAGGGATTATGGAGGATATGTAAGTTTTTCCTATTAAATATGATGAATAAGAACATAAGAACATGGTCTAGACATGATTTAGAAAGTGTATATTGCAAACTTTCCAAATTGAGCCATATGTATGCTTGGTTTGCCATGAACATGAGTAGGCACCTATGTATACTATTTGATGAATTAGATATTAAAAGAGCCATGTATGAGTAATTCAAAGATGAATTATGCATTAGATGAAGCAAAATTTCCATGATTTAGTATTCTTAAAAGACTGACCCAAGTATAGGCCTATATAAGCAATGTGTTGTTTAAAAATGAATTGTGTTCATTGGGCTGAAGCAAAATTTCCATGATTTAGTATTCTTAAAAGACTGACCCAAGTATAGGCCTATATAAGCAATGTGTTGTTTAAAAATGAATTGTGTTCATTGGGCTAATTTAATGAGTTATTTGTAGTTTAAATATGTTAATTAGACTATGAGGATGAAGTTTAGATAATGAGAAGATCATGTTACATATGATGGCCTAAAGATATACAATGAGATCCATTATGCTAAGTGTAATTGGCAAGTGAAAGGGTCATTTCGAGATATATGGACAATTAGGGGTGTTGAACCAGATTTACATGATAAATAAATGATAAGAAATGCGTCCATAATGAGGAATCTTAAAGAAGTGCAAGTTTAGCCATTTGGAACACTAAAAGAGACAAAAAAATGAGCAAGAGAATGCAGGTCTGCACTTGAAGGTCTTAGAGTTTGAATTTGTAGCTAAAATTTGGCATGCATTTAGAGGACATGTAGAATTTTAATTAGAGCTAAGAATGATAATTTTTAGATCTCTACAAAATATTTTATAAATTTCCAAATTTGGTTAAGAAAAGTTATCATGCATCAAACTTTTGCATTGTACTAGATCTATTTTTTTTTTGCATTTCAGAGGCCAACTAGATTCGTTTCAAGCTGAAATTTTTGTAGCAGATATTTCATGAGTAGAGCTTTCCAAAAAGCTATAATTTGCTAAATTTGGAGATATCTAACTTAAGATATCATTCTCTAAAATAAGGGATTTAAATAAAGTATTAGCAGAATTTTAAGAAAAAATAATGAATTAAGTTAGTAAGTATTCCTATTATTTATATTGTTGCCTATTTTGATGATTTAGGCAATTCCAATGGCCTTAATGCATCCTTAGGGCATTACAGTAGAGAATGAACTAAAGTAGAGCAAGAGAAGTTCAAATTACGTGGCATTAGGTTTAAGTTTTTTCTATAGCATCTCCTTCCCTTATATATGCATATTTGTTGCTTGAGGGTTTTGATGCTTGTATGTGTGTTATATATGCTTTATAATAATCATGTTTTATGTTTAAGTTAGCATGTATGATTATGTCTTATGTGCCTTTGTAGTGAGAATGTGCTCTATGGCATCGGTTATGCTAAAAAAAGGAGTTAAGCACAATAGCTCTTCCTTAAGTCTGCCTAGAGAGGGATTAAACACAATAGCTTTTCCTTAACTAGAGCATAGACTAGTATAATGTTTTAGAAGTCGTGGCCATTGAGTGAGTATGTTTTATATGAGTTCTAGTATGTCATGCGGTATGTTTTATGCATGCTTGTGTCCTTATGCTTGAGTGACTTATGTAATGTCTGGTTTTAGTTAAACGACGAAAACAGGTGTGTTTCCAAAGCAAGTCCCTTGAAATGAATTAGATAAGGTCCCAAAAAAATTAAGTAACATTCTAGACTCCTAAAAATGAGAATTCTAGGCTCAGACAGAAAGAAAAAAAGAGCTAAAATGAAGAAACAATTTATTACGAAAAACTTATGAAACATAATGACATCTTTGTAATTTTAAGCAAATTTTGGAATTCACACAGGAGGGCTTTTTAAATGAAAATTTTGAGTTCTCTGGGGTTTTTAGAGGCCTTGAAAACCATAAGAAGCCCCGGGACAATTAAAACCCCTCCGATAGGCATTTTCCAATGTTAGTGTACTCGAACTTTGATGGATTTGTTCAAGAAGGTTTTAGCTCCGATTTGAGTGATTTCATAGGCATTTTACTAAATTGGAACCTAAATTTTATAATGGAAGAGATGGTTCTCAGAAAGGAGCTAAACCAAAGTAGAAACAAAAATGCCAAAAACGAAAGGCAAAATGAGAATTTTTTAAAAATTACTTTTCCTCCACCTATATATATAGGGTGCCCCACTCTCCCATTCACTTAGTCTCATATTGTTTTGCCCCAAACTAGAGAAGAAACCTTAGGAGAGTGGCGCACCAAGGGAAGAGGAAGAGGAGGAGAAATCAAGGCTTGAAGGTCAATTTTGGTAGTTTTTCATGCTTTCTTCTTTTCAAACCTCTTCTCCTCCATTTTCCTTTATTTCCTATGACTATAATGAATTTTATAAATATGTTTTAAGGGAGAAATTAAGGGAAAAATTAGGATTTGAAGAGAGGACCCCAAAGAAGATAAGATTCAAGTGAGAAAATAAGGAAAAACAAGGTAATTTCTTCTTCCATGGTTGCTACCCTTTGTTCCTCCTCTTCTTATGTTTCGCCTAACTCAAGAAGTCCTAAGAGGGATTGGTTTTTAGGCAGAACCAAGGGTGATTCTTAGGAAAAAGGGTGTGGGGATTAAGAATATGCAAAGAGAATTAACAAATAACTATGAAAAATTCAAGATGCAAATTCTAGGGTTTTAAGTGTTTCTTGTAAAATCTGATTTTATACATTGATTTCTATTCCTAAATAAGAGTTTAAATGAACTCCTAAGATCCCTAGAAGTCTCCTCATGTGCTTCCTCCATAAGAAAACAAACCAAAGTCTATGAAGGCTAAAATCCTCCACAGGTTTGACCAAGAAGGGTTAGCATAGCTAGGGATAGTTTTAAAATTTTCTAAGCCCATTTTTGAGTCATATATGATGAGTGGAGATGAGGGGCGGCCTTGGAAAAAATTTAGAAATCATAGAAAGTGAGTTGGCCTTATATGTTCCATAAAATGACCTAAAGAAGCAACATGTAGTTAGGCTCTTTATTTTAATTGTGTGAGGACTCCAAGAGGCTTAAAAGGAAGAATCATATTTGAAAGAAAAGAATGGAGTCTATAATTTATTTGATGGGTGTTGCTTCATTAGGTGCATTCTTGGAAACATAAAAGGGTTTCTAGACCGAGTTAGTGACTAAGCAAGTTGTGTGGCCTTAGAACTAATTCTATGAACCTAATTGGCTTCCATAAATTGTGTTTAGGGCAAGAGAAATCATTCCCACACCTTTGTGTGTGTGAGGCCAAAAAAGGGAGAGGAAATTCAAGAGAAAAAGTGTGTGCTTGCTTCCAAGGTAGCTCACTCCTCCTTTTCTTCTCCATGATTGTATACTTGGCTTGTTTTTGAATGTGTGTATGTGTGTTTTAAGTCATGAAAAGTATTCTAACATAATTTCATATGCCATGGTACTATGATAATGATGTATTATGTTTCTAAATGATGTTCATGATGCTTGCTTTGGTTTGCTTGAGTGTGGTGTGTAAAGTCCCACATCGGGTAGGAAGACCCTGGGCTAAGGCCTTATAAGTGGGGGCGAAGCTTCCCCCACCAGACGCGCGTTTTCCGAGCGAAGGTTGGGTAACCAAGCCCTCGAAGCTCGGAAGACGACAAAACCCTTGGGAAGGCCGGGTCAAGGACCCACGAACCAAGGGACAATACGTCTGGTGGCTCTATAAGTGGGGGCGAAGCTTCCCCCACCAGACGCGCGTTTTCCGAGCGAAGGTTGGGTAACCAAGCCCTCGAAGCTCGAAAGACGACAAAACTCTTGGGAAGACCGGGTCAAGGACCCACGAACCAAGGGACAATACGTCTGGTGGCTCTGTGAGTGTGTTGGTATCAGAGCCGGCCTAGCTGTATGTGCAACCTGAGGACGGGTTGGCCCCAAGGGGGGTGGATTGTAAAGTCCCACATCAGGTAGGAAGACCCTGGGCTAAGGCCTTATAAGTGGGGGCGAAGCTTCCCCCACCAGACGCGCGTTTTCCGAGCGAAGGTTGGGTAACCAAGCCCTCGAAGCTCGGAAGACGACAAAACCCTTGGGAAGGCCGGGTCAAGGACCCACGAACCAAGGGACAATACGTCTGGTGGCTCTGTGAGTGTGTTGGTATCAGAGCCAGCCTAGCCGTATGTGCAACCCGAGGACGGGTTGGCCCCAAGGGGGGTGGATTGTAAAGTCCCACATCGGGTAGGAAGACCCTGGGCTAAGGCCTTATAAGTGGGGGCGAAGCTTCCCCCACCAGACGCACGTTTTCCGAGCGAAGGTTGGGTAACCAAGCCCTCGAAGCTCGGAAGACGACAAAACCCTTCGCTCGGAAAACGCGCGTCTGGTGGGGGAAGCTTCGCCCCCACTTATAAGGCCTTAGCCCAGGGTCTTCCTACCCGATGTGGGACTTTACAAGGTGAGGCCAAGAACCCTTAGCTATGGTGAGGATGAGCCAAGAACCCTTAGCCATGGTGAGGATGAGCCAAGAACCTTTAAAGTTTAGTTGAGAAAAAGTAAAGAGTCTCCCAAAGTGAGGTTGACTCCCAAGAGTAAGGTTGAGTCCAAGAACCTCTTAAAGAATGGGTGAGGAAAGTCCAAAATCCACAAATGAATGGGTAAGACTAATCCACTTCTTGGCAAGCCTTTGAATGTTATATATAATTTGCTCAAATATTGAAAATGCTTCTTGAATGTTTGTACATGTTGATATGCCATGCATGCATTTGTAAGACATAGTTTTTGCATACTTTATGTATGGTTGAAATGGGAGATGAGCTATCAAGATTCTTTAAATCTCATCCCCTACTCTCCAATGTTCTAACATGCTAGGTGGACCAAGAGATCAAGGGAATGGAAGCCAACCACATGAGAAATGAGGGCTTGACATTAAAGTGCATAGTTTTTGTTCTTTAAGGCCATATTGATGTCAAATGATGTAATCTATTGTTGTATATGGTCTATGACCTTTTCAACATGTGTAATTATGTTAATATATGATGTATAAATGAGAGATTATGTTATGTGACCATTAGAATGTAAATTGAGTATGTTATGGCAATTTGGCTTCTTGAATAGTTTTATGTAAATGTGTATAAATGTAAGTGGGATGACTAAATTGAGATGCATAAGGTTTAGGACCACTTAGATAGCTCATACAAGTCATAATCATGCTTTTAGACTTGTCCAAGAGGTGCCAAACATCAAAGGAAGTCATTTGGACACTTTGGTATCCTATATGAAGCATAAATTGACTATATTTGAAACCTATACCACTTTTTATCCAAATGAGTTCTTCTTGATATGAAATTGGGCATGTATTTAGAGCTTGATGAGAGATTTTTAGGAAGTTAAAATGCAGTATTTTTGAAAGTCTATGGAATATTTGGTGAATTTTTAAAGTTGGAAAAATTTTTGGTTTTGGTCATATTATTGTTCATAATAGTCCAAAAATGATTTCTATCACTCAGGGGCCAAATGATGTGCAATTGCCATGAAATTTATAAGGATAAACTAGACATTCCCACTGAATTGTGCCAACTAGAATCACCCCATTAGAGGCCTAGAGAGGGAGATATGAATTTTTAAAAATTCTGTCTAGTATTAGGCGCTCAAACTGATCTCAAGTATTGTTTGATTAGGTTTCAAGGTCTGGGCATGCCTAAGATAATTTGGAGTTATTTTTTTCCTCTAGCTAGCATCTATAGATTCCCATATTGGTATTATTTACATGGATTAGATTTTTGTAGAATTAATTGCACATTTTTGAAGTTTGTAGCAGAAAGCTGTGATAGTACCAGTGAACAGCCAGACCTCTGCACACTTTTGAATGTCAAATGTCTTTTGTGTTATATTTCATGGTGTAGACATATTTTTAGAATAAAGTATACATGTGTAGCTTTTCAGAATGGCAAAAAATGCATGATTTTGATATTTCTAGAATTAGTTATGAGTTTCCAAAATTTGTAACAGAAAGGGGAATTTCTAGCCGAAATTGTAACTATGTGTTTTATGCTTCCCTTTGCTTTCCACGAGTTGTAGCCACTTTTGGTGATGGAAATGAGTTGTATCCATGTAATTAAGCATGAGAATATGATAAATGAGCCCATATGGTCCATGTGACACCAAATGAAATTTTTATACATGACACAATGCTAAAATGATCAATTTTTATATGATATTTCTTGTAACTCCTAAGATGTGCATGGCATGAAGCATGAAAATAACATAGAGTGAGATAAGAAATTATGGTATTACAACTTATGTATGCATTAAGTGTGGAGTTTGCTACTGAAATTCTTCCCAGAATCTTATTGTGATAACCCTATCTTCTACACATAGTAATTATGGTCAAATACTCGATTAATAATTAATGATCAAAGTTTGGAGTTGTTACAATTTATTACATTATGAAAATATAGGGAAATTTGAACTTTGATGTTAGGGTCATTACTAAACAACCACAAACATGAGAATGCATAAAAGAGATTATACTATCATGAGGGGTTTATGATTCATCCATCCATCAATTTCAACACACAAACACCTCCCATAAGTGTTCCTATACCAATTCCTTGCATTACCATTGAAGAAACTAGGGTTTCTAGGCTAAAGGTAGGAGTTTAGGGACCTACACCACGACTTAAAACCCTCCTGCCATGACTAAGTTAGGTTCTAAAATTTGAAAACTATGTTTTTCACTTTGCGCCGTGGCCCAGACCTTCTGCGCTGCGGCTAAGTTACTCTCGGGAATCATTGGGCAATTTATGCAGAGTTGGACCATTGCCGTGGCCAGCCTATGTGGTGCCGTGGTGGAAATTGTAACACCATACTTCTAGGACTTAATTCATATAATTCCCATGCCTCATCTTATGTTTATTCTATGGAAACAATATAGTGGCATAAGGAGTTATGAATAAAAGTGCATTTCTCTATAGGTAAAATTTTTCTTTCAGAGTCCCATAGGCCATATGAAAGCATCTATCACTTTCTCATACTTAAACACATGAATATAACTCATTTCCATCATCAAATTTGGCCTACAACTCATAGAAAACAAAGGAGCATATGAAATCCGTGTTTGCATTTTCGGCCAGGATTTCCTCTTTTCTGTCACAAACTTTGGAAAATCATAACTAAATCTAGAAAAATAAATAACACGAAATCTTGGTCATTATGGAAACCTTAGGATGTATACTTCACACTAAAAATTCTGTCAGGTCATAAAATTCATCACACAGGACGTTTGACATCCAAAAATCTCCAGAGTCACTGGCTGCCTGGGCTGTGATTCAGTTTACTGATACAAATTTCTGAAATTCATAACTAATTATATAAAAATTTAAATCACACAAATTTAGTCATTCTGGAAATTATAAAAATGTTAACTTGATATAAAAATAATTCCAGAGTGAAACCGATATGTTTAGTCAGTTGGACCCTATGGAACAGTAACCGGACTCATGGGGTGCTACTGATACTGACAGTTAACTTCAAACATGCATAACTCACTGCTCAGACCTCCAAATGAGGTGATCTCGATGGCCACAGAAAGCTTATGAGCTCTAGTTTATGTATGTAAAATTTCATAAGCATTGGACACTATTTGGCCATCGGGTGACACAGAATTCAAAACTGCCAGTATGAACAGTACCCATACCAGAATCCATGAAAAATCCCAACTTTGAAAATTCCTCAAATATTATCTAGGTCTCCGAAAATTATTATCTTTAGCTTCCCAAAAATATCTTAATGAGACCTAATTTCATGCTAATTTTCAGGGCAAGACTAACTCATTTGGCCAAAAAATGGTATAGGGTTCCATTATGGTCAATTTTAGCTCCATATTGGGTACTAAAATTGCCAAATGAATTTCCCTTGGTCTTGGCACCTTTTGGGCCAGTCTAAAAGTACATTTAAGACTTGTGTGAACTTCCCAAATGGTCCCAAACCTTATGCATCTCATTTTGGCCATTCAACCCACATTTATGCACACTTCCATCGTACTTTCATATTGCATAATTTGGCATCTCATGCTCAAAATGTAGGCTAGAAGTCATACATCATATTCATACATTTAAACATCATATAATATTATATTTACATGTGTCTCAAGGGTCATGTGCCATTTACAATAATCATATACATCATTGAACATCATTATGGTTTAAAAAGAATACAAACTAGGCCTAGGCTTGTCAATCTCCTTCTTTCATGGTTGTTGGCTCCCTTCACCATAGCTACTTGGTCCACCTAGCATATTAGAGCATTGGAGAGGAGGGGATGAGATTCAAAGAATCCCAATAGCTCATCTCCCATTCAATCACACATAATATGTACAAAGCAAGCTTTTCAAATGCATGTATGGAAAAATGGAAGTCATGGACATTTTCAAAGCAACCTTGGCATGTGAATCGATTATACAAGACATTCAAGAGTTCTCCAAGTGTTTGGATTGGCCTCACACTTCTCCTCCTGGATTTTGGACTTGCCTCACCCATTCTTTAAGAGCTTTGGACTCAACCATACTCTTGGGAGCCCACTTTGCTTTTGGGAGACTCTTTGCTATGTCTCAACCAAGCTCAAGGGTTCTTGGCTCATTCTCACCAAAGGGAAGAGTTCTTGGCCTCTCCTCACTCAAGCAAACTCATACAAATATCATAGATTCATTTAAAACATAACATGGCATCAAGGATCATGAAATATAAAGGCATGCTAGCATACTTTTCTTAGCTTAAAAATACACATACACACATTCTAAAACAAGCTAAACACACATCCATGCATGAGAGAAGGTGGAGAGAGCTACCTTGCTTGCATTTACACACTTTTTCCTTAAGTCTTGACTCCTCTCCCTTGACCTCACACACCCAAAGAGGTGGAGACCATTTCTCTTGGCCTAGACACACCAAAAGAAACATGAATTACTCATGGGAACAAGCCTTGGCATTATACACACTTTACATGATGCTACTTTGGTTTATGGCTCCATTATGCTTTCATAAGGAACTTAATGAAGCAACTTCAAGAATTCATGATCTTGGCTTCCTTCTCTCCTTTAATCTATGATTCTTGACTCCATTTAGACTCCTTGGAATCATCACACAATTATTTTAAAGAGCCAAGCTAGGAGTTGCTTCATTATGCTACATTATGGAGCCTACACTTCCATCTCACTATCTAGGGCTTCTAAAATTTTTCCAAGGCTTCCTCTCATCCTCTTCCATCCTACATGACTCAAAAATAAGCTTGAAACAAATTAAAACTTCCCCTTGGTACTCTTTCTACCCTCGGTCGACATTATGGAAGTATTTGGAGTTCAAGGGGTTTCCAATTTTTCCTTGATGGGAGAGTCACTTGGGAGGCTTCCTAGAGGTCTTAGAAGCTCAATTAAACACTTACATAGCCTAGGAAATTCATGAATCAAAACAGATTTTACAAACTCTTCAAGAATCCTACACTTTGGTAACTTGAAATTCAATGGCTTTTACTTGGTTTCCTTTGCATATTCTAAATTCCCACACCCTAATTCATGTGATTCATTCTTGGTTTGGCCAGAAATTTAATCCCTCATGGCTGGTCTTACATGGGGGAAATTGAAGAGAAGAGGAGCAAGGAGACCTAAGCTTAGGAAGTAGCAAAATACCTTGGATTCTTGGTTTTCTTGATTTGTTCTTCACTTGGTTAGCCTCCCCTCACCAAATCCGAAAATTCCACCTCTGTTCTGCCTTCAAAACAGCACCAAATTAAATGCCAAAACCATGAGAAGGAAGAGGAAGAAGAGGGGAAGAAGTTTAACAAGGCAAGGAGTAGGAAAAAGTGGCTAAAACTTACATTTTTCAAAGCTTCTTCTTCCTTCCTTGGCCTCCCCTCTTGTGCGCCACTCTTAGCCCTTCTTAATTCTGTTTTAACATGTGAGAGAGTGGGTGAGGAGATCTGAGCAGAGGAGGGACGTTTTTTATAAGCTAGGGATTCATTTAAGCAACTTTCAGAATTTGCAATTTAGTCCCTCTTTGTAGTTTTGTTTGTTTGGTCTCATTTCAACTCCTTTTTGAAATCTGTCTTTTCCATCATATTCCTTAGGCTCTTAATCATAATAATTGCCTTTGGAATCACTCAAAAAGGATCTAAAACCATTCCGAACCATTCGATCAAAGTTTTGGTCAACCTTTGCCGAAATCGCTCACCGGAGGGGTTTCAACTGTTCTAGGGGTTCCCATGGTTTTCAGGGCCTCTAAGAACCCCAAAAAGTTCAAATTTTCTATTTAAAAAACCCTCCTATGAGATTTCAAAATTTTCCAAAAATTACAAAAATGCCCCTACTTTCTTCGGCAAATTTTCTGAGCTCTTCTGGCTCTGGTTTTTAAGCATCTCAAATCTCAAATCCTTATTTTCTAATATTTAAAATTTTATCATAATTTTATTTGGCCCCAATTCCTTCTATTTCGAGGACTTTCTTTTATATTTGGCTCATTTATGACGTTTACGGAGAAACCGAACATTGCGTTTCTCACATTTACAGAGAGACCAGATGTTACAGAAATGCCTCCTGGGACTACTGTTCAAATTCCCATGATTCTCGGCTCTGCAGAAAACTCTTGTGCCTCGGTGAGGCTCGCTACTAGATGCTCCTTACTTAGTTTCGTCGACTAGAGTCGCGGCGGTACATGTTGCGCTGCGGTGAGGTTTCATTTTGCCACCCTCCTAGGTGATTTTTTTTCACTAAGCTACGGCGAGATTCCTTAAGCTACGGCGTTCCTCGCCACTGTCATTCTTTAGGCCGCAGTGAGGCCTTCCTAGCCGCGGCGTGACTCCCTCCTGTAACTACATCTCTCAAATTTCATCCTATGCACTCCAATTCTCTTTTTAGGAATACCCTAAGACCACTTCCCCTCATTTTATATGACTCTAATGGTATTTATCTACCTTATTTACCTAACTATTCTGCCATTACCAATTCAAAACTTAAGTACTAATTCCTACTCGTCCAATTACCACATGTCAACAAATTCATAGATTAATGACAATAAGAATTCATGCACTATTGACAATTAACATTCGAAATACATTCCGTTAGATACATCACATAATTATATTTTCAACAGTATACCATACCATAAATTCAGTAAAATTCATACATCAGGTGTTATGGGTTCATACATCTAATATCAAGCTAAGATGAGGACTAACTCCTTAATAAATACATCCTAAGTAATCAAAATATAAGAACCTACACTTAGCAACATGATTACATGATGATGTTATACAAAAAGGAATACAAGATTTAGTATCTATACTAAATAAATTAGCCTAAGTGTAGCCTTCTCCCTACATGATTGGAGCTCATGCATTTTCATCCACTTGCTTCCCCTTATCCTTACCCGAAGAGCCTTAACCTGAAAGTATAATCCCATGAAACAGGGTGAAATAAGAATCTCAGTGACCAAGGCAAATTTCCATTCATAATATCCAATTTAATTAACATATATGCATGAATCAAAATTAACATCAGAATCATAACAGCCATATCAGCAAAGAAAAAGGTTAGGCTATTATGATTACCATCCCATACTAGCAATCATAATTCGATATATTAAAGGCCAATAACACTGAGAGAGGCCCATCCACGACACCCACTCCCCAATGAGCACAACCAGGGCTCAGTGTGTAATATCCGGTCCTTCCGTAAATGTGAGAAACGCGATATTCGATTTTTCCGTAAATGTTAGAAATGAGCCAAATATAAAAGGAAGTTCTCGAAATAGAAGGAATTAGGGACAAATAAAATTATGATAAAATTTTAATATTAAAAAATGAGGATTTGAAGTTTAAGATGTCCAAAAACCAGAGCCAGAAGAGCTCAAAAAATTTGCCAAAGAAAATAAGGGCATTTTTGTAATTTTTGAAAAGTTTGGAAAACTCATAGGAGGGCTTTTTAAACAAAAAATTTGAGCTTTCTAGGGTTTTCAAAGGCCTTGAAAACCATGGGAACCCCTAGAACAGTTTAAACCCCTCCGATGAGCGATTTCGACAAAGGTTGACCAAAATTTTGACCGAACAGTTCAGAATAGTTTTCAGATCCTTTTTGAGTGATTCCAAAGGCAATTCTTATGATTAAGAGCCTAAGGAATATGATGGAAAAAATAGATTTCAAAAAGGAGTTAATATGAGCCTAAAATGAAAAAGCTAAGAAAATGGACTAAAATGCCAAAGTAAAAAGTTACATAAAGTGACTTTTAGCTCCTTCTTATCCACGTTCCAGCAGCTCCTCACTTCCATGATTTGTTTCTAGCCCAAAAATAGAGAAGGAAGCCAGCTCTCTTGAGTGCACAAGGAGAGGAGATTTTGAAGAGAGAAAAAGCAAGGAAAAGATAAGAAAAGTATGAAATTTTATGCTCTTCTCTTGAGTAAACTTGTTCCTCTCATCTCCTCTTCATTTCTATGGTTTCATTGATGGATTTGGTGATGTTTTGAGTCTGGTCTAGAGGAGGAATAACAGAATTTAAAGGAGAAGAACTTACCATTTAGAAGAGCACTTGAGAAAAGCTAAGAAATCAAGGTAACTTGTTGTCTTCCATGCTTCTTCTTCCCTTCTCCTCCTTGTGATAATTTCATCCCATAAAGAGCCCAATCAAAGGGAGATGAATTCTGGTCCTAGCAAGGGAGATTCATAGATTTTGGAGTGTGAGAAGCAAGTAGGTGCAAAGAAATCAAAGAAAGAAGCATGAAAACACAAGATAGAAAAGTGAGGGATTCATGGAGACATTGTGAAATTTGTTTTGATCCATGAATTCCCTAGCTTAGATGAGTGTTTCCTTGAGTTATTAAGATCCCTAGAGGCCTCCCCACACACCTCTTCCATCAAGAAAAGAAAGCAAACCCATTACTTCCATTTTTCATGTGTCATTTCGGCCTAGGGAAAAACTATAGGTTAGGGATAGTTTTAATTTATTCCAAGCTTAGTTTTGAGTCATATATGATGGAAGAGGATGAGAGGAAGCCTTGAAAAAAATTTAAAACTCATAGAAAGTGATTTAGTGTCTTAGGTTCCATATTATGACCTAAAGAAGCAACATGGTGCTAGGCCTTTTGTTTTAATGATGTGATGACTCCAAGAGGTTTGAAAGAAGTCAAGAATCATATTTGAGAGGAAAGAATGAGTCCTAGAAGTCCCTTGAGGGTTGTTGCTTCATTAGGTGCCTTTATGGACCATAATGGAGCTTATAGAGCAATCTAGAGTTTAAGCAAGTTGCGTAGCCTTAGAATGTGTTTTATGAACCTAATTAACTCCCATAAATTGTATCTAGGCCAAGAGGAACCTTCCCCAAACTCTTGTGGTTGTGTAGCCGAAAAGAGGAGTTTAAATTCAAAGGGAAAAGTGTGTAAATTTGTGCAAGGTAGCTCTCTCCACCTTCTCTCATGCATGGATGTGTGTTTACCTTATTTTAAAATGTGTGTATGTGTATTTTCAAGTTATGAAAAATATGCTAGCATGCCTTTATATGCTATGATCCTTGATGCCATGTTATGTTTTCTAATGAGTGCATGATGTTTGTATGAGTTACTTGAGTATGGAGAGGCCAAGAACTCTTCCCTTTGGTGAGGATGAGCTAAGAACCCTTGAGCTTGGTTGAGACAAAGCAAAGAGTCTCCCAAAAGCAAAGTGGGCTCCCAAGAGTATGGTTGAGTCTAAAGTGCTCAAGAAATAGGTGAGGCAAGTCCAAAACCCATGAGGAGAAGTGTGAGGCCAATCTAAACACTTGGTGAGCTCTTGAATGATTTGTATGAGTTGCTCACATACCAAGGTTGCTTTTAAAATGTCTACAACTTTTATTTTCTCCATGCATGCATTTGTAAAGCTTGCTTGCACATATTATGTATGATTGAATGGAGATAAGCTATTGGGATTCTTTGAATCTTATCCCTTCCTCTCCAATGATCTTATATGCTAGGTGGACTAAGTAATTATGGTAAAGGGGGCCAACAACCATGAAGAGCAAAGATTGACAAGCGTATGCCTTGTTTTGTCTATTTTGAAATGATAATGATGGTTTATAATATATATGATGTTGTATATGTATTGTGAACCTTGAGACATGTATAAAGATGCTACTATATAATGTTTATAGCTATGGATATGATGTATGAGTTATAAAATACAATTTGAGTATCTAATGCCCAAATATGTAATGTGGAAGTATGAAGTAAATGTGCATAAGTGTGGGTTGAATGGCCAAAATGAGAGGCATGAGATTTAGGACCATTTGGGTAGCTCACTTAAGTCTCAAATGTACTTTTAAACTTGCCCAAAAGGTGCCAAGACTAAGGAAAATCCATTTGGCAACTTTGGCACCCTATAAAGAGCCAAAATTGACCATTATGGAACCCTATATCACTTTTTGGCCAAATGAGTAGTCTTGATATGAGATTTGGCATGCAATTAGGTCTCATTGAGAGATTTTTGAAAAGCTAAAGATCATATTTTTTGGAGGTCTATAAAATATTTGATAATTTTTCAAAGTTGGCAAAATTCATGAAAATGGTCTAATGCACTGTTACAATAGTCTGAAATTGTTTTGTCACATGAGACTCAAATGATGTCCAATTGCCATGAAATTTTATACAGATAAACTAGGTAATCACAGTGACTTGTGTCAACTAGAAGCACCTCATTTGGAGTCTAGAGAGGAAGATATGAATTTTTGAAATTTCTGTCCAGTATCAGTAACCTTGCCCGACCATAAGTACTGTTCCATTGAATTTTAAGGTTTGGGCTTGATGAACTGATCTAGAGACATTTTTTCTCTCTATTTGACATCCATAAATTTCTAGATTGGTATCATTTACATGGATTAGATTTTTGTGAAATTAATTGGACACTTTTGAAGTTCATATCAGTAAACTGTGACAGCATCAAGACTTAGTCCGACCTCCAAACTATTTTGCACATCAAACACTCTGTGTGTGGGATGTTATGACTTGTAAATATTTTTACCATAAAGTAGACATCCCAAAATTTCCATAATAACCAAGATTGTATCATTTCAATTTTTCTAGATTTAGTTATGATTTTCCAAATTTGCCCAGAAAGGAAGCCGAGAATGAAACCTCCTTTTCCACCTTCCAATTTGGTTTCCATGAGTTGTAGGCATGTTTGTATGATAAAAATGAGTTGTAATGATGTAATTAAATATGAGGATGTATAGCATGAGCTCACACAGTCTATGTGACACCGAAATGAATTTTTAAATGTGACGAAATGCAAGTAAAAGTCTAATTTTCATGCTTCTCCATGGGAATCATAAATATGTTCCATGATAATTATACTATTCAAAGGCATGAGATGAGCTAGAATTTTGGTGTTACATAATGCATCTGGGGGTTGATCATAACTCGGTGCCCAATCGAAGCACATGCACAGGTGGCAGCCGCACCACAGCTCCACCATGGACTCACAAAGTCCGAACACAATATAATAGATAGCCAACTAATTCATTTAGCATTACAAATCATTCATGTACAGAAAATATAAAATTAAAATAGATACATGCATGGAATTAATATAGTTTTAGTTACCTCACTTGTAGACAAATTGCAAAAGCCATCAGTGGTACAAAATCCTCCCTATACTATAAAGTCCCAAAATTGGGAATGGAGGTGTCCTCTACTAGAAACTTTAATATATCACCCTAAATCCTAAGCAAATTCATGAAAAATTAATACCCATACTATAATCCAATCATTGGGGTCTCAAACCAGTAGAAAAGCCTCAAGAAGAAGAGTTTATACTTACCTAATATCAGCTTTAGTCTCAACCTACGAAATTTCACCATGGAAATATCAAATAGCAAGTTTCAGATTTTGGGTGTGGGTGAAAGTGCTCTAATTGGAACATTAATTAGGTCAAATTAAAGAGAAAGATGAGAGGATTAAGTTATATAACTATTACCTTGGCTGAATCTTGCTCTAGAAGTGGGAAATGGTGGAAACATGCCAAGAACCCTAGCCTTTTCTTTGGACCTCCAAATTTTGTGTGTCTCTTGTGGTTCTGTAGAATGGGGAGTGCCTAGGTTAGTTTTTAGGGTTTAAGTTGGGTTTCCTATAACATCTCATAATTAATTAAGGTGTTAATTATGGATTAGGTTAATTAGAAATAATTAATATCGGATAATTAGGCAAGTTAAGTGAATGGAGATTTTAGAGAGATAAATTATGAATATGGGTTTGAGATTTAATTGGGATAGAAACTTCATCTAGGCCCAAATTAAATTAAGTAGATAAGAGGCTAATAGAGGCCTAATAAGCTAGGAGCAGACTCAACTTGATCTAATGTGATAGAGGCCCAAGATCCACCATGTATAGGCTCTTAGGAAGGCCCAATAAACCTTATGAAGACCCAAAACAATAGAGATCCTAAAACTAGGTCTGACCCAACAGAATTTTGCAGCCCAACAACATAAAAACTGGCCCAACAAAGCAAAAATCTGAGCCCATTAGGAGTTAAACCTTGGAGCAACCTATGACCCATATTTGACCTAACTTAAACCCAACTAAAACCCTAAATACTTTATCCACTATCCCATTTTTCTGAAACACAAAGGAGAAAATCACAGGTCCAAAGGGGAGGCTAGGGTTCTTGGCATATTTCCACATTTTTCTACTTTTAAAGCAAAATTTAGCCAATGTAATAGTTATATAACTTAATCCTCTCATCTTTCTCTTCATTTTGGTCTAATTAGTTTTTCATTTGGAGTATTTTCACCATACCCAAAATCTAAAATGTGGTTATTTGGGATTTTTTTGGTAAAATTCGTAGGTTGAGGCTAAGGCTGACATTAGGTGAGTATAAGTCCTCCATTTTGATATTTTCTTTGCTAGTTTGAGACCCCTATAGCTGATTTATCATATGGGTATTAATTTTGTATGCATTTGCTTAAGATTTTAGGTGAAATATTGAGGTTTTTGGTAGAGGACACTTTGATCAGAATTTGGGATTTGTGGTGGTTGGGTAAGTGTTCCCTAAGTAGTCATTAGCATTTTAAATTCTTTGGACACTTGTTGCAACTGTTAATGATGAATTAAAGTGGTAATTTTCTAATGCCATGGTTTTTGGGAGATTTTTGTACCATTGGTGGCTATTGCAATTGTCTACAAGTGAGGTAACCGGGTTTATATTAATTCCATGCATATATCTAGTTTAATTTCATATTTTGCTGTACATGAATGATTTGAAATGTTGAATGAATTAGTTGACTATCATTATATTATGATTGGACCTTGTGAGTCCATGGTGGAGCTGTGGCGCGGCTGCCACCTGTGCATGTGCTTCGATTGGGCACCAGGTTATGATCAAACCCCAGATGCACTGAGCCCTGATTGTGCTCAATGGGGAGTAGGTGCCGTGGACGGGCCTCTCTCGGTGTTAATGGCCTTTAACATATGAAAATATGATTGCTAGTATGGGTAGTGATCATGATAGCCTAATTGTTTCATTTACTGATATGGCTAATGTTCTTCTGATGCTTATGTGAAATTATGCATGTATGCTAATTAAACTGGATTATATGATGGAATTGCCTTGGTTACTGAGATTCACATCTCACCCCGTTTTATGGGATTAATATTTCAGGTGAAGGTTCTTCGCTAAGGATAAGGGGAAGCAAGTGGATGAAAATCCATGAGCTTCATCATGTGGGGAGAAGGCTGCACATAGGCTGACTTATTTAATATAAATGCTAAATTTTGTATTCCTTATTGTATACCATCATCATGTATTCATGTTTCCAAGTGTAGGCTCTTATATTTTGATTACCTTGGATGTATTCATTGAGGAGTTAGACCTCATTTTAGCTTGATATTGGATGTATGAACTCGTAACACTTGACGTATGTATTTTGCTAAATTTATGGTATGGTATACTATTGGAAATATAATTATGTGATGTATTAGATGTAATATGAACCATTGATGTATGAAACCTCTGACGAAATGTATATTGAATTTTAATTTCCAATAGTGTATGAGTTCTTGTTACTATTACGCTATGGACTTGCCGGTATAGGATAGTTGGAGGAGTGAAAACTTACATTTAAATTTTGAATTGGTAATGGTAGAATAGCTGGGTGTATAGGGCAGATAAATACCATTAGAGACATATAAAATAAGTGGGAGTGGTCCTAGGGTAGTATTAAGATGGGAATTGGAGTGTAGGGGATGAAATTTGGGAGTTGTAGTTACAAGAGGGAGTCACGTTGCGGCTAAGGAAGCTTTACCACGGCCAGATGAGTGACAGAAGCAAGGGGCACTGTGGCATGAGTAATCTCGCCACGGTGCAAGCAAATAAAATTTTCCTGGAGAGTAATAGTGGCGAGGAACGCCGCGACTTGAGTAATCTCGTCGCGGCACAGAGTGAAAAAAATCGCCCAAGAGGGTAATAGAATGAAACCTTGCCACGATGCATAACATACAGCCGCGACACTAGTTGAGGGAACAAACTGAGGGGTGTCCAGTAGCAAATCTCGCTGCGGCGCAAGTGTATTGCACTGAGGTGAGAGTCGGAGGGCTTGGAATAGTAGCTCCATGAGGCATTTTCACCTCGGCGCCGCGTAGGCTGGCCGCGGCAATAGTCCAACTCGCCGTGGCGATAAATTTGAGAAATTTGCCGAGTAATTCCAGAGAGCAACTTAGCCGCACGCGGGAATGGTATGGGCCGTGGCGAAAAACCCCAAACTCCTTCCTTTAGCCTAGAAACCCTAGTTTCTTCAATGGTGATGCTAGGAAATGATATAGGAATACTTGTGGGAGGTTTTTGTGTGTTGAAACTGATGAATGGTTTAATCGTAAACCCCTCATGATAGTAGGATTTCTCTTATGCATTGTTGTTTTGTGTGTGGTTGTTTAGTGATGATCCTAATATCAATGTTCAAATTTTCCTATATTTTCATAACATAATAAACTGTAACAACTCTAAGCCTTGATCATTAATTATTAATGGCATATTTAATTATAATTACCATATTTAGAAGGTAGGGTTGTCACATTTCCTATGGGTTATGGGCTGCTCCAAGATCCAACTCTAAATAGGCTTCAGATTTTAACTTTGTTAGGCCAGCTTTAAGGTGTTGGGCTGCAGAATTTCATTAGGCCAAACCTAGTTTTAAGAACTCTATTATTTTGGGTTTGCATAACGTTTATTGGACCATTTATAAGAGCCTATAAAAGGTGGATCTTGGGCCTCTATCACATTGAATCAGATTGGGTCTACACCTAACTTATTGGGCCTCCATTAGCCTTTTATCATGATCTCTTACATTAATTTGGGCCTAGATGAAGTTTCTATCCCAGTTAATTCTCAACTCATATTAATAATTTATCTCTCAAAATTTTCATTTACTTAACTTATCCAATTATTCCATATTAATTATTCTTAATTAACCCAAATATATGATTAGCACCTTAATTAATTTTGGGGGTTTTACACTCATCCCATTTTTTTGTGTCTACTAACCTATGCCAAGTGAAAAGACAAATAGAGATGAAAGGAAAGTGGTGATTATAGGAAGGTTAAAGATCTGTCAAGGCAATTATGAATGCATCTTAAAAGTTTGATGTATATGTATATAGTTTGGAACTTATGTAAGAAATGATGTAATATTGTACCTATGGTTAATGATTAGATATCTTATCGCGTTTATACTTTGCATTGAGTTGTATATATATATGTAGAAATTTTCAAAAAAGGCTAGCTGTTAACTAAGCCTTAAAGTCCTATTTAATGTTAAAAATGGATAATATAGACATGATTGTAAATTAAGACCTCAGAAAGGGTTGAGACCTCTAAATGATAGGGGGGAACTCTGGCAATATTTTCTAGATAAAGTTTTAGTTTATTTTGTTGCATAGTATATCAATTATGCATAGTTCGTAGTAGTGGGATTAAAGCATATGAGAAAGTATAGTATGAAGTTAGATGTTTCATTTGTGGTTTCAGAGCAAAGGTTCAAGAATTTTAGTTAAGTTGATTTGTGATTATGATGTTTGATTGAGTGATGTGTGTTTAAGTCATGGTTAAAGTTTAGGGGATTTTTGGAGTTGTATATGCAAATGGAGGAATTTAGAAGTGTTATAAGGTTTCACAATTCTTTCTAGTAAAGAAAAGGTGGTGAACACTAGGAAGGGTAGATTAGCAAGGTGGTGACCTATTACAGACCTAGTGGTAATGGTTTTACAAATTATTAAGCCTAAGGTAGATTAAGAGTAAGAAACCATGAATTAGTATTGGGTTGATACTTGCAACTACAGGAAATCCTTAGCTAAGAGCAGAATAGGAGGGAAAACCCCTTAATGCACCACCTTAGTTAAATAATCCTCCAGAAAACCTCCTAAATTCTAATCCTCTAGTCCCTAATGTTTAAGTACCCCCCTTTAGAATTTGTCTAGGTCTAACTGACAAACCAGTAAGTGCTAAACCAGTTTTGAAAGAACAATTCATCTACTTTGATAGCAAGCTTAATGCAGAAAAGGCAAAGGATGCTAGGGATTGGATAATGTAGCTAAAGAGGATATTTAGAGATGATGGAGCATACTTAGGAGAGGACTAATAATGGAGGAGTATAGGAAAGGAAGTTTGAGATTTCCCTAGTAAAGAAGAAAAAACAAATTAACAGAAAGAGAGTGGGCTTAGTAAGTAAATCTACGTAAGAAATTTGTGATGCATATAACTAAGCCTAAGGGTACATAAGATTGAAAAGTTGTTGAGAGTAATATTGTTCATGCATAGGAGCACTAATGATTATAGAGACCACTTTTAAGGCATTGACTTCAATCTAAGTTACTATCTTGTGCATTAGTAGTGGTTAGGCTAAGAGTATAGGCTTAAGATATATAGAGAATGTTATGAGTACATGGAAAGGATATGCTCTAGAGATGATGTACCTTAGAGAAAGAATTAAGATAAAAAGGAGGAATCTTTTAAGATCCAGTAATAGTCACATTATAAGATAATAAGAACTATCTGGATTAGTAGAGGATAGTAGTAAGGTCAATATATCCTCTTAAGTATAGGCATGAGAAAGTGAATTAAAGAAGATGGAAAGAAAGTGGAGAGGGAAGAAACTAACAAATGATATTCCATGACCTGTAACATCTGGTTCCTCCGTAAACGTAAGAAATGTAATGCTCGGTTTCCTCGTATACAAAACGCATCAAATATAAAAGAAAATCCCCTAGATAGAATTAAAGTAATAATCTAGACCTCAAATAATGAGGATCCAAGGTCAGAGGTGCCTTGAAAATAGAGCCAAAATAATTAGACGAAATTTAACGAAGATGCAATGGCATTTTCATAATTTTGGGCACTTTTTAGAAAACTCAAATGAGAGATTTTTAAATAGGAAAAATGAGTTTCCTGGGGTTCTTAGAGGCCCTAAAAACCATAGGAACCCCTAGAATAGTTTAAACCCTTCTAGTTTACATTTTAGAGCATCAATTAACTTGAACTTTGACCGATTCATTCAAGAAGGTTTTAAATCCAATTTGGATGAAACCAAAGGCTTTTTATGAATTAGAGGACCTAAATTTTATTATGGAAAAGACAATCATAAAAAAGGAGTTAAAATGAGCTAAACGGAGCAAACAAGTACGTAGGGGCAAAATGGTCATTTTGAAAAATTGTAAAAGAGGCTTTTTAAGTAAGATTACACCTCACATCTTCTCCAAGCTTCCATTTTCAAATTTTTAGAGAGTTATGGCATGACACTAAGAGGGGAGAGAGAGATGAAGTTTAAGCTTCCGTTTAGGTACGTAAACGGCCCCCTTTCATCCCGCGCCAGTTAAGAAAGTATTTTCTCTCTCTAAGAGCTCTCTAATGGTGGTTTTCTTTTCTTGAAAACTTGAAGATTCAGGTTTAACCCAAGCCAAGAAGGAACTCTTTTCAAGAAACCAATTAGTGGAAAATAATCTATGCAAAGAGAGCTCCATTTTAAGGTAAGACTTTATTTGAAACACTTGCAAAATTTTGTATTTCCAAGCCATTTAAGCTTTTATCTAGAGAGAGAAGTGAGGATGAGAGTTTTTCTTCATATATTCTTGATGGAACCAAGGGTTATAGAGTGTGAGGATTAAGAATATACAACTAGAATTGAAAAAGAAGCTTTAGAATGCAAGTTATAGAATTTAGAGATTTAGTTGCACCTTAACAAATATGAAGCTTCCTAATGATAATTTAAATTGTCTAAGTGTATCAATCAGTTCTCAAGATGTAATGTCCGTAAACGTCAGAAATGGGCCAGATATAAAAGAAAGTCCCATAAATAGAAGGATTTATGACCAACTAAAATTAAGATACACTTTTAAATAATGGAAAATAAGGATTTGAGGCTTAAGATGCCTGAAAACTAAAGCCAGAGGAACTCAAAATTTACCAAAGAAAGTAGGGGTATTTTTGTAATTTTTAAAAAATTTTGAAAACTCATAGAAAGGCTTTTTAAATGAAAAATTCAAGCTTTTCAATGTTCTTAGAGGCCTTGAAAATCATGGTAACCCCCATAATAGTTTAAACCCCTTCGATGAGCAATTTCAATTTTTGGTTAATTGAAACTTTGCCTGAATGGTTCGGAATGATTTTAAATCCAATTTGGGTAAAATCAAAGCCATTTTATGAATTAAAACACCCAAATTTTATGATGAAAAAGACAGGTCTCATAAAAAGAGTTGAAATGAGCCCAAATGGACAAAACTAAAAAGAGGGACTAAATTGCAAATTTTAAAAGTTACTTAAATGAACTCCTATGCTTATAAAAATGTCCCCACTTCTGCCCTACTCCTTATGACCGAATTTTCTGGGCTCAAACATAACCAATGGAAAATGAGAATGGCACACAAGATGGAGGGAAGAAGGAGGGGAGAAACCTAGCAAAAAGTGTAAGAATTTCATGGTTTTTCATGCTTTCTCCTTCACCAATCTTCTTCCCCTCTTTCTCTTCTTTCTTTCTATGGATTTATTGAAGTTTTTAGGTCTATTTTGAGCTTAGACTAGAGGGGGAATTTTTAAAATTGAGGATGAGAGCCAAAGGAAAAGGAAGAGCATTCAAGAAAAGCTTGAATTCAAGGTAAAATTCTTAGTTCCATGCCTCTTCTCCCTTGTTCCTCTTCTTGAGAGTTTCATCCCACATATGACCAACCAAGAGGGAATGGATTTTGGGTAGAACCAAGGATGAATTATATGAATTAAGGTGTGGGGAGTAAGAATGTACAAAGGAAACAAACAAAAAACCATGAAAATGCAAGATAGGAAAAGCGAGGCATAATGTCCAGTTTTTGTCAAATGACAGAAACTGATGTGTTTTCAAAGCAAGTCCCCTGAAATGAATTAGTTAAAGTCCCAAAAAATTTAAGTAGCATTCTAAACTCCTAAAAATGAGAATCCCAGGTTTAGAAGAAAAGAAAAATGAAGCTAGAATGAAAAAATGAATTTAAACGAAAGATTGACGAAACTTAATGACATTCTCGTAATTTTGAGCAAATTTTGAAATTCTCATGAGAGGGCTTTTTAAATGAAAGTTTTGAGTTTTTTGGGGTTCTCAGAGGCCCTGAAAATCATGTGAAGCCTTGGGACAGTTAAAACCCCTCCGGTGTATATTTTTCAATGTTGGTGGACCCAAACTTTGATGAATTCGTTTGAGAAGGTTTTAGCTTTGATTTGAGTGATTCCAAAGATATTTTAGTAAATTGGGAACCTAAATTTCATAATGGAAAAGATGATTCTGAAAAGGAGCTAAAATGAACTAGAAACAAAAATGCCAAGATGAAGGGACAAAATTAAAATTTATGAAAAGTCTTTCTTAACCTCCTTATATATATATGAGGTGCCCCACCTCCTCACTCATTTAGACACAATTGTTTCTACCCTAAATCAGAGGAGAGAGCTAGGGTTTAAGGTTCACCAAGAGGAGGAGAAAGGGAGGAGAAAGACAAGGCAAAAGGTATGGAGCTAGGGTTTGAGGTTCACCAAGTGGAGGAGAAAGGGAGGAGAAAGACAAGGCAAAAGGTATGGAATTTCTTGATTTTTTTCATGCTTTCTCTTTAGTAAACCTTTTCTTCTCCATTTTCCTTTCTTTTCTATGGTTTTATTGAAGTTTTTGGATCTATTTTGAGGGAAGAACAGAGGAGAAAATTCGGATTTGAAGAGAGGAGGCCAACGAAAGGATGAAGCAACCAAGAAATCAAGGAAAAATAAGGTAAATCTTCCTTCCATAGTAGCTATCTCTTGCTCCCTTCTTTTCCTTGGTTTGTCCCATACATGGAGCTTCAAGAAGGCTTGGATTTTAGGTAGAACCAAGGGTGAATATTAGGAATTTAAGGGAGGAGAATAAGAATATGCAAAGAGAATTAACAAACAACCATGGAAAATCAAGATAGCAAACTATGGTTTTAAGTGTTTCTTGCAAAATTTGATTTGATTAAATGATTCGTAGGCCTAAATGAATGTTTAAATGAGCTCCTAAGATCCCTAGAAGGCTCTCCATGTGCATCTTCCACCAAGAAAACAAAGCCAAGTCCATGAGTGCCAAGAACAAGCATAGTTTTGGTCAAGAGAGTTCCATATACCTAGGGATAGTTTTAAATTTTTTCAGGCCCATTTTTAAGTCATATATGATGAGTGAAGATGAGAGGAAACCTTGGAAAAAATTTAGGAGGCCTAGAGAATGAATCGGTGTCATAGGTTTCATAATATGACATAAGGAAGCAACATGTAGTTAGGCTCTTTGTTTTAATTGTGTGATGACTCCAAGAGGCTTAAAAGGAGTCAAGAACCATAAATGAAAGGAAAGAATAGAACCTAGAACTCAATTGATGGATATTGTTTCATTAGGTGTATTTAGGAACTATAAATGAACCATAGGACAAAGTTAAAGTTCCAAGTAGATGTATGGCCTTAGAAATGACTCCAAGAACTTAATTGGCTTCCACATATTGTGTTTAGGCCAAGAAAAACAAATCCCACACATTTGTGTATGTGAGGCCGGGGAAGGGAGAGCATTTCCAAGAGAAAAAGTGTATGGTTAAGGTAGCTCACTTCTCCTTCTCTCATGCATGAATGTATACTTAACTTATCTTTAAATGTATGTATGTATGTTTTAAGCCATGAAAAGTGTTCTGGCATGTGCATATGCATTATGGTACCATGATGTGTTTTCAAATGATGCCTAGTATGTATGTTTGGATTTACTTAAGTGTGGTGAAGCCAAGAACCCTTAGCCATGGTAAGGATGAACCAAGAACCTTTAAAATTAGTTAAAATAAAGTAAAGAGTCTCCCAAGAGTAAGGTTGAGTCAAAACCTCTTAAAGAAAATGGGTGAGGTAAGTCCAAAATCTATAAGAGAATAGGTGAGGCTAATCCACTTACTTGGCAAGCCTATGTATGCTTTGTATGACTTGTTCAAGTGCCAAGAATGCTTCTTGAATGATTGCACACTCCATGATACTTATGTATGCATTTTTAAGACTTGTTTTGCATTCTTTATGTGTGATTGAAAGGGAGATGAGCTATTGAGATTTTTTGAATCTCATTCCCTCCTCTCCAATGTCCTAACATGCTAGGTGGATCAAGTGAGCAAGGTAATAAAAGCCATTAAGTTGGAAGATAAAAGATTGACAACCATTTGCTTAGTTTTGCTTCTTTTGTAGCCATACACATGGCATATGATGTTAACCTATGATGGAATTGTTATGTAATCATTTGAACAAATGTAATTACCCAAATGTTTGAGATAGGTATGAGTTTTAGTGCCAAATGAATGATAGTGTGCATTTTGGGCAGTGAATGGTAATGTAAAGCATGTGTAATCTTGTGTATGGCATGTGGTGAGAGAGTGAGTTTTCAAATTCTGGTCTTATGTACCTTTGAGACAAGTTTGGAAGGTCATTTTAGTGCATTCCCAAGTGCTCAAGTGGTCATGGTTGCCTTAGAAGTAATTTTGGACCATTTGGACCCTTTTGATGACACAAAATAAATCATCTTGCAACCCAATGTCAAGATCTTACCAACTGAATGAATTTACCTATGACATTTGGCACACATATAGATCTTATCCAAATCTTTTTAGGAAGCTAAATATCAGATTATTTGGAGTTTTGTGGAATTAATTATAAATTTTCAAAGTTGGCATTTTTTATTGAACTGATGCAGACACTATTCATATGGTCAGAAACTTTGGCTATGTCATTTGAGAGTCAAACAATGTCCAATGCTCATGAAATTTTACAAGAATAAACTAGACATGATAAGATATCCATGGCCACTAAGATCATCCCAATTGGACTTTTGAGCAGGGAGATATGAATTTTCAAAGTTGGAGGTCAGTACCAGGGATGACAATCAACCTTTGGTACTATTCCATCAATTTTTGTTAGCTAGTATCCCTTGTTGAGGCTGGACATATTTTTACCATAAAGTAGACATCTGTAGATTTCTATAATGATAAAGAATTCATGTTTTGATTTTTCTAAAATTAGTTATGATTTTTCAAAATTTATGATAGAAAGTTGAAAATTCTAGCCGAAGCGGCACCTAGTGTTTTTGTGTATTCCATCCACTTGCATGAGTTTTAGGCCACTTCCTTGGATGGTTATAAGTTGTATTTGTGTAATCAAATATGAGAATGAGTTGAATGAGTACATATGGTCCACGGGACACCGAATGAAGAATTCATCCACTACGCAATGCAAAGAAATTGATTATTTTTATTGAGTTTTCCTTCCTCTTCTTGTGTGATAATGGAAGGAAGCTTAACATGCATGTGGAATGAGTTCTAGAATTATAGTGTTACACTAGGGATTGTGAACACAACTAAAATTCTGTTTTGATACAATAATTCTTAGGCTAAAATGAATGTTTATATGAGCTCTAGAGATCCTTAAGAAGCTTCTCACGTGCATCTCATCAAGAAAATAAAGAACATTCCATAACTCCCTTAATGGTGCATAGCTTCGGCCTAGGGAGGAGGAAGCACCAAGGGGTAGTTTTAATTTATTCCAAGCTTGATTTTGAGGCATATATGATGGGAGAGGATGAGAGGAAGCTTTGGAAAAATTTTAGAAGTCATGGACAATGAGATGAAGCTATAGGTTTCATATTGTAGCATAATGAAGTAACACCTAGCTAGGCTCCTTAAAATAATTGTGTAATGGCTCCAAGGAGTCTAAATAGAGTCAAGAGTCATAGATTAAGGAAGATAATGGAGCCAAGATCATGTTTTCCCAAGGTTGCTTCATTAGGTTCCTTATGGAACCATAATTGAACCATTTGAGCAACCAAGTTGTTTTAGTGGGTGTGTGGCTTTAGTAATTGTTTCAAGAGTATAACTGGATCCCATTTCATGTGATTAGCTAAGGGAGTCAAGCTCCACCTCTTTGTGGGTGTTTGACCAAGGGAGAGGAAGAGAATTCAAGAGGTTAAAGTGTGTTATGCATGCAAGGTAGCTTTCTCTCCTTTCTCTCATACATACTTGGATGTTCTCTTGTTTTTGAATGCATGTACATATGTTTAAGCTATGAATTATGTTCTCTTATGTATGTCTTTGGTTTGCTTGAGTGTGGTAAGGCCAAAAGTCCCTAAATGTTGGATGAGACAAGCCAAAAGTTTTTAGAAAGAGTGAGGCTTAGTCAAAAGTCCCTTGAAAGTGGGTGAGGCAAGTCCAAAATTCCCAAAGAGAATGGGTGAGGCCAAACTATTGTCTTGGCAAGCTTATGTACAATGATTATGTGTACTTGAATGAAAGAAATGCTTTATATATGTTCATGATTTTCAAGAAAGCTTTGCATGCATTTTTAAACTTGAAAATGGCATCCATTATGTGTGTTTGAAAGAGAGAAGAGCTATTGGGATTCCTAGAATCTCATTCTTTGCTCCCCATTACTTAATATGACTAGGTGGATCAAGAGAGCGAGGAAATGGGAGCCACCACACTTGGAAGCAAGAAGATTAACAATGGAGTTGTAAAATATTTGTATTATAGGTATATGGTTGTCACATGATGTATCTCCATAATGTACATGATGTATGAGCTTATGAATATTTGTAAAAGCATGGGCATATTATATATGTATGAGAACTAGATCCATCTGAATGATATTACATGAATTTGACTTAGATATGTAAAGTTATACAAGTATGGCTCTTGTGTATATCTTGGTGTGGATGAGTGAGATTATGGAATCTGGATTATTAGCCCTTTGAGACATGTTTGATAGAGTATTTTAATGCTTTCCCACGTGCTCATGTGGCCATAGAATGAGAAGAAGCAAAAATAGACCCCTTGAGACCCCATATAAAGCTTAAAAAGGGCATTTTGCAACTCTATGTCACAAACTGACCAAATGGACAAATTTTCTCATGAAATTTTGCATACATATAGATCTTATCTAGAAATTTTTGGGAAGCTAAAGTGCATATTATTTGAAACTCTAGAGAATATTTGGTGAATTTCTAAAATTGGCAATTTTCCATCGTTTGGTGTTGTCACTATGCAATTGGTCAGAATTTTCATCTCTATCATGCATGGGGAAAATGATGTCTAATTGCTGTAAAATTTTACAGGGAGTAACTAGACCTTCCTAGGGACTTATGCCAATTAGAATACCTCATTTTGATGTCTAAAGAGGGAGATATGAATTTTTGAAATTTCTATTCTATTCTAGGCGTATAGTTAGACCTCCATCACTATTCCATCGATTTTTAAGGGCTGAATGCTCTTGGATTGATTTGGAACTATTTTTTTCCATTTAGTTAACATCTGTAACTTTCCAAATTGGTACAATTTGCACAAATTGGATTTTTGTGGAATTAATTGTGCATTTTCAAAATTTATATCAATAAGTTGTATCAGTAATACTGGGCAGTCTAACCTTTGTGCCTTTTCTATTGTCAAACATGGTCCAAATGAGGTTTTGTGGCTTGGAATTATTTTTACTATAAATGTAACATCCAAAGCTTTCCATAAAGCTATGGGTTGGTTGATTTTGATGTTTTTAGATTTAGTTATGATTTTTCAAAGTTGATAGCAGAAAACTAAAATATCAACCTGAGGCTGCATGTATTATTTTTATGTACATACTCCATTTGCTCAAGTTTTTGGCCACTTCTTGAGATGGTTATGAGTTGTATTTGTGTATTTAATTATGAGAATGAGATGGATTAGTTCATATGGTCTTTGGGACACGAAACAAACAATTTATCTATAATGTAACGTTATTTAATACAATATTTTTAATGGCTTTCCTTAGAATTCTTATATTATGCATGGAAGGAAGCCTAGAAATAACTTGAGATAAGCTAGGGAATTATGATGTTACACAAGACACCTAGGAAGCCTCACATATTCCATTTCCCTAAATGAAATGAAGCAAACTTCATGAATGTTCCAAGCCTCCATAGTCTCGGCCTAACCCACTTCATGCACATAGGGAGTATTTTAATTTGTTCTAAGCCTAGAATGAGACTAAATATGATAGAAGAACATTAGTTGAAGCCTTAAAAAAATTTAGAAGTCATGGAATGTGAGATGGAGGTGTAGGCTCTATAATGTGACATTATGAAGTAACTTATAGGTAGGCTCCTTAAAATGAATGTGTGATGACTCCAAGGAGTTTAAAGGGAGTCAAGAGACCTAGAATGAATGATAAATGGGAGCCAAGACCATAAATTCTCCTAGTTGCTTCATATGGTCTTGTATGAAAGCATAATGGAGCCATACAACAAAGTAGCTTCATATAAAGTATGTATGATGCCAAGGCTTGTTTCCATGAGTGATTTATGTCTCTTTTGATGTGTCTAGGCTAAGAGAATCAAGGGCCACCTAATTGCAAGGTTTGTTTGAAAAAGGGGAAGAAGAATTTCAAGAGAAAGTGTTGTGTTTTTGCTTCAAGGTAGCTCTTTAACCTTTCTTTGATGCATGACTTGGATGTTTTCTTGTCCTTGAGTGCTTGTATGTGTGTTTGAGCCATGAGAAGTGTTTCTAGCCTATGCTTACATGTGATGGTACTATTATGTTTCTTGAAATGTGATTATGATTGTATAATGGCTTGCATGGGTTTGGTTGTGCCAAAAGTGCCTAGAAATGGGTGAGACAAAGCCAAACATCTCAAGAAGAGTGAGGCTTAGTCAAAAGTCCCTTAAAAATGAGTGAGGCAAATTCAAAAGTCCTAAGAAAGATGGGTGAGATTTGACCAATACCCTTGAGAGCTTATGTTTGTTATGTATGAGTTTATGTGACAAGGCAAATGCCTTATACATGTTCATTCGTTGCTTGAATATCATGCTTACATTCTTTCACATGTTTTAGCATCCATTATGTATGTTTGAAAGAGTTAAGAGCTATTGGGATTCTTTTAATCTCACTCTTCCCCCCCACATGTCTAACCATGTCTAGGTGAGCTAAGTAAACAAGGAAATGGAAGCCTTCAAGCATGAGAAGCAAGATCTTGACAAATGGATAGAAAAATGAGCTTTTATTTGTATTTTGATGTCAAACTATGTAACCATGAGATGTATCTATGATGTAGACCCTTGAGCATGTTCTAATATATGTATAAATAGTGTATGTATCTAAGTAGAAGCTAGATAATAAGAATGTGAGATTTTGCCACTCTTTTACCATTATGTGACTTGACATTCTTGTGTATATATATGGATGTGGCAAGGTGAGATTGAGCTCCATTGTGATTTGAATCATTTGGCAACCTTTTATGTATGGTGTTTATGCTTTTAAACTTTCCCAAGTGGTTGTGGAAAGCAAAAAGGGCCGTTTGGTGCCTTGAGATGCCTTTTGAGACTTCAAAATTAACCAAATGGAGAGCTAAACCAAAGTATGACCAAATGAATGACTTTTTTCTTGAAATTTGGCCAACAAGTAGGTCTCATCTAGAGCTTTTCATAGAGTTAAAGAGAACTTAATTTGTAATTCTAAAGAATTTATTATGATATTTCAAAGTTGGCTAAATTATGTAGAAATGGTATGATTACTGTTCATTTAGTTAGTTTTCTTCTTTTTGTCACACGTGGGACAAATGAAGTCTAATGCCTATGAAATTTTATAAGAATAAACAAGACATCATAAGCTTTCCATAGCCATTGAGATCACCTTATTTAGAGTTCTGTAAAGGGAGATATGAAATTTTGAAGTTGCATGATAAGACTAATAGTACAGCCTGACCTGTGTTACTATTCTATCAATTTCCAATGGCTTAAGGCTACTGCATTGGTTTGGAATTATTTTTGTCAAAATTAGACATCCACAGATTTCTAGAATGGTATGGTTTGCTTGATTTTAATTTTTCTATAATTAGTTATAAATTTCCAAAATTTATATCAAAAAACTGAAATTGGAACATGAGAGCAAACCATGAGCTTTGTATGATGTAGCTTCAAACCTGAAATGAATGAGGTCAATTATGATGTGTATGACTTGTATGGATGTGTTATGACTAGAAATTAATGTTGATGAGTTTATATGGTTCATGAAGTATAAAATGAGGAATTGGGATCTTACATAACAATTAATTCCATTAATTTAATGCCTTTTCCATAGGAAATGTTGACTTCTTTATATGATTATGCTTCAATCCATATGAAATGCATTGACATGGATAATGAGACCATGCTAAAATAGCTAAAAGGTCAAGGTATTACATGACCCTTGAAAAGATGAGAACTTATTTAAGCATTTATAGGGGTATAAAGAAAGTGAGGACGAATTGAGAAGCTAGAACCCGAGCAAATGTTCTTTCACCATAGAGCCAATTAAAGGACGGTTAAGCAAATTAAGTGATAGAAAATGGTAGAGAGAAAATAATGAGTTATAGCTCAATTAGTTTGAGTGATAAGAAGTCCACCACTAAGTCAAATAAGCTTCTTTAATGTGAAGTAGATATGTGGAGCATAAAGTAATTGATAAAATAGGGTCAAGACATTCTTAAGTGTGTGACCTATGAGAGTTAGTAAGACCTTAAGAAGAATGATGTATGCTTATTATATGAGATGAAGACTTAAGAAAAATGAAACTTGGATGTAGATGAGAGTAAAGACAAGCAATTAGTGTCTACACCTTTAGGGAAGCTATAGAAAGTTAATAACCAATTTAGTTGGTAAATTGCATAATACAAAGAATTAATCATGTAAGCTCAAGGGCTTAAAAAAGATTAAGTTATGGGGTTCAATCATAATAGAGAATTAGAGGATTAGATTAAGGTACGTTAGACCCCCTCGTCCTTTATAAAGTGTAAGTAAGTTAAGTTCTACCCATAAGAAGTATGAGGATGCTATTGAGTCAAGTTAAGCATAGGATGAAAAGAATTTAGATAAATAAGACACATGGTCACTTAAAGTAAGTAAAGTGGTATTATAAGTAAACGAGAAAGAATGTGGCAATCTTAGAACCAAGGACTTAGTGAAATTTATTATTTATTAAAGAACAGTGGGGAACGAATGGTAGAACATATTATAGTCCTTAGCATGGCTATCTATAGCATGTGAGCTAGTGCCTAAGCATATATAATTAGGCATATGAGAATAGCTATGGAGTGTTATAGGAATGAATAGAAACGATTTAAAAATGGGTATTCCTCTTCCTTAGTTGCCACATGATATAAAGAAAAGTTATAGAGAAGTAAGAGAAAGGTATTCAAGATTGTTGGGAGGCTTGTAATATACAAGTGATAGTGACTTCAAGATCGGTCATGATGTACCTGTGTATTAATGATTAATGTCGTTATTTGCTTGCCATGGTGGTTACATGATATTGGGTCTAGCCAATTCAATAATAATGCAACTTAAGTACATAGTAAATGATGGTATCAACCATAATGAGTTTCCCGATAATCAAAGAGTATCTAGTTGGTTAAGTTAGAAAAGTAAGCTAAAGAAGAAGAAGTTAGGGTATTTTTGAATTGTCTAGTACTTTGAGAAAAGGCAATTAAGAAGGAGTGTTAGATGTAAAGTGATGTAAACTAAAAGTGCTTGCAGCATTAGAGAGCTAAGATTAAAGTAGCACAAGTTTAGTATGTTTATGAGTATGAGTCCCCTATGAAGGATATGCAAGCAAAATATAAAGTCCAAGGGACTAGTATATGATGTTATCCTGTGAGGTTACTTACACACACTATGATGTGTGAGATACCAACTGATGTAAAGGGCATTATGGTACTAGAGGTAGTTTGGTGCAAGAAGTAATTAAAGCTAAAAATTGCCAAATAAAAGTTATTTTAGAGTGAATGCTCATTGTAACATCAAATTTTTTAATTGAATTGGGACTGATATGTTAATAAAAGAGGACCTAAAGTAAATTGAATTAAGATCAAATAAAGGTAAAAGATTAATTAGCATATCAAGAAATAAGGTTAGGAAATCATACACGAAAAGAAAATGAAGCAAAAATAGCTAAATGGAGAAAAATGGCATATTAGTGGCAAAATTATAATTTTGAGTAAATTTTAAGAAACTTAAGGAAAAGAGGTTTAAAGCCTAAAATTAAGCCCACTAAGGTTTTCAGAGGTCCTAAAACCTATATGAACAATCAAAATTAGTTAAGACCCTTCTAGTGTGCTGAAAGTGTCAAATAGTGCTGAGACTTTAGGTAGAGCTATTGTTTTGACCATTTTAAGCCATATAAACCCCAAAAATAATGCTTTTATGTGAAAGAGCACCCAAAAATTTGTAGAGAGAAGTCAGAATTTGAAAAGCCTAAAAAATGAGTTCAAACAGAGCGTTAATGCAAGTAGTGGCAAAATTGTCATTTTGAAAAATTATAAAATGAAGCTTCTTAAGGATGATACACCTCACCATCTTATTCAACCTTCCAAATTCAGATTTATAGGTCTTCCATGGTATCACACTTGAGAGAAGAGAAAGGAGGACTTTAAGCTTCCATTCAAGCAAGTAAATGGCCTCATTTCACCTTGCACTAGTTAGGAAAGTTATTTCTCTCTCTAAGAGCTTTCTAATGGTGGTTTTATTTCCTTGAAATCTTAAAGTTCAGATCTGGTCCAAGGAAAAAAGGATCTCTTTTCAAGAAATTAACAGGTGGAAATTAATCTATGCAAAGAGTACTTTGCAATGAGGTAAGTTTCTACCCAAAACACTTACAAAATTTTGTGTTCTAAGCCTTAGAAGTTTCAGCCTAGATAGATAAAGTGAGGAGGAGAGTTTTTCTTCATGAATTCTTAATGGAACCAAGGGTTTTAGCATGCAAAGATTTCGTCTAACATTGGTTTCCATTAAATCATGAAAAGAAGCAATTTAGACCATATTGTGCTATAGGTTTGACCAAGGCTAGATAAGTGAGTAACCATGTTATTTTCAACATTTAATTAGTATGTTTCGATGTTTTATGATGCAAGGAATAAGAATCTAAACTTAGAATTGATCAAAAACTTGAAATCTTCAAGTTAGGGTTTTATGGTACCTTATTCGGCCAAGAAGAAGTTCGAGGAGCTAGGAAGTTGTTTAATTGATTCTTGGGCTATGGATAGTCTTAAAATGATATAAGAACAATAATAGAAGCATTAAATTGAATTTAGAAGCTAGATTTTGGAAGTTGGAAACTTAGGGTTTAAGGAACCAATTGGCATTAGGTTTATGTGACCAAGCTTGTAATGCTTCTAATCAATCCTAATATGATATATAGATCATGTATGACAATATTTTAAAGCCTAGAAGTTGAAATTTAAAAGTTACCCCTTGAGGCTTAAGGTTACATAATGTGTTCCATTATGTATAAAAGTAAAAATACTAAATGAATAGTGCCAATGATCAAATCAATGGTAAATGTGGAATTGTGGCTTGAATTATGAATTCTATAAGCATAGGTTGGCTTAGGATTTTAGCTTAGTGAAATCCCTAACCTAAAGCCTAAATGAAGAACCAATTATGGGGAGCTAAAATCTAAAAATAATTTTATAAATGTAAGCCCTTGAATATGGCAAAATTTGAGCATTTTGGATGGTATATTTGTCACCCAGTAAGTGTAATGTCCGTTTTTTGTTAAACGACGAAAACAGACGCATTTTCAAAGCAAGTCCCCTGAAATGAATTAGTTAAGGTCCCAAAAAATTTGAGCAACATTCTAGACTCCTAAAAATGAGAATTTTAGCCTCAGATGGAAGGAAAAATAGACCTAGAATGAAGAAATAATTTGTTACGAAAAGCTAACGAAACGTAATGGCATTTTCGTAATTTTGAGCAAATTTTGGAATTCACACAGGAGGAATTTTTAAATGAAAGTTTTAAGTTCCCTAGGGTTCTCAGAGGCCCTAAAAACCATGGGAAGTCCCGGGATAGGTAAATTCCCTCCAATGGATGTTTTCCAATGTTGGTGTACCTGAACTTTGATAGATTCATTCGGGAAGGTTTTAGCTCTGATTTGAGTGATTCCAAAGGAATTTTATTTAATTGGGAACCTAAATTTTATAATGGAAAAATGGTTCTAAAAAAAGAGCTAAAACAAAGGAGAAATGAAAATGCAAAGTATGAAGAGCAAAATTAGAATTTTTAAAAAAGTCACCTTCCTACTCCTATATATAGGTGGTGCCCCACTTCCTTCCCCATTTGGAATCAGAAAATTTTGCATAATTTTAGAGGAGAGAGCTAAGGTTTTGGGTGCACCAAGGGAAGAAGAGAAGGAGAAGAAATTCCAAGCTAAAGGTATGTTTTCATAGTTGTTTTTCATGCTTTTCTTCATCCGCATCTCCTCTCCTCCCTTCTCCTTGGTTTCCTTTGATTGAAATGGAGTTTATAAATTTGATTCAAGGGAGAAATTCAAGGGAAAGTTCGGATTTGAAGAGAGGAGCTTGGAGAAAGAAAAAATCAAGCCAAAATAAGCAAGGAAACTAGGTAAAATTTCATCCTATGGTTGATGCTTTCACCCACCCTTCTTTTCCATTTCACCTAACCCTAGGAGCCATAGGAAGATCTGATTTTCAAGCCCAACCAAGCATGAATCTTAGGTAATTGAGGGAGAAGAACAAGAATATGCAAAGAAAACAACAAAATACCCATTAAATTTCAAGATGCAAATTTTAGGGTTTTGTGTGCACCTTCCAAATTCTGATTTTGTGTGATAATTCCTAGGTTTAATTAAGAGTTTAACTGAGTTCTTGAGATCCCTAAGATGCTCCCCACAAGCTTCCTCCTTCAAGAAAATAAAGAAATCTCCATGGAGGCCAAGGAAGCTCATAGTCTTGGCCAAAGCACGTTCATATAGCTAGGGAGAGTTTTAAATTTTTCTAAGGCCATTCTTGAGTCATATTTGATGAATGAAAATAGGGAAAGGCTTTGGAGAAAATTTAGAACTCATAAAAAGTGATTTAGTGTCTTAAGTTCCATATTATGACCTAAAGAAGAAATATGATGCTAGGCCTTTTATTTTAATTGTGTGATGACTCCAAAAGGCTTAAAAGGAGTCAAGAATCATATTTGAAGGGAAAGAATTAAGCCTAGAAATTATTTGAGGGGTGTTGCTTCATTATGTGCATTTATGGATCATAATAGAATTTATATAGCAATCTAGTATCTAAACAAGTTGTATGACCTCAGAGTTTGTTTCATGAACCTAATTGGCTTCAATAAATTGTATCTAGGCCAAGAGAAACCATCTCCCCAAGTTTGTGGGTGTGTGACTGAAAGAGGATGCTTCAATTTCAAGGAAAAGGTGTATACTTGTGTGCAAGGTAGCTCTCTTCACCTTCTTTCATGCATGGATGTGTGTGTAGCTTGTCTTAGAATGTGTGTATGTATATTTTCAAGCCATGAAAAGTATGCTAGCATAATTTGATATGCCATGAGTTATGATGACATATTATGTTTTCAAATGAATATATGATGTTTGTTTGAGTTTGCTTGAGTGTGGAAAGGCCAAGGACTCTTAACCATGGTAAGGATGAGCCAAGAACCCTTAGAATTGGTTGAGACAAAGTAAAGAGTCTTCTAAAAGCAAAGTGGGCTCCTAAGAGTATGGTTGAGTCCAAAGCTCTTAAAGAATGGGTGAGGTAAGTCTGAAACCATGAGGAAAAGTGTGAGGCTAATCCAAACACTTGGTGAGCTCTTGAATGTCTTGTATGACTTGTTCACATGCCAAGCTTGCTTTTTGAATGTTCATGACTTCCATTTTATTCATGCATGCATTTTTAAGGCTTGCTTTGCATCTATTATGTATGATTGAATGGGAGATGAGCTATTGGGATTTTTTGAATCTCATCCCCTCCTCTCCAATGATCTAATATGCTAGGTGGACTAAGTGGATGTGGTAATGGGAGCCAACAACATTGAAGAAAGAAGATTGACAACCATATGCCTAGCTTTTGCCTTTTTGGAACTATAATGATGCTTCATGATGTATATTATTGTTGTAAATGGTATATGACCCTTGAGACACATATAATTATGATATTATATGATGTAGGAATGAAAGGATATGTTATGTGAATGATGGAATGTAAATTGAGTATGTTATGGCATTATAGCTTTCTAAATGGTTTTCTGGAAATATGCATAAGTGTGGATGAAAAGGCCAAAATGAGATGCATGAGATTTGGGACCATTTGGGCAGCTCACACAAGTCCTAAATGTGCTTTTAGACTTGCCCAAAAGGTGCCAAGGCCAAGGGAAAACCTTTTGGTCACTTTGGTATCTTATATGGAGCTAAAAATGACCATAATGAATCTCTTTATCACTTTTTAGCCAAATGAGTTCTTCTTATTCTGAGATTTGGTACACATTTAGATCCTTTTGAGAGCTTTTTGGGAAGCTAAACAACATAATTTTATGAGGTCTACAAAATATTTGATGAATTTTCAAGGTTGGCAATTTTTCTAGTTTTGGTCTGCTGCACTATTTATTTGGTCCAAAAATGAAATTTGTCATATAGGGCTCAGATAATGTCTAATTGCCACAAACTTTTATACAGAGAAACTAGGCATTCATAGGGACTAGTGCCAACTAGAAGCACCTCATTTGGAGGTCTAGAGAGGGAGATATGAATTTTTGAACATTCTGTCTACTATTAGGACCCTTACCCAACCTGAGTTACTATTCTATTAGATTTTGAGGCTTGGGTTGCTTGAGCTGGTCTGGAAATATTTTTTTTCCTCTAACTAATATCTATAGATTTCTAGATTGGTATTATTTGCATGGATTGGATTTTTTTGGAATTAATTGGACATTTTCAAAATTTGCTACAGAATCTGTGACAGCTTCAAGAGGCAGCTTGACCTCTGGACCTTTTTGGATGTCAAATGCCTTCTGTGATGAATGTTATGGTCTGGGCATATTTTTAGAGTGAAGTAGACATTCATAGCTTTCTAAAATGCCAAGAATCTATGATTTTTATTTTTCAAAAATTAGTTATGATTTGCCAAAATTTGGTCAAAAAAGGGGCCAATTCTGGCCGAAAATGCACCTTATTATTTTGAGCCCTTCTTTGATTTCCATGAGTTGTGGGCATGATTTTATGATGCAAATGAGTTGTATTGATGTAATTAAATATGAGAATGTATATCATGAGCCCACATGGTCCACGTGACACTGAATGGAATTTTTAAATATAGCGTAACACAAAGAAATTCATTATTTTTATTCCCTTTTTCATACACCCTCATGGAGTTTAATGATGTGAAGCTTATGAGTATCATGAAATAAGATAGAAATTATGGTGTTACAATAAGTATGTATCTTGAAAAATATGTAAAGGAGGGTTTTAAGTGAACTTTAAGTGAACTAGAGTATAGTTAAAAGACAAAGAAGTCCAAGAGAAGTGGTTTTGAGTTCTAGAAGTTAATGATATATTTATGTGATATTTTAGAACAAACTAGTAAGGCTCCATCTCATTGTAAGTGTAGAGATGAGAAAGAAAAGGAAATGGAGCTAAAAACAAAGTGAAAAAGTTAGAAGTTTTATTAGGTTTCAATCATCTATATAAGGTAGTTTACTCTTCCCTATCTATTTGTATGCAGACTTGTTTGAGCTTGATATGCATTGTATTATATTGGTTGTTTTATCATAGTATATGCTTTATTGCATTTACATAAGTTATATGTCATGTTTTGCATGTTATGTTTAAGGAGCTGACGCTATAAGAGGGCAAGGGAAATGAACTCAATAGTTCTTCCAAGCCCAAGAGAAAGGCCTAAGCTAACCTGAGATTTATGGCCATGACAGAGTATGTAGTAAACATGTAAATCATTTATGTCAGTTTTATGCAACCATGCATACTTGCAATATTCTTGCTTAACTGTTTCATGCTTATTTTGGATGATTTAAGTACAACTATTGAAATTCTCTTGAATCTCACCCCTTTTCTATTTTCCCATTAACCAGTGCTCGGTGGAAGCTTTAATGCCAGCAAAGGAAAAAAGAAAGAATGATATTTGGATTTGTAGAACTATACGAATATTTTGTACCTAATTTTTTTGTAATGTTATGATGAATGTGTGTATTAAGTTTCACTCCCTTAGTAATGTATTTACAAGCACTAGTATACTATTAATAGTGATGTAACTCTAGTTTGAGTTATTTAGCACCAGATGATGATGTATATCCATATTGTTATATTTGATAATGTTATTATCTGTATTTTTCCATGTCTGAGTTAGGGCTGAAATGTGATCATTTTATTGGTCTAGATAGTCAGTTTTATAAGGGGAAACTCTACTAGATTTTTCTTAAAATGTTATATGTTTTTTTTGTTTTAATCATCAAGATAAAATGGTAATAACATATTACCAATGCATACATGGAATTATGGAAAAAGTTAATACTTATATTTCAGAAATTTTGAATTTCAGCATTTTCATTCATCACTAAATGGACTTGCTATTGATTCATCATAATCAAATAAGAGCTAGATAGCTAAGGTGTTACACTCATAAAGTACCAATACATTTACATCATTACAATAAATAAGTGAAGTAACACAAGCTAGTAAGGTAAAGAAAGAAAGTTATGATAAGGATAGAAGTTGGTAGTTAATAATCCCATGGTAAGTAATGAGCAAGTATTAAAGTGGTCAAGAATAACATTACTATGGGATGTTAAAAGAGATGAGAATATCTTATAGAACCCACTTCCTTCAAGCAATGCCTAGAGGAGCTCTAGTAGCATCTGAGATTAGTATTAGGGATGATGAATTAAAGTCTGCTAGATTGAGTGAGTATGAGGTCATTTTATAGATATGATGTCCTACGATCTTAAAATCTCACAAAGATAGATCGTAGTAGATCCTAGTATAGTATAGTAGGGTCATAATATATCTTACTAGGACTTAGAGGGGTCGTAGTAGATTCTATAGAGTTATTAAGCCATAGAGTTATAGTAGTTCTTGTGGAAGATGATGGCCTAGAATGAGTTCAGAGTATAAAGACCTCTTGAGTTTAGCATATCTTTTCTTTATTTTACCCATAGCAGTTCATTTCCTATATTACCTTGAATATGAATAACAAGACCTTCTATTTTGAATACACTCTATTACTTGGCACACCTTATCTAACTATATTATCCAAGCTTCAATTGTCTCTGTATTCAACCCATCATCAAGGTTAGGGGATTCTACATTTTGTGTTACTTGTTCATTAGCTAGATGGTGAATTAGGATTGTCAGGGCTCTATGGAGTGATACCTGTGGGTTCTAGCTTAACAGAATAACTTTCTAATTCATCTAGATATCTGGGTGTTATGGCTGGGGGGAGCAACTCTCTCCCATTTGTCCCTCTAAACTCATTTCCTTCATAGCTATAGTTTTACTTCATACTGTGTTACATTATTGCCTATCTTTGCATTAAGCAAAACATCTTAGAATGGTCTGAGTGTGCTGATTAGGGAGGATCAGGCCTTTTGTTTTCCTTCTAGGCAAGCCTATCTTGCAGTTGCATAATGACCTCTTGTTGCTTCTACATCTTGGCTTGTTGTTGATCCAAGCAAGCTACCATAGCCTGTAGGGCTCCAGCTATAGGATCAATTAGCTCTGCTCTAGAAACTCTGGAGGCCTACCTCTCCTACTATTCACCATCTCATCTGATACCATTCCAACAAAACTTGACATAAAACATAAATATATGCCACACTTTAGCACCCACAGCGTCATGTATAGGTCATACATAACTAAAAAACCACATCCACAAGCCATAACTAACACTAGAATGCCTAAACCATAACTCTAATACCAAAAATGTTACACCTTAGCTATCTAGCTCTAATTTAACTATTATGGTTCAACAATAAGACCATTTGCTGATGAGTGAAAAATATTGAATTCAAAATTTTTGAAATTCATATAATTGCCCAATTCATAAATTCTATGTCCAAACAATTTAACCACTAAAAGTAAAACAACACAATATTCTAGGAAAATCTAGCAGAGTATCCCATTATAAAATTGACTGTCCAAACTGTAACACCATATTTATTTAACTTATCTCATCTCCTTTCTAGTCATACTTCCTCAGATAGCACAATTTCTTAAGAAAAAGTCCATTAAAATAATAGATTATTTTGTGTTATGTCACGGATAAAAATTTCATTTCATGTCCTATAGACCATATGAACTCATCCATCTCATTCTCTTATTTAAACACATACATACAACTCAAAACCATCTCAAAATGTAGCCAACAACTTGAGCTCATAACATATATGCACAAAATATTACATAGTTGTCCTGGGTTCTACTGCTAACTTCTGAGTGCCAACTTTGAAAAATCATAACTAAATCTTGAAAAATCAAAATCATGCACACTATACATTTTGGAAATTCATAGATGTCTACTTTATGCTAAAAATAAGTTTAGATAAAAAAAGAAATGGTTAGCTATTGGAAATTGATGGAACAGTAAATAAACTTAGTTGGCAATACTGATATTGACACAAAAGTTCAAAAATTCATATCTCTCTTCTCAGACATCCAACTGGGGTGATCTTAACAGCCATAGAAATTTTATCATATCTAGTTTATGCCTGTAAAATTTCATAAGCATTGGACACTATTTGGCCCTCGAATGACACAGGAGAAGAAACTGACCATATGAACAGTAACCACACAAGAACAACAAAAATTTGTCAAATTTAAAAATTCATAATTAATTCCACAGAGCTCCAAATATTCTGGTCTTTAGCTTCCTTAAAATATTTGGATGAGATCTATATGCATGCCAAATTTCATGAGGAAATTCGTTCATTTGGTTAGATTGTGCTATAGGTTTCCAAAATGGCTCTTTTTGTGCTTTTTAAGGGTCACAAAGGGTCCAAATTTGCTTCCAAGGTTTCCATGGTCACTTGAACATGTAGGAAAGCACCAAAATAGTCTATTAAATATGTCTTAGAGGTCTATAAACCTAGAATTCACAAACTCACTCTCCCACTCCAAGGCATACACAAGAACATACACGCTTTATCTTGCCATTCAATGTCAAGAACTTGCTATATCATTCACATGGCATCAATTCTCATATATACATCAAGTATCTATGTAATTACATATGTTCAAATGGTTATACAATATATTCATCATAAGGCTACATCATATGCCATCAAAATGGTTGCAACTAGAACAAGTAGCACATTTCTTTATCAATCTTTCTCTATCAAGCTTAATGGCTCCCATTTTTTGGTTCACTTGGTTCCCTTAGACATGTTTGGCAATGGGGATGAAGGAATGAGATTCTAGGAATCCCAATAGCTTTTCTCCCTTTCAAACATACATAAAGGATGCAAATTCAAGTCTAAAACTGCATGCATGGATATTGTGGAATGCATAATCATACATGGAACATTTCTTGCATTCAAGAAGTTACATAAAACATACATAGGCTTGCCAAGACAATGGCTTAACCTCACTCATTCTCTTTGGGATTTTGGACTTGCCTCACCCATTTTCTTAAGGGACTTTTAGCTTTGTCTCACCCATTCTTAGGGGCTTTTGGCTTATCCTCACTTTAGCTAAGTGACTTTTAGTGTAACACCATATTTATCTAGCCTTTCTCATGCCATTCTAATCACATTCCCTTGGTCTAATATACATTCTCAAGAAATGGCATTAAAATATTGTATTATTTTGCGTCGTGGATAAATTTTTCATTTTATGTCCCGTGGACCATATGAACTCATCTATCTCATTTTCATATTTAAATACACAAATAAAACTTAGAACCATCTCAAGAAGTGGCCAAAAACTCAAGCTCATAAACCATATACACAAAAATTGTATGTGTAGCCTCGGGTTAGTGTGCCAATTTTCTATTATGAACTTTGGAAAATCATAACTAATTCTTGAAAAATAGAAATCAAGCATGCAATACCATTATGGAGAGTTACAGATATATACTTTATGCTAAAAATAAGTCTAGACTATAACAGGGATTTTAGCCACTAGAAATTGATAGAACAATAACCAAGCTTGCTTGGTGCTACTAGTACTATCACAAAAATTTAAAAATTCATATCTCCTTGCTCAGACATCCAATTGGGGTGATCTCAGTGGCCATAGAAATCTCATCATATCTAGTTTATTCTTGTACAATTTGATGAGTATTAGACACTATTTGACCCTAGAATGACATAGGAGAAGAAACTGATCATATGAACAGTAACCATACCAGAATAGTTAAAATTTGGCAGCTTTAAAAAATCATAATCAATTCCACAAAACTCTAAATAATCTAGTCTTTAGCTTCTCAAAAAGCTCTAGATTAGATCTATATGCATGCCAAATTTCATGAGGAAATTCGTTCATTTGGTCAGATTGTTCCATAGGGTTGTAAAATGGCACTTTTTGTATCTTATAAGAGTCTCAAATGGTCCAAATCCACTTCTAAGACATCCATGGCCACTTGAGCATGTGGGAAAGCACCAAAATGGTCTACTAAACATGTCTCAAAGGTGTACAAACTTGAGTTTCAAAAACTCACTCTCTCCTAAAGGTATACACAAGAATACATAAGCTAGATCTTGACATTCAAAGTCAAGAAGTGGCTACAACATCCACATAGCATCAATTCTCATGCATATACAATATATTCATACATTTACAAGTGTTCATGAGTTCATACATCATATGCCATTCATATGGCTGCAAAATAGATAATTTTCATAATTCTATGTCAATCTCCTTCCTTTATGCTTAGTGGCTTTCATTTCTTGGTTCACTTGGTCCACTTAGACATGTTAGACAATGGGGGAGGAAGGAATAAGATTCTAAAAATCCCAATAGCTCTTCTCCCTTTCAACCATACATAAAGAATGCAAATTCATGTCTAAAAATGCATGCATGGACATCTTGCCTTTCATAATCATTCATGAAATGTTTTTAGCATTCAAGATGTCACATAAGACATACATAGGTTTGCCAAGCAAGTGGTTTAGCCTCACCCATTCTCTTTAGGGATTTTGGACTTGCTTCACCCATGTTCTAAAAGGGTTGTTGACTAAGCCTCACTCTTGGGAGATATTTAGCTTTGTCCCACCCATCCTTAAGGGTTCTTAGCTTATCCTCACTATTATTAGGAGACTTTTGGCTTTACCACACTTAAGCAAACTAAAACAAGTTCATAAAACATCATTTGAATACATAACATAACATCATAGTACCATGGCATATAGATACATGTTAAAACATATTTCATGGCTCAAAACATACATACACACATTCAAATACAAGATAAACATCCACTCATGCATGAGAGAAAGAAGAAAGGGCTACCTTTGTTATAACAACACACTTTTCCTTTCAAGAATGCTTCCTCTCCCTTGGCCACACACTCACCAAGATGTGAGACTTGATTTTATTTGGCCTAGACACATAATATGGAAGACAATTACACTCTTGGAACAAATTCTAAAGCCATATATTCATTTCAAAAGCTAAGTGTTTCTTATGGCTTAATTATGGTTCCATAATGCACCTAATGAAGCAACCTTAAGAAAACATGATCTTGGCTCCATTCTTTCCATCTATTTAAGGTTCTTGACTCAATTGAAGTCTCTTCGAGCCATCACACCTTCATTTCAAGGAGCCTAATTAGGTGTTGCTTCTTTAAGCCATAATATAGAACCTATGATACCATCTCACTACCCATGACTTCTAAAATTTTTCCAAAGTTTCCTCTCATCCTCTCCCATCATATATGACTCAAAATTAAGCCTAGAACAAATTAAAACTACCCTTTGGTATTTCTTCTAGCCTAGGCTGAAGCTATGCACCAAGAGAGTACCAAGTGAGTTTGTTTTGTTTTCTTGATGGGAGATGCATGTGGGAAGCTTCTTAGGGATATTTAGAGCTCATATAAACATTCATTTTAGCCTAGGAACTCTTGCATCAAAATAGAATTTTGGTAGAACACTAAAAACCCTAACTTTGCTACCTTGAAATCTAATGGTTATTTGATTGTTTCCTTTGCATATTCTTGTTCTTCTCCCTCATTTTCCTAAGATTCACTCTTGGTTTGGCTAGAAATTCAACCCCTCTTGGTTGGTCTTATATGGGGCGAAATACACACAAGAGAAGGAATAAGAAGAATCAAGCATACAAGTAGCAAAATACCTTGGTTCCTTAGCTTCCTTTGCTTTTTCTTCACTTTGCTTGGCTTTTTCTCCTTAAATTTGAAAATTCCCTCTTAGGTCTGACCTCAAAATAGCTCCAAATACTTCAGTAATTCCATAGGAAAGAAGGAAAGATGGAGGAGAAGGAATTTGCTAAAGAGAAACCAAGAAAATCCATAAAAAGCTATACCTTTTTCTTGCTTTTTCTTCTCCCTTTCTCTCCTCCCTTATACGCCTCGCTCCCTTGCTCCTTTCTCTTGTTTAAGGTAGAAATGAATGGAATAAGTGAGGAAAAAAGTGGGGCGTGGGGTATATATAGGTAGTAGGTTTTGCAAGTTGTTTCCAAAAATTCCATTTAGGTCCCTTCAATTGGCATTTTAGTTTTTAGTTTGTTTTAGCTCATTTTTTAGAATTTTCTTTTTCATCATAAAATTTAGGTACTTAATCTTATAAAATGCCTTTGGAATCACTCAAATTGGAGCTAAAACCTTCTTGAATGAAGGGATCAAAATTTGGGTCAACCAACGTTAGAAAACATACATTGGAGGGGTTTTAACTGTTCCGAGGCTTCCCATAGTTTTCAGGGCCTCTAAGAATCCCAGAGAACTCAAATTTGCCATTTAAAAAGCCCTTCTACAAGTATTCTAAAATTTACCCAAAATTACAAAAATGCCATTACGATACGTAGCTATTTTATTAATTTCTATCTGGTTATTCTAGCCTCTGTTTTAAGGTACCTCTGGCCTCCTAAATTCATTACTTAATGTCTAGATTATTATTCTAAATTTTTTGGACCTTAACCAATTCATTTCAGAGGATCTACTTTGAAAATGTTTCTGTTTCTATCGTTTTTATGAAAACTAGACATTACATTTGGCTTCATCATACTCAAGTAAACTAAAACATATTCATAAAACATCATTTAAGTGCATACCAAAGCATCATGGTACCATGGAATATAGATACATGCTAGAAACATCTTTCATGGCTTAAACAAATACACACACATTCAAAGACAAGAACAACACCCAATCATTCATGAGAGAAAGAAGAGAGAGCTACTTTGGTGCACAACAACACACTTTTCCCTTTGAAAATGCTTTTTCTCCCTCAGCCACATACTCACAAGGATGTAAGACTTGATTTATTTGGCCTAAACACATTACATGGAAGCCAATTACAGTCTTGGAATAATTTGTAAAGCTATACATGCACTAGAAAAGCTAGATGGCTCATATGGTTCAATTATGGTTCCATAAGGCACCTAATGAAGCAACACCAATAATTCATGATCTAGGCTCCATTCTTTCCATCCATCTATGGTTCTTGACTCCATTTAAGCCTCTTGGAGTTATCACACAATTAATTTAAGGAGTCTAACTACATGTTGCTTCTTTAGGTCACAATATGGAACCTATGCTACCGTCTCACTCCCTAAGCTTCCTAAATTTTTTCCAAGGCTTCCTTTTATACTCTTCCATCATATATGATACAAAACCAAGCTTGGAAGAAATTACAAATATCCCTTAGTGCCTCTTCCACCCTAGACCGAGGCTATGCCTCTTTAAAGGGACTAAGGAGTTGTTTTGATTTCTTTGATGGGAGAAGCATGTAGGAGGCTCTCTTGATGTCTTAGAAACTTATATGAACTATTAAACATCTTAATTTATGGTTATAACTCATCTTACAAACCAAGGTAAACTAAAAACCTAGCTTTTCTATCTTGCAAATTCATTGTTCTTTCTTTGTTTCCTTTACATATTCTTATTCTCCACACTCAAATTCTTGAGATTCATCCTTGATTTGATTCAAAATTTAACTCCTCTTGGCTATCCATACATAGGGTGAAATACTCAAGAAGAAGAATAAGGAAGGAGAAGCATGAAAGTAACCAAACTACCTTGGTTTCCTAGCCTTTCTTGGATGCTCTTCCTTTTACTTGGATTCTCCTCTTGAAATTCCAAATTTCGCCTCTTGGTCTAACCTTAAAATAGACCCAAATACATCAATAAATCCATATAAAGAAGGAGGAGAAGGAGGAGAGCAAGTTTACTAAAGAGAAGACTAGGAAATTCCATGAAAATCATACTTTTCTTGCCTTGTTTTTCCTCTTCCTCTTCCCTTCTCTTGTGCACCTCTCTCCTTAGGTCTCACTTTTGTTTTATGGCAGAAATAAAGCCAGCCAAATGAGGAGAAGAGTGGGGTGCACCATATATATAGGAAGGGTTAGAAGTTGTTTCAAGAAAATTTCATTTATGTCCTGTAAACTTGGCATTTTTGTTTCTAGTTCATTTTAGCTCTTTTTTTAGAATCTTCTTTTCCGTCATAAATTTAGGTTCTCAATCTTATAAAACTCCTTTAGAATCACATAATTTGGAGCTAAAATCTTCTCAAAAGAAAGGGTGAAAGTTCAGGTCAACCGAGGTTAGAAAATATACATCGAAAGGGTTTTAATTGTCTTAGGGCTTCCTCTAGTTTTCAGGGCCTCTGAGAACCCCAGAGAGCTTAAATTTTTTATTTAAAAAGCCCTCATGTGAGTATTCTAAAAATAGACTAAAATTACAAAAATGCCATTATGTTACGTAACAATTTCATTAAATTTAGTCTGGTTATTTTGGCTTCTATTTCAGGGCACCCCTGGCCTCTTGTTTTCATTACTTAATGTCTAGATCATTATCCTAATTTTTCTGGGTCTTAACTAATTTATTTCAGAGGACTTACTTTTAAAATGTATCCATTTTTGTTGTTTTGACAAAAACCGAACATTATACAAACTACTTAAATAGTCACGACACAACCCAATCTCATAGGCATGGAAAAATATAATTAATCTCAGAGTCATATACCACAACATAGGCATAGAACATCAACTGTAAGTAAATAACTTAAGCTAGAATTATACATCACTATTTATAGGATACTAGCATACATAATACAACATGATGAAGTTAAACATAATACATTTATATTCTTTGTACATTACATCAAAATTAGATGCAAAACATTCATATGTTTTTATAAATCCAAACACAATTCTTTCTCTTTTCCTTTGTTGGCACTGGAACTTCCACCTGGAATTTATTAGTGGGAAAATATACATAGGGGTGAGATTTAGGAGAATCTCAGTAGCTATACTCAAATAACCCATAATAAGCATGAGACAATCAAGCAAGAACAATGCAAGTATGCATGGTTATCTAAAAACTAACATAAATGCTTTATATGTATGCAATATACTTAATCATGGCCATGAAACTCAGCTCAACTTAGGCTTTACTCTTGGGTTTGGGAGAATTATTGTGTTCATTCCTGTTACCCTTCTTTATCTCTTAGCCTTAGCTCATTAAACATAACATGCAAAATATGACATATAACTGATGCAATGCAATATAGCCTATACTATCATGAACAACCAATACAATACAATGTATATCAAGCTCAAATAAGTCTGCATGCAACTAGATAGGGAAGAGTAAGCTACCTTGGATAAGTGGTAGAAACCCAGTAAGAATATTTAATTTCTCTATTTTGTTTTTGGCTCTATTTCTTTTTGTTTCTTAGCTCTACACTTACAATGGGGTGGAGCCTCACTAGCTTGTCCTAAAATAACACATAGACATATTATCAACATCTAATGCTCATAACTATTTCTCTTAAGTCCATAGAGCTTTTATCTATGTTTTAGGCCACTTAAGTACACTTAAAACTCCCTTTTTACATACTTCCAGAACACTTGCTTATTAGGTGTTAAATATGCCATCTAAAATACTCAAATTTGATTATATTCAAGGGCTTAAATGTTTGAAATCTCTTTTTGATTATAGCTTCCCATAATTGGTTTAACACTTAGAATTTAAGTCAAGGGTTCCAATAAGCTCAAATCCTAAGCCAACTTATGCTTCAAAAATTCATAATTCAACCCACAAATTTCATAGTTACTATTCATTTGGTATTTTTACCTTTTTCACATAATGGAATACATTATGTAACCTTAAGCCTCAAGGGGAAATTTCAAGAATTCAACTTTTAAGCTTCAAAATCTTGTCATTTATGATTCATATAGCCATATTAGGATTGATTATGAGCATTACAAGCTTGGTTACACAAGCCTAAAGTTAATTGTTTCCATAATGCTCTTTCTTGAACCATAAATTTCCAACTTCCAAAATCTAGTTTCTAAATTCAATTTAATGCTTCTATTATTGTTCTTATATCATTTTAAGACTATCCATAGTCCAAGAATCCATTTGAATATGGAACCATAAAACCCTAACTTGCGTATTCAAAGTTTCAATCAATTCTATGCTTAGATTCTTGTTTCTTACATTAAACATCAAATTTTCATGATTCAAGGAAAACTAATGTTAGATATGGAATCTTTGCATGCTAAAACCCTTGGTTCCATCAAGAACACATGAAGAATAACTCTCATCCTCACTTTCTCTCTCTAGGCCAAAGCTTAAATGGCTTGGAACACAACATTTTATAAGTGTTTCAAGTAAAGTCTTACCTTAAAATGAAGCTTTCTTCGTGTAGATTATTTTTTAACATTGGTTTCTTGAAAAGAGTTCTTTTTTGGCTTGGGTCAAACCTGAATCTTCAAGTTTTCAAGAAAAGAAAATCACTATTAGAAAGCTCATAGAGAGGAACAACTTTCCTAATTGGCACAAGATGAAACGAGGCCATTTACTTACCTAAATAGGAGCTTAAACTTCTTCTCTCTTTCTTTCCTTAATGTCACGCCATGGATGATCTAAAATTCTGAAAAGGGAAGTTTGGAGAAGATGATGAAGTGTAATCTTACTTAAGAAGCCTCTTTATAATTTTTCAAAATAACTATTTTGCCTCTACACCCTTGTTTGCTTTGTTTAGGCTCATTTTTCAGGCTTTTTAGGATCTAACTGCTCCTTAAAAGATTTTTGGGTACTCTTTCACATAAAAACATTAATTTTAGGGTTTGAATGACTTAAAATGGTAAAAAATAGCTCTACCTAAAGTTTTGATACTATATAACCCTTTTAATACCTCGGAAAGGCCTAGCTGATTTTGATTGTTCCTATGGTTTTCAAGACTTTTGAAAACCCTGGTGACCTTAATTTTAGGCTTTAAAACTATTTTCCTTAAGTTTCCTAAAATTTGCTCAAAATTATAATTTTTCCACTAATAAGCCCTTTTTCTCTGTTTTGTTGTTTAAGCTTTGTTTTTTCTTTCTGTGTATGATTTCTTATTCCCGTTTCTTGACATGCAGATTAATATTTTACCCTTATTTAGCCTTACTTCAATTTACTTTAGGGTCTTCTTATATTAACATACATGTCCCAGTTCAGTCAAAAAGGTAGTTGTTATGTAATATTCGATTCTCTAAAAACGAGAGAAAATGCGAGAAACATAACATATGGTTTCTCCGTCAACGTACAAAATTCAATGGATATAAAAGAAAGTCCCCTAAAATGAATTAGTTAAGGTCCCAAAAAATTTAAGTAGCATACTAGACTCCTAAAAATGAAAATGACAGGCTCAGATTGAAAGAAAAACAGAGTTAGAATGAAAAAATAAAATTGAACGAAAGGTTAACAAAACGTAAGGTCATTTTCATCATTTTGAGTAAATTTTGGAATCTTTACAGGAGGGCTTTTTAAATGAAAATTTTGAGAAGAAGAAGGTTTTGGAGGGAGAAAAGACAAGGAAAAGGTAGGAATTTTCATGGAATTTTAAGCTTTTTCTTTAGGAACATGTTTCTCCTCCTTCTTCCCTTTCTCCCTATAGTTTTCTCAAAGTTTTTGGTGCTATTTTAAGGGTAGAACAAAGGGGAAAATTCGGATTTGAAGAGGGGAGGCCAAGGAAAGTGAGAAACACGCAAAAAAGCCAAGGAAATAAGGTAAAATCTTCATCCCATGGTAGCTACTCCTTCTCCCTTCTCCCTATTTCGCCCTATATATGTAGCTGCAAGAGGGCTTGAATTTTGGGCAAGACCAAGGGTAAATTCTAGGAATTTAAGGGAGGAAAGTAAGAATATGCAAAGAAATTCAAGAAAAAGCCATTGATTTTCAAGATAGCAAACTTAGGATTTCATGAGCTCCCTTGAAAATTTGATTTGATGTAATTGTTCCTAGGCCTAAATGAGTGTTTGGATGAGATCTTGAGATCCATAGAAGGCTCCTCATATGCATCTTCTATTAAGAAAATAAAGCAAACCCACTTGGTACTCATATGATGCATAATTTTGGCCTAGGCTAGAAAGAGTACCAAGAGGAAGTTTTAGATTGTTCTAAGCTCAGTTTTGAGTCATGTATGATGGAAGAGGATGAGAGGAAGCCTTGAAAAAAATTTTAGAAGCCATGGATAGTGAGATGATATCATAGGTTCCATATTATGGCTTAAAGAAGCAACACCTAGCTAGGCTCCTTGATTTGATTGTGTGATGACTCCAAGAGGTTTAAATGGAGTCAAGAATCATAAATAGATGGAGAGAATGGAGCCAAGATGATGTTTTCTTAAGGTTGATTCATTAAGTGCATTATGGAATCATAAAAAGGGTTATATGAACCACCTAACTTTTCTAGTGAATGTATGGCCTTAGAATGTGATTCAAGAGTATAATTGGCTTCCATATGATGTGTCTAGACCAAGAGAAATGATCTCCACCTCCTTGTGTGTGTAAAGTTAAAGGAGAGAACTCAAGGTTCAAGGAAAGAGTATGCTTGTGTGGTAAAGGTAGCTCTCCCCACTTTCTTTCATACATGAATGTGTGCTTACATTGTCTTTGAATGTGTGTATATGTGTTTTGAGCTATGAAAAGTATTTTAGCATGAGCTTTTATTCCATGGTACCATGATGATATTTTATGCATTCAAATGATGTTTTATATGCTTGCCTTGGTTTTCTTAAGTGTGGAGAAGCCAAGAACCCCCTAGCTATGGTGAGGATGAGCTAAGAACCCTTGAAATTTGTTGAGACAAAGTAAAGAGTCTCCCAAGAGTAAGGTTGAGTTAAAACCTCTTAGAAGAAATGGGTGAGGCAAGTCCAAAATCTATAAGTGAATGGGTGAGGCTAATCCACTCACTCAGCAAGCCTATGTATGCTATGTATGATTTTCTTATATGCCAAGAATGTTTCCTGAATGCTCACATATGTCAATATACCTATGCATGCATTTTCAAGATTTGTATTGCATACTTTATGTGTGATTGAAAGGGAGATAAGCTATAAGGATTCTTTGAATCTCATCCCCTCCTTTCCAATGTCTTAACATGCTAGGTGGGGCAATTGAGCAAGGTAATGGAGGCCACCAAGCCTAGAAGAAGGAGATTAACATCAAAGTATATGAAAATGCCTAGTTTTGTCTCTTTTGTAGCCATACACATGGCATATGATGTAATCCCTTAATGAAATTGTTACGTAATCATTTGAACATGGGTAAATACCCATATATGTGATGTATGAATGAGGGTTGATGCTAAATGAATGATAATGTAGTTTTTGGGTATTGAATGGCAAGAGAAAGTGTATGCATGCTTGTGTATGACATGGGGTGAGAGTGTGAGTTTGAGAGATTTGGGTTTATACACCTTTGAGACAAGTTTAGAGAGCCATTTTGGTGCATTCTCACGTGCTCAAGTGGTCATGGTTGCCTTAGAACTTGAAATGGACCATTTGAAGCCCTTTTGATGACACCAAATGAGTCATTTTGCAACCCATTATCAAGATTTGGCTGAATGAATGAATTTGCCCATGAAATTTGGCACACATGTAGATCTTATCTAGAGATTTTTGGGAATCCAAAGACCAGATTATTTGGAGTTCTTTGGAATTAATTATGAATTTCCAAAGTTGCTAATTTTTTGCTAAACTGAAGCAGACACTGTTCATATGGTCAGAAACTTGGGTTGTATCATTTATGGGCCAAATGATGTCCAATGCTCATGATATAGGCATAAACTAGACATGGTAATATTTCCATGGCCATTAAGATCACCCTAATTGGACCTCAAAGCAGGGAGATATGAATTTTTGAATTTGGAGGTCAGTACCAATGATGACAGTTGACCTCTAGTATTGTTTCATCAATTTCCAATAGCTAGTAGCCTCTGTTGTGGTCTGAATTTATTTTTAGCATAAAGTAGACATCTATAGCTTTCTTGAATAGTATATTGTGCTTAATTTTAATTTTTCTAAAATTAGTCATGATTTTTCAAAGTTCAAGCACAGAATCTGGAAATCTACCTGAGGCTGCATTAGTAAGTTTTGTGTATCTACTCCCTTTGCTCGAGGTATAAGCATTTCTTGGGCTTGTTATGAGTTGTGTTTGTGTATTTAAATATGAGGATGAGATGGATGAGTCCATATGGCTCGCGGGACTCTAAAAGAAAAATTTATCCATGACATAATGCAAGTATGTTCATTGTTCTAATGTCATCCTTCTTGCTTCCTTGTGAAATACATGACGTAAGACCTAGAATTAGCATGAGGAAAGTTAGATAAATATGGTGTTACATGTTATAGTAGACAAAGAAGTTATCTATGTGGGTAAGAAAAGTAAGAATACAATGGTAGAATTAATGTTAAATAACTACTATCCTAATATTAATTAGACCCAGTCAAGAGAAAGAAGATTTTTTATACAATATAGTAGTGTATTATGAAAGGGCCAGACATGTTTTTATGTAACAAGGTAAGTGGTAGCTAGGGCCTCTAACAATGGAGGCTAAGAGACTAGCATTCCACATATGATTCAAAGCTAGGTTAGTGTTAGTTACTTTTCAATGTCAAATACATTGACTAAGCAATGATCATTAAGACCTAAAGGACATGGTGAGGATATGCATGTTCAAAAATAAAAAAAAAGGGATATTTCATATTCTTGAGAGATTATGAGGCACATAAAAAAAGCTATTATCCCAATATTTAGCCAATAGTTAAGGCTTAATATGGGAGAAGATATGGATTTCTTATTATAAAGGATGAGCTAGTGAATATGAGCTTAAAAGTGGACTAAACTTTTAGATAAAATAAGAGAGATAAGGCTCTTGATGGCTTAGAGTAAATAGAAAGAGATAAGCTTATAATGGCAGAAGCCATTGAAGTTAAGATTAGAGACTAAATATCCAATGTAGTATCTCCAATCATATTGATTAATGAGTCCCTTACAACAAGGAAGCTCAATCCAGAGGAATTTGATTTTGGATTAGCATTGCATAGAATGATTCTATCTCCCAAGTTTCGCCTAAATTTATGATGATTTATGTTCTTGGTATGAAACATAAGGGCTACTTAGATCTCTTACATGTTAGAGATTATAAGAACATATAATAGTAAGATAAATTATACTGGATAGTAACACCAAAGAAGGGTCATAGCCAATGGGACCCAAAAGCAAAAGATAACATAAATTCTCTAATGAACATGGTCCAGAAAGGAGTTATTCTTAGGAATAGTAACATGAGAAATGAGATGAAATGAGGAAAAGTATATAGGGCTTCCCTTATGATGTGATTAAAGTAATTTATAAGTTTACCCTAAAATTTTGAGGATGAAATTTTTCTTTAAGGGGTGAAAGGAAGTGAAAGCCCAATTAGATGAGAAAAAGGACTCATAAATGGTCGAAATCTAATTCAGGGACAATCGAAAAGAGTTCTTGTAATGCAATAGGGAATAATTAGAAATTTAAATATTTAGTAATATATTAAGAGAGTAAAATATTTTTCATTATTATATAACTAAATAAGGTAACCAGATCAACCAAAATTGATAAAATTGGTCAAAACCCTGATTGCATGAAAACTAAGGTAACCAGTGGCATAGGTGTAGATTGAGTTGTTCTAAATTGTTTTAAGCCAATATGGACCTTGAATTTTTACTTTTGAGTAAAGGAGAAAGTTAAGTGATATATAGAGACAAGGGCACAAAAAAGCAACGTTTAAAAGGTAGAATAGATGAGAAGTGATTTAAAGGTAGAAGAGTCAATTTAATCATAAAGCGGGAAAAATTAAGGATTTAGAAAACATGAGAATTGACTTGAGAAATGTATATCTCTCGTCATAAATTATGAAATAAGGTTGGTAGATTAATCAAATGAGGTTAGTTAAGTTAAATCTCTGACGGTGTACAATTTAAGGCTCTTGGTGATAAGATTTTTGTAAGGATCATTCTAGACTATTTTAAATCATTATAAACCCTAAGTAGATACTTTTAATGAAGAAGAGAGTCTAAAATTTGGTATAGAGTAGTTAGTTTCTGAAAAGAGTGAAAAATGAGTTTAAATGGAGGAAATTAAAGTGTTCAAGTAAAAAGTCATTTTAAAGTTACTTTATTAAAGTAACTTTATATATTAATTATATTCCTTCTTCCTCCCTCATTTGAACCAACCTACAGTAGTTGAAAAGCTTAAAATTTTTTTGCAAAAATGGTGGAGAAAATGGAGGAAGAAAGAGAAAAAAGTCCATGGTGTAACATCCCTAACTTCAAACACCTTAAGAGATCATAATTAATTCTTAACCTCTTATACTTTGAGTGAAATATTATTAATAATTCGTTAGAAGTGGAAACATAGAGGAAATTGAACCTTTTTATTCTTGGGCTTTATTAATTAGAAAGCAAAGAAACTTAAGCTTATAGGAGATTTAAGTTATCAATTAAGTCATTCAATACATGTTACCATTGATTTTACACTCACCAATCCCTCTTATAGTTGCTCCCAAGTCATTACATACCATTAACATCATGAAAACTAAGTTATAGAGGCTAAAAGTAAGAGGTGGGTATCTTAGGCCATGACTTGGACATCTTTTGTAACACCATAATTTCCTGACATATTTCATACTATATCTATGCCTCACATCAAGCAATTTATACAGGAGGCAAGAAATTGGTATTATTTTAATGTATTTTTTAGCGTTGCGTTACGTATAAAAATTTCATTCAGTATCACGTGAACTATGTGAGCTCATACATAACATTTTCATATTTAACTACATGAATACAACTCATTTGCATCATTAAAAGTGGCCTACATCTCATGGAACTCAAAGGGAAGCATAAAAGACATGTGTATATTTTCGGCTAGATTTTTCCTCTTTTCTATCACAAACTTTGGAAAATCATAACTAATTCTAAAAAAATTGAAATCATGCATTCTTGGCCATTTTGGAAAGCTACACATGTCTACTTCATGTCAAAATATTTCCAAACCATAAAATCCAATATAGAGGATGTTTGACATTCGAAAAGGTCCAGAGGTCAGGCTGTCCACTGGTGCTATCACAGAGTTTTGCAGCAAACTTCAAAAATGTCCAATTAATTTCAAAAAATTCCAATCCATGCAAATGACACTAATATGGAAATACGTGGATGTTAAATAGAGGGAATAAAATAACTCCAGACTAGCTCAGGCATGTCTAGGCATTGAAAATCAATCAAACAGTACCATAGGTCAGTTGGAGTTCCTGATACTGGATGGAATCTTTAAAAATTCATATCTCCCTCTCTAGACATCCAAATGAGGTGTTTCTAGTTGACACAAGTCACTGTGAACATCCAGATTCTCTGTATAAAATTTTGTGGTAATTGGACATCATTTGAGCCCTATGTAATAGATTTCATTTTCAGACCAGTATGAACAATGACATGACCAAAACCAGAAAATTTTTTAACTTTGAAAATTCATCAAATATTCTCTAGACCTCCAAAAATTATGTTCTTTAGCTTCCCAAAAAGTCCTCAATAAGTTCTAATTGCATACCAAATCTCAGATTAATAAGAGCTCATTTGGATAAAAGTGACATAGGGATCTATTATGGTCAATTTTGGCTTCATATGGGATACCAAAATGTCCAAATGGCTTTCCTTGGGGTATGACACTTCTTGGGCAAGTTTAAAAACATAATTAGGACTTATGTGAGCTACCCAAATGGTCCCAAATCTCATACATCTCAATTTGGCCATTCTACTTCCATTCAGGCATGGCATTCCATAATACAAAATTGCCATTACATGACCAAAATGAGTATTTTCATACATATAACCCTAGCTCTCATTTATACATAATACATTAACATAATTATACATACGCATAACATCATAGGTCATATACAACTAGGGATTTCATCAATTGCTATCCATAAGGCCTTAAAGTAACAATTTCAAGATACTTTGATGTCATGCTCTCATCTTCAAAGTGGTTAGCTTCCATTACCTTGCTCTCTTGGTCCACCTAGCATGTTAGAACATTGGAGAGAAGAGAATGAGATTCAAAGAATCCCAATAGCTCATCTCCCATTTAATCATACATAAAGCATACAAAACAAGTCTCACAAATTCATGCATGGCATATGGACATGTGCAATCATTCAAGAAGCATTCTAAGCATTTGAAAAAGTCATACAGAGCATACATAGGCTTGCCAAGTAAGTGGATTGGCCTCACCTAATTACTTATGGATGTTGGACTTGCCGTACCCATTCTTTAAGAGGTTCTTGGACTCAATTATGCTCTTGGGAGTTAACCTCACTTTTGGGAGACTCTTTACTTTACCTCAACCAATCTTAAGGGTTCTTGACTCACCCTCACCATGGCTAAAGGCTTTTGGCCTCACCACACTCAAGCAAACCAAAATAAACATTATAAACATCATTTGAAAAACATAAAGCATCATTATGGTACCATGGAGTAAGAGCTCATGCTAGAACATTTCTCATGGCTTGAAATACACATACATACATTCAAAGATAAGTAAAACAACCAATCATGCATGAGAGAAGGTAGAGAGAGCTGCCTTGCTAAAATTTGTACATTTTTTCCTTAAGCCTTGAATCCTCTCCCTTGACCTCACACACCCAAGGAGGTAGAGATCATTCCTTTTGGCCTAGACACATCATATGGAAGCTAATTATACTTTTGAAGTAAAGTCTAAGGCTACACAACTTGCTTAGATACTAGCTTAGCTCATTAACCCCTTTATGTTTCCAAGAATGCACCTAATGAAGCAACACCCATCAAATAAATTCTAGGCTCCATTCTTTCCTTTTAAATATGATTATTGACTCCTTTTAAGCCTCTTGGAGTCCTCACACAATTAAAATAAAGAGCTAAACTACATGTTGCTTCTTTAGGTCATATTATGGAACATAAAGCACCAACTCATTTTCTATGCTTTCTAAATTTTTCCCAAGGTCTCCCCTCATCTTCACTCATAATATATGACTCAAAAATGGACTTAGAAAAATTTAAAACTATCCCTAGCTATATAAACCCCTTTAGGCCGAGGCTATGGAGGACTTTAGTTTCTATGGACTTTGCTTTGTTTTCTTGATAGAGGAAGCACATGGGGAGACTTCTAGGGATCTTAGGAGCTCATTTAAACTCTCATTTAAACATAGGAATCAAGGTATCAAATTAGATTTTGTAAGGAACATATGAAACCCTAGACTTTGCATCTTGAATTTCCATGGTTATTTGTTAATTCTCTTCGCATATTCTTAATCTCCACACCCTTTTTCCTAAGAATCACCCTTGGTTCTGCCTAAAAATCAAATGCTCTTAGGTCTTCTCAAGTGGGGTGAAATGGTGGAGAAGGAGAGCAAAGGGTAACAACCATAGAAGAAGAAATTACCTTATTTTCTTACTTTTTCTCACTTGAATCTTGTGTTCTTTGAGCTCCTCTCTTCAAATCCGAATTTTTTTCCTTAATTTCTCTCTTAAAACAGATTTATAAACTTCATTATAATCAAAGGAAGAAAGCGCAAGAGGAGAGGAACAAGTTTGGAAGAAGAAGGAGCATAAAAATCCATGAAATTCCTTACCTTTTCCTTACTTTTTCTCCTCCTTTCTTCTCCCCCATGGTGCGCCTTAGAGAGATGGTGTTTTCTCTGGTTTTTGGGCAAAATGGGTCATGCAAATGAAGGGAAGAAGAAATGAGAAACTTAAATAGTGTTCAAGAAGCTTCCACTTTCTTAAAAATTCTAATTTTGCCCTTCATTTTTGGCATTTTTGTTTTAAACTCATTTTAGCTCCTTTTTTAGAACCATCTTTTCCATTATGAAATTTAGGTTCCTAGTTTAGTAAAATGCCTTTGGAATCACTCAAATTAGAACTAAAACCTTCTCGAATGAATCAATCAAAGTTTAGGTCAATCGACGTTAGAAAACGTCCACCGGAGGGGTTTTAACTGTCCCGGGACTTTTCATGGTTTTTAGGGCCTTTGAGAACTCCAGAGAACTCAAAATTTTCATTTAAAAAGCTCTCTTATGTGAATTCTAAAATTTGCTTAAATTATAAAAATACCATTATGTTTTGTAAGTTTTCCGTAAGAAATTGTTTCTTCATTCTAGCTTCATTTTTCTTTCTGTCTGAGCCTGGGATTCTCATTTCTAGGAATTTAGAATGTTTCCCACATTTTTTGGGATTTTAACTAATTCATTTTGGAGGACTTCCTTTTATATCCAATGAATTTTGTTTGTTGACGGAGAAATTGTACGTTACATTTCTCACATTTTCTCTCATTTTCAGGAACTTACTTTACCAAAAAAAAACATACTGTGGTGAACTTGCTCTCAGGAACTTACTTTTCTAGAAAAAAAAAACATGATCCTCGCCGTAGCTTAAACCTCACGCTGCAGCGAGGTGCCTTTCTGGAACTCCTAGGGGAAATTTTACCAAGTCTCACCATGGCAAGCCTACATGGTGCTACGATGAGAGAACTTCTTAGAACTCTTCCAAGTATTTCACCTGATGCTCACCACAGTGAGCTCCCATTCGCACCATGGTGATATTACTCTTAGGTACTCCTTAGAGCTGAAATTCTTGCCTTTCGCCATGACTCAGTCTTTTGTGCTACAACACTCTAAGCCTTTGGATGACTTTTGGCCGCGACTTAAGTAGTTTTAGCCACAACTTCATCCCCCTCTGATCCTATTTTCTCACTTTCTCACTTCCTAGCCATATTCTACTAACTCTAGGTAAATTTTAGAGCCTCCCTAGCTATCGCACATGGTTTTCTAGGCCTCCTAACTCATAAATACTAGAATTAGTACTCCACATTATTCATAAGCTTAAGGGGAATTCATAATAATTGAGTACTACCATATCTATCAGCACATGAACATATTATGACAGCAATTGGTAACCAAGGCCATTAACAACATCATTCATATGCATATATGTATTCCAACTGAGCTACCATGCAACACTATTTGGGATAACCATTCATTACATGGCATGATCACAATCTCAAGTGATTAAGTGATGGTTCTTCATTATCAATAACCCATATCAGATAATAATTAAGTATGTACATTAGATTCAAAGTACTACAAAGTCTAGCTTCCTGTTAGATTTAATCTTAGTTACAGAACGTCAAAAAACCTACACTTGGCAATATGAATGCATCATGATGCTATACAAAAGGAATTACAAAAATAATAGCATCTATTCAAAACAAAATGGCTCTAGTGTAGAAGGCCCATACATGGCCTTGAATTTAGGGGTACTTATCTACTTATTTCCCCTTTCCCTTATCTAAGGTACCTTCACTTGAAATTTGTTAGCCTATCAAATAGGGTGAGATATGAATTTTAGTAACTAAGGGATAATTTCAAATATATGTACAATTTAATCAACATAAATGCATGTTAGTCAGATAAATATTATAATTATCTATCATATTAGCAAATAAACTAGTTGAGCTACTAGTGACTACCATCCTATACTAGCAATCACATACATTATGCTAATGGCTAATAACATAAGGAAAGGCCCGTCCATGGCGCTAACTCCCTATTGAGCACAACCTGGGCTAAGTGCATTTGTGAGTCTGATCATGACTCGGTGTCGATCGAAGCATAATACACTAGTGGCAACTACACCACAGCTCTACCGAGGACTCACTCAGGGTCTAAACACACCAATCAAGTAGCCAACTAGTTATTTAGCAAAGCAAAACATATATCACATTAACAAAGCACATATGCAAGGAATTAAAACTCAACCCCGATTACCTCACTTAGTTGTGTAAAGTTCTGAAGTTAAATGTAAGTTTCCACACATCTAAACGTCCTAAATAAAATCAAAGCATATACTTAGTTGCTAATTGTTGCAAAAATTAGACACCAGGTAATTAAACTATCAAGAATTACCTAGAAGTCACTTACCCAATCACCAAAGAGTCCCAAATTCGGACTTAAACTTTATCCACACGAGAAACCTCAATATTCCACTCTAATTTCTAGGTATTTTCATGCAAAAACAAAGCTCACCTCATAAGTCAACCATTGGGTCACTAAATAACAAAAAGCATTTCAAAATGAGGAGAAGATACTTACCTAACGATCCTTCTAGCCTCAACATTCGAAAATCAACAATGGAGTCACCAAAAAAGCAAGTTTCAGATTTGGGTGATGGAGAAAAATTCATTAAACTAGAAACTATTCAGATCAAAATGTAGAGGAAAAAGAAAGGATTAAGCTTCATATAACTCACCTTGGCAAATTCCTCCTTTAGAAATGGGAAATGGTGGAAATGTGTAGAAAACCCTAACCTCCTCTCTTCCTATGCAAAAATGGAGTTCTCCTTAGCTGAGAAAAGAGTTAGTTTGCATAATGGGAAAGTGTGGGCTAATTATGTTAGGATTTTATATGGGTTTGGGCTGACCTAAAAGTCCATCATCTAAGTGGGTTCAAAAATTGGTTTATTGGGTCAGGTTAAATGGATTCATTTGAATTAGGTTTGCATAAGATTATAGTTAGGCCTATAGAAAAATGGAATTAGACCTTCTTATAACTAAGAGTGGGCTTCTATAATGGGCTCATGGCATGAATGCATTGATCATAAAGCCTAAATTAAATGCCCATCTTCCTTCAATTAATTTCACTAATTAAACCCATAACCATAATTAATATATCTTCACCTAACAATGGCCAAACATAATTATTATTTTGAAATGCCCAAAATAAAGGGAAAATTACAATGAAGGACCTATCGTTACCATAAGGTTTTAGGGAATTTTACCATCAGTTTTAGGGGATTTACTACAGGGTGTAGGAAAGTGCTAAAACTTTCTTATACCCAGTAGTAAATCTCTTAAAACTGATAGTAAAATCCCCTAAAACCCAATAGTAATGATGGTCCTTAATTGTAATTTTAATTTTTAAGGTCCTTTATTGTAAATTTTATAACATTTAGGTCCTTGGTTATAATTTTTCCCAAAATAAATCCATTTCTTTAGAAATCCTTATTTTCCTTAATCTTTCCAAATTCCCCACGTTAATCTCATAATTCATCATAATTATTCTTAGTTAATTTTAGGGTGTTACACATGGTAATTTTAGGCATGTAAATGGATTTTTTAGTCTTCCCCTTAGCTATGAAGATTGTTCTTCTCATCTCAAGCTTTCTTTTGATGTAATTATTTTCTTTAAAGGATGATTTACATGGCTGGATATGGTGCTTAAGATGCTCATCTTGGAGTGCAAGTTGAAGGAAAAGAGACAAGGGAAAGAGGCAAATAAAAGCATTTAAATTTCAATGCAAGAAAGCTTGAATTTCATGAACTCTAACTCCCTCTTGAATTTTGGCCACTTAGAGACTAAGGAGGATATGATGCTTTGCTTATTAAATATGATGAATAAGAATATAAGAACATGGTGTAGACATGATTCAGTAAGTGTATGTTGCAAACTTTCCAAATTGAACCATATGTATGCTAGGTTCGGACATGAACATGAGTAGGCACCTATGATTATGTTGATCTTTAATCATCAAATCATGTGTTGAATTCCCCCTTTGTGATAGTGTACAACTTTGCTATCTTACGCCTAGGACAATTTCTTTTTCTTTGTTCTTTTTTCTTTATTTTGTTCCTTTCCTCTTAAAGCCATCCAACACATCTAGCAAGGATTAAAGAGGATCTCATTGTTGTATAGATCAGGTCAAAGTAATGTGCCATCGTATATTTAAGAGGTAGTCTCATGATTGGGCATGCGTGTCTAAAATACGCTAATGCAAGTCTTTGAATGACACTTTTCTAGCGTATGTGCCTAGATTAGGACTAGCTACTTAATTGACCAAGTTTGCTAAAGATTGGCAGCAACAAATTGAGATTGCTAAGGCTAGATATGAAAGGGTGGAAAAGGGTAGAAGAACAAAGTAGATCAATAAGTGCAAATCTATCTATCTTTGATAAATTAGATGTTAAAAGTGGCATGTATAAGCAATGTGTTGTTTAAGAGTGAATTGTGTTCATAAGGTTAATTTGATGAGTTATTTGTAGTCTAAATATGTTGATTAAACTATGAGCATAAAGTCTAGATAATGAGAAGATCATGTTACGTGTGATGGCCTAATGATGTACAATGAGACTTATTATGCCTAATAAGTGTAATTGGCAAGTAAGAGGGTCATTTTGAGATATATGGACAATTAAGGGTAATGAACTAGATTTACATGATAAATGAATGGCAAGAAATGTGTCCATAATGAGGAATCCTAAAGAGGTGCAAGTTTAGTCCTTTGAAACACTAAAAGAGACCAAAAATAAGCAAAAGAATGTAGGTCAACATTTGGAGGCCTTAGAGTTTGAATTTAGGGCTAAAACTTAGCTTCATTTAGAACACATGTAGAAGTTTAATTAGAGCTAAAAATGGTAATTTTTAGAGCCCTACAGAATATTTTATGAATTTTCAAATTTGTTCTAAAAAAGCTATCATGTATCAAACTTTTGCCTTTGTACCGATATGATTTTTGATGCATTTCAAGGACCAAATGGATTAGTTTTAAGTTGAAATTTTTAAAGTAGATAATTCATAAGCAAATCTTTCCAACAAGTTATAATTTGCTAAATTTGTAGGTCCTTAACTTAAGATATGATTTTCTAAAGTAATTGATTTAAATAAAGTATTAGTAAAATTTTAAGGAAAAGTAATGAATTGAGTTAGTAAGTATTCTGGTTATTTATATTGTTGCCTATTTTGATGATTTAAGCAATTCTAGTGGCTTTAGTACCTCTTTAGGGCATTGGAGTAGGGAATGAGTTAAAGTAGAGTAAGAGAAGTTCAAGTTATATGGCATTGGATTTGAGTTTTTCAGGTAGCATTTCCTTCCCTTATGTATGCATATTTGTTGCTTGAGTATTTGGATGCTTGTATATGTGTTTTCATAAAAGTGAACTGAAGATAATAGAATGAGATAGAATCACTCTAAAACAATGCAAATTGAGGCTAATTGAGATTAGAATAAGAATTAGAACATTTTAAAACATGGTTTAGAGTCTAAGGATAGCCTGGAATCAGAGCTAAAACTAAATGAATTTAAAAAATAATGTAGTGGCATAATCATAATTTTAGGCAACTTTTTGAAAAATCAAATGTGGGAGTTTTAAATGAAAAAAATTAGTAGCTTAGGGTTCTCAGAGGCCTTAAAAATTATTGGAACCCTTACAATAGTTAAAACCCCTCTTGTATGCGATTTTAGTTACTAGTTGACCAAAGCTTTGACTGAATAGTTTGGTAAGATTTTAAATCCAATTTAAATGAAATCAAAAGTATTTTATGAATTAGAGGACCTAAATTTCATGATGGACAACACGGTTTTAAAAAAGGAGTTGAAATGACCTCAAATGGAGAAAACTAAGAAGAAGGACAAAATGGAAATTTAGAAAATGTTATACTTAAGCCCCCTTCTTCTTATATATCATGCCCTACCTTCTCCACACTTCTAAATCAACTTTGTTTTGCCTCAAACCAGAAACTTACTCATCTTGAAGTGGTGCACAAGAAGGGGAAGAGAAGGGAGAGAAATCCAAGTTAAAAGTGTAAGATTTCCTTACTTTTTCATATTTTTTCCTTTACTAAACTTCTTCTTTTCTTTCCCTTATCTCTTCTCATGGTTTGATGACCTAAATGGTGATGTTTTGTGGCTAGTTTAGTAGAGGGAATAGAGGATTTGGAGGAACTATTGGAAGTTTTGAAAAGCTCTCTTAAAAAGCTTTGAAACAAGGTAAGAAACCATAGTTGAAATTGCTTTTTCTTGGCTCTCCTTTGCTTGAGTGTTTTGGCCAGACCTAGGAGCATATATAGGAGATATGATTTTAATCTAAACTTGAGGGAAATTGGGGTTTTGAAGTCTAAGGAATCACATGGAAGTAATAGAACTCAAAAAGAACCTATAGATAACAAGTTATGGAAATTAGGGTTTTAAAAAATGTAACACCTTACTGACTACACTCTAGTTCATCTCCCTCTAGGCTTGACTCCATATGATTTCTCAGAAAACTGACCGAAACCGTGGTATTTTACTACTTAAAATCGGGGTTTAACTGGTTGTATTTTGCCCCGTGGGTCCCATGAACCCATCATTCACATTCTCTACTCAAACACCATTTATAAAACTTGTACATAGTCTCAAACAACTCACAAACCATGGGTAAGAAGCCAAAAACTCAAAAAATACAATTTCTCAATCGGGCCCATAAATCATATTTCTGGCTCCAACTTTGGAAAATCACAACTAATTCTAGAAAAATGGGAATCAAGCAAATAATAGCTCTCTGGAAAGCTTGGGATGTTAACTTCACACTAAAAATAACTCCCAGCCTCAATCTCAACGTTTAGACCCTCATTGACATCGAAAAAGGAACAGATGTCCAGCTGTCCCTGATACTGGTGCAGTTTACTGTCATGAACTTCGGAAAGTCGTAATTAAATCCAAAAAAATCCAATCAGGGCAAAGTATACCAATTTGGAAAGCTACAGATGTGACCTATAGGAGAAAAATAAGTCCAGATCAGTTCAGGAGTTCTAAGACCTCGAAACCCGATAAAATAGTAACGAAGGTCAGAAACTTCCCTGATGCTGATACAGAACTTCAGTAAATCGTTTCTCTCTCTACAGACCTCCAATTAAGGTGCTTCTAGTTGGTATAGGTCACTGTGGATATCTAGTTTATGGTCCTAAATTTCATGACATTTGGACATCATTTGGTCTATGGATGACATGGTTTCATTTTCGGACCCAATGTACAGTACCATGACCAAACCATTGAAATTTTCCAATTTCAACAATTCACCAAATATTCTCTAGACCTCCGAATATTACCCACTCTAGCTTCTCAAGAAGCTCTTAATAGACTCTAGAGGCATGCCAAATTCCATACCAAGAAGAGCTCATCCGGTCATACTTTGACGGAGCTCACCCAATTGGTAGTTTTAGCACCACATGGGGTTCAAAACGGGTCTAAATGACCTCCCACATGCTCTAACCTCTATTGGGCAAATTTAAAAGTACAACCATAATATATGTGAATTATCTAAATAACTCAAATCATCATACATTCCAATTTCACTATGCTATGGAAGAGGATACACTGTTTCATATGTGCCTCAAAAGGCCAATTTATACATTCTCATTACTTTGGTCCTTTACACGATTCATACATTATCTATACATACGTTTACATGTGCTCATATAATTACAACTCAAAAATGATAGGTGCATCTTCATTTTGGCACCTTATACATCATAAGAACCAAAAGGCTATACATCATTTTAACTATGCTCTTCTAGGCTCCGTGAGGTGTGCTCGCCTCTCCTTGAACACCACCTGGATAATAGGATGGGATGGGAAGGGGGTGAGATTCGGGAGAATCTCAATAGCTCATACTCATTCAAGATGCAACCAAGGCATATAGCTAGTCAAGCATGCATACAAGCCACAATAACACCACACATGCCATGCTATCAAACCAATGCCAAGACTAGGCTCTAGGGACTTTCGGTCTAGCCTCACCCGAGCTTTAGGACTTTTGGATTGGCCTCACCCTTGGTTTAGGGACTTTTGGCTCCTCCTCACCCGTCTCAAGGGACTTTCGGCACCACTTCACCCTAGCAATTTCCACACATCATATCATAAACATATTGGTACCAATGCATCAAGGCAAAATCAATGGCATATCTCGTCATACAAGCACGTACTCAACATGTAATGACTATTACACAACCAAGAATGCAACAAGAATAGAGTAGAGAGCTACCTTTTCAGATTACACAAGTCTTCCCTTTCAATTCTCCTCTCCCTCCTTGATTTCACACTCATAACAAGGTGGAGTTTCTTCCTTTGAGCCTAGGCATAACAAGAGCATCAAATCATTCTCTCATAGCTTAAATAACTCTCACAAAGCTAAAAGAGACTCTTCATCAAGTTAAACCCTCACTACCCTTACAGATCTAGGGATTCTCTCTCTAGAACTCTACTCATTTTCCTTCCTCTCTCAAGCCCTCAAAGAAGAAAACATGGAAGAAGAAATGAAGATAAATGCATTTTACCCTCCTTCTAGAGTAGTTTTCCCACTTCCCTCTTCTAAACCTAACCCAAAACAACTTCTAAAATCGTAGAAAGAGAAAGCAAAAGGAGGAGACAACAAGCTAAGGAGAAAAACTAGGGAAATCTAAAGATTACTCACCTCTTTGCTTGATCTCCTTGCTTCTCTAGGTCTCTCTCTCTCTCCTCAGCTCTTTCTCTCTCCTTGGTCGAAGCTCAAGTCGGTTCTGAGAGAAAGGAAGAGTTTAGACTCTTTTAAAAAGTCAAATCTCTCTTTTCACGCTTTTTCTGGACCGCTCTCGCTATAGCGAATCATCATCCTCGCTACGGCGAGCTCGTGCAAGTTCCATACTTTTGCCTTCGCTATGGCGTCGCTACGGCGAGCTCGGCCTGTTCCAGACCTCTGCCTTCGCTATAGCGTCGCTATGGCGAGCAACTCCCTGGTTTCTGTATGGAATGTCGCACTCGCTACAGCTAGGAACATCTTCGCTATTGCGAGGAGGCATTCTCGCTATGGCGACTCTATTTCTCGCTATGGCGAGAAGACTTAGAAAATTTTCAGCTCTCCGAAAATTTCCCAGCTTCCTCTTTTCTCATTTTTCTCTCATTCCTTTTCTGGTTGTTACATTTTAATTGCACCTAAGCATTTGTGAAGCTTTCTAGTGATGATTTAATTTGTGCAAGAGCATGTTTGAGTTCTCAAGAAATCTAGGAAGCTTCCTGAGTGGAAAATTTTCTAAGAAAATTAACAAAACTCCATAGGTTCCTATCTTGAGCATAGTCTAGGCTAAGAAGGGGTTCACATGCCTAGGAAAAGTTTTCCTTGATTCCAATGATAGAAAGAGTCTAGAAATGAACAATAAACATCAAAGAAATCATTAGTTTAAATTTAAAAACTATATTTTGAATGTTGAAAGTTTAGGATTCCTTTAGGCATAAAGAAGCAACTTGATGTTTGGCTCCTTGAAGTGAGTTTGTGATGACTCTAATGAGTTTAAATGGAGTCATGTGACTTGGATTAAGTGAGAAATTGGAGCCAAGATGATGAATTATGTGAGTTGCTTCATTATGCTATTGTATGGAACCATATGCATGCCATAAGGTAGAAGTAGCTTGTGTAGAGTTTATGTGAGGTTAGAGATGGTTCCATTGATGTGTTTGTGTCTTGTTTGATGTGTCTATGCCAAGCAAAATAAGCCTCTTCCAAGTGTGTGTGTGAAGCCATTGTGCTTCTTGACTCAAGGTTGCTCTTCATCCATTCTTATATGCATTTCATGGTTTTGATTGTCATGGATTGCTTATATATATGTTTGAATCATGAAATATGCTTATGGCCATTGGTGTGATGCTTTGGTACCATTATGCTTCTTGATTTACATTTTTAATATGAGATGGCTTTTGATAGGTGAAGTTGTACCAAAAGTCCCTAAGTAAAGGTGAGATAAGGCCAAAAGTCTCATGGAATAAGTGAGGCTAAGTCAAGAGTCTTTGAAATGGGTGAGTCTAATCCAAAAGTCGTATATAATTGAGTGAGACTAGACCAAAAGACCTTAGAGCATATTTTTGACATTATTGGATCTTTATGACTTTGTAAACATATTTATGTTTAATACTTGGAAGGATTTGTTGCATGCTAACTCTCTTTAACATGATAACATGCCATATATGCATTCTTGAAAGGGTGAATGAGCTATTAGGATTTTTTGAATTTCACTCTCCCCTGCTTTATGTTTAACCATGTCTAGATGATGTTCATGGAGCCAAGAATGGAGGGCAAGAAGTTTGAGACATGTTACTTTGATAATAAAATAGGATTTTGTGTAAATTTATGTCAAATTATGAATATATAGATTATTTATGAGATGCAAACCCTCACTCATGTGTAAAAGTATGTAAATATGTTGTATGAACCACATTTGGAACCAAATGTACGAGAACTTAAGTTTTTGACATCCTTGAACCATAGAATGCATGTGTATATGATCAAGTGAGGGAGTGGTTTTGAGTTCCATGATGACTTGGATCTATTATGATACTCTTATATGTTGTGTTTGAGGTTTTGAACGTCCTGAAATGGTCACATTACATGGGAAAAGCCATTTTGGCACTCTTGAACCCAATTATACATCATTTTGAGCCATATTCTTCCTCTGAACCAACACTAGACCAAATAAATTAATTTTGGCAAGATATTAGGTAGAAATTTAGATCTTATTCAGAGCTTTTCATAGAACTAAAGAACACAATTTTTAGAGCTTTGTAGAACTTATTATAATTTTTCAAAGTTGGCTAAAATTTGTAAAAACTATCAGTGCATAGTTCATTTGGTTAGTCTACTTTTTGATGTAATTGAGGGGAAAATGAAGTCCAATGCTCATTAAAGTTTACAGGCATATTGACATCACAAGATTTCTATAGCCACTGAGATCACTCAATTTGGAACTCTATAGAGTGAGATATGAATTTTTAAAGTTCCAGGTCTGCACTAGCATGAAATTTTGACCCAGTTACTATTCCAATAGGATTTCGTGGATCTAATCATATTTTCTTGGTCTAAAATTTTTATGGTAGTTAGATGATATCTTGATCTTTCCAAAGAGTCATACTTTGTATGATTTGGAATTTTCTAACTCAAGTTATGAATTTCCAAAGATTGTGATAGAATATGGAAATGTATAGAAGTTGATGTAATTGGTTTCTCTTAATGTGTATACACCAAATCCAAATTCCATGCCTCATTTTGTGTTGATTCTATATGAACACGTGTAATAATGATGAAGATGAATTTGGAAAGTTGATATGGTCCATTCAATCAAAATTGAATAAATTTGGCATTTAACGTCAATAAATTCCATTGCTAAAAGTAGTGAATTTATGAAAATGAAATCTATAGGCACTTTATGATATACATTAAGTGCTATCTACCTATGGTATTACATATGTTATATATGCTTTATAATGATCTTGTTTTATTTTTGAATTGGCATATATGATTATATCTTATGTGCCTTTATGGCGAGAGTATGCTCTATGGCATCAGTTATGCTTAGAAAGAGAGTTGAGCACAATAACTCTTCCCTAAGTAGAGCATAGACTAGTACAGTGTTTCAGAAGTCATGGCCATTGACTAAATATGTTTTATGTAAGCTCTAGTAAGTTATGAGGTATGTTTTATACATGCTTGTGTCCTTTTGCTTTAGTGACTTATGTATGCATTGAGTGTGGAGTTTGCTACTGAGATTTTTCTTATAATCTCATCCCATTTTTCCATGTCTATTAATTCATGCTTGATGAAGAGACTAGTAGAGATGAAAGGAAAGTAGTGATTATGGAAAAATTAATGACCTATTCTAATAATCAATTTTTCAAAAAAATTGAATTGAAATTGATCACTTGATACTGGATTACCCTAAAGCAAGGCAAATTGAGGCCAATTGAGATTAGGATGTTAATTATAACATCTAAATGTGGTTTAGAGCATAAGGGTAGCTCGAAACTAGAGCCAAATTAGTCAAACAAAAAGATATGAAGGTAGTGGTAAAATCATAATTTTGAGTACTTTTTTGAAAACTTAAAAGAGGGAATTTTAAATGGAAAAATTGAATTTCTTAGGGTTCTTGGGGGCTTTAAAAACCATATGAACCCATAAAATGGCCAAAACCCTCCGATATACATTTTAGATCATCGGTTGATTGAAACTTTGATAGGATGATTCAGTAAGGTTTTAAATCTAATTAGGGTGAAACCAAATTTTCATGATAGAAAAGACAATTCTTAAAAGGGAGTTGATATGAGCTTAAATGAAGGAAATAGAGTTCAAGGGCAAAGTTGGAATAATGAAAAATTGTAAAACCCTAGCTCTTTCATATAAATAGCTCCCTCCACCTTCTTCTCCTTCATTTGCATGAAATTTTTAGCTTTGAACTAGACCCAAAGAACACCCCAAATAGCACCAAAACTCAAGGGAGATTGAAGCCACCTAAGATAAGGAAACTTAAGGAATTTTCCTATGATGTTCTTATTGGCTAGTTTCCATTCTTTCTCCACTTCTTCTCCATGGTTTTGACATCTCAAAGGAAGGTGTTTTGAATATGAACTAATGGAAAAAAAGGCTTTTAACAAGGAATCAAACACACCAAATTAACCATCTTGAAAAGCCATTTCATTTGATATATGTCTTGGTATGGAAGATTGCTCCTCCTTGCTTCTCCATCATCCTAAAAATGGGAGGGGTTGGTTTTTCATTGAATCATGCTAGAAATTAAGTTTTTGGAATGTGGAGATTAAGATTTTGCCATTAGAGCAAAGTAAGAAGGCATGGAATGTGTAATACCTAGTCCTTTCATAAACGGCCTAAAATTAATCATTTATAAAAGGAAGTCCCCTTAATGGAAAGAGTTGGGGCTAAACAAAATTAGAGCAATGATCTAAACATCAAACGATGAGAATAGAAGGCTAAAGGTGCCTTAAAAACAGAGCCAAAATATCTGAACAAAATTTGATGAACATGTAGTGGTGTAACACCATAAATTCTAGCTCATCTCATCATGTACACATGCCTTGCATCATTCTATTCATGGAAGTATAAGGAAAAAGGAGAATAAATATTGACATTCTTTACGTTGCGTTACACTTAAAAATTGCAATCGGTGTCACATAGATTGTGTGAGCTCATGCTATACGTTTTCATATTTAAATATATCAATACAACTCATTTGCATCACAAAATGGTGCCCACAGCTCATGGAAACCGAAATGGAGCTCAAAATAACCAAGTGTATTTTAGGCCAGATTTGCCCCTTTTTCTGTCCAAACTTTGGAAAATCATAACTAAATCTAGAAAAATTGAAATCATACAATCTTGGCTATTCTGGGATGCTATGGATGTCTACTTCACACTACAAATATGCCTAGATCATAACATTTATCACAGAGGGTGTTTGACATCCAAAATGGTCTAGAGGTCACACTGCATTCTGGAACTGTCAGAATTCTGTAGAAAACTTTGAAAATGTCCAATTAATTCCACAAAACTCCAATCTATGCAAGTGATACCAACTTGGAAATATGTGGATATTAACTAGAGAGAAAAAATATCTCCAGACCAGTTCATCAAGTCCAGACCTCGGAATTCAATGGAACAATACCTCTGGTTGGGCAAAATTTCTGATATTGGATAGAATGTTCAAAAATTCATATCTCCCTCTTTAGACCACTAAATGAGGTGCTTCTAGTTGTCACGAGTCACTGTGAATGTCTTGTTTCTCTGTATAAAATTTTGTGACAATTGGACATCATTTGAGCCTCGTGTGACTGAATTCATTTTCGGACCAAATGAATAGTGCAGCATATCAAAACTAGAAAAATGGTCAACTTTGAAAAATCATGAAATATTCTATAGAGCTCCAAAAATTATGATCTTTAGCTTCCTAAAAAGATCTTAATGAGACCTAATTGGATGCCAAATCTCAGACCAAGAATAACTCATTTGGCTAAAAAGTGATATAAGGTTCCATTATGGTCATTTTTGGCTTCATATGGGATACCAAAATTGCCAAATAGCTTTCCTTTGGTTTTGGCACCTTCTGGGCAAGTCTAAAAGCACATTTAGGACTTGTGTGAGCTACCCAAATAGTCCCAAGCCCCATGCATCTCATTTTGGCCTTTCCATCCACACATACGCACATTACATCAAACTTTCCAAAATGCATACTTTCGCATTACATATCCAATTTCTATTATAGGGTTCATACATCATGTTCATACATGTATACATCACATAATATCATAATTACATATGTCTAAGGGGTCATATGTGATTACCCTAACTTCTAATCATTGTAATTAAGGTTAAATACGTGATTAATAATCATAAATTGGGGTTACAAGATATTACGACTAATTACCTTCAGAAAATACAGGGAAATTTGAACCTTAATGTTATTAGAGTCATCAACCATATAATTACAAGCACTCATGTACATCAGGGAGACAAACCTTCATTTGTAAGTCTTTGATTCTATTATCCATTAATTTCAACTCACAAGAATCTTCTACCAATGTTTCTAAGTTCGCCTTTAGGGTTACCATATGAAAAACCAAGATTTTTAGGTTAGAATGAAGGTTTGGGACCATTAGCCCTGGCTAAATGTCCTTGCGCTATGACCAATTACCCTCAGGTTCACTCCTATTGCAGTGGCTAACATACATGGTGTCGTGGCAAGGAAGCCTCCTGCAACTTACCTTGCTCACCTCTCACTATTGGCCATGGCCAATTCCCCCTTTCGCTACTGCTAATTCCTCTCTGGAATGCTTGACAAATTTTCACAAAAGTTCGTCACAGCCAATTACCATTTAGCCACGACAAATTACCCTCTAGATGACTCCCAATTTTGTCTCTCACATTTCGTCGCGGATAATTTCACCTTTCGTCGCGGCGAATTGCTCTCTGGTACTTTCCTTGGGCAACTTCGCTTCTATTGGCTACGGCTAACAATATTTTGGTCGCGGTAAAATGCCTTCTGATCCTACAACTCCTAAAATCTTATCTCATACTCTCCACTCTCCCTCCAATAACACCCTAGGGCCACTCTACCTTAATTTATGCGACTCTAATAGTATTTATGTACCTTATTTATCCAACTAATCTATCATTACTAGTTCAAGGCTTAAGTGTCAATTTCTACTCCTCCAACTACCCTATATCAACAAGTTCATAGATTAATAACTGTAGAATTTCATAAGCTTCCAGCACTTACCATTCAAGTATACATTCCATTAAAAATTCCATACATCACTGATTCAAATCAATAATCTAATATATCCCATGATGACATTCCCAATAGTAAACCATATCATGAATTCAACAAAGTTCATACATTCAAAACCAAGCTATATTGAGACTTAACTCCTTAATAAATACATTCCAACTAATCAAAATATAAACGCCTACACTTGGCAATATGATTACATAATGATGCTATATATATGAGATTAACAAAATTGCATCTATTCTACTCAAATTAGCTCAAGTGTAGCTTCCTCCACACATGGCTAGAGCTTATGGATTTTCATCTACTTGCTTTCCCTTATCCTTACTCGAAGGGCATTCACCTGAAAGTATAATCCTATGAAATGAGGTGAGATGCAAATCTCAGTAACCAAGACAAATTCCATTCATATATTCTAGTTCAATTAATATATATGCATGATTTCATATAAGCATCAAAAAACATGCCAATCATATCAATAAATGAAACAATTAGGCTATCATGATTATTATCTCATATTAGTAATCACAATTCCACATGTTATAGGCCAATAACATCGGGAGAGGCTCATAAACAGTACCTACTCCCCAATGAGCACAACCAAGGCTCAGTGCATCTGGGGTTTGATCATAACCGGTGCCCCGATGGAAGCACATGCACAAGTGGCGGTCGCACCACAACTCCATGGACTCACAAGGTCCAATAAGACATAACAGATAGCCAACCAATTCATTTAGTATCAAAATCATAATCATGCAGCAAGTACACAATTAAATCAGATATATGCATGGAATTAACATGAACCCTAGTTACGTCACTCTGTAGACAATTGAAAAGCCACCAACAGTGCTAAAATCTCTCTATAACCATAGCATCAAAAGATTACTACTTTAAATCATAATGTACAGTAGCAACAAGTATCCAAGGAATTAAAATACAAATGGCTACCTGGAAGACGCTTACCCAGCCACTATAAATTCCTAAATTCGGATCGAATATGTCCACTACCAGAAACTTCAATATATCACCATAATTCTTAAGAAAATTCGTACATAATTAATACCTATACTATAAATCAACTATGGGGGTCTTAAACCAATAGAAAATACACTAGAATGGAGAGTTTACACTTACCCAATATCCCTCCTAGCCTCTACCTCCAAACATCCTCTAAGAAAATACCAAACAACCATGTTTCAGAATTTGGGTATGGTGAAAATGCTCTAAATGAAAAATCAATTGGGCCAAAATGAAGAGAAAGAGAAGGGGATTAAGTTATATAACTAGTACCTTGGCTAATTTTGAGCTTAGAAGTGAGAAATGGTGGATTTCTTGCCCTAAACCCTAGCCTCCCTTCATACCTCCGAAAATGAGATGTGTGTTTGTGTTTCAGCAAAATATGGGAGGGCTGAAGTGTTTAGGGTTTTAGTTGGGTCTAATGTGGGTCATGGGCTGACCCAAGGGTCCAATTACAAGTGGGTTCTAATTTAAACCTTGTTGGGCTATCTTTAATATGTTGGGTTGCATAAATTTAATTGGGCCAAGCCAAGTTTGAAGGACTCAATTGATTTGGGTCTGCACAAGGGTTATTGGGCCATCACTAGGTTCTCTTTCTTGGGCCAAGTCTCACAATAAAAAAGGTTGGGTCTGCACCTAAAATTATTGGGCCTCTATTAGTCTTAACATTGGCCTACTTAATTTAATTTGGGCTTAGATGGGGTTTATAACTCAATTAAATTTCAACCTCATTTAATAATTTATCTTTCTAAAATTTTCATTCACTTAACTTGCCCAATTATCCCACATTAATTATTCTTAATTAACCTAAATCTATGATTAATACCTTAATTAACTTTGTGGGGTGTTACATCATAGACTATATACATCAAAGGGATACATCATATGACACAATTATGGTCTTAAAGTGGCAAAACTTAAGCATTTGGTTGTCAATCTTCTTTCTTCAAGGTAATTGGCTCCCATTATAATGTACACTTGGTCCACCTAGCATGTGAGATCATTGGAGAGGAGGGAATGAGATTCAAATAATCCCAATAGCTCATCTCTCATTCAATCATACATAATATATGTAAAACAAGCCTTAAAAATATATGCATGGATATTATGGAAGTCATGAACATTCAAGAAGCAAGTTTGACATGTGAACAAGTCATACAAGACATTCAAAAGCTCACTAATATTTGGATTGGCCTCACACTTTTTCTCATTGATTTTGGACTTGCTTCACCCATTCTTTAAGAGCTTTAGACTCAACCATACTCTTGGAAGCATACTTTGCTTTTGGGAGACTCTTTGCTTTGTCTCAACTAATCTCAAGGGTTCTTGGCTCATCCTCACCATGGTCAAGAGTTCTTGGCCTCTCTACACTCAAGCAATCTCAACAAACATCATACATTCATTTGAAAACATAACATGATATCATGAAATCATGACATATAAAATCATGCTAGCATACTTTTCATGGCTTGAAAATACACATACACACATTCTAAGACAAGCTAAACATACATCCATGCATGAGAGAAGGTGGAGAGAGCTATCTTGTATACAATTACACACTTTTTCCTTAGAATTCAAGCCTCCTCTTTCAGCCACACACCCACAAACTTGTGGAGATGGTTTCTCTTGGCCTAAATACAATTTATGGGAGCCAATTAGGTTCATGAAATAATTTCTAAGGCCATGCAACTTGCTTAAACACTAGTTGGCTCTATAAGCCCTATTATGGTCCATTTTTACACCTAATGAAGCAACACCCATCAAATAATTTCTAGGCCTTATTCTTTCCTTTTAAATATTATTCTTAACTCCTTTTAAGCCTCTTGGAGTCATCACACCATTAAAACAAAGGGCCTAACATCATGTTGCTTTTTTAGGTCATAATATCGAACCTAAGGCACCAAATTAATTTCTATGAGTTCTAAATTTTTTCCAAGGCCTCCCCTCACTTTCATTCATCAAATATGACTTAAGAATGGCCTTAGAAAAATTTAAAACTCTCCCCCACTACAAAAACTCCTCTTGGCTGAGACTTTGGGCTTCCTTGGCCTTCTTAGAGTTCTCTTGGTTTTCTTGATGGAGAAAGCTTGTGGGGAGCATCTTAGGTATCTCAAAAACTCATTTAAACTCTTAATTAAACCTAGGAAGTATCATACAAACTCAGATTTTGGAAGGTGCACTAGAAACCCTAAGTTTTGCATCTTGAATTCTAATGGCTAGTTTGTTGTTTTCTTTACATATTCTTGTTCTTCTCCATCAAATACTTAAGATTCATACTTGGTTGGGCTTGGAAATCAGATCCTCCTAGGGTTCTTAATGTAGGTCAAAATCGAGAAGAAAGAGAGACCAATATAGCTACCATATGATGCAATTTTACCTTGTTTTCTTGGTTAGTTTGGCTTGAATCTTGCTTTCTCCAAGCTCCTCTCTTCAAATCCGAAATTTCCCCTCTATTCTTCCTTCAAAACAGCCCTCAAAACTTCAAAAAAATCATGGAGAAGAAGAGGGAAAAAGAGGAGAAGAGATCGGCTAAGAGAAAGCATGAAAAACAAGCAAATTTCCATACCAAAAAGCTTGAATTTCTTGGTGCGCCACTCTCTTAGGGCTTTGCTTCTGGTTTGGAGTTGAAAAATCTGATGCTAAATGAGGGAGAGTGTGAGGCACCACCTATATATAGCCAGGGCAAAAGGACTTTTTCAAAAATTTTAATTTTGCCCTTCATACTTTGCATTTTCGTTTCTCCTTCATTTTAGCTCCTTTTTTTAGAACCGTCTTTTCCATTATAAAATTTAGGTTCCCAATTTAATAAAATTCCTTTGGCATCTCTCAATTTGGAGCTAAAACCTTCTCGAATGAACCCGTTAAAGTTTGGGAATACCGACATTAGAAAACGTCCACCGGAGGGGATTTAACTGTCCCGAGGCTTCCCATGGTTTTCAGGGCCTCTAAGAACCCTGGTGAGCTCAAGAATTTCATTTAAAAAACTCTCCTATGTGAATTCCAAAATTTGTTCAAAATTACAAAAATGCCATTACGTTTTGTAAGCTTTTCGTAAGAAATTATTTCTTCATTCTAGCTCTATTTTTCATTCCGTCTGAGCCTAGGATTCTCATATTTAAGAGTCTAGAATGCTTTCCAATTTTTTTGAGACTTTTACTACTTTATTTCGGGGGACTTCCTTTTGTATCCAATGAGCTCTGTTTATTGACGGAGGAATCATACGTTACATTTCTCACGTTTCCTCTCGTTTTCAGAGGACTGGATATTACAAGTGGCATTTTCATAAATTTGGACACTTTTTATAAAACTCAAAGAAGGGATCTTTAAATAAAAAAAATAGTTTTTTTGGGTTCTCAGAGACCCTAAAAACCATAGGAACCCCCAAAACAGTTAAAATCCTTTCGGTTTATGTTGTAGAGTGTCGGTTGACTCAAACTTTGACTAATTCATTTGAGAAGGTTTTAAATCCAATTTAGGTAAAACCAAAGGCATTTTATAAGTTAGTGCACCTAAATTTTATGTTGGAAAAGATGGTTCTAAAAATGGAGTTAAAATGAACCCAAATGGAAGGAACCAAGAAAGAGGATAAAATTGAAATTTTGAAAAAGTCTTAAATGAGCCCCCTTGCCTTTATATAACACGTCTCTTTCCTTCTCTTCACTTAACCAACCTATTTTCTATCCCAAACTAGAGGAGAATTCAGCCAAGAGAGGTGCATAAGAAGAGGGGAAAAAGAAGAAGAAAAACTTGGTAAAAAAGCTGAGAAAACCATGGAATTTCATGCTCCTTCCTTCGTTAATCTTGTTTTCCTCCTTCTCCTCTTTCTTCCTATAGTTTTAATTTTTTATTTGGAACTATTTTAGGATTGGTTTAGTAGGAGAGAGTTAGAGATTGAAGGAGAGGATAGAAGCAAAGGAAAGAGCTCTTGATAAGGCTTGGAATCAAGGTAAGAATCATGACTATTGTTGCTTCTTCTTTGTTGTTCTTCATGAGGGGTGGTTTGGCTAACACTAGGCCCAAGCAAGAGGGGATGATTTTGGGTTTAAGCAAGGAAGAGACATAGGTTTTAGAGTATGGGAAACAATTATGCCATTAAATTTAAAAGAAAAGCATTAGAATGTAAGTTATGAAACCTAGAGATTTAGTTGCTCCTTGGCCAATATGAAGCTTCTTAGTGATAATTTAAGTTGTCTAAAAATATGTATGGATTCTCAAGACACATAGGAAGCCTCACATATGCTAACTCCCTAAAGAAAAATTACAAAACTCCATAGGCTCACAAGGTTACTCATGTCTCGACCTAAGCTAGTCCATGGACCTAGGGAGAGTTTTAATTTCTTTTAAGGTTACAAAGGGACTAAATATGATAGATGAATATCAAAGAAAGCATTAGAATGAACTTAGGAAGCATGGTTTGTGAGATGGAGGTTTAGGCTCCATTTTAAGACATAAAGAAGAAACTTGTATCTAGGCTCCTTAAAATAAATTTGTGATGACTCCAAGGAGTCTAAATGGAATCAAGAGACCTAGAATGAATGAGAAATGGGAGCCAAGATCATGAATCTTAAGGGTAACTTCATTGTGTCTTGTATGAAAGTATAATGAAGTCATATGAGAAAGTAGGCATGCACAGAGTTTTTATTAAGCTAGAGCTTGTTCCAATGATTAAATCATGTCTCATTTGATATGTCTAGTCTAAAAGAATCAAGTCTCACCTAGTTGCAAGTGCTTGGCTGAAAAGGGAAAGAAGTAATCAAAGAGAAACATTTGTGTTCTTGTTTCAAGGTAGCTCTCTAACCTTTCTCACATGCATTGCTTAGATGTTTACTTGTCTTTGAGTGTTTATGTGTATGTTTGAACTGTGAGAAATGTTCCTGGATATTGATTATATGTTATGGTACTATTATATTTTTTGAAATGTGTTTATAAATGCAAGGTGGCTTGAATGGGTTTGGTTATGCCAAAAGTCCTTAAGAATGGGCGAGACAAAGGTAAAAGTCTCAAGAAGAATGAAGCTAAGTCAAAAGCCCCTTGAAAGTGGGTGAGGCAAATCCAAAAGTCCCAAAGAAGTTGAGTAAGGCTAGACCAATGCCCTTGAGAGCTTATGTTTGTTATGTATGAGTTCATATAACAAGGAAAATGATTTATGTATGTTCATTAGTAGCTTAAATGTCATACATGCATTCTTTGACATAAATTTGCATCAATTATGCATGTTTGAAAGGGTTAAGAGCTATTGAGATTCTTTGAATTTTACTCTTCCTTCACATATATCTAACTATGTTTAGGTGAGTCAAGTGGATCAAGAAATGGAGGCCAACAACATTGAAGAACAAGACTTTGACAATGAAGTAGAAAAATAGGCTTTTCAATAGCATTTTTGATGTCAAGAATTGTAATAACATATTGTATATATGATGTAAACATTTGAGCAAGATCAAATGTATGTAAATATGATGTGTGTATTCTTTTTGGAACCAAATGAATGAATACACAAGTTTTCACCATCATGAGCCTTTATGTGTATGTGTATAAATGCAAGTGGCAAGGTAAGAATAAGCTCTATAATGATGTGAACCATTTGGCATGCTTATATATGATGTAATTGTGCTTTTGGATGTAGCCAAATGGTTATGGAATGTTAAGAAAGTCATTTGGTGCCTTATGAACCCATTATGGACTTCAAAATTGACCATTTTTTGAGTTAAACCAAAGTCTAACCAAATGGATGATTTTTTGCATGAAATTTGGATAGAAAATAGGTCTCATCTAGAGCTTTTTATAAAGCTAAAGAGCACTTAATTAGAAGCTCTATAGAATTTATTATAATTTTTCAAAATTAGCTAAATTATGCATAATTGGTATAGGTACTGTTCATGTAGTTAGTTTCCTTCTCTGTGTCACTCATGGGTCAAATGAAGTCCAATGCTTATGAAAAATTATAGGCATAAACTAGATATCATAATCTTTCCATAGCTACTAAGAGCATCTCATTTGGAGCTCTGTAGTGGCAAAAAAAAGGTTTTCAAGTTCCAGGTCCTATAGTTGTTCGAGACCAGACTTGATGTACTATTCTATTATTTTTTATAGGTTAAGTGCTATTGTCTTAGTTTGAAACTATTTTTAGTCAATAGTAACATCTAGAGCTTACTAAAAAGCTATCATATATATGATTTTGATTTTTCTAGAATTAGTTATGAATTTCCAAAGTTCATATTAGAAATCTTAGATAGCAAACCCGAGAGTAATTATAGTTTTCTTAAACTTTGGTTCCAAATATGATATTCTTGAGATGAATTGTGATGTTTATGATTTAAATAGATATGTTATATATGGAAAATGATATGGATGAGCTCACATGGTCCTCAAAGCATAAAATGAATTAATTGAGCTTTCCGTTATGCAAATTTATGCTATTATATATGCCATTCTCATGAAAATGTGTAACAATAAGCCTATGGGATGTAGAGTAAAGGGTAGGAAGCTAAGGTATTATAGAATGCATAATTGCGAAATTAGGGTTTTGGTTGCACCTTAGGGAATATGAAGCTTTCTAATGATAATTTAACCTATGTAAGAGTATAATTGAGTTCATAAGAGACCTATGAAACTTCATAAGTGCCATTTCCCTAAGAAAAACAAACAAAACTCCATGGGTGGCAAGTTATGTCTGTGTCTCGGCCGAGGATAATTTGAATCACCTATGGAGAGTTTCTTTGATTCTTGTCACACCTACACTTTACATACACTATAACATACCATATGAAAGGATCTTGTACTACTAACAGAAGACCCTGTTGACAAGGTCTTACGTTTTACAATGCGAAATCCAAGATCCTGTTGACAAGGTCTTTAATTTCCTTAGTGTGGAGTCCAAAATCCTGTCAACAAGATTCTAGACCTAAAAAGATAATTGTCATACCTAGACAACCTTCATCATTTTCACAAGAAAACCATAAGTTGATGATGCTAATGTGCTAGAACTACTTCCATGGTTATCATAATCAATTTCATGTAATGCAAACATAGGAGTTTACTTGTACCGGGAGTTCAGTAACCCTAATAAACATTACAGTTAACTTACGGTAGATATCTCATTTATAATATTTATACTACAATGTTACATCCTCACTGGAGTCAAACTTTACATTCAACCCTTGGTCAGTTTGTTTGTTCTCTATTTGTCTGGCTCCATTTGTAGCATAGTTAATACCTGTAAATTAGTCAATTTGTAGTGAGATAAAATCTCAGTAGCTAACAATGTACTCAAGAAACACATATATAAATATAGCACGAATTACTATCCAGGATACATTCGATGCATACTTCGGTGTCAGAGCATGTAATATCTAGGTAGCAGCATATTCTCATTCGTTAGGCTAGGCAGCAACACATTTTCATTTGCTAGGCTACCATAGCAGCGTATACTCATTCGTTAGGCTACGTAGCAGCATATTTTCATTCGTTAGGCTACGTAGCAGTATATTTTCATTCGTTAGGCTACGTAGCAGTATGTTTTTATTCGTTAGGCTATGTAGCAGCATATTTTCATTCATTAGGCTACCGTACTTCGGTTATTGGCCAATAACAGCAATCTGATACTCATAAAGAGTCATATTAGTAGATATACATGCAACCAAACACAGCATAGGGACTTTGGGATTTCATCCAGTGCATTAACATAAATTGCAAAATGAGTACAATGTTAACTACCTGTTTCGTCACTGTCGTTTTGTCACGTTATTCCTTAGCTCGGGTTGTCCCAATGGCCTTCCTAAATTTCAATCATGCATTGTACTAATTAAGAATGAGTCATGGTTAATATTTACATTGCAATTAAATTACTAATCCCCCCATACGAAATTCCTAAATCCCTTTCGCTAGTTAACTATTGGAATTCCCAATTATAAACAATCACATCTTTGCTTTCCTTTCCTTCTCATTCATTAGTTACTATCTAAGTTATTCATGTGTGGTCCAGTTCTATAAAGCTAAGTCCTTAGCCCTTATTTTCAAGCTGGATTCTCAATTTTCCATGTAAAGTCACACTACAACAGCAAAAGAATGAAGACTACCACAGTCTCAATTTAACTACATTTTCGGACCTGTTTTTGTGAAATTTCTTTCCTCCACTAAATGACCTCCAAAAATCGTAAAAATTGGCAGAGTGACCCCTCATTATGTTAATTATAAGCTACAGAAACGGTTTTCAAGAATTCCCAGGGATAGCCCCTAAACTCCTACTGTTTTGGTCACTACCTCAGTTGAGCTCGCTGCACACTGCCCTTGCTGTTTCTGGCTTTGTTATCCTACCAAATGAGCCCAGAAAGTTCTAAGACTTTGTAAACCTGACGTGATACGTCTTAGCTACCTCCCCACAAATTTTCATGCACTAATTCCTTCGTTTACCCATTTAACAAAATTCTTTATGAAATTAGCCCCAAGCTGTCCCGTACAGAAGCTAAATTGAATTAGTGGGTTGTTTCTTTAATTTACCTTGTTCCAAAGATTCTATAATTTTCCAGATTTCAAGTATGAGGGATGGACAACCTGTTATAAAAATTTTGGCTTCAAAATCCTTTTCTAACTAATTCTACAAGGCCAAAACATCCCAGTCCAGAACAAGGGAGCAACTTGGAGCTTACCTCTTTTTTGGAGTCCTTGTACTTCGGTTTTTCCTTCTCTTCTCTCCTATCCTATGGCTGTCCGAAATTTCTTCCTTCCTTCCCCTATTTCCCTCCACCTAAAATGAGTTAAAGTGAAGGGTAATTAATGCAATGGACAGCTCCTGCTTTCCACCGCTATTAGGTGGCATGAAGGCAGATTACAATTTCATGAATCAGTGCAAGTGGCTAGGTGGCAGCAGCTATGTATCTTACTCTCATGTAATCTATATATATTAAAGCAATATTTAACTCCCACTATCACAGCACAGACGGCACCAGCAAATTACAATTTAATATACATATATATGAAAGTGGGTGGTGCAAGCATGAGGTGTCTTCATCCTAACTAACTTATGCTATTCATTACATGGTGGTGCAAGCATGAGGTGTCTTCATCTTAGATTACTTAAGCCATTCATTTCATGAAACCTTCCTTTCTAGCTCCACCACGGCTGAATATATTTCCTTAATGCAATCAAACATCATCTACCACATATACTCACACACCTTACACATGGAAGCACGAGGTGGCATTGGTGAATTCCCACATCTAAAGAAGAAGCAAGCCATGGTCAATTAGTGTATATATATGTATATTTACATCACTTCCATCTAATACACAAATTGTGTATGACGCCTAATTCCCATAACTAAACATAATGCCAAGTGACCAAGTGAATGCTTATGCTCTTGTGTGGTGATGGTGTCAAATGGGTGTAATTAAAATAATTAAAATCCCTTCTTTCCATACTATTTAACTGAGTGGACTGATATGGGTTATGCTAACAGTTACAGGAAGTTCGGAATGTGACAATTCTAAAGATAGAAATGGTCTAGATATGAATTATAAGTACCAAAAGTGTAACACCCTCATTTCTAGCTCATACCCATCATGCCTTACATGCTCATATACATATGGGAAGCATAAAGGAAGATTATTTTCTTTGGGTTCATATTCTTTCTCACATGGCATCATGCATGGGTAGACATTCACTTTAGTGTCACATGGACCGAGTGAGCTCTTTCTATGCATCCTCATGTTTAATTGCACTATTAAGACTCATTCCAATCCCAAAAATATGCTTTAAACCCATAGAAAGCAAAGAAGGATAGGAGACATGAATATTCAATTTCGGCCATACTTGGCCTCATTTCTGGGCAAATTTTGGAAATTCATAACTAAATATAGAAAAATTGAAAACATGCTCTCTTAGTCACTCTAGAAAGCTTAGAATGTCTACTTCATGGGAAAAATATATACAAATCATAAAATCCCACAAAAAACACGTTTGACACGCGAAATCATCTGCAGGTTGGAGGGGTTCCTGATGCTGTCACAGTTTACTGATATGGACTTCAAAAATGTCTAACTAATTCCAAAAAAATCCAATGCTTGCAAACTATATCACTATGGAAATATGTGGATGTTAAATAGAGAGGAAAAATATCTCCAGATTAGTTCATCAAGCCAAACTCCCGAAAACCGATAGAACAGTACCTCGGATCTGGTAGGATGACTGATGCTGGACAGAACCTTCGAAAATGCATATCTTACTCTCTAGACCTCCAAATGAGGTACTTCTAGTTGATACAAGTCACTGTGACTGTCTAGTTTTTGCCTATAAAATTTCATAGTCATTGGATCACGTTTGCCCTTCGGATGACACAATTTAACAACTGACCAAATGAACAGTGTTTATGAAAATCCGAATTTATGATACCAACTTTGAAAAATCATAGAAAATTCTATAGACCTCCAAATGACTTGATCTTTAGCTTCCCAAAAAGCTCTAGAAAGATCTAGTCACATGCCAAATTTCAAGATAAGAAAAGGTCATTTGGTCAGATTTTGACATCATGGGCAAAGGGACCACTTTCTTATGCAAAAAGGGGGTTCCAAGGACTCAACTTGGCTTCTCCTACTTCTAAGGCTCTATGAGCACGTGGGATAGCATCAATAGAGGCTATCAAACGTGGTTCAAGTATCTAAAAACCCAGATTTGCAAAATTCACTCTCCCACACCAACACATACACCATGCACATAGGCAAAGATCTTTACTATTCATTGCAAAACTTGCTACATCATTCACTATAAGCTCCATTCTCATACATATATGATACATACATTCATTTACAAATATTCATACTTGCTACATCATGTACATCATTAGATTACATCCCTTAACATAGCTACAAAATGGTGACGACATGACCCTTTATACTTTCTTCACCGAAATCCCCTAGCTTCAAGCTTGGTGGCTCCCATCTCTTGCTTCACTTGGTCCACCTAGCATGTTGGGATGGTGGAGAGGGGGAGTGAGATTCAAAGAATCTCAAATTCTCATCTCTCATTCAATCATACACACAAAGTATGCAAACAAGTCTCATAATGTATGCATGGGCATGTTAGCATATAAAATCATAAGAAAAGCATTTGCAACATCTTAGTTGCCCATACATAAAAGGGAACATTTTCAACATGTGAGTAGGCTATACATAACATATAAAAGCTTGCCAAGTAAATGGATTAGTCTCACCCACTCACTTGTGGATTTTGGACTTGCCTCACCCATTTTCTAAGAGGTTCTTAGACTCAACCCTTACTCTTTGGGAGTCAACCTCACTTTTGGGAGACTCTTTACTTTGTCTCAACCAACTTGAAGGTTTTTGGCTCATCCTCACCATAGCTAAAGGGTTGTTGGCTTTTCCATACTCAAGCAAACCCAAACAATTATATAAAACATTATTGAAATACATGAGGCATCATCATGCTAGCATACATCTCATGGTTCAAAATATACATACACACAAGCAAGACAATGTAAGCACACATCTTATGCATGAGAGAAGGTGGAGAGAGCTACCTTATTGGCTATTCACAACTTCCCCTTTCAATTTGTCTCCTCCCTTGTAGTTTTCACAATCACCTCTAGATGGGAGTGCTTCTCTTGAGCCTAACCACACAAGAAACATAGAATTACTCTCTTAAAACTTTATTCATAAGCTAGGGATTTCTTTCTAGTAAACCCTACTAAGCATATAAGAGCTAGGGGTTCTTTCTCTCACTAGAAACTCATCAACTCTCCTTCCTTTCTCAAGATCTCAAGAAAGGAAGCAAGGGAGAATTTAAGATATGTGAGTCTTGGTCTTCTTCCAGAGGGGTTTTCTACTCTCCCTCCTCTGAACCAAGCTCAAAACATGGCTACTTTAACTACCAAAACCGTAGGAAGAGAGGATAAAGAGAGAAGAACAACATGCTAAGAGAAAAGCCATGGAAATCCTTACCTTTTCTTGTTCTTCCTTCCTCCTCTAGGCTTCTCTCTCTCTCCTCCTCCCTTTTCTCTGTCTCAGAGGGAGCTTAAGTCGGTTATAGAGTGAAAGAAGGAGTTGGGATGCTTTAAAAAGTCAAATCCTCTTTTTTCACGCTTTTCCAGACTAACCCTCGCTACGGCAAGCTCGAATCAGTCCCAGACCTCTGCCTTCGCTACAGCGGGCGCTACGATGAGCAACGCCCTGGTTTTTGTATGGGCTGCCCGAACTCGCTATAGCTAGAAGCACTCTCACTATAGCTAGACCATTTCTTGCTATAGCGAACAGGTCCATTCGCTATAGCTATGCTGTAGCTAGCAGATTTAGAAAATTTTCAGCTTCCAAAAATTTTCAGCTTGTCTTTTCTCTTCTCTTTTTTTCTTTTTCTTTTCTTTTCTTCTTCTGGTTGTTACAAAAAGAACCATTAGTTTGAATTTAGGAACCATATTTGAAAGTTGAAAGTTTAGGGTTCCATTATATATAAAGAAGCAACTTGGTTCTAGGCTCCTTGATTGAGTTGGTAATGATTCTAATGAGTTTAAATGGAGTCATGTGACTTAGATTGAGTGAGAAATTAGAGCCAAGATGATGAATTATATGAGTTGCTTTATTATGCTCTTCAATGGAGCCATATGGATGCCATAAGCTAAAATTAGCTTGTGTAGGGTTTATGTGTGGCTAGAGATGGTTCCATTGATATACTTGTGTCTTGTTTGATGTGTCTTGGCTAAGCAAATCAAGCCTCTTCCAAGTGTGAGTGTGAGGCTGAGGCAAGGAAGTAAGAACTAAAGAAAGAACTTATGTTTTTTAACTCAAGGTAACTCTTCATCCATTATTGTATACATATCTTAGTTGTTTGATTGTCATTGATTGCTTGTATGTATGTTTGAATCATGAAACATGTCTATTGCTATTAGTTTGAAGCTTTGGTACCATTATGCTTCTTGAATTGCATTTAGAATGTGAGATAGCTCTTAATGGGTAAGGTTGTGCTAAAAGTCCCTTGCTTTAGGAGAGATGAAGCTAAAAGTCCCTAAATAAGGGTGAAACAAGGCCAAAAATCTCAAGAATGAGTGAGACTAAGTAAAAAGTTCTTAAAAGTGGGTGAGGCTAATCCAAAAGTCCCAAATAATTAGGTGAGACTAAACCAAAAGACCCTAGAACTTGTTTTTAACCTTGATGGATCCATGTGACTTATACATATTGTAACACCATAAGTCTAGCTCATCTCATGCCTTTGAATAGTATAATTATCATGAAACATATACATAATTCTCATAGAGGAAGCATGAAGATTTGGACTTTTATTTGCAAGTCATCATATCCAAGAACCCATTCGGTGTCACGTGGACTGGGTAAACTCATACTATGCCCCCTCATATTTAATTTCATTATTATAACTCCTTTGTATCACAAAACATGCCTACAACTGATAGAAATCGAAAAGAGGCATGGGAAATGGTTATTCATTCTCGGCCAGCACTGGCCTCAATTCTAAGCAAACTTCGAAAATTCATAAATAAATCTAGAAAAATTGAAATCATGCAATCCTAGTCATTATGGAAAGCTTATACTTCATGCTAAAAATATGTACAAGTCAATACATCCCACCCATAGGGTGTTTGACACGCGAAATTGTCTGGAGGTCGGACTGGATCTTAGTGCTGTCATAGTTTACTGATATGAACTTAAAAAATGTCCAATTAATTCCACAAAAATCCAATCCATTCAAATGATACCAATATAGAAATCTATGAGTGTTACTAGAGGGTAAAAATATCTCTAGATCAGTTTATCAAGCCCAGATTATAGAAATTGATGGAACAGTACTTCTGGTCGGGCTGGGTTACTAATATTGGACAGAAACTTCAAAAATTCATATCTCCCTCTCTAGACCTCCAAATGAGGTGCTTCTAGTTGGCATGAGTCACTGTGATTATCTAGTTTCTCTGTACAAAATTTCGTAGCAATTAGAGATCATTTGAATCTCGGGTGACAGAAAACAATTTCGGACCAAGTGAATAGTGCAGCAAACCAGAAACATGAATTTTGCCAACTTCGAAAAATCCTCAAATATTCTGTAGACCTCCAAAAATTATGATCTTTAGATTCCCAGAAATCTCTCAATGAGACCTAATTGCATGCCAAATTTCAGATCAACACTAACTTATTTGGCCAAAAAATGATATAGGATTCCATTATGGTCAAATTTGGCCCCATATGAGGTACCAACTTTGCCAAATGGCCTTCCTTTGGTTGTGGCACCTTTTAGGCAAGTCTAAAAGCACATTTGAGACTTGTGTAAGCTACCCAAATGGTCCCAAACCTCATTCATCTCATTTTGGCCATTCAACCCACACTTATGCACACATTCATCAAAATTCCATATTACACACTTTGGCCTTACATACTCAAAATAAGTGCTATAGGTCATATATTATTTTCATACATCTAAACATCACATAATAGTATATTTACACATGTCTCAAGGTTCTTGGTACATATACAACATCATACACTATGAACCATCATTATGGTTCCAAAATAGGCAAAATACTACATGAGCTTGTCACTCCTTACTCTTTATGGTTGTTGGCTCCCATCACCATAAGTGCTTAGTCCACCTAGCATGTTAGATCATTGGAAAGGAGGGGATGAGATTCAAAGAATTCCAATGGCTCATCTCCCATTCAATCACACATAATATGTGCAAAGCAAGCTTTACAAATGCATGCATGAAGAAAATAAAAGCAAACTTGGCATGTGAACAACTCATACAAATCATTCAAGAGCTCACCAAGTGTTTGGATTGACCTCACACTTCTCCTCATGGATTATGGACTTGCCTCACCCATTCTTGAGCATTTTGGACTCAACCATACTCTTGGGAGCCCACTTTGCTTTTGGGAGACTCTTTGCTTTGTCTTAACCAAGCTCGAGGGTTCTTGGCTCATCCTCACCCAAGGGAAGAGTTCTTGGCCTTTCCACACTCAAGCAAACTCATACAAACATCATGGATTCATTTAAAACATAAAATGGCATTAAGGATCATGACATGTAAAGGCATGCTAGCATACTTTCCAAAGTTTAAAAATACATATACACACATTCCAAAACAAGCTAGACACACATTCATGCATAAGAGAAGGTGGAGAGAGCTACCTTGCACAATTTCACACACTTTTTCTTTAGCTTTCAAGCCTCCTCTTTCGGCCACACACCCACAAGTTGGTGGAGATGGTTTCTCTTGGCCTAGATACAAATTATGGGAGCCAATTAGGTTCATGAAACATAATCTAAGGCTACATAACTTGATGAACTACTAGATTACTCTATATACTTCATTATAGTCCATAATTACACTTAATGAAGCAACACCCCTCAAATGATTTCTAGGCCTCATTCTTTCTTATCAAATATGATTCTTGACCCCTTTTAAGCCTCTTGGAGTCATCACATCATTAAGACAAAAGGCCTAGCACCATGTTGCTTCTGTAGGTCATATTATAGAACCTAAGGTGCCAAATCACTTTCCATGAGTTCTAAAATTTTTCCAAGGCTTCCCTTCATCTTTATTCATCAAATATGACTCAAGAATGACCTTAGAAAAATTTAAAACTCCCCCCACCTATACAAACAAGCCTAGGCCGAGACATAGGCTTCCTTTAGGCTTCTTGGAGTTCTCTTAGTTTTCTTGAAGGAAGAAGCTTATGGGGAGCATCTTAGGTGTCTCAAGAACTCATTTAAACTCTTACTTAGACCTAGGAATCATCATACAATTTCAGAAATTGGAAGGTGCACTTAAAACCCTAGATTTTGCATCTTGATTTCTAATGCCTATTTCTTGGTTTTCTTTGCATATTCTTATTCCTCTCCATCAAATACCTAAGAATCATGCTTGTTTGGGCTTGTAATTTAACTCCCTAGGGCAGAACACATGTGGGGCGAAATGGAGAATAAAGGCCATGGAAGGTATCAACCATAGGATGCATTTTTACCTTGTTTCCTTGCTTAGTTTGGCTTGAATCTTGATTTCTCCAACCTCCTCTCTTCAAATCCGAACTTTCCCTTGAATATCTCTCTTAAATCAGATTTATAGACATCATTTTAATCCAAGGAAAGAAAGGAGTATGCAGGAGAGGTGTTGGAGATGAAGAAAAGCAAGAAAAAGCATCATGAAAGCATACCTTAAGCTTGGATTTCTTCCTCCTCTTTCTTCCTCTCTTGGGCGCCTCTCCCTTAGGGTTTTGCTTCTGGTTTGGGGCTAAATTTTCTAAAGTTAAATGAGGGCAAATGTGAGGCACCACATATATATAGGTAGGGAAAAATGACTTTTTAAAAATTCCAATTTCACCTTACATACTTTGCATTTTCGTTTCTCCTTCATTATAACTCCTTTTTGAGAATCGTCCTTTCCATTATAAAATTTAGGTTCCCAATTAAGAAAAATGGCTTTGGAATCACTCAAATCGGAGCTAAAACCTTTCTGAATGGACCTGTCAAAGTTCGGGCACACCTACATTGGAAAACGTCCGTCGGAGGGGATTTAACTGTCCCGGGGCTTCCCATGGTTTTCAGGGCCTCTGAGAACCCCGGAGAGCTCAAAATTTTGGTTTAAAAAGCCCTCCATACTTAATTCTAGACCATACAAGTTTTAACACAAGACCTTGTACTTGCTGGCGAAAACCTTATCGACAAGGTCTTGGAAATTACACTACAGACTACAGGATCTTGTTGACAAGATCTTTGACCCATGTGATAAAATCTTATTTCAGCCCATAAATTAACTTGGTCTACTGCCATACTTCATGCTCAACATACATTTTAATGGTTGTATAACATAATCTCTCATTTTCAAAGAATCGGATATTACACATATGTTTAGGTTTGATATTTGGAAGCATTTGATACATGCTTGCTTTTTTGACATGATAACATGTCATATATGTATGCTTGAAAGGGTGAATGAGTTATTGGGATTCTTTGAATCTCACTCTCTCCCATTGTATGTCTAACATTGTCTAAAGACTTCTCAAGAAATAAAAAATGGAAGCCAAGAAGCTTGAATAATGTTGATTTGACAATAGAATAGGATTTTGTGTAATTTGATGTCAAAGTATGGTTGTATAAGTTGTTTATATAATGTAAACCTTCACTTGTATAAAAGCATGAAAATATGGTGTATGTACCATATTTGGAGGCAAATGTGCAAGAACATGAGTTTTTGACATGTATGTGGCTTGTAAAGTGTGTGTATAAATTCAAGTGAGAGAATGATTATGAGTTTTATGATGTTTTGGACCTAATATAATGGCCATATATGCTGTATTTTATGTGTTAGATGTGCTCAAATGGTAACTTGCACAAAGAAAAGCCATTTTTGACCATTTGATGCCACTTTAATACCAAAATGAGCCATAATTTTCCCCTAAGCCAAAACTAGACCAAATGGGCAAAATTTGGCATGAAATTTGATAGACATTTAGATCTCATTTAGAGCTTTTCATAAAGTTAAAGAACACAATTTTAGAGTTATGTAGAATTTATTATGATTTTTCAAAATTGGCTAAATTATGCAGAATTGCCCTATCATTATTCATTTGGTTAGTTTTGGTTTTCTATGTATTTAAGGGGACAAGTGAACTCTAATGCTCATGAAATTTTACAGTGACATAGATAGCATTATAAGCCTTTCATATCCACCAAGATCACTTAATTTGGAGTTGTGTAGCTCAAGATATGCATGCTCAAAGTTTTAGGTCTGCATATGGATGAAAATCTAATAGTGGTACTATTCCATTAGATTTCATAGCTTAAAAAAAAATTTTTTATATGGAAATTTTTTTGAATGTTGTTTGTGTTTTGAGCTTTCTAGAAAGTGCTCATTTGCTCAATTTGAAATTTTCTAACTTGAGTTATGAATTTTTGAAGTTATGATAGAATTATGGATCCATGATGGAATGTTGAAATTGTACTAGTTGGTTAATGTATGTCTTAAACTCAAATTCTATGCTTCTTTTTGGTGATGTTTCTGTATGAACAAATGTATTAAGGATGAAAGTTGAGTTTAGTAAGTTGGAATAGTTTATTTAAGGAGAAATGAAATAATTTAACATTTAATGACGGTATTTTCCATTGTTAAAAGTGTGGAATATATGAAAAATGGGGTTATAAGCACAATGTGATATAGAATTTGTGCCATCTTAATATGGTATTACATCTGTCAAGGGAATTATAAATGCATCTTGAAAGTTTGATACATATGTATATAATTTGGAACTTATGCAAGAAATAATGTAATATGTAACACCATCTAATTTTAGCCTTCCATATGCCTTTTCAAGGATTCCACACTCTTAGGATAACAATTCTTAGAGAAAAAGCATTAAACAATGCTATATTCTATGTTATGTGGGATTTAAAATTTTTCTTTTATACTCCATGGACCCCGTGAATTCTCAAACATTATACTCTACTCATAATTCATTTATACAATTCATAACCATCATAGAACATCTCATGCAATTCGGATTTGGAGCCCTACACATCAGAGAATGCATGTTTGTTTTCGAGCTTAAATTCTAATTTTTTGTCGTAGATTTTGAAAATTTATAATTAAAATTTTAAAAATAAAAAATCTAACAAACCATGACTTTCTGGAAATCTATGAATGTTAAATTTATGCTAAAAATACTTTTAGGCCATGAAAACATCCTCTAGACCACGTTTGATAATAGAAAGTTAACATAGGTCCAGCTATCCTGGAGTTCTGATACAGTTTATTAATATGAATTTTAAAAATTCATAACTAATTCTAAAAAAATTCAAATTAATCAAACTATACCAATCTAGAAACCTAGAGATGTCATTGTTAAGGAAAAAATAGCTTTAGATCTAGAAAATGACAATAAGCTAATGAAAATTGAAGCAACAATATTTGGGGTTCTGTTGCATTACTAATAGTAAGTCCCAAATTCAAAAATGTATATCTCCCTTAATATAAATCCAAATGGGATACTCTTTGTAGTTATGGAAATCTTATAGCATCTAGTTTATGCCTATAAAATTTCAAGACAATCAGACTCCATTTGGCCTATGAATGATAGAAGAGAAAAAACTGATCATATGAATAGTACATATGCCAAATCTAAAACTTTTTCCAACTTTGGAAATTCATAATTTATTCTCTAGAGATCTAAATAATATAATTATTAGCTCTACAAAAAGCTATAGATGTGACTTAGATTGATGCTAAATTGGACGGGAAAATTTCTCTATTTGGTCAGTTTGTGACATAAGGTGCCAAAATGAGCTTTTAAGCACTAAAAGGGGTCAAAATGAAACCAAATGCTTTCCTACTCTAACCGTGATCTCTTGAGCTCATGAGAAAGCTTAAATACAGCCTACTAAACTTGTCCAAGAGGTCTGAATATTCATACATCACAAAACCACTACCCCACTTGTTCATATACACAAGGTTTCATAAATCCATTAATGCATATCAATGTCAAAAACTCATATGTTCATGTATATGGCTTCCAAAAGGATATATACATCATATTTACATGTAAATGGATTTGCTCAAGTGCTTATGTCATAGATACATCTTATAATTACAAATTTTGATATTAAGATATAAATAAAAGGTCTATTTGCTATACCTATGTCAAAATCTTGTCTCTTCAAGGTGGTTGGCCTCCACTTCTTGGCACACTTGGCTCACCTAGACATGGTTAGATATTAGAGAGGAAAGAGTGAGATTCTAAGAATCCTAGTAGCTCTTAACCCTTTTAAACATACATACATGATATAATTACAAGCCAAGGAATGCAAGCATGCCTCAATCACTTATAAAATCATTCATAGCCACTTTTCACATGTTAATTCAACTCATACAACTTAACATAGGCTCTATGGGTCATTGGTTTAACCTCACCCATATTTTGGGACTTTTGACTTAGCCTCACTCTTTCTTGAGACTTTTGGCTTTGTCTCATCCTCTCTTATGGACTTTTGACTCCTTCTCACCTTTCTCACTTCTTAAAGACTTTTGGCTTTACCAAGCCCATTCAAGCCATCATACTTTCAAACAATTTCAAAGAAGCATGTCGAGGTACCAAGACTCTACCTCAATGGCTATATAATGGGTATAAACCAATCACATAATTCAAACACACATACAAGCAAACCAAGATAAGTAACAAATTAAGAAATGCATATGAGGAAGGTTAGAAAGCTATCTTGAAGCAAGGAATGCAACCTTTTCTCTTAGGTTTCTCCCTCTTCTAGGGCTACACACTTGGAAGTAGGTAGAGGATGATTCCTTTAGCCTAGACACAACAATTAAGATCCAATTACATTCTTGAGACATATTCTAACACCACTTACACATTAAGGAAGCTTACTTCCTCTTATGATTCAATTATAGTTCCATTCAAGACCTAAAGAGGCAACTATGAAAATTTTTAGTCCTGGCCCCATTTTCTCCCTCTATCTAGGTCTCTTGACTCCATTTAGACTCCTTAGACCCATCACACCATCATTCCCAAAAGCCTAGATACATGTTGCTTCTTTAAGTCATATTATGGAATGCATACCTCTAACTCTCCATTTATGGCTTCTAAATTGTTTCCAAGACCTCTCCTCATGTTCTTCCATCATATCTAACCTTATTCTAGCCTTAGAACAAATTAAAACTCTCCCTAGGTATGTGAGACCCCCTTGGCCGAGACAAACACACACTTGAGCTCCCATGGAGTTTTCTTTATTACCTTGATGGAAAAAGTACTTGAGAAGCTCCTTAGTGGTCTTAAGAGTTCAATTTCACTCTTTCATAAGCTAGGAAACTCTTAGAGAATGTCAGATTTTACAATACATTCATGACTTCCTAACTTTGCTAACTTGAATTTCTAAGGTTTTTCTTCAGGTTTCATTGCATAATCTTATTTCCTACTCCATACTTGCTATTGGTCAGACTTATCTCCCTCTTGGCTATTCTTTACTTGGTCGAACTCACCCATGGAAGGAGTAAGGAAAGGAAACAAGAATAACCATAAGACATACCTTGATTCTAGCTTAATTCAAGAGCTCTTCCTATTAGTTTGCTCCTCTCCTTCAAACTCTATCTTCCTCCCTCTAAATAAGACCCAAAGCAGTGCCATATCACATATAAAAACCATAAGGAAAAAGGTAGGAAGGAGGGGGAATAACATTTAGGAATAAAAAACCATGAAAATTCTTCATTTTCCTTACCTTTTTGCCTTGTCTTTCTCCCTCTTCTCCTCCTCCTTTGGTGCATCTCTCTCCCTGGTCTTTCTCTCTCTATTTGGGCAGAACAAGATCGGTTAGAAGGAGGAACAAATTTTGGACGTTTTAAGAAGCTAGGTTTCCACTTTTTGCCACTTTTCATTATACACTTTAGTCCCTATTTCTTAGTTTTGTCTCATTGAGCTTATTTCAACTCCTTTTCAAAAATTGTCTTTTCCATTATGAAATTTAGGTCTCTAACCTATAAAATAGCTTTAAAACTACTCAATTTGGATTTGAAACCTTCCCGAGCCATTCGGGTCAACCCTTTGCTGAAATCGCTTACTGGAGGAGTTTAAACAATCCCAGGGGTTTCTATGGTTTTTAGGGCCTTTGATAACCTCAAGAAACTCAATTTTTTCCTTTAAAAATCCCTCCTTGGTGTTTTCTTAAACAAGTTTCGCCATAGTGAGAGTCACCTCTCACTAATGCGAGAGCTTCCTAACTGTTCTCACCACAACTTGTGCTATTGCTAGAAATTCTTTAGATTTTGTATGGGCCACAAACTTGATATAGTGAATTGTCATCCTAGCTATAGTGAAAAGGTATCCTAGCTATAGTGAGGAGAAAAAAAAAATTGAAACCTTGAGTCCTCACTTCTACAAAAACTTGAATGTTACATAATATTATACCTATGATTGATGATTAGATATCTTATCGAGTTTATTCCTTGCATTGAGTTATAAATGTATGTAGAAATTTCTAAAAAGGGCTAGTTGTTAACTGAACCCTAAAGTGTTAGTTTATATTAGAAATGGATTATAAATTAAGACCTTTGTAGGGTTGGGACTCCTAAATGACAAGAGGAAACTAAGACAAAATCTTTTAGTGAAAGCTTTAATTTTTTTTGTTGCATAGCATCTCAATTATGTGTAATTCATAATAATAGGATTAAAGCATATAAGAAAATACAGTATCAAGCTACATGTTTCAATAACTATTATACCAACCCCTAATTCTACATCAAACCAATCTTAATCAATTCTAAATGACTAATTAGATAATGAACAACACCATAAAATGCCATTTAAGTTTAAGAGCTAAATATACACATCATCCAACATAAAACATAAACTAATCCAAAGTTAACTATAACTATATGTGAGATCCCTTTACAAAATAATTTAATAACATCTAAAATCCTATCTATCATCCTTATATGTATAACTTTTTAAAAGATAAAACTCTTATATTTGGCATACCATATCACAAGTTGTAGGTTAGTTATAATTTATCAAATTATATAAACAAAACATAGGCCATCCTAAAGTCAACCTAGCCTTACTAGTTAACTCTTAAATTGCTGTCCTTATTAGAGTTTGAACCTTTGTTTGTAAAATGTTAGTTTATAACTGGGGTGAGATATAAAATCTTAATAACCAAATGTAATTTCCATCCATATTCATATGGGCAAATAAATATAAAGTTGTACATAAGTAAATCATCATTCATTATTCGAATATTCCACAAATCAAAAGTAACAAGTTTAATAACAAAAAAAATCATAGTTGTTGGCTAATAACTTAAATGGTGGGTGGGATATACCACACAAGGTCTATAACATCCCATAAATTGTCAAAATATACCCACAAGGTCCATAGTAATTATCAGGACACATTCACGAGGTCCACAATAAAATATTCACAAGTAGTTAAACTCAACCTCAGCATCACCAAAAACACAATCATGCACATGAAAGTGATAAACATGATTCCACAACAAATATGAATGAAATTAAACTTTAGTTACCTCAAGTAATATTTTCCACTTCCAAATTAGCCATTAACAACTACCAAGTAAAGACATAAGCCTATAGCAATCATATACAACCAATACATATTCATTAACCTAAAAGAGACAATTACTTTAATTTAATAAAAAACCTAACAATCACTTAGTTTCAACTTACCTAAGCTTCTAAGAGTTACAAGGCACCAATTTGAGCTAATGAATCCAATCTAACATAATGGGTTACCATTTCCTCTTGAATTTTTGCACATACACATGCTATACATAAAAATTAGCCTTCGAGATAGAATTTGAGCATAATAACATTACAAATAGAGGGATTTACTTACTCATAGGATACTTAACCTTCTTCCATTTCTCCACTAAAATCCCATAAAAAATCCAAATTTTCCTACCTAAGGCATCACAAACTGCTACTAAATCAAGAGTTGTTTAGTTTAAATGAATGAGTAGAAGGAGAGGAGTATTTTTCTCTTTACTCACCTAAGTAAAATTTCATGTTTTCCTACCAAATCAAAGCTTTAAAGCCAAAGAACACCACTTTCTTTCTTCTCTGCATTTTTGTCTTTGTCTCTAGTTCCTTTCACACTCTTTTCTACATTCTTGATGTGGCTACTTAAAAATGAGAGGGTGTTAGGGTTTTTAGTGAAATGGGTCAAGGGTCATAGGCCAAAGTAGGTTCTAGGTCATCTAGCTTATTGGATTGTGTTGATTTTTATTTAGTGTGCTGATTTTTAGTTAGGCTTCCCTTAAATTCCATCTTTAAGCTTCTACAATTAAGTTTAATTAACTCATAGGGCTTAATGGAGTCTAATTAACTTTCTTAGGATTACATATATAATCTTCATTTAATTAAAATAGAGCCTTATAAGTAAAAAATTATTCTTCCTTAAAATTCTCAATTTGTTTATTTCCTTCAAACTTCCTAATTTAGTTATTTTTTCCCTTAATAATCCCTTTCTAAATTATTTCTGCTTTAAATAATTATTTTTAGGATGTTACATAATACTTGGATAGTTCATGCCATTCTTTATTATTGATTGAAAGATATTATATATCATGAATCATACATACTAAATTAGGTTTGAATTAATAATATCATATTATATGATCATTGAATATTGGTATGAATGATTGCAATTCACTAAAACTTTAGTAAATTAATTTTTATATTCCTTCTCTCTAGGCAATTCTTTGAACAAGTAGGATTTGGATCTAATAACTGGTAATCCAAAAATTGAACTGAAAACGATAAATTGAAAGAGGAGCATCCTAAAGCAAGGCAATTGAGTCTAAATGAGACTAAGATGTTAATTAGAATAGGTAAGATATGGATTAAGGCCTAAAGTTAGCCCGAAACCAGAGCCAAAATGGCCAAACGGAAAGCTACAAAGGCCAATGGCATTTTTGTAATTTCAGGCAAATTTTAGAAAACTCAAAGTAGGGATCTTTAAATGAGAAAATAGAGTACTGGGGTTCTAAGAGGCCCTAAAAACCATAATAAACACTTGAATGGTTAAAACTCCTCATGTTCGAATTTTAGAGTATTAATTGACTAAAACTTTGACCAAATTGTTTGGTAAGATTTTAAATCCAATTTAAGTGAAACCAAAGCCATTTTAGGAATTAAAGGACTTAAATTTTATGATGGAAAAGATGGTTCTAAAAAAGAAGTTGAAATGAGCCCAAATGAGAAGAACCAAGATGAGGGACTGAATTGTAATTTTGAAAAGTTGCATAAATGGACCCCTAGGCTTCTTAAAACATGACTTCACTTCTCCAACCCTTACAACTGACTTGCTTTTGGTCCAAATAGATTCTAGGGTAGTCTTGAGTGGCATACTAAGCAAGGGAATAAGGAGAAAAAGATTCAAGGCAAAAAGTGTAAGATTTCCTTACTTTTTCATGTCTTCTCCTTCACCAAACCTCTTCTCCTCTTTCTCCTCTCTTCTCCATGGATTTAATGGTTTATTTGGACATGTTTTAGGGCTAGTCTAGTAGAAGAGAAGGAGAATTTGGGAGAGCTCTTGAAAGCATAAGAAAGAGCACTTGAAAAACTTCCAAATAAGGTAATTCTCCAGTGCTAAAGCTTATTCCTCTTAGCTTTTCTTCTTCTCTACCTTTTCGACCAAAATAGGGGGGAGATGTTAGAGACCTTACCTCAACCTTAAGTTGATAGGAATGGGGGTTTTAAAGCCTAAGGAATCCAAGGAAGCAATTAGAATTCAAAAAGAACCATTGGAGAACAACTTATGGCTCTTAGGGTTTTGGATGCACCTTAGCAATTATGAAGCTTTCTAATGATAAATTAGGTTTTTTAAGAGTGTGTATGAGTTCTCAAGACATCTATGAAGCTTCATGGATGGCAAATTCCTTAGGAAAATGAAGAAAACTCCATGGGCCCTTGGATGGTGTATATATCTTGGCCAAGATGAGTTTGTGCACCTCAGGAGAGTTTTCTTTGATTCCAAGGATAGAAATGGCTTAGATATGAATAATAAATACCAAAGGAACTATTGGTTTGAATTTATAAACCATATTTTGAAAGTTAAAAGTTAGGTTCACTTTTTAAGACATAAAGAAGTAACTTAAGTTTGGCTCCTTGGAGTGATTTTGTGAATACTCTAATGAGTTTGAATGGACTCATATGACTTAGATTGAGTGAGAAATTAGAGCCAAGATCTTGAATTAGATTAGTTACTTCATTATGCCTTGTATGGAACCATAATGGTGGCATAAACTAGAAATAGCTTGTGTAGAGTTTATGTGAGGTTAGAGATGGTTCCATTAATGTATTTATGTTTTGTTTGATGTGTCTAGGCCAAGTGAACTAAGCTCCTCCTAAGTGTGGGAGTGAGGCTGAACCAAGGAGCTAGGAATCAAAAGAGGAAATTGTGTTTCTTGCACCAAGGTAGCTTGTAACACCCCAAAATTAATTAAGGTATTAATCATGGGTTTGGGTTAATTAAGAATAATTAATATGAAATAATCGGGTAAGTTAAATGAATAGGAATTTTGGAGAGATAAATTATTAATATGAGTTTGAGATTTAATTAGGATAGAAACTTCATCTAGGCCCAAATTAATGTAGGAGATCATGATAAGAGGATAATGGAGGCCCAATGAGTTAGGTGCAGGCCCAATTTAATTCAATGTGATAGAGGCCTAAGATCTACCTTTTATAGGCTTTTATAATTGGTCCAACAACCTTTGTGTAGACCTAAATCCTTTGAGCTCTTAAAACTTTATCTGGCCCAATTAAAATTCTGCAGCCCAATACATGAAAGCTGGCCCAACAATGCTTAAGTCTGAAGCCCATTTAGTATTGGACCTTTAGGTCCGCCCATGACCCATATTAGATCCAACTTAAAACCCTAAAAACTAACCTAACCACCTCCCCATTCTGCAGAACACAAGAACACAAAAGAGAAATTCAGAGGTTTGAAGGGAGGCTAGGATTTGAGGCAAGAAATTCACCATTTCCCACTTCTAGAGCAAGATTTAGCCAAGGTAATAGTTGTATAATTTAATGCCCTTCTCTTTCTTTTCATTTTGGCCTGATTAGTTTTTCATTTGGAGTATTTTCACTATACCCTAATCTGAAATGTGGTTGTTTAGGATTTTCTTGGTGAAATTTCGTAGGTTGGGGCTGAAGGTGTTATTAGGTAAGTATAAACTCTCCATTTTGATGCATTTTCTACTGGTTTAAGACCCCCATAGTAGACTTATAGTATGGGCCTTAATTTTGTGCAAATTATCCTATGATTTGGAGTGATATATTGATGTTTTTAGTCTAGGGAAGGCAAAATTTGAATTTTGAGGCTCTTGGTGATTGGATAGGCATCCCTTAGGTAACTATTGGTAACTTAATTCTTTGAGCATTGGGTTATTACCACAAATGATGAATGAGATAGTAATGGACTGATAAAAATGAACATTTTTTGATATTATGATTTTAGGAGGATTTTGGTATTGCTGTAGCTTCCGAACTTATCTACAAGTGAGGTAACCAAGACTATATTAATTCCATGCATATATCTATTTTAATTTCATATTTGCTATACATGAATGATTTGAAATGGTGAATGAATTGGTTGGCTATCTATTGTATTGTGATTGGACCTTGTGAATCTATGGTAGAACTATGGTGCGGCTGCCACCCATGAATGTGCTTCGATCTGGCACTGGGTTATGATCAAACCCCAAATGCACTGAGCCCTGATTGTGCTCATTGGGAAATGGGTGCAATGGATGGGCCTCTCCTGGTGTTATTGGCCTTTAACATGTGGAAATATGATTGTTAGTATGGGATAGTAATCATGATAGCCTAATTGTTTCATTTACTGATATGATTGGTGTGTTTTCTGGTGCTTATATGAAATCATGCATATATGTTGATTAAACTGGAATAGATGATGGAATTTGCCTTGGTTACTGAGATTTGCATCTCACCCCATTTCATGGGCTAAATATTTCAGGTGAAGGTTCTTCGAGTAAGGATAAGAGGAAGTAAGTGGATGAACATCCATGAGCTGAGACTTGGTGTGGAGAGCTACACTTGGTTTGAGTGGAATAGAGTAGATACTAATTTTGTTAACCTTTTTATAGTATCATCATATATTTGTATTGCCAAGTTTAGGAGTTTGTATTTTGATAACATAGAATGTAACTAATGAGACATAGGCTTCAAATTAGTTGTTGATGGATGTATGAGCTTATGACACTTATTATGGCTTGTAAACCTATGTCTTAACTGACTATTTAAGTAATGAAAAATGTGATATATTGATTGTGGATTTGAGCTAGAGATACATGAATTATTCGATGAAAACATGTGATATATTGATTGTGAATTTGAGCTAGAGATACATGAATTATTCGATGAAAACATGATTGAATGACCATTATGAGAAATTTATAAATTTGTTGATATAAGACTAATGAATGAGTAAAAGAATCCACCTTTAAATGTTGGATGGGTAATGATATAATGGCTAGGGCAAATCAGCTAAATAGATGCTATTAGAATCTCATAACAAGTGGGAGAGTGGCCCTAGAGAGCCCCTAGATAGAGAGTGGAGAGTATGAGACAAGATTCTAGGAGTTGTAGAATTAGAAGGCATTTCACCGCGGCCAAATTATTATTAGCCGTAACCAATAGAGGCGAAATTACCCAGAGAGAGTACCAGAGAGCAATTTGCCACGGCGAAATGTGAGAGGCAAAACTGGGAGTTGTCTAGAGGGTAATTCATCACGGCTAAATTGGAATTGGTTGCAGCGAACTTTTGCGAGAATTTGTAGGGCGTTCCAAAGAGGAATTAGCTACAGCGAAAGGGGGTATTGGCCGCAACCAATAGTGAGAGGCAAGTGAGGTAGGTTTTAGGAGGCTTCCTTGCTGCGGTGCCATGTAGGTTAGCCACGGCGAAGTTCCAAGCTGCGGCAAAATCTGTAAAGTTAAGGAGTGAACCCAAGAGCAATTGGCTGAGGTGCAAGGACATTTAGCTGTGGCTAATGGTCCCAAACTTTTATTCTAACCTAGAAATCTTAGTTTTTCATATAGTAACCCCAAGGGATGACTTAGAAACATTGGTAGAAGATTCTTGTAAGTTGGTAGAGTCAAAGGCTTATAAATGAATGTTTGTTTTCCTGATGTACATGAGTGCTTGTAATTATATGGTTGATGACTCTAATAACATTAAGGTTCAAATTTTCCTGTATTTTCTGAATGTAATTAGTTGTAATGTCTGGTAATCCCAATTTATGATTATTAATCACGTATTTAACCTTAATTACAATGATTAGAAGTTAGGGTCATCACAGTTAGTATCAGAGTAATGGTTCAAGCAAATGTGTTTGATTTACAACTTTGTGGTTAGAAAACTTGGTAATCATAATGCATGCATGATAGGAATAGAAGCATTGTGACTTAGAAATAACTCTCATACATACATACACTTGCCATGGGTGGAGTTGTATTTTGTTTGCCTTAGGCTGTAGCTTAATGGGGGATGCTTGTGGTTGTGCTTATAGCATTGTAGAGTTAGATGGCTACATGTAGAGAAACAACTGAGATGCTAAGAGAGATGCAAAAGGCCATGGCTGCAATGGCCAACCGAATGAGAGAGCAAGCTGAGGCCTATGAAACTACAGTTAGGGCAATGACTGATCGGCTTCAAAAGCAAGCCGAGGCTCATGCAGCGACTGTACAAGTACTGCAGCAGCTACATGAAAACATGAATAAGCCAAATGAGGAGGTGCTAATGGAAAACCGTGTGGGGGCTGGTCATAACCTAGTACGGGACACCAAGGGGAGGATGGCGACCTTTCTATTGTGTTGGCCAAATTCAGAAAAGCTGATCCTCCATCAATTTTGGGGGAGTTAGACGCTGAGAAAGCTGAGAGGTGGCTGATGCAATTAGAAAAGATCTTTGAGGTTATGACCTGTACCACGAAACAAAAGGCAAAGTTGGCCATCTACAAGTTGGAGGGCGAGGCTGAGCATTGGTGGAGGAATGCCTCCAGATTATTGATTGCAAGGGGGACACCCTTGACTTGGGAAAGTTTTCTAATTACTTTTGAGAGTAAGTATTTCCCACCATTAGTGAAGGTTGACAAGGAAGCCGAGTTTAAATTCCTTGAGTAAGGGGACATGAATGTAGACCAATATGCAGCTAAATTCATTAAATTGTCTTGCTTCTCCTCTTACTTGAAAAGATTTGATGATGAGCCATGGAAGGCTAAAAAATTTAAAAGAGGCTTGAAACGGGAGATTATGGATAAGATTGTATCTCTACAGATCCACAATTTTGATGAATTGGCAGAGAAGTATAGAGTGACGAAAAGGGCTATGATGTAAAGTGAGGCCAAGAGGAAGAAGACCCTAGAGGGTAAGCGTGACCAGGGCATGAAGCCCTTTAGGGGCAGAAGTAAGAAAGGAGCCAATAGCAGGAGTGGCTCTTAGGGTAAGAGACCACCCCCAAGGAATGTCCCCCAAAGAAGAAGCATGGGACCACCAAGAAGTGTAATGAGTACCCCACCTACTTGTGCCAAGTGTGGGAAGAACCATGGGAATGGGCCATGCCTGGTGTGTTATAATTATGGGAAACCTGGACACTATGCACGGTGTCATGAGAGTTGGCCTCATCTATTAAACCACCTACCCAGGGAAAGGTGTTTGCCCTTATGCAGCAAGAGGCTAGTAGATCCCCTAGTCTAATCCGAGGTACTTTTCTTGTCCATAATCATGTCGTAGATGCATTGTTTGACTCGGGTGTGACCTACTCACTTATCTCATATGACTGTGTTAAGTGTCTGAGTCTTAAAATTAACCTGTTGCCATTTAAATTATCTGTGTCTACCCTTACTGGATATTCCATGATTACATCTAATGCATGCTTAAGTTGTATTATACAATTGGATAGTCGTTGTACTACCCTTGACTTGATTTGCATCCCTTTGTGTGATTTTGATGTAATCATTGGCATGGACTGGCTGTCGGCTAATAATGTGATACTTGATTGTAACCGTAAAACTGTTTCCTTACCTACAAATATACTTGAAACTTGTCTTGTGACTGAGCTTACTTATGTGTCTGCCGCCCAAGTTGAGAGGTGCCTTAGGCGTGGTTGCTAAGGGTTTCTAGTATTCTTTTCATTGCATGTTGAGGTTGATGATGGGTTGGAGGACATACCTATGATTAGGGAGTTCCCTGAGGTCTTCCCTAAGGAGTTTAGTGAACTACCTCTGGAGAGAGAGTTAGAATTTTCCATTGATTTGGTACCCAGTACAGGTCCAATTTCTAAGGCCCCATATATAATGGCGCCTATTGAGTTAGTTGAGTTGAAGAGTTAATTATAGAAGCTACTTGAGAAAGGGTTTATTAGACCAAGTGTGTCTTCATGGGGAGCACCAATGTTATTTGTCAAGAAGAAGGATGGTACCCTTAGGCTTTACATTGACTATAGGCAATTGAACCAACAACTGTCAAAAATAAATACCCTTTGTCTAGAATTGATGACTTACTTGACCAATTAGCTGGAGCGTCAGTCTTTTCAAAGATTGACCTTAGATTGGGATATCACCAGCTTAGAGTCAAGGCTGAGGATGTACCTAAAATTGCCTTTAGGACTCAATATGGCCATTATGAGTTCCTAGTTATGCCTTTTGGGTTAACCAATGCCCCTGCCATCTTCATGGATTACATGAATAGGATCTTTAGGCCCTATCTGGACTGGTTTGTGGTAGTGTTCATTGATGACATTCTTATCTACTCTAAAAGTAGTGAAGAGTATGAAGAGCATCTTAGGATAGTTCTTCAAACCTTAAGAGAGCATCAGTTGTATGATAAGTTGAGGAAGTGTGAGTTTTAATTGCAAGAGGTCAAATTCCTAGGTCATGTGATATCGAAAGAAGGGGTAACGGTAGATCCTAGCAAGGTAGAAGCGGTACTAAATTGGGAGAGACCTAAAACGGTGACTGAATTCTGTAGCTTCTTAGGTCTAGCCGGCTACTATAGAAGATTCATTAAGGGATTTTCTCAGTTAGTCATGCCTTTGACAAAAATTAACTAGGAAGGACCAACCATTTGTGTGGGATGCCAAGTGTAAGAATGCCTTTTAGGAGCTTAAGGATAGGCTTACCGCCATACCTGTGTTAGTGATACCTGACCCTAAGGAGACATTTACAATCTATAGTGATGCTTCTAAGGAAGGACTAAGGTGTGTTTTAATGCAACAAGGTAGGGTGATAGCTTATGCTTCTAGGCAACTTAGACCCCATGAGGAGAATTACCTCATCCATGACCTAGAACTAGCGGTTGTAGTTTTTGCCCTTAAGATTTGAAGGCATTGTCTCTATGGTGCCCAATTTGAGGTGTATAGTGATCACAAAAGTTTGAAGTACTTGTTTGACCAAAAGGAGTTGAACATGAGGCAAAAGAGGTGGATAAAATTCCTTAAGGACTATGATTTCTCCTTAAAGTATCATCCAGGGAAGGCGAATATGGTCGCCGATGCCTTGAGTAGGAAATCTATTCACATGGCAATGATGATGCTTAAAGAGCAAAGGTTGATTAAGGAGATGAGAGATTTGAATTTATCAATTTCAATGAATTCTAGTAGCCTTCTTTTAGGAGAATTGAAGATAGAAAATGACCTTAGGAAGAGGATTAAAGAGGCCTAAGAACTAGATGAATATTGGGGAAGAATTTGAAAGCAACTTGGGAGTGGTGAGGTCAAAGATTTTAACCTGTTAGGAGATGGGTTGGTGAGGTACCAGGGTAGAGTGTGCATACCCAAGGATGAAGAGTTAAGAACATAGTGTTATCAGAAACTCATAAGAGTAGGTACACCATTCATCTGAGCACCACTAAGATGTATAAGGATCTTAAGAAGAGCTTTTAGTGGCCTGGGATGAAGTCGAACATAGCGGAGTTTGTTGCTAGGTGTCTAATTTATCAGAAGATTAAGATTGAGCACCAAAGACCCACAGGTTTGCTACACCTTTTAGAAATTTTGAAATAGAAGTGGGATAGTATATCCATGGATTTTGTGATAGGTTTTCCTAGAACATCGAGTTATGATGCTATTTGGGTGATTGTGGATAGATTGACGAAGTCTGCCCACTTTCTACCTATTAAAGCCACTTATCCTCTAGATAGACTAGCTCAACTATATGTTCGTGAAATTATAAGATTACATGGTGTTCCTAATAGCATTGTGTCAGATAGAGACCCAAGGTTTACATCAAAATTTTGGCAGTCTCTACAAGAAGCTTTAGGTACTAGTCTTAACTTTAGCATTACTTATCATCCTCAATCTGATAGACAGACCGAGAGGACCATTCAAACTCTTGAGGACATGCTTAGAGCTAGTGTGCTAGAGTTAAAGGGGAGTTAGGATGTATACTTGCCTTTAGCTGAGTTTGCTTATAATAATAGTTACCATTCCAGTATCCAGATGGCACCATTTAAGGCACTTTATGGGAGGAAGTGCTGGTCACCCTTGTGTTGGGTAGAACTTAGTGAGAGGAGTCTCTTAGGTCCAAACATAGTGGACTAAACCACCTACTAAATAGAACTCATCAGAAAGAAGTTGTTGCCTGCCCAGAGTAGGCAAAAAAGTTATGCGGATAAGAGAAGGAGACTCTTAGAATTTAAGGTAGGAGACCATATGTTCCTTAAGGCTACTTCAATGACGAGTGTAGAATGGTCTATTAGGACAAGAAAGCTCAGTCCTCATTATCTTGGTCCTTTCCAAATCCTTGAAAGGATAGGACCCATGGCCTATAGAGTTGCTTTACCTCCAAACCTGGCCAGATTGCATGATGTTTTCCATGTGTCCCAACTGAAAAAGTACCACCTGGACCTTTTGCATGTCATTGAGCATGAGAATATGCATCTACAAGATGATTTGTCTTATTTGGTTGAGCCAAAAAGGATTGTGGACTCAAAAGTCAAACAACTGCGTAATAAGGACATCCTTCTGGTAAAGGTAGTATGGAAGGGACTTACTTCGGATAAAGCAACTTGGGAGACAGAGGAGGCAATGAAAAAGGATTATCCTGCATTATTTGAGCAAGGTATGTCTAATTTTGAGGACAAAATTTCTAAAAGGAGGGGAGAATGTAACACCCCAAAATTAATTAAGGTATTAATCATAGGTTTAGGTTAATTAAGAATAATTAATATGGAATAATCAAGTAAGTTAAATGAATAGGAATTTTGGAGAGATAAATTATTAATATGAGTTTGAAATTTAATTGGGATAGAAACTTCATGTAGGCCCAAATTAATGTAGGAGATCATGATAAAAGGCTAACGGAGGCCCAATGAGTTAGGTGCAGGCCCAATTTAATTCAATGTGATAGAGGCCTAAGATCTACCTTTTATAGGCTTTTATAATTTGTCCAACAACCTTTGTGTAGACCTAAATCCTTTGAGCTCTTAAAACTTTATCTGGCCCAATTAAAATTCTGCAGCCCAATACATGAAAGCTGGCCCAACAATGCTTAAGTCTGAAGCCCATTTAGTATTGGACCTTTAGGTCAACCCATGACCCATATTAGATCCAACTTAAAACCCTAAAAACTAGCCTAGCCACCCCCCTATTCTGCAGAACACAAGAACACAAAAGAGAAATTCGGAGGTTTAAAGGGAGGCTAGGATTTGAGGCAAGAAATCCACCATTTCCCACTTCTAGAGCAAGATTCAGCCAAGGTAATAGTTGTATAACTTAATCCCCTTCTCTTCCTCTTCATTTTGGCCTGATTAGTTTTTCATTTGGAGTATTTTCACCATACCCTAATCTGAAATGTGGTTGTTTGGGATTTTCTTGGTGAAATTTCGTAGGTTGGGCCTGAGGGTGTTATTAAGTAAGTATAAACTCTCTATTTTGATGCATTTTCTACTGGTTTAAGACCCCCATAGTAGACTTATAGTATGGGCCTTAATTTTGTGCGAATTTTCCTATGATTTGGAGTGATATATTGATGTTTTTAGTCTAGGAAAGGCAAAATCCGAAATTTGAGGCTCTTGGTGATTGGGTAGGTATCCCTTAGGTAACTATTGGTAACTTAATTCTTTGAGCATTGGGTTATTCCTACAAATGATGAATGAGATAGTAGTAGACTGATAAAAATGAACATTTTCTGATATTGTGATTTTAGGAGGATTTTGGTATTGCTGTAACTTTTGAACTTGTCTACAAGTGAGGTTATCGAGACTATATTAATTCCATGCATATATTTATTTTAATTTCATATTTGTTGTGCATGAATGATTTGAAATGGTGAATGAATTGGTTGGCTATCTATTGTATTGTGATTGGACCTTGTGAGTCTATGGTGGAGCTGTGGTGCGGCTACCACCCATGCATGTGCTTCGATCAAGCACCGGGTTATGATCAAACCCCAAATGCACTGAGCCCTAGTTGTGCTCACTGGGGAGTGGGTGCTGTGGATGGGCCTCTCCTGGTGTTATTAGCCTTTAACAAGTGAAAATATGATTGCTAGTATGGGATAGTAATCATGATAGCCTAATTGTTTCATTTACTGATATGATTAGCGTGTTTTTTTGTGCTTATATGAAATCATGCATATATGTTGATTAAACTGGAATACATGATGAAATTTACCTTGGTTACTGAGATTTGCATCTCACCCCGTTTCATAGGCTAAATATTTTAGGTGAAGGTTCTTCGGGTAAGGATAAGGGCAAGTAAGTGGATGAACATCTATGAGTTGAGGCCTCGTGTGGGGAGCTACATTTGGTCTTAGTGGAATAGAGTAGATGCTAATTTTGTTAACCTTTTTATAGCATCATTATGTATCTATATTGCCAAGTGTAAGAGTTTGTATTTTGATAACATAGAATGTGACCAATGAGAAATAGGCTTCATATTAGTTGTTGACGGATGTATGAGCTTATGACACTTATTATGGCTTGTAAACCTGTATCTTAACTGACTATTTAAGTAATGAAATCATATGATATATTAATTGTGGATTTGAGCTAGTGATGCATGAATTATTTGATGAAAACATGATTGAATGACCATTTTGAGAAATTTATAAATTTACTGATATAAGACTAATGAATGAGTAGGAGAATCCACCTTTAAAGGTGCGATGGGTAATGATGTAATGGCTAGGGCAAATCAGCTAGATAGATGCTGTTAGAATCCCATAACAAGTGGGAGAGTGGCCCTAGAGAGCCCCTAGATAGAGAGTGGAGAGTATAAGATAAGATTTTAGGAGTTGTAGGATCAGAAGACATTTCGCCGCGACCAATAGAGGCAAAGTTGCTTAGGGAGAGTACCGAAGAGCAATTTGCCGCGGCGAAATATGAGAGGTAAAACTGGGAGTTCCAGAGAGGAATTAGCCATGGCAAAAGGGGAAATTGGCCGTGATCAATAGTGAGAGGTGAGCGAGGTAGGTTCTAGGAGGCTTCCTCACTGCGGCCCCATGTAGGTTAGCCGCAATGAAGTTCAAGCTGCGGCAAAATCTGTGAAGTTAAAGAGTGAACCCGAGAGCAATTGGCTGCAATGCAAGGACATTTAGCCGCAGCTAATGGTCCCAAACTTTCATTCTAACCTAGAAATCTTGGTTTTTCATATGGTAACCCCAAGGGATGACTTAGAAACATTAGTAGAAGATTCTTGTGAGTTGGAATTAATGGGTAATAGAGTCAAAAGCTTATAAATGAATGTTTGTTTTCCTGATGTACATGAGTGCTTGTAATTATATGGTTGATGACTCTAATAACATTAAGGTTCAAATTTTCCTGTATTTTCTGAATGTAATTAGTTGTAATGTCTGGTAATGCCAATTTATGATTATTAATCACGTATTTAACCTTAATTACAATGGTTAGAAGTTAGGGTCGTCACATAGCTCTCTACTTTTTCTTATGTGCATTTTTTGGTTGTATGATTGTCATTAAATGCTTCTGTGTGTTTGAATCATGAGATATGCCATTTGCTATTGGTTTGTTGCTATGGTACTTTTATACTTCTTGATTTGCTTTTGAAATGTGAGATTGCTCTTTATAAGTGAGATTGTTCCAAAAGTCCCTTGTGTGACAACCCTCCCTTCTAATCATTGTAATTATAGTTAAATATACGATTAATAATTAATTATCAAGGTTTAAGTGGTTACAATTTATCACATTGTGAAAATATGGGAAAAATTTGAACCTTGATGTTAGGGTCATCACCATACCACCTCAACAAAACAAAATTTGCATAAAAGAAATCCTACTACCATAAGGGGTATATGATTCAACCGTCCATCAGTTTCAATACCCAATAACCTTCCACAAGTGTTCCTATATCATCTCTTACCATTACCGTTGAAGAAATTGGGGTTTCTAGGCTAAAAGGAGTAGGTTGGAGACTTGCATCACGGCCTATACCTTCCCCGCCGCGGGCAAGTTACTCTCTGGAATCACTGGACAAATTTCATTGTTGTCGCGGCAAGTTGGACCTTCGCCGCAAGCAACCTATGTGGCGCTGCTATGGAAACGCCTCCTAGAACTATTGTTCTCGACTCCCACAATTCTCACCTTGGTGCAATATATTTACGCCACGGCGAGTTTTGCTTCTGTCCAACCCTTATTTTATTTCCTTGACTCGCGCCGCGACAGGACTTATTACGCTGTGGCAAGTTCCCGTTTTGTCACCCTCCTGGGCAATTTTTTTCCACTTTATGCCTCGATGAGATCTATCAGGCCGCGGCGCTCCTCGCCACTGTCACTCCCCAGGTCAGTTTTCCACCCTTGCGTCACGGCGAGATTAGTTATACTGTGGCGCCTGTCGACTCTGTCTCTCATTTGGCCGCGGCGAGACTCCCTTATGTGACTACATTACCCAAATTTCGCCCCCTACACTCCAAATCTCATCTTAGAAACACTCTAGGTCCACCTTCCCTTATTTTATGTGATTCTAATGGTGTTTATCTACCCTATTTACCCATCAATCCGTCCATTACTATTGCAAAACTTAAATACTACTTCCTACTTGCCCAACTAGCTCATATCAACAAATTCATGAATATATGACAGCAAGAACACATGCATTAGTAGCAATTAACAACCCATGCACATTCCATAGAGATTCCATTCAATAATAGCTTATGTCCACATCCAAGGCATCATATGACTACAATTCCCATATGGTAATCCATATCACAATTTCAACAAAACTACATATATGATACTATAAGTTCATACATTAATATTCAACTATAATGAGACTTAAATCCTTAACGGTTATATTTCAATCAAACAAAATATGAATGCCTACACTTGGCAACATGAATACATGATGATGCTATGTAAACTAATAACAAAATTGCATCTCTACTAAATAAGCTAGCCTAAGTGTAGCCTTCTCCCATATATTGGAGCCTATGGATTTTCATCCACTTGCTTCCCTTTATCCTTACCCGAAGAACCTTCACCTGAAATGTTAATCCCATGAAATGGGGTGAGATATAAATCTCAGTAACCAAGGCAATTCCATCATATATCCAGTTTAATTAGCATATATGCATGAATCAAAATCAACATCAGAAACATATCCATCATATCATCAAATGAAACAATTAGGCTATCATGATTGCTATCCCATACTAGCAATCATATTATCACATGTTAAACGCCATTAACACCAAGAGAGACCCGTCCACGGTACCTACTCCCTATTGAGCACAACTGGGGCTCTGTGCATCTGGGGTTTGATCATAACCCGGTGCTCGATCGAAGCACATGCACTGGTGGCAGCCACACTATAGCTCCACCATGGACTCACAAGGTCCAATCACAATTCAACAGATAGCCAACCAATTCATTCAACATTTCAAATCATTCATATACAGAAAAATATGAAATTAAATCAGATATATACATGGAATTAATATAAACCCCAGTTACCTCACTTGTAGACAAATTTGTAACAGCCATCACAAATCCCAAATTCGGATTAGAGTGCCCTTCACTAGAAAACTCAATATTCCACCCAAAATCCTAAGCAAATTCGTACAGAATTAATACCCATTTTATAAATTAGCTATGGGGGTCTCAAATTAACAAATGAAGCATCAAAATGGAGGGTTTAAACTCACCCAAGGTTAGCCCTAACCTCAAACTACGAATTTCACCAAGAAAATTCTCAAATTCTCACATTTCAGATTTTGGGTAGGGTGAAAATACTCCAAATGAAAACTAATTGGACCAAATTAAAGAGAAAGATGAGGGGATTAAGTTGTATAACTATTACCTTAGTAGAATCTTGCTCTAAATGTGAGAAAATACAGAATTCTTGCCCCCAACCCTAGCCTCCTTCTCAACCTCCGAATTTTGAGATGTGTTTTGTGTTTCAGCAAGTGTGAGGAAGAAGCTGATGTATTAGGGTTTTAGTTGGGTTTAAGTTGGGTCAAAAATGGGTCATGGGTTGCTCCAAGGTCCATCTTCATTTGGGCTTCAGATTTTAAGTTGTTGGACCAGTTTCAAGGTGTTGGGTTGCTGAAATTCAATTAGGCCAGACCAAGTTTTAAGAGCCCAAAGGTTTTGGGTCTGCACAAGGGTTATTGGGCTAATTATAAGAGCCTATATAAGGTGGGTATTGGGCCTCTATCACATTGGATCAAGTTGGGTTTGCACCTAACTTATTGGGCCTCCATTAGCCTCTTATCATGGCCTCCTACATTAATTTGGGTCTAGATGAAATTTCTTTTCCAATTAAATCTCAAACCCATATTAATAAATTTACCTTTCTAAAATCTCCATTTATTTAACTTGCCTAATTATCCCATATTAATTATTCCTAATTAATCTAATTCGTGATTAATACCTTAATTAATTATGGGGTATTACACCTTGGATTAGATGAGGTGAAGCCAAAAGTCCCTAAGGATAGGGGAGACAAGGCCAAAAGTCTCAAGGATGAATGAGGCTAAGTCAAAAGTCTCTAGAAAGTGGGTGAGGCTAATCCAAAAGACTCAAATTATAGGGTGAAGCTAGACCAAAAGTCGCTTGAACTTGTTCTTGGCTTTGACATATATGTATGACATGGAAATTATGATTTGAATGATTTTTGGAAGTGTTTATAGCATACTTATATTCTTTGACATGAATATATGCCTTGTATGCTTACTTGAAAGGGTATAAGAGCTATTGAGATTCTTTGAATCTCACTCTCCCTCACTTTCCATCTACTTGTGTTTAAGTGAAGCCTAAGGAAGGAAAAATGGGAGCCAAGAAGCATAATTTGTAATACTTTAACAATAAAATAGTTTTTTTGTGTACTTTAATGTCAAAGTACATATGTATGGATCAATTTTTAGATGCAAACCCTTGATAAATTGTAAAACCATGTAAATATGTTGTATGAACCAAATGTGGAGCCAAATAAATGAGATTATATAGTTTTGACATCCTTGACCCATGATGTTTATATGTATTTATGCAAGTGGAATGGTGGATTTGAGTTCCATGATAATTTGAACCATTTGGGATGCTTCTATATATTGTCTTTATGTTAAGGGATGTTTTCCAATGGTCATGGATGGTGTGGAAGGCCATTTGGTGCAATTTAACCCTATTATGGTATTAAAAATTGCCATATTCTTGAGCTGAACTGCAAACTGACTAAATGGATGATTTTGCACATGAATATATGTCACACCTACACTTTGCATACACTATAACTTACCATATGGGAGGATCTTGTACTACTAACAGAAGACCCTGTTGACAAGGTCTTAAGTTTTACAAGGTAAAATCCAAGATCCTGTTGACAAGGTCTTTAATTCCATAGTGTAGAGTCCAAAATCCCGTCAACAAGATCCTAGACCTAGGAGATTTGTACTGACCTATCTAGAACGTTTCTAACACTAACCCAAGTATGTCCTATCATCTTTTCATGTAAAGATAATAATCAAAATTTACTTTCATGTAACGTTAAACACTTCTGTTAAATGTAATCATTAAGTCCTACAAAAAGTTTCTCATGTACTATATTCATATAGATCAAAAGAGAGATTAATACTATAATGTTACATCCTCACTGGAGTCAGATTTTACATTCAACACTTGTTCAAAGGATTCATAAGACCAATTACAGTCAGTATGTAACCTATTAGTCGGTTTGTTCGTTCTCTATTTGTCTGGTTCCATTTGTAGCATAGTTAATACTTGTAAAATGGTCAGTTTATAATGAGATAAAATCCCAATAGCTAACAATGTACTCAAGAAATAGACATATAGATAGCACAGATTACTATTTAGGATACATTTGATGCATACTTTGGTGTCGGAGCATGTAATATCTAAGTAGAAGCATATCCTCATTCGTTAGGCTAGGTAGCAGCATATTCTCATTTGTTAGGCTATCGTGCTTTGGTTATTGGCCAATAACAGCAATCTAGTACTCATAAAGAATCATCTTAGTAGATATACATGCAACCAAACACAGCATAGGGACTTCGGGAATTCATCCAGTGCATTAACATAAATAGCGAAATGAGTACAGTGTCAACTGCCTGTTTCGTCATCGTCGTTCTGTCACGTTATTCCTTAGCTCTTGCTGTCCCAATTGCCTTCCTAAATTTCAATCATGCATTGTCTTAATTAAGAATGAGTCATGGTTAATATTTATATTGCAATTAAATTACTAATCCTCCCGTACAAAATTCCTAAACTCCTTTCGTTAGGTAACTATTGGAATTCCTAATTGTAAACAATCACATCTTTGTTTTTTTTTCCTTCTCATTAATTAGTTACTATCTAAGTTATTCATGTGTGGTCCAGTGCAAAGCTAAGTCCTTAGTCCTTATTTTCAAGCTTGATTCTCTAATTCATCATACAAATTCACACTACACTACTAAGAAACAAAAGCTACTCTAGTCTCAATTTAACTACATTTTCGGACCTGTTTTTGTGAAATTTCTTTCCTCCATTAAATGACCTCCAAAAATCATAAAAGTTGTTATAGTGACCCCTTATTATGTTAATTATAAGCTACAGAAACTTTTTTCAAGAATTCCCAAGGATAACCCCTGAACTCCTACTGTTTTGGTCACTACGTCAGTTGAGCTCGCTGTACACTGCCCTTGCTGTTTCTGGCTTTGTTATCCTACCAAATGAGCCCAGAAAATTCTAAGACTTTGTAGACCCAAATTTATACGTCTTAGCTACCTCCCCACCAAATTTCATGCACTAATTCCTTCATTTACCCATTTAACAAAATTATTTATGAAATCAGCCCCAAGCTGTCCCGTACAGAAGCTAAATTGAATTAGTGGGTTGTTTCTTTAATTTACCTTGTTCCAAATATTCTGTAATTTTACAGATTTCAAGTATAAGGGATGTACAATCTGTTATAAAAACTTTGGCTTCAAAATCCTTTTCTAACTAATTCTACAAAGGTAAAACATCCCAGTCCAGAACAAGGAAGCAGCTTAGAACTTACCCTTTATGGAGTCCTTGTACTTTGGTTTATCTTCTCTTCTCTCCTCTTCTATGGCTGTCCGAATTTTCTCCCTTCTTACTACTACTTCCCTCAGCCTAAAATGAGTTAAGGTGAATGGTAACTAATGCAACGGATAGCTCTTGCTTTTTCACTGCTATTAGGTGGCATGAAGGCAAATCACCATTCCTTGACTCGGTGCAATTACTAGGTGGCAGCAGATATGTGTCTTACTCTCATTTAAACTATATATTAAAGGCAATATTTAACTCCTGCTATCAAACCAAATACGGGCATTAGCAAACTACAATTGCATATGTATATATGAAGGTGGGTGGTGCAAGCACGAGGTGGCTTCCTTTGATTTAATTTTCTTGATTTGTATTCCTTTCCATTCTATGACCGGTGCTATCTATGTGGCAGCATTTCCTCCATCTTATTCCTACCTAATACATCCATTATATATATCATTTAAATCCCACGGCAATTGCAAATTTAGGGCACTAACCAATTTCCAATTGAATAATGTGAGTGGAGGTGTAAGCATGAGGTGTCTTATTTGTGCTTTTCTTCTTTCCCATCCTTGTTCGGTGCAAGCTAGGTGGTAGCACATATATATACTCTTCCATCCCATTTAAGCATGAGGTGTAGCTAACCTTTAATTCCCATGGCTAGAAAGATGAAAACAATGGCTAAATGTTATTTACCTACACATGTATATAGCTTGGGTGGTGGAAGCATAAGGTGTCAAGGAGTAATTGCTTAATTATTTTCTTAGCTTCTTGCCTTCATCCAATTCTCTGTCTAGGTGTCTCTACCATCACACGTTGCACCCTACACTCTTTATTTAGCCCACGGCTGCATGTAAGGTCAAGTCATGACTAAATGCTATTTGTACCTATATACATCAAATTTGGATGGTGAAAAGCATGAGGTGGCAAGACTTGCTTATTTAAATTTTAACATCCCACTTCTATTCGATTGTCTTGGTGAGGTGTCTTCATCTCATATTTATAATCGAGTGTGGTGTCTTATATCAATTCTTAGCTCTCCCACGTCACAAGGAAGCAAGCCATACCAATTACCATATATGTATATATATATATATCTTGCATGGTGAAGTATGATGTGTAGGTGTTTTGTTAATTGTAATTCCCTCTTTCCATGGCTCCACACTCTCGTCCATGTTAGGTGTTCTTCCTTATATTATATAAGCCATTTAATAGATGTAATCCATTCCTATCCTCCTGGCTAAAGAATTTAGCAACACTAAATACCATATACATATATATGATCCAGTGAAAGCATAATGGTTAGATGCATGGAACCTATTTGTTTAGGACTCTCATTGGTTCTCCTTGGTTGCTTGCTAGGTGTCTCTACTTTAGGTTATATAACCAATAAGTCCATGAAGTCTATGCCAATTCCTATAACTAAGCATAATTCCAAGTAACCAAGTGAATGCTTATACTCTTGTGTGGTGATGGTGTCAAATGGGTGTAATTAAAATAATTAAAATCCCTTCCTTCCATGTTATTTGACTGAGTTAGCTCTTTAATTAATGTGAGTTACGTTAACAATTACAGAAGGTTCAGAATGTGACAATATAGGTGTTATATAGAGCTTTTCACAGAGTTAAAGAGCACCCAATCTGGATTTTTGGAGAATTTATTATGATTTTTCAAAGTTGGCCAAATTATGCAAAATTCGTCATTGTCACTGTTCATATAGTCAATTTGCATTTCTATGTCATTCATGGGTCAAATGAAGTCCAATGCTCATGAAATTTTAGAGGAATATAGATACATCTTAAGCTTTCTATAGCTACTGAGAGCACCCCATTTGGAGCTCTATAGAGAAAGATATGAATTTTTGAAATTCTAGTATAGCTATAGGACACCACCTAGACTTGATGTACTATTTTATTGAATTTGCTAAGCCAAACATAGTTGTTTTTATATGAAATTTTTACAGTTGTTAAGGAATTTGCATGAGTTTGATTTTTCTAGAATTAATTATGATTTTTTGAATTTTGTATTAGAATATGTAATCTAGAAAATCTGCAACTTGGAATTTGAAATCTTGATGCTTGGCTTAAACCTAAATTGTAAGTTTGAAATTGTGGTGTTTCTTATTCATTAAGTGTGTTATGGATGGAAGGAAATGTTGGTAAGGCCAAATGGTCCATATGATTAAAATTGAATTATTTTGGCTTATGATAACGTATAATTCCAAGGCTAAAAGTGGTAATTTGATAAAAATGGAACTTTTATGCTACTTGTACTATAGTTTGGATGATATCTTGATATGGTGTGATGGGAATACTAACTTTCTTCCTTTTAAAGCTGAACTAGAATGTGTTCTATCTTATGTTGAAAGTAGAAAGAAAATAGTTTAGATTAACATTAAAGAAAGTATGGCATAAAGATTACAAAATGAAGTTGAGGAAATTCAACATAACATCCCTTGAAAAACTATGAGGGATTACATAATTCCATCTACTCGAGTAGCTAAATTAAGCATAAGAAAGTTGTCTATTAGTGTAACTACATTTGAGAGTAAAGTTGCAATGATTATGATTGTGTAAACTTTGGTCCAATTTGGTAGACTATCTTATGAAGACCCAAACCAACATCTGGCATATTTCCTAATAATTTGTGTAACATTTAAAGCAAACAAAGTCTCTTACGATGCTATATTCAGCTAAGATTGTTCCTTTCTCTTTGAGGAACAAAGCATGTGTATATCTTTATTTATTGCCAACTAGTAGAATTAGCACATGGGATGAGAGGGTAGAATGACTCCTTACCAAGTATTTTCCATTTGCTAAAATTACATCACCATGTTTCTTCAATGAGACATGGAACCATCTACAAAGCATGGGAGAGGTATAAGGACTTGTTAAGAAGATGTGCTCATTATAGTTTGATGCTTTGGCTTTAGATGTGGATTTTCTATGATGGGTTAACTATTAGTAGCAGAGCAATAGTGGACACTATAACTAATGGGTTAGCCATGTGTAATGCATCTAAAGTGTACCTGAGTTTGTTAGAGTTTGTTTGAGGCTAGATGTAATGTCCGATGTTTGTCAAATGATGAAAATAGATACACTTTCAAAGCAAGTCCTCTGAAATGAATTAGTTAAGGTCCCAACAAATTTAAGTAGCATTCTAGGCTCCTAAAAATAAGAATCTCAGGCTCAGATGGAAAGAAAAACGGAGCTAGAACAAAGAAACAAATTTTAACGAAATGTTGACAAAATGTAATGGAATTTTCATAATTTTGAGCAAATTTTAGAATTCTCACAGGAGGGCTTTTTAAATGGCAAATTTAAGTTACCCAAGGCCCTGTGTAACATCTAGTTTTCAGAAAATGTGAGAAATGTAACATACAGTTTCTCTACCAATGAACAAAATTCACCGGATATAAAAGGAAGTCCCCCAAAATGAGAAACTTAAGGTCACAAAAAATTTGGGAAACATTCTAAACTCCTAAAAATGAGAATCCCAGGCTTAGATGGAAAGAAAAACGGAGCTAGAATGAAGAAACAATTTCTTACGAAAAGCTTACAAAACATAATGGCATTTTCATAATTTTGAGCAAATTTTGGAATTCACACAGGAGAGCTTTTTAAATGAACATTTTGAGTTCCCCAGGGTTCTCAGAGGCCTTAAAAACCATGGGAAGCCCCAGGACAACTAGAACCCCTTCGATGGACGTTTTCCAACGTCGATATACCTGAACTTTAACGGATTCGTTCGAGAAGGTTTTAGCTCCAATTTCAGTGATTCCAAAGGAATTTTATTTATTTGGGAACCTAAATTTTATAATGGAAAAGAAGGTTCTCAAAAAGGAGCTAAAACGAAGGAGAAACGAAAATGCCAAGAATGAAGGGCAAAATGGAAATTTTTGAAAAAGTGCTTCTTCCTCCCTTATAAATAGGTGGTGTCTCACACTCTCCCTCACTTGGCTTCAGATTATTCTGCCCTAAATCAGAAGAAGAACCCTAGGAGAGTGGCCCACCAAGGGAAGATGAAAAGAGAGAGAAAATCCAAGTTTAAGGTATGTTTCCATGGTAGTGTTTCATGCTTTTCTTCATCCACACCTCCTCTCCTCCCTTCTCCTTTGATTAAAATGGAGTTTATAAATCTGATTCAAGGGAGAAATTTAAGGGAAAATTCGGATTTGAAGAGAGGAGCTCAAAGAACACAAGATTCAAGTGAGAAAAGCAAGAAAACCAGGTAATTTCTCTTCCTATGGTTGTCATCTTTGGTTCCCTTCTCCACCATTTTGCCCCACTTGAGAAAATCCTAGGAGGAGATGATTTTTAGGCAGAACCAAGTATGAATCTAAGGAAAAAGGTGTGGAGATTAAGAATATGCAAAGGGAATTATCAAAAAATCATTAGATTTCAAGATGCAAATTCTAGGATTTTGTGTGCACCTTCTAAAATCTGATTTCATGTGATAATTCCTAGGCCCAATTAAGACTTTAAATGAGCTCCAAAAATCCCTAAGATGCTCCCCACATGCTTCCTCCTTTAAGGAAACAAAGAGAATTCCAAGGAGGCCAAAAAGGGGCTATGTCTCGGCCAAGCATGGATAGAGTAGCTAGGGAGAGTTTTAAATTTTTTCAAGCCCATTTTTGTGTCATATATGATGAATGAATATGAGGGGAGGCCTTGGAAAAAATTTAGAACCCATGGAAAGTGAATTGGTGCCTTAGGTTTCATATTATGACCTAAAGAAGCAACATGTAGTTATACTCTTTGTTTTAATTGTGTGATGACTCCAAGAGGCTTAAAAGGAGTCAAGAATCATGTTTGAAAGGAAAGAATGGAGCCTAGAATTTATTTGAGGGGTGTTGCTTCATTAGGTGCATTTATGGACCATAATGGAGTTTATAGAGCCACCTAGTGTCTAAGCAAGTATGTGGCCTTAAAATTGAGTTCTTGAACCTAATTGACTCCCATAAAATGTATCTAGGCCAAGAGGAAGCATCTTCACAAGTTTATGGGTGTGTGGCCGAAGCAAGGGAGGGAATTATAAATGAAAAAGTGTGTGATTGTGTGCAAGATAACTCTCTCTACTTTCTCTCATGCATGGATGTGTGTTTAACTTGTCCTAGAATGTGTGTATGTGTATTTTCAAGCCATGAAAAGTATGCTAGCATGATTTTATATACCATGGTTTCATGATGACATATTATGTTTCTAAATGATGTTATGATGTGTGCTTGGGTTTGCATGAGTGTGGTGAGGCCAAGAACCCTTAGCTATGGTGAGGATGAGCCAAGAGCCCTTAGAATTGGTTGAGACAAAGCAAAGAGTCTTCTAAAAGCAAAGTGGGCTCCTAAGAGCATGGTTGAGTCCAAGAATGCATTAAAGAATAGGTGAGGCAAGTCCAAAATCCACAAGAAATTAGGTGAGCCAATCCACTTGCTTGGCAAGCCTTTGTATGCTATGTATGACTTTCTTGAATGATGAAAATGATTCTTGAATGTTTGCACATGTCTACATGCCATGCATGCATTTATGAGACTTGTTTGCATCCATTATATATGATTGAATGGGAGATGAGCTATTGGGATTCTTTGAATCTCATCCCCTCCTCTCTAATGATCTAATATGCTAGGTGGACCAGGTGGACATGGTAATGGAAGCCAACCACCTTGAAGGAAAAAGTTTGATAACAAAGTGTTGGAGTTTTGTCACTTTAAGGCCATAATAGTGTCTAATGTTGTAATCCAATGATGTATATGGTCTATGACTTCTTAGACATGTGTAATTATGATATTATGTGATGTATAAATGTAAGAATATGATGCATGAACCTTAGAATAGAATTTGGGTATGTAATGTGAAGATATGCATTTTGGAAAGTTTGATGTAATGTGTATATGTATGGATGAAAAGGCCAAAATGAGATGCATGAGGTTTGGGACCATTTGGGCAGCTTAAAAAAGCCCTAAATGTGCTTTTAGAATTGCCCAAAAGGTGCCAAAACCAAAGCAAAGCCAATTGGGAATTTTGGTACCCTCCATGGAGCTAAAATTGACCATAATGGAACCCTACGTCACATTTTAGACAAATGACCTCTTCTTGTTATGATATTTGGCAGATATTTAGAACTTGGCGAGAGCTTTTTGGGAAGATAAAGAACATAATTTTAGGAGGTCTATAGAATATTTGATGAATTTTCAAAGTTGACAATTTTTCTGGTATTGGTTTGTTGTATTATTCATTTTGTCCGAAAATGAAATCTGTCACACAGGGCCCAAATGATGTCCAATTGCCACAAAATTTTATACAAAGAAACTAGATATTCACAGTGATTTGTGCCAACTAGAACACCTCATTTGGAGGTCTAGAGAGGGAGATATGAATTTTTGAACCTTCTGTCCAGTATCAGGAGATTTACCCGACCTGAGTTACTGTTCCATTGAATTTCGAGGTCTGGGCTACCTGAGCTGGTTTGAAAATATTTTTTTCCCTCTAGCTAACATCCACAACTTTCTAGATTGGTATTATTTGCATGGATTGGAATTAATTGGACATTTTGTTTCTGCAGAAATCTATGACAGCATCAGGAGGTAGTTTGACCTCTGGACCTTTTCAGATGTCAAACGTCCCCTATGGTGGATGTTATGGTCTGGGAATATTTTTAGTGTGAGGTAGACATCTGTAGCTTTCTAGAATAGCTAAGAATGTATGATTTTAATTTTTTTAGAATTAGTTATGAATTTAGTCAGAAAAGAGCCAAATTCTGACCGAAAATACGTATAAATATTTTGAGCTTTCCTTTGCGTTCCATGAGTTATAGGCTACATTTTATGATCCAAATGAATTGTATTCATGTAATTAAATATGGGAATGTATTGTATGAACTCACACTATCTGCGTGACACCTAACGGAATTTTTATACATGACGCGACATAAGAAATTGAATTATTTTAACTCCTTTTCTTGCTCCTTCATGGAAATTATGAATGTGAGACATGTAAAAGTTGTGATATGAGCTAGAAATATATGGTGTTACACCCTAAAAACCATGAGAAGCCTCGGGACAGTTAAAATCCCTCCGGTGTGTCTTTTCTAATATCAGTTGATCTGAACTTTGGCTCCTTCATTCGGGAAGGTTTTAATTCTGATTTGAGAAATTTTGAAGGAATTTTATAAAATTGGAAACCTAAATGTTATGATAGAAAAGACGGTTCTAAAAAAAGAGCTAAAATGAAGCTAAAATGAAAATGCCAAGACATTGGAGTTTTTGAAAGATGGAAGCTTCTTGAACTCTCCTTATATTTCTCCCTCCTTCTCTCCTTTCTAGACTAACTTAGTTCTAACCCAAAACCAAAGAAATAAGCTAGTTCTTAGGTGCACCAAGGGAGGGGATTTTGAAGGGAGAGAAAGCTAATAAAAGGTAAAAAACTTCATGGAATTTTAAGCTTTTTCTTTAGCAAGTTATTTCTCCTTATTCTCCTCTTTATTTTCATGGGTTTAATGATGTTTTTGGGTCTGTATGGAGGGCAAAATAGAGGTGGAATTCTTGGATTTGAGGAGAGGAGGCCAAGAAAGGGAAGAATCATCCAAGAAATCAAGGAAAAATAAGGTAAAACTTCATTCCCATGGTAGCTACTCCTTATCCCTTTCTCTCCTTAGTTCATCCAACCTAGGGAACTTCAAGAAGGCATGGAATTTAGGCAGAACCAAGGGTGAATCTTAGGGAATTGAGTGTGGAGAATAAGAATATGCAAAGAAAAAAACAACAAAAGAACTATTTGATTACAAGATAGAAAACCTAGGGTTTCAAGTGTCTCTTGTAAATTTTGAATTAATATAATGATTCGTAGGTCTAAATGAGTGCTTGGATGAGATCTTAAGATCCCTATAAGGCTCCTCACATGCATCTTCCATCAAGGAAACTCCAAGGGTGCCAAGAAGAAGCATAGCCTCAACCTAAGAGACTTGGAGTACCTAGGGGAAGTTTTAATTTGTTCCAAACTTATTTTTGAGTCATATATGGTGGAAGAGGATGTGAGGAAGCCTTAGAAAAATTTTAGAAGTCATAGAAAGTGAGATGGTATCATAGGTTCCATATTATGGTCTAAAGAAGCAACACCTAGTTAGGCTCCTTGTTTTAATTGTATGATGGCTCCAAGAGGTTTAAATGAAGTCAAGAATCATAAATGAAAGGAAAGAATGGAGCTTAAAACTCAAATAATGGATGTTGCTTCATTAGGTGCATTTAGGAACCATAAATGAACCATAAGACAAAGTTAAAGTTCCAAGTAGATAGCTAGCTTTGAGAATGGTTCTAAGAGTATAATTGGTTCCTATTTTATGTATTTAGACCAAGAGAAATAAACCTCACATCATTGTGAGTGTGTGGCTGAGGAAGGGAGGTACAATTCTAAGGAGAAAAGTGTGTGGTTGCAACAAAGGTAGCTCTCTTCTCTTTCTCTTGTATCACCATATATTTTTAGCTCATTTCATACCATCTATTTGCCTCATATCAAGCAACTAACAAGGAGGCAAGGAAAATTAGAATTAAATAATGTATTTCTTAGTGTTGTGTCGCATATAAATTTTTTTTCAGAGTCTCACGGGCCATATGGACTCATACATCACATTTTCATATTTAATTACATGAATACAACTCATTTTCATCATTAAAAGTAGCATACATCTCATGGAACTCAAAGGGAAGCATAAAATACATGTGTATATTTTCGGCCAAATTTTCCTCTCATAAATTTTGGAAAATCATAACTAATTTTAAAAAAATCAAAATCATCTATTCTTGGCCATTCTAAAAATCTACACGTCTACTTCATACCAAAAATATGTCTAGACCATAACATTCAATGCAGAGGACATTTGACAATCAAAAAGTTTCAGAGGCCAGGCTGTCCACTGGTGCTGTCACAAAATTCTGTAGCAAAATTAAAAAATGTCCAATTAATTCCAAAAAACATTCAATCTATACAAATGATACTAATCTAGAAAGATGTGGATGTTAGCTAGAAGAGATAAATAACTCCAAACTAGCTCAAGCACATCCAGGCATCAAAAATTAATCCAACAGTACCTAAGGTTAGTTGGAGTTCCTAATATTGAACAGAATCTTTAAAAATTCATATCTCCATCTCTAAACATCAAAATTAGGTGCTTCTAGTTGGCATAGGTCACTAGAAATGTCTAGTTTTTCTTTATAAAATTTCATGGCAATTGGACATCATTTAAGCCCTGTGTGATAGATTCCATTTTTAGACTTGAGTGAACAATAACATGACTAAAACCTAATTTTTACCAACTTTGGAAATTCATCAAATATTTTCTAGACCTACGAAAATTCTATTCTTTAGCTTTCCAAAAAGCTCTCAATAATCTGTAATTACATGCCAAATCTCATATTAAGAAGAATGCATTTGGATAAAAAGTGATATAAGGTTCCATTATGATCAATTTTGGCTCCATATAAGATACCAAAATGTCCAAATAGCTTTCCTTAGGGTTTGGCACCTCCTGGTCAAGTCTAAAAGCATAATTAGGACTTGTGTGAACTGTCCAAATGATCCCAAACATCATGCATCTCATTTTGGCTATTCCACTTCTATTTATACATGAAATTCAATAATGTAAAGTTGCCATTACATGACCAAAATGAGTATTTCCATACATATAACCCTAGCTCTCATTTATACACAATAATTTAACATAATTATACATGCTTATAATATCATAGGTCATATACAACTAGGGATTTCATCAATTGCTATCCATAAGGCCTTAAAGTAGCAATTTCAAGATACTTTGATGCCATGCTCTCATTTTCAAGGAGGTTGGCTTCCGTTACCTTGCTTTCTTGGTCTACCTAGCATGTTAGAACATTGGAGAGGAGGGAATGAGATTCAAAGAATCCCAACAGCTCATCTCCCATTCAATCATACATAAAGCATGCAAAACAAGTCTTACAAATGCATGCATGAGCATGTTGTTATGTGTAAACATTCAAGAAGCATTTTTATCATTTGAGCAAGTCATGCATGACATACAAAAGCTTGCCAAGCAAGTGAATTGGACTTGTCCATTTACTTATGGATTTTGGACTTGCCTCACCCATTCTTTAAGAGGTTCTTAGACTTAACTATACTCTTGGGAGTCAACCTCATTTTTGAGAGACTCTTTACTCTGTGTCAACCAATTTTAAGGGTTCTTGGCTCATCCTCACCATGGCTAAGGGTTCTTAGCCTCACCACACTTAAGCAAACTAAAGCAAACATCATAAACATCATTTGAAAAACATAATACATCATCATGCTACCATGGAGCAAGAGCTCATGCTAGAACATTTTTCATGGCTTGAAATACATACATACACATTCCAAGACAAGTAAAGCAAGCAATCATGCATGAGAGAAGGTGGAGAGAGCTACCTTGCTAGCATTTATACACTTTTTCCTTAAGCCTTGAATCCCCTCCCTTGACCTCACACACCCAAGAAGGTGGAGATCATTCCTTTTGGCCTAGACATAATTTATGGAAGCCAATTAGGTTCATGGAATTAATTCAAAGGCCACACAACTTGCTTAGACTCTAGCTTGGTCTATAAACCTCTTTATATTTCCAAGAATGTACCAAATGAAGCAACACCCATCAAATAAATTCTAGGCTCCATTATTTTCTTTCAAATATGATTTTTGACCCCTTTTAAGCCTCTTGAAGTCATCACAGAATTAAAATAAAGAGCCTAACTATATGTTGCTTCTTTTAGTCATATTATGGAACATATATGGCCAAATCACTTTCTATGGTTTCTAAATTTTTTCAAGGCTTCCATTCATCTTCATTCATCATATATGACTCAAAAATGGGCTTAGAACAAGTTAAAACTATCCCTAGGTACATAAACTCCCTTAGGCTGAGACTAGGAAGCTTGATGATTTCCTTGAACTTTGCTTTGTTTTCTTGATGGAGGAAGACGTGGGGAGACTTCTAGGAATCTTAGGATCTCATTTAAATTCTTATGTAAACATAGGAATCAAGGTATCAATTCAGATTTTATAAGGAACATATGAAACCCTAGGCTTTGCATCTTGAATTTCCATAATTATTTATTCTCTTTGCATGTTCTTAATCTCCACACCCTTTTTCTTAAGAATCACCCTTGGTTTCACTAAAAAATTAAACCCTCCTAGGATTTCTTGAGTGGGGCGAAATGGTAGAGGAAGAAGAGCAAGGGTAGTAACCATGGAAGAAGAAATTACCTTGTTTTCTTATTTTTTCTCACTTGAATCTTGTCTTCTTTGAGCTCCTCTCTTCAAATCCGAATTTTTTCCTTAATTTCTCCCTTAAAATAGATTCATAAACTTCATTATAATCATAGGAAACAAAGGAGAATGGAGGAGAAGAGGTTTGGAAGGAAGAAAGCATGAAAAACTACCAAAATTTCATATTGTTTTGCTTGAATTTCTCCTCCTTTTCTTCTTCCTCTTGTGCACCTCATCATAAGGCTTCTTTCTTTGGTTTAGGGCAGAAACATATGAGGCTACATGAGGGTGAAAGTGGGGCACCACTTATATATATAAGGGAGGAAGAAGAACTTTTCAAAAAAATTTGTTTTGCCCTTCGTTCTTGGCATTTTCATTTCTAATTTGTTTTAGCTCCTTTTTTAGAACTTTCTTTTCCATTAAAAAATGTAGGTTCCCAGTTGAGTAAAATGCCTTTGGAATCACTTAAATCGAAGCTAAAACCTTCCCGAATGAATTCGTCAAAGTTCAGATACACCAACATTAGAAAACATCCACAGGAGGGGTTTTAATTATCCTAAGGCTTCCCATGGTTTTTAAGGCCTCTGGGAATCCCGGAGAATTCAAAAATTTTATTTAGAAAGTCCTTCTATGTGAATTCTAAAATTTGCTCAAAATTATGAAAATGCCATTACGTTTCATAAGTTTTTCGCAAGAAATTATTTTTTTCATTCTAGCTCCGTTTTTCTTTTCGTCTGACCTTGGGATTCTCATTTTTAGGAGTCTAGAATGCTTCTTAAATTTGTTGGGACCTTAACTAAGTCATTTCGGGAGACTTTCTTTTTGTATCTGACGAGTTTCATTCATTTACAGAGAAACTGTACGTTACGTTTCTCACATTTTGTCTCATTTTTAAAGAATCGGATGTTACATTTCTCCCTCATTAAATAAATTTCATCCTTGAAATTTGGGGTATGCTTTCTTCTTGCTCTTTTTCTCTTCTGGCTAACTGCTCTTTTCTTTCCCTTCTTCCTGGCTCTGTATAATTTTCTCAGCAATTTCACTCGTTTGGATTTTCTCTCAGCCAAGGGATTTTTGTTGCTAGCCTATAATAAAAGCTCTATTATTATAGAGTACTAGCTAATTCTTCTCATAAGGAAAAGAAATTTCTAACTCTAGAGGCTTATCTTGGAAGAGCTTACTAATCATATCGGGTTACTCTTAACCCAATCGTAGGGGTTAACGTTTCTTTTAATGGACTCATTTACATATCTCGAGAGGTAACTTGTTTTGTATCAAGTCTCTCCGTGTCCTTTCTTAATGGCTTCTCATAACATCTCATTATCTTTTCTAATCATTACAGCCATCAGAGATTTCTATTTATCTGCTTACTTATTTACATGTTTCGTTCACTGTTCATCTCTACATTCTTTCTTACTAGCTCATCTCATGATTATAATTCACATTTCTTTCTATCATAGGCCTCACATCTTAGTTACTTATTGGGATTACAACTCCTTTGAAGAGTTTTTACTTTCAATGATTCCAGCTTCTCTATTTACTACTACATCTGTCTTTATAGGCTGGGACTTTTTCTCACTTTCTTTACTCACTTACAGTGGCATTTTATAGTCCCTCATTTCAATATGATAAGCCTAATGTATATATATCTCATACTGGCACCACTGACTACTACTTAGCTCTAGTGAGATGCTAGCTATACTCATAATTTTGCTTACTGGAGACGAATTGTACCACTTACCTCATGTAAAACTGCACCTGACCCCTTTTTGAATACATAGACTAGCATGTGGGAATCTCTCTATCCCTTGGTCAGGGAAAATGTCTGCTAGGTAGTGGTTCATCTGGCTCTAACTTTGGAAAGCTAATTTCTTACTTTCCTTATCCCATGCACTATGCTCATCTCTTAAGAGAGCTAGTCAGTGGCCTAACTTTCTAAGTAAAGCCTTTATATCACTATGGTAATGGTTTACCAGACTCAAGAGGTCTGTAGTCTCTAAGAAGAAAGCTAACTGAAACTGTACTAGTCTCTGAGGTTAATTGCTCTATAAAACTATCTCAGGCCATCATCTCACCAGAGAACTGTCATGCAGTAGCTAAGGTTCTCTATAACTCTATAGGATCTACTGTGACCCCTGGGTCTATTGCAACCTCTCAGAGCCTTGCTAGGGTTTGTTGTAACCCGTTGTGATATACTAGGTTCTATTGTGATCCATCTCTAGAAAACGTCAAAACCTAAGATTGCTGTATTTGGTAGTAAAATACATACTCATTAAAACTAGTTGCCATCACTCATAATAGCTGAGGCTAAACTCAGAAGTACATCGTGCTCTTTGTGCAAAGTGGGTTCTGTGTCATCTCATTTTCTAGGATCCTATCATACTGATACTCAGGAGCATCTTAATTTTTGTTCATCGCTCCCTATAGGATCCTTAAATTTCCACTTTAACCCTTTTTCACTTGGGCTTTCTTTCCTTACTCTATTAACTTACTTACTTTGGATGTACTCATTTTAACCTTCCTCTCATATCCTACAATTTCTAACTATACCTACATTCTACTTTTAAGTGCTTTGGCACTAGGGCATCTCACACACTGAGTGTGGCTAACATCTCGGGTAAGAGAGAGGCTATACATTGGTCCCTTCTCCTTTCATTTACATGTACTATAAGGGACTCAGATCATACATACTGAACTTATGTTTTCTAAATCTAAACATTCCTTACTAGGGATTCCTTTCTACATATTTTTCTTATTATTTTGATATCACTAGAATCCTTTTACCTCTCTTTTCTGACTCATCACGTTCCTTAACTAGGATACCTTTTGATTATTGGGACACTTTGGTGATTGATGTTGTCATTTGCTATGCACTTAAGCCACATTACTACTAGGATGGCCAGACCCAATATTATGTAACCTCTGTTGCAAGCAAACTATAACATCAAACACTAATACACTGATGCTTTATGACTGAGCTCAGAGTCATTATCACCTGTATATTACAAGTTTCCTAACAATCTAAAGTATTCCTTTCTTACTTTCCTCTATCTGCCCTATTCTTGTAGAGTGCTCAGGGAAAATAAGATTCTTCCTCTGCTTCATCCCAAGATTCTTCTACATTGCCTGACTATTTTTACTTTAGGTACTATCATGGAAAAAGGGCATCTATGCCAATGACAAGTGTGCTTTCTTAAGTACTCAAGCATGTTAACTGAATATTTATCCTTGATCTTTTATGTCCTCGACTTGAACATTGTCATATTTTCTCTTTCTCTTATCTTTATTATCCTTCTACTTAGAAAAAAGGATATTCTACTACTGGCTATCTCTATTACCAATTTAGGTTTCTTTATGCTTAAGAGCACCTACATTTTTCTTAGGTTCCTCTACTTGTTCACTCTTTGTAACATCAAGGGGGTCTACTTTTCGCTCATATTCTTACTCTATTCTTAGCTATACCATCCCTTGGTAAGAAGAATTCTATTTCATAAAATCCTAGGAATTATATTCTGTGGCGCTCTTGGCTTATACTCTTTCTTTACATAATGCAAGACTCACTTTCTTAGGCAGTATCTAGCTCCCTCGAGCTTCCCTGAAGGTATTAGGGCACTAACTATTTGTCCCAGCTCATTTGTATGTTCAAATCGGAGCTAGGCTTTCTCTCTATTTAACCTCTTTAGCCTCATCCCCAGGAGCACAGTATACTATTCTAGGGTTTTACTAACCCAATCTAGGACATGTACTTTTAATGTCTAGATTTTATCTCACTGAAGACTTATGCTCTACCGGGTACTCTAATCACATACGTGCGTTAACCCCTACATTATTCTTATCTTAGGGAGCTCATCTGACTATTTATCAGATCCCTATCTATTTACCTTTTTAGCTCAATTTACTCATTTAATCATTATTAAAGTGAGGGCATTTTTTCTATAGCTAGTTTCTCAGCTCTTCCTTGCTTCCTTTATCACTATACTTTATAACTTAGGCGGTCTATTTAGGGAAATTTGCTAACCACTATTAGGTGGTTTCCCTGATTCAAGATGTCTCATCTTTTCTTTCTCGATCCAGGGAGAACTTTCATTGATCCTTTCATTCACATATCTCACCTGGAACGATGCCACTGGTCATCTCCCCAGGCCTTAACTTATGCTAAACCTAGGCTAGCCATCTCATCAGACCTGTAGTTTACTAACTATCCTCATTCTTTTCTGAGCCTCTATTATTGGCTACTTATACTTACTTCTAGGTGTTACCTATGAGGTACACTTTTCTAGGCCACTCGCTATGTGCCTCACTACTAGTAGTGTTATCTTACATTATTTTGAGGCTACACTAATATTCTATCATTCAATGTCTCACAAGATAGCACCCTAGGTTGGAGTCAACGCCTTTAGGGCTGGTCTTAACAACCTTATCATCCCTGCATCTAACTTTTTCTATACTAAGCTCTTTCTCAATCTCAACTGCTAGGCCTACTAATCATCTGTTACTTACTGACCTTTTGTGATCGTTTATTACTCTTTTTCCTTATTGATACTAGCGGATCCCACTTTCTATGGGTCAACTAATCCCTTATCATTTTATTCTTCAAGTTGGCCTGAATATAACTAACAAGGCATTCATACTACCATTCACCACAGCTAACATATCATTCGCCACGGCTAATTAGCCTCAGGTTCACCCTAGTTTTTCTGTCTAAGTATTGGCCGTGGCTAACTTTTTAATTGGTCGTGGCAAGAAACTCTCTAGATTGCCTTATTGCTTCATGGAATAATTGGCCGCAACTAAGCAATTAATTGGCTACGACTAATGGCCTCTGATTTGCTTACCTTTTCATGGATTGGAATTTCATCTTTAGCTACTAACCTGAGCCTCATTGCCTCTATATCTAGCCCATCATCAAGCTAGAGGGTCCCACCTATTGCTTCATTCGTGTATAGCTAGTTGTTACCTCTAGGCTGTCAGGGCTCTAAAAGGTATAGCTTGTAACTCAAACTCCTAACCTTTTGGGCTCTAATACTTATCTAGGCATTTGGGTGTTGTGGCTAGGGGATAACTCTCTTTATCATTCCTCTCTAAATTGGTCCTGTGCAGCCGCAGTCTCATCTCATACCGGGCCACATCATTACTTTTCTCTGCATTAAGCAGGACATCTTGGAATGGTCTAAGTATGACTAACGGGGAGAATTAGGCCTCACATACTCTCTTTAGCAAGCCTATTCATATTAACAAGATAATTTCTCATCATTTATATCTAGGGCTTGCCACTGATCCTGATGAACTATCACATCTCATAGAGCTCCAGCCATCGGATTCCTTCGCTCTGCTTAAGTTATTCTAGAGGCCAATCATTCTCGATGACTACTAGCTACTCTGAGACCATCGTATAACTTACTTATCATGAATATATCCACAAACTATCTTCACACATCCAAAATGTCTCACACAAGACTTTTCATACCTATACAAGCCCTTTACATAACCCCATTGCTACATCCTCAAGCCAAATCCACTCTGAGAGAGCCTAGAACTTTTCTCTGATACCAAAAATGTAACAACATATATTTCTAGCTCATTTCATACTATCTCCATTCCTCATAACAAGCAACTCACAAAGAAGCAAGGAAAAATAGCATTAAATAATGTATTTCTTAGCGTTGTGTTGCGTATAAAAATTTTCTTCGAAGTCCCGTAGGCCATATTGACTCATACATCACATTATCATATTTAATTACATGAATAAAACTTATTTACATTATTAAAAGTGGCCTACATCTCATGGAACTCAAAGGGAAGCATAAAATACATGTGTATATTGTCGGCCAGATTTTTCTCTTTTCTATCATAAATTTTGGAAAATCATAACTAATTCTAGAAACATTGAAATCATGCATTCTTGGCCATTTTGAAAAGCTATGCGTGTCTACTTCATACTAAAAATATGTCTACACCACAACATTCAAAAAGGTCTAGAGGTTAGGCTGTCCATAGGTGTTGTCACAGAATTTTGCAGCAAATTTAAAAAATATCCAATTAATTCCAAAAAAATCCAATCCATGAAAATGATACCAATCTGGAAAGCTGTGGATGTTAACTAGAATGGAGAATAACTCTAGACTACCTCAGGTACATGTAGGCATCAAAAATTAATCAAACAATACCTGAGGTCAGTTGGAGTTCCTAATACTGGACAGAATCTTTAAAAATTCATATATCCCTCTTTAAGCATCAAAATGGGTGCTTCTAGTTGCCACAAGTCATTGGGAATGTCTAGTTTTTCTGTATAAAATTTCATGGCAATTGGACATTATTTGAGCCTTGTATGACAGATTCCATTTTCGAAATTGAGTGAACAGTAACATGACCAAAATCATAATTTTAACCAACTTTGGAAATTCATCAAATATTCTCTAGACCATTAAAAATTTTGTTCTTTAACTTCCCAAAAATCTCTTAATAATCTCTACATGCCAAATCTCAGATCAAGAAGAGCGCATTTGGACAAAAAGTGACATAGGATTCTATTATGGTCAATTTTGGCTCTGTATAAGATACCAAAATGTCCAAATGGCTTTCCTTGGGGTTTGGCACCTCTTGGCCAAGTCTAAAAGCTTAATTAGGACTTGTGTGAACTGCCTAAATGATTCCAAACATCATGCATCTCATTTTGGCTATTCCACTTCTATTTATACATGAAATTCCATAATGTAAAGTTGCCATTACATGACCAAAATGAATATTTCCATACATATAACCCTAAATCTCATTTATACACAATACTTCAACATAATTATACATGTTTATAACATCATAGGTCATATACAACTAGGGATTTCATCAATTGTTATCCATAAGGCCTTAAAGTAGCAATTTCAAGATACTTTGATGCCATGCTCTCATTTTCAAGGAAGTTGTCTTCCATTACTTTTCTCTCTTAGTCCACCTAGCATGTTAGAACATTGGAGAGGAGGGGATAAGATTCAAAGAATCCCAATAGCTCATCTCTTATTCAATCATACATAAAGCATGCAAAACAAGTCTTACAAATGCATGCATGAACATGTTGTCATGTGTAAATATTCAAGAAGCATTTTCATCATTTAAGCAAGTCATACATGGCATACAAAGGCTTGTCAAGTAAGTGGATTGGCCTCACCCATTTACTTGTGGATTTTGGTCTTGCCTCACCTATTCTTTAAGAGGTTCTTGGACTCAACTATACTCTTGGGAGTCAACTTCACTTTTGGGAGACTCTTTACTCTATCTCAACTAATCTTAAAGGTTCTTGGCTTATCCTCACCATGGCTAAGGGTTCTCAGCCTCACCACACTTAAGTAAACCAAAGCAAACATCATAAACATTATTTAGAAAATATAATACATCATCTGGTACTATGGAGCAAGAGCTCATGCTAGAACATTTTTTATGGCTTGAAATACATATACACACATTCAAAGACAAGCAAAGCAAGCAATCATGCATGAGAGAAGGAGGAGAGAGCTACCTTGCAAGTATTTGTACACTTTTTCCTTAAGCCTTGAATCCTCTCCCTTGACCTCACACACCCAAGAAGGTGGAGATCATTTCTTTTGACCTAGACACAATTTATGGAAGCTAATTAGATTCATGGAATTAATTCAAAGGCCACACAACTTGCTTAGACTCTAGCTTGGTCTATAAACCCCTTTATATTTCCAAGAATGCACCTAATGAAGCAACACCCATCAAATAAATTCTAGGCTCCATTATTTTCTTTCAAATATGATTATTAACTCCTTTTAAGCCTCTTGGAGTCATCACACAATTAAAATAAAGAGCCTAACTACATGTTTCTTCTTTTGGTTATATTATGAAACATATAAGGCCAAATCACTTTCCATGGTTTCTAAATTTTTTCCAAGGCTTCCCCTCATCTTCACTCATCATATATGACTCAAAAATGGGTTTGGAACAAATTAAAACTATCCCTAGGTACACAAAATCCCTTAGGTCGAGACTAAAAAGCTTGATGATTTTCTTGAACTTTGCTTTGTTTTCTTAATAGAGGAAGCACATGGGGAGACTTCTAGGGATCTTAGGAGCTCATTTAAACTCTCATTTAAACATAAGAATAAAGGTATCAATTCAGATTTTGCAAGGAACATATAAGGTCCTCTTGTGTGCCTCATCCTATGGCTTCTTTCTCTTGTTTAGGGCAGAAACATATGGGGCTACATGAGGGTGAGAGTGGGATGTCACTTATATATATAAGGGAGGAAGAAGAACTTTTTAAAAATTCTCATTTTTCCTTTCGTTCTTGGCATTTTGTTTCTAATTCATTTTAGCTCCTTTTTTAGAACTATTTTTTTCATTATAAAATTTTGGTTCCCAATTTAGTAAAATGCCTTTCAAATCACTTAAATAGGAGCTAAAACCTTCCCGAACAAATTTGTCAAAGTTTAGGTACACTAATGTCAAAAAACATTCGCCGGAGGGGTTTTAACTGTCTCGGGGCTTCCTATAGTTTTCAGAGCCTATGAGAACCCGGAAGAACTCAAAACTTTCATTTAAAAAGCCCTTCTATGTGAATTCCAAAATTTTCTCAAAATTACAAAAATGCCATTACATTTCATAAGTTTTTTGTAAGAAATTATCTTTTTCATTCTAACTCCATTTTTCTTTTTGTCTAAGCCAAGGATTCTCATTTTTAGGAGTCTAAAATGCTTCCCAAATTTTTTAGAACCTTAGTCATTTTAGGGGACTTACTTTTTTGTATCTGGTGAGTTTCGTTCATTTATGGAGAAACTGTACATTATGTTTCTCACATTTTTTCTCATTTTTAGAGAACCAGATGTTACATCTCTCATGCATGAATGTGTGCTTACCTTGTCTTTGAATGTGTGTATATGATTTTTAAGTCATGAAAAGTGTTCTAGCATGTGCTTGTATCCCATGGTACCATAATGTCATATTATGTTTTCAAATGATGCTTAGTATGTTTGCTTTGATTTGCTTGAGTGTGCTAAAGCTAAGAACCCACTAGTTATGGTGAGGATGAGCCAAGAACCCTTGAGAATGGTAGAGATAAAGTCCAGAGTCTCCCAAGAGTAAGGCTTAGTTCAAGGCCTTTAAGAAAAGGGTGACACAAGTCCAATAACCTTGAAGAGAATGGGTGAGGCTAATTCATTTACTTGGCAAGCTTATGTTTGCTTTATATGACTTGTTCAAATGCCAAGAATGCTTCTTGAATAAGCATACTTTCCATTATGCTCATGCATGTATTTTTAAGACTTGAATTGCATTCTTTATATATGATTGAAAGGGAAATGAGTTATGGGAATTCTTTGAATCTCATTCCCTCTTCTCCAATGTCTTAATATGCTAGATGGACTAAATGAGTCAGGTAATGGAAGTCACCAAGTTAGAAGATGAAAGATTGACAAAGGAATTGTTGTATTGTTCATTTTGTAGCCATATGAGTGGCAAGTGTTGTAATCCATCATTGTATATGTTGTATGACTTCATGAACACATGTAAATATGTATATGTATCATGTATGTATAAGATTTAATGCCATATGTATGATAGAGCACATTTAGGGTGTGGAATAACAAGACTTGAAACATAGATCCTTATGTATAGCTTAGGGTGGATGAGTGAATTTATGATTTCTGGATTTATGCACCTTTAAGACATGTTTAGTAGGCTATTTTAGTGTTTTTCCCCATTCTTAAGTGGCCATGGTTGCCTTAAAAACCAAAATGGACTATTTGGACCCTTTATGAGACATAAAAGTGACCATTTTGCAACCCAATATCAAAATTTGACCAAATGAACGAATTTGCTCTTGAAATTTGGCATGCATATAGATCTTATCTAGATATTTTTTGGAAATAAAATATTGAATTATTTGGAGCTCTGTGGAATTAATTATAATTTTTCAAAATTGGCATTTTTCTATTGTTCTGATGCAGACACTGTTCATATGGTCAGTTGCTTGGGCTATGTCATTCGAGAGCCAAATGATGTCCAATGCTCATGAAATATTACAAGCACAAACTAGATATGATAATATTTCTATAGCCACCAAGATCACCCTAATTGGACATTTGATCAAGGCGATATGAATTTTTGAAGTTGGAGGATAGTACAAGTAGTGACTGGCAACCTCTAGTACTGTTCCATCAATTTCTGGTGGCTAGCAATCCCTTTTATTATCTAAAATTATTTTCACAAAAATCATACATCTGTAGCTTTCTAGAATGGTAAATTATGATCAATTTCAATTTTTCTAGAATTAGTTATAATTTTTCAAAATTCATGTCAGAATTTTGGAATTCCAACCCGAGGCTGCATATTATATTTCCATGTATACCATCCACTTGCACGAGTTCTATGCCATTTCTAGAGATGGATATGAGTTGTATTTGTGTAATTAAATATGAGACTGAGATAGATGAATTCATATGATCCATGGGACACCGAATGAAAAATTTATGCTTAACGCAACATAATTTAATTGTATTTTTAATGGCTTTTCTTTAAGAACTTCATGTAATTCATAGAAATGAGCCTACAATGGTATGAGATGAGCTTAGTAAATATGGTGTTACACTTTATTGGTATCAAAGCAAAGGTTCAGGCTCTTTGATGTGAGTTGTGGCTTGTGCATATGAGTTGCCTTGATGTATATGAGTTATTTTTGGATGAATTGAGTGTGATAGTGGTGAATGTGTACCCTTTGATGCTAAAGTATATTAAAAATGTTTCAAAGAGGTAGGCCTTCCAAAGAGGCTCATGTAGATGATAGAGCTGAGCCTAGTGATCCAGTAGCTGGAGCCCTTCAGCCTATTATAGCTCGCCTGGATCAGCAGTAAACCGTGATCACACAGTTACAGGAACAACTTGCTGAGAGAGATAGCCATGGTCCTATGTCTCCTCCTCCACAACAACCACAACACTCAAATCGTCCTGAGCATTCAAGGGTGACTCATCTTGACCCATAGCCATACATACAGGTAGTTGCTCTGACTCCACTAGTTTAAACACCTCCAGCCCTAGAGCAGCCCTCTAGTAGATAGATCATTACTCAGTTTAGGAAATTTGAGCCTCCCACCTTTGATGGTAAGATGAATACAGAGAAAGTCAAGGCTTAGATTATGCAACTAGAGAAAATTTTCTGGGTAATGGGATGTACATCTGAGCAAAAAGCCACTATGACTATTTTTCATTTAAAGAAGGAAGCAGATTACTAGTGGAGGGGCACTGAGTCAATTTTTAGAATGAGGAACCTTCTGATAACTTGGGAGGCATTCCTCTAGTCTTTTTATAAGAGATATTTCCCCAGCTCTATTAGAGATAAGAAGGAGTCAAAGTTTGTACTTTTAAGACAGACAGAGGGTATGTCCATGGACCAGTACATGGCCAAATTTGTAGAGCTCTCCAGATATTCTTCATATTTATAGAGGCATGATGATGAACGCTGGAGAGCAAACAAATTAGAGAAAGGTTTGCTTCCAAAATTCAGAGATAGGGTAGTTCCACAAAGGATTAGGAACTTTAACACCCTAGTTGAGATATACAGAGTGATGGAAGCGAACCTCAGAACTATGCAGCATACCTCCAGTGCCAGACCACCCCTCCCTAAGCCCAAGGGGCGTAAAGAGAAAACATAGGCCACAATTACAAGCAGGAGATGTGGAAGGAGTCAGTGGAATAGAGGAGGCAAGAAAAGGAGGACTCAGTCCAGTGGAGGTAGTTCTACGCCTATAGTATGTCCCTAGTGTGGCAGGAACCATAAAAATAGACCATGTTATGTGGGGTAGAATGTGTGTTATAGATGTGGTAGGCCAGGACACATGGCCAAGGACTGCATGCAGGCTCCTCAGCAATACTCATAATAGAGGGAGATGGCTCCTACTTCCAGGCCTCAGACCTAGGGTAGAGTCTTTGCCCTATCATAGTGTAATATCCAGTTCTCTGAAAGCCAAAGAAAACGTGAGAAACATAACGTGCAGTTTCTTCGTCAACGAATGAAACTTACTAGATACAAAAGGAAGTCCCCCGAAATGATGTAGTTAAGATCCCAAAAAAATTAGGAAGCATTCTAGGCTCCTAAAAATGAGAATCACAAGCTTAGACGGAAAGAAAAATGGAGCTAGAATGAAGAAACAATTTCTTACAAAAACCTTATGAAACGTAATGGCATTTTTGTAATTTTGAGCAATTTTTATAATTTATACAAGAGGGATTTTTAAATGAAAGTTTTGAGTTCTTTGAAGTTCTCAGGGGCCCTGAAAACCATGGAAAGCCCCGGGACAGTTAAAACCCCTCAAGTGGACATTTTCCAATGTCAATTGACCCAAACTTTGATTAATTTGTTCAGTAAGGTTTTAGCTCCAAATTGAGTGATTCCAAAGGCATTTTATTAAATTGGGAACCTAAATATTATAATGGAAAAGACAATTTTCAAAAAGAAGCTAAAATGAAGGAGAAACAAAAATGCAAAGTATGAAGGGCAAAATTATAATTTTTGAAAATGTCCTTTTGCCCTAGCTATATATAGGTGGCGCCTCACACTCTCCCTCATTCAACTTTAGATTTTCCAGCCCCAAACCAGAAGCAAAGCCCTAGAGAGTGGCGCACCAAGAGAAGAGAAGAAGGAGGAAAAATTCAAGTCTTTAGGTATAGAAATTTGCTTGTTTTTCATGCTTTCTCTCCACCAATCTCTTCTCCTCTTTTTCCCTCTTCTTCTTCATGATTTTTTTGAAGTTTTAAGGGCTGTTTTGAAGGAAGAAAAGAGGGGAATTTTCATATTTGAAAAGAAGAACTTGGAGAATGCAAGATTCCAGCCAAACTAACTAAGAAACAAGTTAAAAATGCATTCTATGGTAGCTATGTTGATGTTCCTTTCTTCTCCATTTTGACCTACACTAAGAACCCTAGGAAGATATGATTTTCAAGCTCAACCAAGCATGAATCTTAGGTATTGATGGAGAGGAATAAGAATATGTAAAGAAAACCATGAAATAAGCATTAGGATTCAAGATGCAAGACCTAGAGTTTCTAGTGCACCTTTCAAATTCTGAATTTATGTGATGCTTCCTAGGTCTAATTAAGAGTTTAAATGAGTTCTTGAGACACCTAAGATGCTCCCCATAAGCTTCTCCCTTCAAGAAAACAAAGAAAACTCCATAGAACCCTATATCTAGGCATGTCTCGCCTAAGCATGTTCCATGGTGCTAGGGAGAGTTTTAAATTTTTCTAAGGTCATTCTTGAGTCATATTTGATGAATGAAAGTGAAGGGAGGCCTTGGAAAAAATTTAGAGCTCATGGAAAGTGAGTTGGCACGTTAGGTTCCATATTATGAACTAAAGAAGCAACATGGTACTAGGCCTTTTGTTTTAATGGTGTGATGACTCCAAGAGGCTTAAAAGGAGTCAAGAACCATATATGAAAGGAAAGAATGAGGCCTAGAAATCATTTGAGGGGTGTTGCTTCATTGGTGCAATTATGGACCATAAAGGAACCTATAGAGCAATTTAGTGATTCACTAAGTTATGTAGTCTTAGAATATGTTTCATAAACCTAATTGGCTACCATAAATTGTATCTAAGCCAAGAGAAACCATCTCTACCAATTTTTGGGTGTGTGGCTGAAAGAGGAGGCTTGAATCCTAAAGAAAAAGTGTGTGGTTGTACACAAGGTAGCTCTCTCCACCTTCTCTCATGCATGGATGTGTGTTTAGCTTGCTTTAGAATGTGTGTATGTGTATTTTCAAGCTATAAAAAGTGTGCTAGCATGCCTTTATATGCCATGATTCTTGATGCCATGTTATGTTTCTAAATGAGTACATGATGTTTGTTTGAGTTTGCTTGAGTGTGGAGAGGCTAAGAACTCTTCCCTTTGGTGAGGATGAGTCAAGAACCCTTGAGCTTGGTTGAGATAAAGTAAAGAGTCTACTAAAAGAAAAATGGGCTCCCAAGAGTATGGTTGAGTCCAAAGCTCTCAAAGAATGGGTGAGGTAAATCCAAAATCCATGAGGAGAAGTGTGAGGCCAATCCAAACACTTGGTGAGCTCTTGAATGTCTTGTATGATGTGTTCACATGCCAAGCTTGCTTTTTAAATGTCCATGACTTCCATTTTCTCCATGCATGCATTTGTAAATCTTTCTTTGCACATATTATGTGTGATTGAATGGGATGAGCTATTGGGATTCTTTGAATCTCATCCCCTCCTCTCCAATGATCTAACATGCTAGGCGAACCAAGTGGATATGCTAATAGGAGCCAACAACACTTAAAGAAGGAGATTGACAATCATATATTTAGCTTTTGCCACTTTAAGACTATGATTGTACCATATGATGTATATGATGTTGTAATTGGTCTATGACCCTTGAGACATGTACAAATATGCTATTATGTGATGTTTAAATGTATGGATATATTGTATGACCTCTACCCTACATTTTGAGCATGAGATGCCAAATTATGCAATGTGAAAGTATAATGGATATGTTCATAAATGTGGGTTGAATGGCCAAAATGAGATACATAAGGTTTGGGACCATTTGAGCAGCTCAAACAAGTCTTAAATGTTCTTTTAGACTTGCCCAAAAGGTTCCACAACCAAGGGAAAGCTATTTGGCAAATTTGGTACCCCATATGGAGGAGCCAAATTTGACCACAATGGAACCTTATGTCACTTTTTAGTCAAATGAGTTAGTCTTGATCTGAAATTTGGTACGAAATTAGGTCTCATTGAGATATTTTTGGAAAGCTAAAGATCATAATTTTTGGAGGTCTACAGAATACTTTATGATTTTTCAAAATTGGCAATTTTCATAGTTTCTAGTTTGTTGTACTATTCATTTGGTCCGAAATTAAACTCTATCACTCGAGGCTCAAATAATGTCCAATTACCATGAAATTTTATACAGAGAAACTAGATAATCACAGTGACTCATGTCAACTGGAAGCATAGCATTTGGAGTCTAGACAGGGAGATATGAATTTTTAAAATTTATGTCCAGTACTAGTAAAATTGCCCAACCAAAAGTACTATTCCATTGAATTCCGAGGTCTGGGCTTGATGGACAGATCTGGAGATATTTTTTCTCTCTATTTAACATCCATAGCTTTCCAAATTGGTATGGATTAGATTTTTGTGGAATTAATTGGATATTTTCAAAGTTTTCTGCAAAATTCTGTGACAGTCCCAGAATTTAGTTGGACCTTTGGACCATTTTGGATGTCAAATGTCCTCTATGATGAAAGCTATAGTATGGACATATTTTTAGTGTGAAGTAGACATCCAAAGCTTTCTATAATGACTAAGATTTCATGATTTTTATTTTTCTAGATTTATTTATGATTTTCCAAAATTTACACAGAAAAGAGGCCAATTCTGGCCGAGAATGAACTTCCATTTTCCATGCCCCATTTCTATTTCTATGAGTTGTGGGCATGATTTTGTGATGAAAATGTGTTGTTTTGATGTAATTAAATATGAGGATATATCGTATGAGCATGGTCCACATGACACCGATTGCAAATTTTTAAGTATAGTGCAATGCGAAGAAATCTATTATTTTCATCCCCTTTTTCATATGCTCTTATGGAATTGATGATCTAAAGCTTATGAATGGCATGAAATAAGCTAGAAGTTATGGTGTTATACATAGCAAGAGGCTAGGCAGTCCCTGAGTCTGATCCATGTGACAACCCTACTTTCTAATCACTGTAATTATGGTTAAATGTACGATTAATAATTAATTATCAAGGTTTGAGTGGTTACAATCTATCACATTGTGAAAATATGAGAAAAATTTAAACCTTGATGTTAGGGTCATCACCATACCACCACACAAATAAAAATTTGCATGAAAGAAATCCTACTACCATAAAGGGTTTATGATACAACCATTCATCAGTTTCGATACCCAATAACCTTTCACAAGTATCCCTATATTGTCTCTTTATTTGACAAATCTCGCCGCGGCGAGTTGGACCTTCGCCGCGGCCAACCTATGAGGCGCCGCGGTGGAAACGCCTCTTGGAACTACAGCTCAACTCCCAGGATTCTCGCCTCGGCGCAATATATTCGCGCCGCGGCGAGTTTTGCTTCTGTCCAACCCCTATTTTATTTTCTCGACTCGCGCCATGACAGGACATACTGAGCCGCGGCGAGTTTTGGTTCTGTTACCCTCCTGGGCTATTTTTTTCGCTCTGCACCGCTGCGAGATTCATTAGGCCGCGGCACGCCTCGCCACTGTCACTCCCTGGGCCAATTTTCTCCCATTGCGCTGCGGCGGGATTGGTCATGCCGCGGCGTGTTTCGGTTCTGTCTCTCATTTGGCTGCGGCGAAGCCTTCTTAGCCGCTGCGGGACTCCCTCTTGTGACTACATTACCCAAGTTTTGACCCCTACACTCCAAATCTCATTTTAGAGACACTCTAGGTCCACTTTCCCTTATTTTATGTGATCCTAATGGTGTTTACGTACCCTATTTACCCATCAATCTATCCACTACCATTGCAAAACTTAATTACTCCTTCCTACTTACCTAACTAGCTCATATTAGCAAATTCATGAATATATGACAACAAGAACACACACATTAGCAGCAATTACATCCCATACAATTTCCATAGTGGTTTCCATTCAACAATAGCTTACCTTCAAGGCACCATATGACTACAATTCCCATATAGTAATCCATATCACAATTTCAGCAAAACTACATATATTTAATGCTATAAGTTCATACATTGATATTCACTATAATGAGACTTGAATCTTTAACGGTTACATTTCATTCAAACAAAATATAAATGCCTACACTTGGCAACATGACTACACGATGATGCTATGTAAACCAATAACAAAATTGCATCTACTCTATTCTACTCAGACCAAGTGTAGCTCCCCACACCCGGCCTCAGCTCATGGATGTTCATCCACTTGCTTACCCTTATCCTTACCCGAAGAACTTTCACCTAAAATATTAATCCCATAAAACGGGGTGAGATATACATCTCAGTAACCAAGGCAATTCTAGCATATATCCAATTTAATTAGCATATAAGCATGAATCAAAATCAACATCAGAATCATATACATTATATCAGTAAATGAAGTAATTAGGCTATCATGATTACTATCCCATACAAGCAATCATATTATCACATGTTAAAAGCCATTAACATCGGGAGAGGCCCATCCACGACACTTACTCCCTATTGAGCACAACCGGGGCTCAATGCATCTGGGTTTGATCATAACCCGGTGCTCGATCGAAGCATATACACGGGTGGCAGCCGCACCACAGCTCCACCATGGACTCACAAGGTCCAATACAATATAACAGATAGCCAATCAATTCATTCAACATTTCAAATCATTCATTTACAGCAACATATGAGATTAAATCAAATATACACATGGAATTGATATAAACCCGGTTACCTCACTTGTAGACACTTGCAACAGTCACCAATGGTGCAGAAGTCCTCCTATAACCATAGCATCATAGAATTACTGCTCTAATTCATCATTAACAGTTACAATCAGTACCCAAAGAATTTAAGATGTTAATGACTACCTAAGGATCACTTACTTAGCCACTTTAAGTCCCAAATTCGAATTAAATTGTCCTCCACCAGAAAACTCAATATTCTACCCAAAATCCTAAGCAATTTCGTACATAATTAATACCCATTTTATAAATTAGCTATGGGGGTCTCAAATTAACAAATGAAGCATCAAAATGGGGGGTTTAAACTCACCCAAGGTCAGCCCTACTCTCAACCTACGAATTTCACCAAGAAAACCCCCAAACACCCACATTTCAGATTTTGGGTAGGATGAAAATGCTCCAAATGAAAAACTAATTAGGCCAAATTAAAGAGAAAGATGAGGGGATTAAGTTGTATAACTATTACCTTGGCTGAATCTTGCTCTAAATGTGAGAAAATGCCAAATCTTTGCCTCAAACCCTAGCCTCCTTTTCAACCTCCGAATTTTGCTTCTTGAGTTTTATGTTTCAGCAAGTGGGAGGAAGGGGCTGATGCATTAGGGTTTTAGGTGGGTTTAAGTTAGGTCAAAGATGGGTCATGGGTTGCTCCAAGGTCCAACTTCATTTGGGCTGCAGATTTTAGCTTATTAGGCCAGTTTTTGTCCATTGGGTTGCTGAAGTTTACTTAAGTTTGGGCCAAGTTTGAGAAGCTCAAGAATGTGGGTCTGCACAAGGGTTATTAGGCCACTTAAAGGAGTCTATACAAGGTAGATTTTGGGCCTCCATCACACTAAATTGGGTTGGGTCTGCACCTAACCCATTGGGCTTCCATTAGCCTCTTCTCATAATCTATTAATTTGAGCCTAGATAGAATTTCTATGCTAATTAAATCTCAAACCCATTTTAATAATTTATCTCTCTAAAATCTCCATCCACTTAATTTATCCAATTATCCCATTTCAATTATTCCTAATTAGTCTAATCCATGATTAATACCTTAATTAATTATGGGGTGTTATAATCCAAGGTACTATTAGAATAAATAATTTTTCTGTAACTGCATTATTTGATTCTGGTGCTAGCCACTCTTTCATATCATACGACTATGCTAAGAGGTTGGGTCTGAGTTTGCATACACTACTATATGACTTGCATGTATCTACCCTTACAGGAAACTGAGCCATTACCTCCCATGCTTACTTGAATTGTGTGGTCTAGTTTAACCATTGTTATACCACTCTTGATTTGATATGTATGCCCTTTGTTGACATTGATCTAATCATTGGCATGAACTGGATGTCTATAAATAATGCCATACTTGATTGTTCCTGTAAATGTATTACTTTACTTGAGTGTGGGAGAGTATGAGAGGAAGCCTTGGAAAAATTTTAGAAACCATAGAAAGTGAGATGGCCTTGTATGTTCCATATTATGGCTTAAAGAAGCAACACCTAGCTAGGCTCCTTGATTTAATTATGTGATGACTCCAAGGGGCTTAAATGGAGTTAAGAATCATAAATGAATAGATAGAGTGGAGCAAAATGATGTTTCTTTAAGGTTGCTTCAGTAAGTGCATTATGGAACCATAAAAGAGCCTTATGAGTCACTTAGCTTTTTTAGTGAATGTGTGGCCTTAAAATGTAATTCAAGAGTATAATTAGCTTCCATATGATGTGTCTAGACTAAGAAAAATGATTTCCACCTCCTTATGTGTACAAGGTCGAGGGAGAGTGTAACATCCGGTACGTTGTACAATCACTAGAACGGGTAAGTTTGAAAAGCAAGTCCCCTGAGATGAGTGATTCAAGGCCAAATAAAATTTGAATAAAATTTTAAATAATAGAAAATGAGGATTTGAGCCTTGATTTGCTAAAAAACCGAGGTCAAAGTGATTCGAAAAATTTGTCGAAAGGCTAGTGGCATTTTCGTAAATAAGTGTACTTTTGGAAAAACACCTAGGAAGGCTTTTTAAATAAAAATTTTGAGTTGCCCAGGTTCTCAGAGGCCCCAAAAACCATGGGAAGCCTCGGGACCGATAAAGCCCCTCTGGTGTACTCTTTTCGACGTCGGTTGACCTAAACTTTGACTGGTTCGTTCGAGAAGGTTTTAGCTCCGATTTGAGTGATTCCAAAGGCATCTTATTAAATTGGAGATATGAATTTTATGATGGAAAAGACGGATCTCAAAAAGGAGCTAAAATGAAGCCAAACCAGAAATGCCATTATGGAAGGGCAAAAATAGAAACAAAGTGCACAAAAGAAGCTTCCAAACTCCCTTTTTAAGTCACGTTCAACTCCCCCCTCTCTAAACTAACTTTCTTCTGCCCAAATCTCAGAAATGGAGCTACTGTCTTAGGCGCACAAAGGGAGGAAATTTTAGAGGAAGAAAAGCCAAAGAAAGGGTAAGAAAGGGTAAAAAAGTGTAAGGTTTTCATGCTCTTTCCTCTTGAAACTTCATCCTCCCCTTCTTGCTTCATCTTTCCATGGTTTTAATGTAATTTTTGGTGCTGATTTGGGTCCAGATCAGAGGAGGGAAATTCAAAATTTAAGGAGGAGAAAGAGGGAAGAGGAAGGGCTCTTGAAGGAAGATTGATTGCAAGGTAGTTTCTCTCCCTTTGTTGTTTCCTTTTCTCCTTCTCCTCTTCCATGGTAGGATGTCTCAAACAGAACCATGAAGAGGGAAGAATCTCTATTTTATAATTCAAATACGTCAAACTAAGCCATGGGAAGATGGATTATACCAAAGAAATGCATGAAAAACTAGTAAAACTCAAGTTAGAAAAGTGTAGGGTGCTTGAACATAAGTTAAAATCTGGGTTGATTCAAGACTTTCCCGTCATATGTGAGTGTTTGTTTGAGTTTCTAAGACTCCTAGGGAGCCTCCCAAGTGCCCCATCCATTAAGGAAAAATCCCAAACTCCATGGGTTTTTAATGGAAGCATCACTAGGTCAAAACCCATAGAGATAGCTAGGGGGTATTTTAAATGGTTCCAAGCTTGATTTGGGACTTTATATGATAAAAGAAGATAAGAGAAACCCTTGGGAAAAATTTAAAAGCCTTAGGCTAGGAGATGAGGCAATGGCTTCCATAATGTAACCTTATGAAGCAACATGGACCTAGGTTTGTGAAAGTGAGTGTGTGATGGCTTCAAGGACCTTAAATGAGGTCAAGAGTTCTAAATATGGCAAGAGAATGGAACCAAGAATGTTATTTATGGTAGTTGCTTCATTAGGTCCTTAATGGAACCATATTGTGACAAATAGATCAAAGTGTAGTCTTAAGAGTGAGTTGGATGTCATAATTTGTTCCAAGAGTATAATTTAGTGTTGTTTATTGTGAATAGGCCAAAGGAATCCAACCCCACCTCCTTGTATTTGTGGAACCGAAAAGGAGAAGTAACAAGGAAAGTAAAGCTTGAATTTGCACCAAGGTAGCTCTCCACCTTTTCTTGTTGTATTTTCTTGTTGCATATGGTGTCATTGTGTGCTTGTGTGTATGTTTATATGTTTGAGACATGCCACTTGATGCTATGTTGCTATTTTGGTACAAATATGCTTTCTTGAATGTCTTTGAATGGTGGAAATGGCTCATAAGGGTGAGATAGTGCCAAAAGTCCCTTAATGTGGGTGAGGAGATGCCAAAAGTCTCATGGCATAGATGAGACAAGGCTAAAAGTCCCTTGGATGGGTGAGGCTAAGCAAAAGTCCCAAGAACCAAGAGTGAGGCAATCCAAAAGTTCTAGAAATGGGGTGAGGCCAACCCAAAAGTCCCTAGAGCTCATTCTTATTCTTGACATGTGTTTGTGACATAAAAATGTGGAAATTGAATGCTTCATCGATTGAGTAGTTGCATACTTGTACCTTTGACATGTTATATGATTTGAAAATGTACTTGAATAGGTGTATGAGCTATTGAGATTCAATGAATCTCACCCCTTCCTTTCTCTCATCTCATATGATCTAGTTGGAGTTCAAGATCCAAAGGATGGAAGCCAAGGAGCATAAATCCCCATCTCTTGGCAAATCCTTCCATTTTTGATGTACTATGATGTCTAGAATATCAAAGTAGATATTTAAATATTATTTTTGAGCCATGACACTTTGAACAAGTGTAAAAGTATGTAAAGTTAGTGTATGTATCAAGAATAGAGTTTAATGCATAGAATTGTGTATTTTGACCACTTGGGAGCCCACTTGTGTATGTATGTTTATAGAAGTGGCATGATGAATTTGAGTTGCATGAGGGTTCAGACCTTATGAGGGACTTATTTATGCTCTATTTATGCTTTCTATGTTGCTCAAATGTGTGTGGAACCATGGACGGCTCATTTGAACCAAAGTTGCCTCTTGTTGGGACCAAAATTGTCATATTCTTGAGCTATAGCAAAGTCTAACCAAATGACTTCTTCTTGACTTGAAAATTTGCATGCAAGTAGATCTTTCCTAGAGCTTTTTGGAAAGACAAATATCAGGTCATTTGGGAGTCTGTGAAATTTTCTATGATTTTTCAAATTTGGTATCAGAATTTCGGATTTGCACTGGTATTGTTCATTTGGTCAGTTGTGAAATTGTGTCATCTGAGGGGCAAACGTGGTTCAATGGCTACGAAATTTTATATTCAGAAACTAGGAATTCACAGTGACTTGTACCAATTGGAAGCACCTCATTTGGAGGTCTAAGCTGAGAGATATGAATTTTTGAATTTCTGGGACAGTAACAGTAGCACAGCATGACCTGAGTCACTGTTCCATTGAACTTGGATAGCTAAACGTGCTTTCTATGGTCTGAATCTATTTTTACCATAAATTTAACATTAATAGATTTCCAAATTGGCATTATTTACATGGATTATATTTTTTTGGAATTAATTGGATATTTTCGAAGTTCATAACAGACACTTGCATCAGTACCAGTAGCTGTCCGAACCTTTACCCATTTTTGCGTGTCAAACGCTTTCGGTGTTATGTTTCATGGCATGGAAATATTTTTGGCATAAATTAGACATGTGTAACTTTCCATAATGTCCAAGAAAGAATGATTTCAATTTTTCTAGAATTAGTTATGAATTTTGAAACTTCCTATCAGTAAACTGAACTAGTGGCCCAGACAGCAGCAACCCCAGTGGCTTTTTGGATGTCAAATGTTTTCCCCTTAATGATTCATGAGCTAAAATTATTTTTAAAATTGGATCGACATCCAGAGCTTTCTATAATGGTAAGGTTTGTTGGGTTTCTAATTTTGTGGATTTAGTTATGAATTTCCAAAGTTGTGACAGAAAAACTGAAATTCTGGCCGAAAATAATAGTGAGTTTGATGCTCCCCTTTGACTTCCACGAGTTGTGGGGCAATTTTGGTGATGCAAATGAGTTATATTTATGTAATTAAATATGATAATGCAATATATGACCTCATATGGTCCGCATGACACCAAATAGAATTTTCATATACAACGCAACGCGAAATAAGGCATGATTTTAATGTCATTTTTCATTCCCTTTTGTGCAATTCATCATGTGAGACATAGAAAGGATAGGAAGCATGGTAGAAATATATGGTGTTACAGAGAGGACTCAAGGCTCAAGTAAAAAGTGTGCTTGTATGGCAAAAGTAGCCCTCTCCACCTTTTCTCATGCATGAATATGTGCTTACATTATCTTTGGATATGTGTATGTGTGTTTTAAGCCATGAAAAATGTTCTAGCATGATTTTATATGCCATGGTACCATGATGATGATTTATGTATGCAAATGATATTTTATATTCTTGCCTTGGTTTGCTTGAGTGTGAAGAAGCCAAAAACTTTCTAGTTATGGTGAAGATGAGCTAAGAACCCTTAAAATTCGTTAAGACAAAGTAAAGAGTCTCCTAAGAGTGAGGTCGAGTCAAAATCTCTTAGAGAAAATGGGTAAGGCAAGTCCAAAATCCATAAGTAAATGGGTGTGGCTAATCCATTTACTTGGCAAGTCTATGTATGCTATACATGATGTGTTCAAATGCCAAGGATGTTTCATGAATGTTCACATGTGTTAATATGCTCATGCATACATTTTCAACGCTTGTATTGCATACTTTATGTGTGATTAAAAGGGAGATGAGCTATTGGAATTCTTTAAATCTCATCCCCTCCACTCTAATGTCTTAACATGATAGGTGGAGCAATTGAGAAAGGTAATGGAAGCCACCAAGCCTAGAAGAAGGAGATTGACATCAAAGTGTATGAAAATGCCTAGTTTTGTCTCTCTTGTAGCCATACACATGGCATATGATATAATCTCATGATGAAATTGTTATGCAATCATATGAGCATATGTAATTATCCAAATGTATGATGTATGAATGAGATTTGATGCCAAATGTATGATATAGCATGGTTTGGGTATGGAATGGCAAGACTAGACATATACATTCTTGTGTATATCATGGGGTGGACGAGTGAGTTTGAGAAATCGAGGTTTGTGCACCTTTAAGACAAGTTTAGAATTTCATTTTGGTGCATTCCCACGTACTCAAGTGGTCATGGTTGCCTTGGAGCTCAATTTGGACCATTTGAACCCTTTGTAAAGCTTAAAAATGACCATTTCACAACCCAATGTCAAGATCTGACCAAATAGACGAATTTGCTAATGAAATTTGGCACACATGTTGATCTTATCTAGAGCTTTTTGAGAAGCTAAAGACCAGATTATTTAGAGCTCTATAGTATTAATTATGAATTTCCAAAGTTGTCATTTTTTTTTTGAACTGATACAGGTACTGTTCATATGGTCAAAAATTTGGGCTACGTCATTCATAGGACAAATGATGTCCAATGCTCATGAAATTTTATAGTCATAAACTAGACATGATAAGCACCATGGTGTTTTGTGTATTCACTCCTTTTGCTCGAGGTATAGGCCATTTCTTGAGCTTGTTATAAGTTGCATTAGTGTATTTAAATGTGAGAATGAGATTGATGAATTCATATGACCTAAGGGACACCGAATGAGAAATTTTTCCTATGGTAAAATGTAACTTATTAATGATTTCCAATGCCATTATGTTGCTTCCCATAGAACTAGCATGATATGGGGCATGGAAATTGCATGAGTTGAGTCCTAGAATGATGATGTTACAATACTACCATAACATACTTCCAAGAAACAAGTCATATATATATATATATCTATCTAACAAGGTTTCATATAAGATATATACTAGTGCATACATTAGACACCAAATTGTAAAGAGCCTAACTCCCTATTAGTTACGTCAATGTTCACCAAAGCACAAAATACCTATGCTTGGCAACATTATTATATAATGATGATGCTATACACAAGAATAACAAAAATTAGCATCTATCCTAAATTAGATCCATCCAAGTGCAGAACTTCCCACACATGGTCTTAGATCATAGATGTTCATCTACTTGCTTCCCTTTATCCTTATCCGAAGGACCTTCACCTAAAATAGTTAGCCCATGAAACAAGGTGAGATGCAAATCTCAGTAACCAAAGGAAAGTTCTATTCATATATTCCAATTAATTAACATATATGCAATTAATCAAATAAGCATAAGAAATAACAATCATATTAGCAAATGAAACAATTGGGCTATCAATGACTACTATCTTTTACTAGCAATCACATATCTATATGTTAAAGGCTATTAACACTGAGAGAGACCCATCTAGGCACCAACTCCCTAATGAACACAACCTGAGCTTAGTGTATTCAGGGATCTGAACACAACTTGGTGCCCGATCATAATGCATGGGTGGCAGTCACACCACAGTTCCACCATGAACTCACAAGGTACAAACACAATATATCAAATAGCCAACCATTCATTATGTATTTCAAAATCATACATATATAGTAGATATAAAATTAAAGTAAACATATGTATGGAATTTAACATTAACCCTAGTTACCTCACTTGAAGACAATTCTTTGAAAGCCAATAACAATGCTACTCAACCTATGAACATAAAACCATACTATGACCATTCCTATTCATCAATTTATAGTAGCAAATAAGTACCCAAAGAATTAAAATACCAATGGCTACCTAGATAATGCTTACCCAGCCACTACAAGTCTCTAATTTTGGATTTGATTGTTCTCACATTAGTAACTTCAAAATATCACTTCAAATTTTAAGTAAATTTGCACAAAATTAATACCCATATTATAAATCAATTATGAGGGTCCTAAACTAGTAGAAAATGCATCAAAATGAAGAGTTTATACTTACTTAGCAACATCCTTAGCCTCAACCTCTGAAAATCTACTATAAAAACACTAAACAACAAGTTTCAGTTTTGGGTCAAAGATGAAAATGCTTCAAATGAGAAACCAATTAATTCAAATTGAAGAGGAAGAAGAGAGGATTAAATTATATATAAGTTACTTTGCCTAAATCTTGCTTTAGGAGTGGGAAATGATAGAATTTTGCTGCTAACTTTAGCCTCCCCTTTGGACCTCCGAAATTGCTTTGTGTCTATAAATATTTCTACAGAATGAAGGGAAGGCTGAAGTAAAATTAGGGTTTAGATGGGTTATGGGTTGACCTAAGGGCCTAAAATCCAAGTAGGTTCAGCTATACACTTATTGGACTATGGATTATAAGGTTACATGGATCAAATATGAGAGTTGCGCCAAGGTAAAAGGTCCATTAACATTTGAGTCTATACAAATAAATATTAGGCCTCTAAGAAATGGAATTGGATCTCCCTAAAGCTAAGATTGGGCTTTTACACTTAACCCAAAGCATAATTAAATTAACTATAAGGCCCAAATCAATGTCTACCTCTCTTAAGTAATTTCCTAATTAAACCCATATTAATCCCTAGTTAATCATAATTATCCTTAATTAATTTTAGGGTATTACAATTTCTATAACAATCTTATATGCTATGAAGTTCTTATATGATAAATATTTTAAATATTAGATTAGCTAAATGGTCTTATGTTTAGTAAAATTAGGAACAAAATTGTTGAGGAGATTTGGTTTTTATTAAATTACTAATTCTCATTGTGCTTGAAAAGCAATTGTACTTTAGTTTTTGTCTACTAATGGTCATCCACTAGTCAACTACTATCTTCCAAAAGTTGATCTCCTTGTTTTATAATGTCTGAGAGTGTCAAACTTGGGTTTTCCTTTTAGTTTTTCAAACTATTCTCAATAATCTCCCATTTAGTTTGAAAAGTTAAGTGGTCTTTGTCATACCATTATAAATTATACATAATTTCCATGCTATGTTTCTCTTATAAGAACAAAAAATCATATACATACTCTCGGTAGTGGAATTTTCCATTATTAAAAGCCTCAAATAATCCAATTGTACACAAATAAAGATTTTCATCATTTTATTCTCCAAATTCAAACCAAACAAGTTTGTTAGATTAGAATATCATAAAAAGAAGCATAAAATTTGTGGGTTGCTTCATATATACATTTTTACCACTTTAACACATATTAGAGGCCAAATTTTGAAAAATCATAACTTGAGCTACGCAACTCCAATTTACACAAACATAATGGCCACGAAAAGCTTATGATAAGAGCTATCTATTATAAAAATTTTCTCATCAAAATGGTCCCCCAAAATCCACAAAAATAGAAGTTAACCATATAAATAGTACACCAGAAAATAGTTATTTTCAAAAATTTATAATAAATTCTACAAAACTCTAAAAAATTATGTTCTTTGACTATGTAAAAAGCTCTATATATGTTTTAAATGCCAGCCAAATTTAAGGCCAAAATTCATCCATTTGATCTATCAATGGTTCATGGGCATATTATGGCTCAAAGAATGAAAATTTAGTGCCAAATGGTTCTAGATGATCCATATTATGCCATGTCTCCATTTGGGCACACTTTAAATGATAAATGCATCACGTATAGCTAGCTCAATGTATTTCAAGAGTCATACACCTCAAAATGACCTCTCCATTTGACATTATATGCATACATTTCCAAGAACTCAATAAGTCAATTTACATAATATTGCATATTATTATCCATAAATGGTTTCTACATCATATTCTCATACTTTTAAATATGTTAGAATAATCGTACATCAAAATATTCAAATATATAGCCATAGGTACAAGAATATGTCTAAATATGAACTGCATTGTCAAAGTAGCTCTTCTCATGCTTTTAAATCATCATTCTTGCTTTTTTGAGAACTACCTAGATATGATTGGCTAAAATATAGGGAAAAATAAGATTCTAAGAATCCCAATAGCTAATTTAACATTCTAGCATACATATATGGTACACTCAAGTTCAAGGATGAAAACATGCATGCCATACAACCATATATTATTCAAATTCATGCATTAGGGATCCCCTGGTTCCATTAAGATCAATCTCATGCTCTAGGGACTTTTGTTTTAGCCTTACCTATCTATTAAGGACTTTTAGTTTAGCCTTATCCTCTTTTAGGGACTTTAGATTTAACCTCACTCATAATTAAGACTTTTGGCTTAGTCTCACCCACATTTAAGGACTTTTGGCCTTACCTCACCCATTTTAAGGGACTTTTGACATAACCTCACTCATTCAAGAGGTAAACCAATTCCAAATGTAATCAAATATTATGCAATTGCATATGATCATCAAGCAATCAACAATATACATAATGTACAAACAAAATATATAAGTAATCCAAGACACTCAAGTAACTAACATACATACATAAGAATAAAGGAAAAGTTACCTTAACACAAATAATTCAATGGATTCCCCTTGACTTCTTTCTTTTATTCCATCACCCTACACCCACATTTGGGTAGAACTTCACTTACTTGGCCTAAACAAGTCAAATGAGACATAAAATCATCAATGGAAGTATGCCTAAATTCATATTAGCTTTTACAAGTCAATCAAGACTTTATACACATATATGGCTCACTTGATGGCATTATGAAGCAACTTTTATAAATCAATTACTTGTCTCTAAAATTTCATTCAAAATGAGTTATATGATTCCCTTAGAACTCATTAGAGCTATTTTAAACTTAATTTAAAGAATTTAATACTAAGTTGCTTCTTTAAGCATAATTGAAACCCTAAAAATTTACCTTTCAGAATAAGGCTTCTAAATTCAAACCAATGGTTCCTTTAGTATTTATAATTCATATATAGACCATTTATAATCTTGGAATCATTGAAAACTCTCTTTAGGTACCAATTCTCCCTTATGGTCAAACCATCATCCATATTGGGAGCTAAAGGAGTTTTCTTATTCTTCTTGGGATTCTTGGCACCTATGGATATTTCTTGGCTTCTTTTTAGTTTAATTATGATTTAACATGGCTTAAAATACCCTTCTAAGGTGTAATTAAAACTCTAATCACCCTATTTTGCATCCTATGGCTTCTTGGTTGTTTCTCTTGATTCTATCTTAATCTTCATACTTCTAAACCTTTGGAACTACCATGTTTAGGTTATAATTAATCCTCCCTTAGAACCTCCCTATGTAAGTCGAACATAAGAAGACATGGGAGAACAAGGAAGAGCAAGTTTCATGCATGGAGACATAACTTGTTTCAATCTTTAGCAAATGGAGATTTTAATGGTAGATTTGGTTGCTTCAAACTCCTTTCTTTCTTCAAGAGTTCAGTCACCAAAGTCCTTCTTTCAAGAAGCTAAAACCACTAAAAGAAAGAGCTCAAAGAGGATAAGAGAGTTTTTAACTAGCTTAAGGTGAAATCTTGGCTTTTCTTTCTCCCTTTTCTCCTTCCTTCTTATACATCTTCTTAGGCAAGTTTAGAACTAGTTTAGATTGGTTATGAGGGTGGTGAGACATGGCTAGCCTCATATATAGAGAAAAGAAACATTTTATAACAATTACAAAAATATCGATTATGTCCTGTAACTTCAACTTCACTATTTAAGCTTATTCTAACTTTTTTTAAAAAATTGTCTTTTCTATCATAAAATTTAGGTCTTCTAGTTTAATAAAAACATTTTGTTTCAATTTTATGGGATTTAAAACAATCCAAAATGATCTAGTCAAAGTTCTGGTCAATTGATGACCAAAATTATACATTGGAAAGGTTTTCACCATTCTAATGGCTCTTATGATTTTTAGGATCTTTGAAAACCCTAGTGAACCCAATTTTACCATTTAAAACCTTTTCTTTTAAGTTTTCAAAAAAAAATTCTAAAATTATAATTTTGCCACTAGATTTTCAGTTCACTCTATTTAGTCATTTTGGTTATGGTTCTAGGCCATTCTTAGTTCTCTAACCACATTTCTAGATTCTCTAATTAGCATCCCACCCTCAATTATGTCATACCTAGCTTATGTAGCTTATTCATACAATTTTATGGAATCTAATGCAAAGTTCACCTTCGCTCTTAGGTTTTTCAATACAAAAAATAGCTCATTTACATGTCATATGGAGCTATAAAGGTCCAAATTTATTTCTTTCTTTTCCTTTATTCATATTCATCATAAACAAACATGTTTCAACTCATTAGATTAGAAAACATGCATAGGAAAGCTTACAAGTGTGTTTAACCCAAAATGGTGTAATACACAAATTCTACAATAACTTCAGAAATGCATATCTCAAGCTATATAATTTTGATTCATGCAAATTAGTAGTCTATAGAAAGATCAAGATGTGAACTACATGCTGTAAAAATTTCAAGTACAATTGAATCCATTTGACCTACTAAAATGACTAAAAGTTGAAACTACAACTATACACGGCTATAATTAAACCCTAAACTTTGAAGATGCATCTTTGGCTACATAACTCTGATTTATGTAAACTTAGTGGCTATGCAAAAAAATATAATGCCAGATATATACCTATAAAATTTCATGAGCACTAGAGTTTATTTGTGTAATGACCCTAATTTCTAATTATAGTGATTATGCTTAATTAAGTGGTTAATAATCATAAATTAAGACCTAAAGTCAATACATTTAATTACATTAGGAAAATAATGAGGAATTTGGACCTTGATATCATTAGGGTTATTAGCTAAACAATCACAACTAATTGAATCCACAAGTGATTGTGATTATCAAATCTCATCGACGTGGTGAGCCTATATGGCACCGTGGCGGAATAACCTCATAGGACTTACCACTTAATTTATCCAACTCACACAATGGTGGACCATCCTTATGCTGTAGTGAGCTAAGCTACTAGAACTTACAACTTCTCTTTCCTTAATCCTTGCTACGACTTGACCTCTTAGGCCATGAAGAATCTACTCTCTGTTACCCTCCCTGGGCAACTCTTTCATTTTGTGCCATGGCGCTTGAGAGGTCGTATCACACAACCCTCAAAATAAAACTAGGTTGGATTAAATTTATAGTTAGTGGCACCACCTAGGTCATCTCCCTTGGAAATGAAGTTCAATGTTTAATTAAGTTTTTTAAGTGTTAAAGGACTCTAGAAGGGTTTGATCAAATTAAACTAACTAGAATTTAATTGAAATAAAGTTCCTAATTGCTACTTAATTGCATAAATTATGGTTGATAATGGGCTTGTGACTAGCATAGAATTCATCTCTTGGTATCTACTATCCTTATCCTAACCCAATTGTCATTTAATTCTAGTCTAAGAGTCCCTATTTGTGTCCAATGCAAATTATCTTGAGTTACCACGCAAGAATCAAGGGACTAATAATTTAATGTTGAATTGAAACCTCAATCCCGTATCAAATCGCCAACTCTTGTCATGAGAATCAATAAACACTTGAATTGAATGATTAATTAATCAATTAGCCTTTGAATTAACACCTTAGGATGTTTAATTAACTAATTAAACTCCAAGCAATCTTCAAATCAGACAATTAAGCAATCAATTTCATTCATGCATTTCATCAAACATCTTGACTGCATACATGAGAAATTGGAAGAGAATGAAAACTCAGCACTTGATTCAATCAATTAATCAATAAAAGAGTATTCTAATTAGTGTCTAACTAGCCACAAATTGTAAATAATACACATTCCCAATCAAATATAATCTTAACCAAAATAATATAAGAAAAGAAAAGTGCTAGAAAAATAAGAGAATCTTAGCCCAAAAATATGTTTCTCATTCATGGATTCAAGCTTCTCCAAGGTTCTCTTCCTAGCTAGCCACAAGATGGAGGATTAGAGCTTTATGGTGGTGGAGGAATGAAGGAAATGGGATGAGGAATGGCATAGAGGTGTTCTCTAGATATGGAATGGACGAAGGAGTGTGTGAATGGAATCACGATGATATCTAGCATGGAATGGAGTCTATTTTTATTCAATAAATCCTCCCCTACATCTGCCCAAATGTAATTTTTATTCAGCCTCATGTGTTTCGTTTGTTTTTCATGTGCCTTCTAATGTGAGTTTACTCTCTTAATGAATGGATGAGATTTCCTTCAATAACGTTCTGCCCATGGCCTCTTCTATTAAATTGAATCACGTGCTCAGCTAATTCTCTTCTCATGTGTTGTTGCATTTTCAATTCTTATTTTCACAAGTAGTCAGAGCTTCTCCTTACACTGTTCACGTGGTTCTCTTCATGCTATGTACGTGTTTCAGCTAGTGCTTCATTTTTTTTATTTTATTTTTCCACGTGGCTGCTTATTCCTTCCAGCTTGGTGCATGTGTTTTACTTTGCTACATTTTACACGTCTATTGCCCATAAGCTTCCTTGTTCAGCCACATTCAACTTGTGGCTTTCTCTATCTCTTGTATGAATTAAATCTTGTAACACCTTATGTTTCTAGCTTATTTTTAACACATTCTCATGCTTTACATCATCAATTCCATGAAGTAAGTAAAAAAAATCTATTAAAATAATTGCATGAATACAACTCATTTGAACCATAAAATTTGGCCTACAAATTATGGAACTCAAAGGAAAACTCAAAATATTCATGCATATTTTTTGCCAGAATTTGGCTCTTTTTTTACTAAACTTTGGAAATTCATAACTAATTCTCAAAAAATCAAAATTATGTATTCTTGGCCATTCTAAAAATTTAAGGATGTCTAATTCATAATAAAGTATGTCCAGACTATAACATCCATCACAGAGGACATTTGACATCTGAAATGGTCTAGAGTTCAAACTGCTCACTGGTACTATCACAGATTTCTGCAGTAAACTTTGAAAATGCCCAATTAATTTCACAAAAATCCAATCCATAAAAATGATACAATGTAAAAATATGTGGATATTAGCTAGAGGGGAAAAATAACTCCAGACCAGCTCAGGCACACCCAAATCTCGAAATTCAATATAACAATAACTGAGGTCGGGTGGAGCTCTTGATACTTGATAGTATATTTAAAAATTCATATCTCCCTTTCTAGACCTCTAAATGAAGGGCTTCTAGTTGGAACAAGTCACTGGGTATGTCTAGTTTCTCTTTATAAAATTTCGTGGCAATTGGACATCATTTGAGCCCTGTGTGACAGATTTCATTTTCGGACTAGTATGAATAGTGACATGACCAAAACCAGAAAAATTTCCAACTTTGAAAATTCATCAAATGTTTTGTAGACCTCAAAAAATTATGGTCTCTAGCTTCTCAGAAAGCTCTCAACAAGCTCTAATTGCATGCCAAATCTCAGAGCGAGAAGAGCTCATTTGGCTAAAAATTGACATAGGGTTCCATTATGGTCAATTTTGGCTTCATATGGGATACCAAAATGTCCAAATGATTTTTCTTGGGGTTTGGCACTTCTTGGGCAAGTTTAAAAGCATAATTAGGACTTGTATAAGTTGCCCAAATGGTCCCAAACTCCATGCCTCTCATTTTGGCTATGCCACATGCAATCATACATACACATATCAAACATTCAAGAAGCATATCTTGGCATTACATACCCAAATTACATTCTAGGGTTCACATATCATATCCATTCATTTATACATCACATATTATCATAATTATACATATCCAAAAGGTCATAGACCATATATATCAATGGATTACATCATTTTGACACAATTATGGTCTTCAAGAACTAAAAGCTTTGAATTATGTTGTCATCCTCTTATCCTCAAGGTGGTTGGCTTCCATTACCTTGTCCACTTGGTCCACTTAGCATATTTGATCATTGGAGAGGAGGGAATGAGATTCAAAGAATCCCAATAGCTCATCTCCCATTAAATCATACATAATGAATGCAAACAAGTCTTATAATTGTATGTATGGTCATGTTGACATGTGCAAACATTCAACAAGCATTTTCATCATTTGAGAATGTCATACATAGCATACAAAGGCTTGCCAAGCAAGTGGATTGCCCTCACCTAATTTCTTCTGGATATTGGACTTGCCTCACCCATTCTTTAAGAGATTCTTGGACTTAACCATGCTCTTGGGAGCCCACTTTGCTTTTAGGAGACTCTTTACTTTGTCTCAACTAATCTTAAGGGTTCTTGGCCTCACCACACTCATGCAAACCCAAGCACACATCATAACATCATTTAGAAACCTAATATGTCATCATGAAACTATGGCATATAAAATCATGCTAGCATACTTTTCATGGCTTGAAAATACATATACACACATTCTAAGACAAGCTAAGCATATATCTATGCATGAGAGAAGGTGGAGAGAGCTACCTTATACACAATTACACACTTTTTCCTTTGAATCCAAGCTCCCTTTTTCGGCCACACACACACAAAAGTGTGGGGAAGTTTTCTCTTGACCTAAACACAATTTATGGGAGCCAATTAGGTTTGTGAACTCAATTCTAAAGCCATACAATTTGCTTAGATACTAGGCTAGCTTACAACCTTATTATGGTTCCATAATTGCACCTAATGAAGCAATACCCCTCAATTAAATTCTAGGCTCTATTCTTTCCTTTCAAATATGATTTTTGACTCCTTTTAAGCCTCTTGGAGTTATCACACAATTAAAACCAAGAGCCTAACTATATGTTGCTTCTTTAGGTCTCATTATAAAACATAAAGCACTAACTCACTTTCTATAGCTTCTAAATTTTTTCCAAGGCCTCCCCTCATTTTCATTCATCATATATGACTCAAGAATGGGTTTAGAAAAAATTAAAACTCTCTCTAGCTAGGAAACCCATCTAGGCCAAGGTAAGGAGCATTTTTGGCCTCCTTGAAGCTTTCTTTGTTTTCTCAAGGAAAGAAGCATATGGGGAGCCTCTTAGGGATCTTAGGAGTTTATTTAAACTCTTATTTAGGCCTAGGAATCATTATACAAAATCAAATTTTACAAGGTGCAATTGAAACCCTAGAACTTGTATCTTGAAATCTAATAGTTTTTGTTAATTCCCTTTGCATATTCTTAATCTCCACACCCTTTTTCCTTAGAATCACCCTTGGTTTTGCCTAAAAATCAACTTCTCTTAAGTCTTCTCAAGTGGGGCAAAATGGTGGAGAAGGGGAGCAAAGGGTAGCAACCATGGAAGAAGAAAATACCTTGTTTTCATGGCTTTTCTCACTTGAATCTTGTGTTCTTTGAGCTCCTCTCTTCAAATCCGAATTTTTCCCTCAATTCCTCCTTTAGAAGAAATTCATATACTTCATTATAATCATAGGAAATAAAGGAGAATGAAGGAGAAGAAATTTGGAAGAGAAAGAGCATGAAAAACTACTAAATTTCTATACATTAAGCCTTTGATTTCTCCTCCTCTTTGCCTTCCTCTTGTGCGCCACTCTCCCTAGGGTTTTCCTCTGATTTTAAGTAGAACTTGGTCGTGCAACATGAAGGGAGAAGAAGGGTGCATCATATATATAGGTGGGAGGAAGTTACACTTTTCAAAAATTCCCATTTTGCCCTTCGTTCTTGGCATTTTTGTTTCTCCTTCATTTTAGCTCCTTTTTGAGAACCATCTTTTCTATTATGAAATTTAGGTTCCCAATTTAGTAAAATGCCTTTGGAATCACTCAAATCGGAGCTAAAACCTTCCTGAACAAATCTATAAAAGTTTAGGTACACTGACATTGGAAAACATCCACCGGAGGGGCTTTAGCTGTCCCGGGGCTTTTGATGGTTTTTAGGGCCTCTGAGAATCCTGGGAAACTCAAAAATTTCATTTAAAAAGCCCTTCTGTGTGAATTCTAAAATTTACTCAAAATTACAAAAATGCCATTACGTTTTGTAAGAAATTATTTCTTCAATCTAGCTCCGTTTTTCTTTCCGTCTAAGCCTGGGATTCTCATTTTTAGGAGTCTAGAATGCTTCCCAAATTTCTTGGGACCTTAACTACATCATCTTGGGGGAATTCCTTTTGTATCTAGTGAATTTCATTCGTTTACAAAGAAATCATACTTTACATTTCTCACATTTTCTCTCGTTTTCAGAAAATCAGATGTTACAAATCTGCATGTGTGTGTTTTTTTTTCTCTGCTCGCCCTCTCCTCCACTTTCCAACTTTGCATTTGTATATTTGTGATGTGGAGAGGAACTCGTGAGTGTCTTCCAAGTTTGAGTAGAACTTTCCACGTGCTCCTCTCTTCTTTCCAACATCCTATCCAGCTCTCCAAACTCGTTGCTTCTAATGTGTTGTTTCCATGTATTTTCCTTCTCTCACATGTAGCTCATTTTTGCTCCTCTGTTTTGTGCTACTGCCCCGCATGTTTGTTTGTTTTGTTCTTAGCTCCAGCTCACTTTTTCTCAAGTCCCTCATTCCACGTAGCTTCTTCAACTCGAGTTGTATGCTTCATGCATGTGCTTCTTCTTTTCCAGCTCATTCTCTATTGTTCCTTGCTTGAACCCATAGCATTTCTTCTCTTTTCTCATTGGAAACCTCCTCTCACATGCACCTTCTATCCATCACATAGCTTTTTCTCTTCCCACAAGTAGCTCGTGTTTTCTCATGCTCTTTCTTCCCATTCTATGTCAACCCTTCATGTTTGTTTCTTCTTTGTTCCAGCCACGTGAGTTGATGTATGTGTGTGTGTGTATAAGTGTGGAGTGGGTGCTGTAACATCCGGTCCCTCCGTAAACGTGAGAAATGCAATGTTCAGTTTCTCCGAAAACATAAGAAATAGGCCAAATATAAAAGGAAGTCTTTGAAATAGAAGGAATTGGGGCCAACTAAAATTATGACAAAATTTTAAATATTAGAAAATGAGGATTTGAGATTTGAGATGCCCAGAAACCAAAGCCAGAAGAGCTCAGAAAATTTGCCGAAGAAAGTAGGGGCATTTTTGTAATTTTTGGAAAATTTTGAAATCTCATAGGAGGGCTTTTTAAATGGAAAATTTGAGCTTTTCGGGGTTCTCAGAGGCCCTGAAAACCATGGGAACCCCTAAAACAGTTGAAACCCCTCCGGTGAGCAATTTTGGCAAAAGTTGACCAAAACTTTGACCGAATGGTTCGAAATGGTTTTAGATCCTTTTTGAGTGATTGCAAAGGAAATTCTTATGATTAAGAGCCTAAGGAATATGATGGAAAAGATGGATTTCAAAAAGGAGTTGATATGAGTCTAAAATGAAAAAGCCAAGAAAAGGGACTAAAATGCAAAAGTAAAAAGTTGCATAAAGTGCCTTTTAGCTCCTTCTTATCCACGTTCTTTCTCTCCTCTCTAAGACCGACTTGCTTCTGCCCAATTTCAGAGGAAAACTCCAGCTTCTTAGGTGCACAAGAGGAGGAGGATTTTGGAGGAAGAGATTCAAGAAAAAGGTAAGAAACTTTAAGAAATTCCATATCCTTCCTTCTTGAACCTTGCTCCTCTCCTCTCAAGCTTTCTTTCTATGATTTTAATGGGGAATTTGGTGTTGTTTTTGGGGCAGAACATAGAGGGAAATTTCGAAAATTGAGGGAGTAAGCCAACCAAGTGGAAGAACAAGCCAAAGGAAGCAAGAAAACAAGGTAAAACTTCCATTCTTTGGTAGTTTCTCCCTCCCCCTTTCTCTTGCACGAATTTGGGCATCATGAGCCCAATTTTTAGGGGCTGTTTTCTGCCCAATTTATGGAAGGATTAGAGGTTTTAGATGGCAAGGATTGAGAAGGAACCAATAGAATCAAGAAAGGAGCATTAAGAGACAAGATAGAACCATTAGGGATCCAAATGCTCCCTTGCAAATCTGATTTTATATGAATGTTCTTAGACTTAATTGAATGTTTAAACATGCTCCTAAGACCCCTAGAGAGCTTCCCACATGCACCTCCCATCCAAGAAAGCAAAGAAATTGCAAGAAAAATTAATGAACTCTAAGTAGAAAAAGTGTAGAGCTCTTGAACACTTTGCAAAAACTGATTTGATATATGAGTTTCCTTGCATGTGTGAGTATTTGATTGAGCTCCCAAGACCTCTAGGAAGTCTCCCAAGTGTGTCTCCCATCAAGGAAAAATCAAGAAGGCCATGAACTTTTCTTCCCCCCATAGTCTCGGCCTAGGCAAGTTCCTAGGCAAGTTCCTATAGCTAAGGAGAGTTTTAGATCTTTCTAAGGCTATTCTTGAGTCATATGTGATGAGTGAAGATGAGTAGAGGCATTAGAAAAAATTTAGAACTCAAAGAAAGTGATTTAGTGCCTTAGTGCCCTAGGTTCCATAATATGACCTAAAGAAGCAACATGGTGCTAGCCCTTTTGTCTCAATGATGTGATGACTCCAAGAGGCTTAAAAGGGGTCAAGAATATATTTGATAAGAAAGAATAAGGCCTAGAAATCGTTTTAGGGGTGTTGCTTCATTAAGTGTAATTATGGACCATAATGAAGTATATAGAGTAATCTAGTGGTTCATCAAGTTATGTAGCCTTAGCATATGTTTCATGAACCTAATTGGCTCCCATAATTTGTATATAGGCCAAGAGAAACCATCTCCACCAATTTGTGGGTGTGTGGCCGAAAGAGGAGGCTTGAAAGCTAAAGAAAAAGTGTGTGAAATTGCGCAAGGTAGCTCTCCACCTCATTCTCTTTGCATTCTTGTGTGCATATGTATGTCTTAGTGTGCTTGCATGCATTCTTGATGCTTGATAATATGCCACTTGATCCTTGTTGTGCATTGGTACCAATGTGTTGTCTTGAATGACTATGGTTGTGGAAAGAGCCCGTAAGGGTGAGGTGATGCCAAAAGTCCCTTGATGAAGGTGAGGAGATGCCAAAAGTCTCATGGCATGGGTGAGACAAGGCCAAAAGTCCCTTGAATGGGTGAGGCAAAGTCAAAAGTCCCTAGACCAAGAGTAAGGCAAATCCAAAAGTCCTAGAAATGGGGTGAAGCTAAACCAAAAGTCCCTAGAGCATGAAAGTAATCTTGACATGTGAATGTGGCATGGAATGGAATTTATTATGCTTGTATGGTTATGCATTTAGTATATGTATGCCTTGAATGTGATGTAAATGGGTGTGTGAGCTATTGAGATTCTTTAAATCTCATCCCCTCCTCTCCAATGATCTAACATGCTAGGTGGACCAAACACTTATGGTGAAGGGAGCCAACAACCATAAAGAGCAAGGAGTGACAAGTTTATGTAGTATTTTGCCTATTTTGGAACCATAATGATGGTTCATAGTGTATATGAGGTTGTATATGTACCATGAACCTTGAGACATGTGTGATTATACTATTATGTGTTGGTTAGACGTATGAAAATGATATATGCCCTATAGACATATTTTGAGTATGTATGGCCAAAGTGTGCAATATGGGATTTTGATGAATGTATGCATAAGTGTGGGTTGAATGGCCAAAATGAGATGCATGAGGTTTGGGACCATTTGGGCAGCTTACCCAAGTCTCAAAGGTACTTTTAGACATGCCCAAAAGGTGCCACAACCAAGGGAAGGCCATTTGGTAAATTTGGTACCTCATATGGAGCCAAATTTGACCATAATGGAACCTTATGTCACTTTTTGGCCAAATGAGTTAGTCTTGCCCTGAAACTTGGCATGAAATGAGGTCTCATTAAGATATTTTTGGAAAGCTAAAGATCATAATTTTCGAAGACCTAGAGAATATTTAAGGAATTTTCAAAGTTGGGATTTTTCATGGATTCTGGTATGGGTACTGTTTATACTGGCAGTTTTGAAATTTGTGTCACCTGATGAACAAATGGTATCCAATGCTTATGAAATTTTATATGCATAAACTAGAGATCATAAGCTTTCTGTGGCCACTGAGATCACCTCATTTGGAGGTCTAGAGAGGAAGATATGCATTTTCGAAGGTTCTGCCCAGTATCAGACATCTTGCCAGACCCGAGGTACTGTTCCATCGATTTTCGGGCGTTTGGCTTAATGTACTGATCTGGAGATATTTTTTCTCTCTATTTAACATCCACATATTTCCATAGTGATATCATTTTCAAGCATTGGATTTTTTTGGAATTAGTTAGATATTTTTGAAGTCCATATCAGTAAACTGTGACAGTATCAGGAATCCTCCGACCAGTAGATGATTTTGCGTGTCAAACGCATTATATATGAGATTTTAAGACTTCTACATATTTTTAACATAATCTTTCCATAATGACTGAGTTTACATGTTTTCAATTTTTATAGATTTAGTTATGAATTTCCAAAGTTTGTGACAGAAAAGAGGAAATTCTGGCCGAAAATACAAACATGGATTTCATATGCTCCTTTGCTTTCTACGAGTTGTAGGCCAAATTTGATGATGGAAATGAGTTATATTCATGTGTTTAAGTATGATAAAGTGATAGATGCTTTCATATGGCCTACGGGACTCCGAAAGAAAAATTTTACCGGTAGAAAAATGTACTTTTATTCATAACTTCCTATGCCACTATATTGTTTCTATAGAATAAACATAAGATGAGGCATGGGAATTGTATGAATTGAGTCCTAAAAGTATGGTGTTATAGGTGCTACTTCTTGTGACATGGGGATGTGGGTGCAACATGAGAGTGTTGTGGAGTGTGAGTGAATGGCTAGACTAGTGCATGGATAAATGAGAAACCACGTGAGTTGAGCTAGAAAATGGAGTGAATGGCATTGTGTGATTGATGGGCTGAACTTATGAGTGATATGTGAGTTAGTGGGCCTCAATTGAATGTGCAGCCTTATTCCTCCCTCTTATATTCAAGTCTCTAAAACCCAAGCCTTGTCTTGCACAACAACTTTTCTCTTCTAGTCCCTTGAGTGTGTTTTGTGCTTGGGAATGGACTAGTGTTGCTTCCTCCATTTTGCCATATGAAATCTTCTCTCTTCTTTAAATCAATTTATCATTTAAAGCTTCAATTAGCCATTGAAATTCTACACAAAAGAGTGCAAAAATCAAATAGGAATATTCACAAAATTATTTAAGATAAATTTATGCATTAAGATCAATCATTTTGCAATTTAATTCCTAAAGTGTAGAAAATGGCCATTAAATTCAATTATCCTCGAATGAAATGCAATTAGCCATATTCAATTATTAAAGTGCCAAAATTAGAGGGAATAAAGTATATGAAAATTAGCAATTATTAGCGCTCCTCACTTCTACCTGACGCTTGGCCATGGTTCAGCCCATTTTAGCTACGATGTGACTCTATCTTGCACCTATACTCTTATTTTTATGCTCTCTAATCAATTCTCACTAGTTCTAAATGGATTCTAGGATCTTAATGGCTAACATACATGGCCTTCTAGACCTCCCATTTCCCATTGTATCATGATTCACTAATTCTCATTGTCTAGGGTCTTGGATTAAATTAGAGCAATCAAAACTTAATTTCATATAAGCTAATTCCCTTCCCATGATAGCAAACATGTTTCAACCATAAGATGCATAGGACTAAGTTTAATGGTTACATAATATCAAGTCATTCATCAAGTATTAGTTAGATACAATCACAATGTTCAATTTCATTGTAATCAAATTACATAACCAGTCCCTATACTTGGCAATTCATAATGTAATGTGGCAATTACATAAAAACTAATGTTCTTATTACACAAATCCAATCTTACAAGGTTTCTAAACCTTTATGCTACCAAGCCATACAATAAGCTTCTATTAATTTCTCCTTGCCACTAAGAGATTCGATCCCTGAAAATGTTAGCCCATTACTGGGGTAAGATATATAATGTTAGTAACAAGAGGAAAATTCTATATACATGTGCAAATTAATCAATATAATTCATTTCTATATCATCAAAGATCAGAATCATCAATTCAATTAGCAAATAAACTAGTTAAGCTATAAGTGACTTCTGTCCCATACTAATAATTACATTAAACACGTTAAAGGCCAATAACATTGAGAAAGGCCCATCTATGGCACAAACTCCCTAATATGCACAACCTGGGGTCAGTGTATTTAAGGTCTAATCATAACCTGGTGCCTAATCGAAGTACGATGCATGGGTGGTAGCCGCACCACAGCTCCACTATGGACATACAATGTCCAATCATAACAACAATCAAGTAGCCAACTAATCATTTAGCATTTTCAAAATCACACATGTATAGCAATATCAGGTTAAAATGAGCATATACATAGAATTAGAAAATTAACCCTAGTTACCTTAATGAAGCCATTTACTCTTCCTCTAGCTACCATTAAAATCTAAATGCACATCAAGCCTATGACAAATATAATTATCATCATTTAACTATCATTAGTAAGAAATTTTTTATCCATTCATTAATTTCATTAAGAATCTATCAAGAATTGCTTACCCAGCACTCAAAGAGTCTATTGCACCAATTCAAGGTCAAAATACCAAGAATTCACAATGGTTCACTCTTCAGTCCTCCATTTTCGTACATGCAAAAGCCATGCACCAAAAATCAATCCAAACGGTGAAATTCTAACATTTACACATCATAAAATGGTAGGAGACACTTACCTAATCCTTTAGTGACTCCCAAAATTTAGATTTGAGTCATCAAGCACATAAACTATAATGTTTCACTTCCATCTCCTTGTTTTTTCACATTATAACAGAACCCATTATGCAAATCAATCCTTGAGGACATTTTCCAACAAAATAATGCATAAGAAGGAAGAGAAATGCTTACCCAATCATCCCTATAACTCTTAACTCTAAAAATCTTGCAGTAATTATCTAAAGACTAGATTTTAAGTTAAGAAGAGATGAAAGTTCCCCTAATGACAAACCAATCGGCCCAAAATGTAGAGGAGGAAGAGAGGATCAGTTTATGTATAACTTACCTTAGCTAAATCTCCTTCTAAACTTGCAAATCGGAGCCTAGAAGATGAGGAGCCCTAGGCACCTTCTCACATGTGCGAAGTTTCTCCATTTGTTCTGCAGAACCCTCAAATTACAGCACCCAAATAATGAAATAATAAGTCCCCTAGGGTTTAAGAGTAAGTGGGCTGGTCCATTGGACCAATATTACCCATGGTCTGATTTATTTTCAGAATTGGGCTAAGGTTCATTGGGTTAGGCTGCAGAATTTTTTTTTAATGTTAGGGATGGAATGTGTTAATCTAAGAGCCCAAGACTTATTTGGACTCAGTTCCCCAAATTTGTGCTGAGGCTAAATGGACTATTGTCTCGCTTAAATTCACTTCTAAGTTTTTGTGTAACATCTGGTCCCTCCGTAAACGTGAGAAATGCAATGTTCAGTTTCTCCATAAACGTTAGAAAATGGGCCAAATATAAAAGAAAGTCCTTGAAATAGAAAGAATTGGGGCCAACTAAAATTATGATAAAATTTTAAATATTAGAAAATGAGGATTTGAGGTTTAAGATGCCCAAAAACCAAAGCCAGAAGAGCTTAAAATTTTTTTTGAAGAAAGTAGGGGCATTTTTATAATTTTTGAAAAATTTGGAAACTCCTAGAAGGGCTTTTTAAACAAAAAAATTTGAGTTTTTTGGGATTCTCAGAGGCCCTGAATACTATGAGAACCCCTAAAACAGTTGAAACCCCTCCGGTGAGCGATTTTGGCCGTCAGTTGACTAAAACTTTAAACGAACAATTTGGAATGGTTTTAGATCCTTTTTGAGTGATTCTAAAGGTAATTCTTATGATTAAGAGCCTAAGAAATATGATGGAACAGAAAATTTCAAAAGGGAGTTGATATGAGCCTAAAATGAAAAAGCCAAGAAAATGAACTAAAATGCAAAAGTAAAAAGTTGCATAAAGTGACTTTTAGCTCCTTCTTATCCACGTTCCAGTAGCTCCTCACTTCCACAATTTGTTTCTACCCTAAAAACAAAGAAGGAAGCCAGCACTCTTGGGCGCACAAGGAGAGGAGATTTTGAAGAGAGAAAAAGCAAGGAAAATGTAAGAAAAGTGTGGAATTTTATGCTCTTCCCTTTAGTAAACTTGTTCCTCTCATTCTTCTCTTCATTTCTATAGTTTCATTGATGGATTTTTCGATGTTTTGAGTCTAGTACAGAGGAGAAATAACAGAATTTGAAGGAGAGGAACTTACCACTTGGAAGAGCACTTGAGAAAAGCTAAGAAATCAAGGTAAGTTGTTATCTTCCATGTTTCTTCTTCCCTTCTCCTCCTTGTGATAATTTTGTCCCATATAGAGCCCAATCAAAGGGAGATGAATTCTGGTCCTAGCAAGGGAGATTCATAGATTTTGGAGTGTGAGAAGCAAGTAGGTGCAAAGAAATCAAAGAAAGAAGCATGAAAACACAAGATAGAAAAGTTAGGGATTCATGAAGACATTATGAAATCTGTTTTGATCTATGAATTCCCTAGCTTAGATGAGTGTTTGCTTGAGTTTCTAAGATCCCTAGAGACCTCCCTACACACCTCTTCCATCAAGAAAACAAAGCAAACCTATTACTTCCCTTTTTCATGTGTCATTTCGGCCTAGGGCAGAACTATAGGTTAGGGATAGTTTTAATTTGTTCCAAGCTTATTTTTGACTCATATATGATGGAAGAGGATGAGAGGAAGCCTTGGAAACATTTTAGAAATTATAGATATTGAGATGAAGGTGTAGGCTCCATAATGTAGCATAATGAAGCAACTCCTAACTAAGCTTCTTAAAATAATTGTGTGATGACTCCTAGGAGTCTAAATGGAGTCGAGAATCATAGATTAAAGGAGAGAAGAGAGCCAAGATCATGAATTTTTGTAGTTGCTTCATTAAGTGCCTTATAGAAGCATAATGGAGCCATAAACCAAAGTAGCATCATGTAAAGTGTGTATAATGCCAAGGCTTGTTCCTATGAGTAATTCATGTTTCTTTTGGTGTGTCTAGGCCAAGAGAAATGATCTCCACCTTCTTGGGTGTGTGAGGTCAAGGGAGAGGACTCAAGGTTTAAGGAAAAAGTGTGTAATTGCTTCCAAGGTAACTCTCTCCACCTTCTCTTATGCATGAATATATGCTTAGTTTGTCTTAGAATGTGTGTATGTGTATTTTCAAGTCATGAAAAGTGTGATAGCATGATTTCATATACCATGGTTTTATGATGACATATTATGTTTCATATGCTGTCTTGATGTGTGCTTGGATTTGCTTGAGTGTGATGAGGCCAAGAACCCTTAACCATGGTGAGGACGAGCCAAGAACTCTTAAGATTAGTTGAGACAAAGCAAAGAGTCTCTCAAAAGCAAGATGGACTCCCAAGAGCATAGTTGAGTCCAAGATTGTCTTAAAGAATGGGTGAGGCCAATCCACTTGCTTAGCAAGCCTTGGTATGCTATGTATGATATTCTCAAGTGATAAAAAATGCTTCTTGAATGTTTGCACATGTTAACATGACCATACATGCATTCATGAGACTTGTTTGTATCCATTATGTATGATTGAATGAGAGATGAGCTATTAGGATTCTTTAAATCTCATCCCCTCTTTTCCAATGCTTTAACATGTTAGGTGGACCAAGTAACTATGGTAATGGGAGCCAACAACATTGAAGAAGAGAGATTGACATTCATATGTCTAGCTTTTACCTTTTTTGAACCATAATAATGTTCAATGATGTATATGATTATTGTAAATGGCACATAACCCTTGAGACATATGTAAATATGATATTATGTGGTGTGTACAAGTATGGATATGATGTATGAACTTCAGAAATGAATTTGGGTATGTAATGCCAAGTTGTGCAAATTGAAAGTTTAATGGAAATATGCATAAGTGTAGGTTGAAGGGCCAAAATGAGATGCATGAGGTTTAGGACCATTTGGGAAGCTCACATAAGTCTTAAATGTACTTCTAGACTTGCCCAAAAGGTGCCACAACTAAGGGAAAGCCATTTGGCAAATTTGGTACCTTATATGGAGCCAAATTTGAACATAATGGAACCCTATATCCTTTTTAGCCAAATAAGTTAGTCTTGATATGGAATTTGGCATGCAATTAGGTCTCATTAAGAGATTTTTGGAAAGTGAAAGATCATAATTTTCTGAGATCTACAGAATATTTGATGATTTTTCAAAGTTAGCAATTTTCGTAGTTTCTGGTTATTACACTATTCATTTGGTCCGAAATTATTTTCTATCACACAAGGCCCAAATGATGTCCAATTGCCACGAAATTTTATACACAATACCTAGACATTCACAAAACTAGAAGCACCTCATTTGGAGGTCTAGAAAGGGAGATATGAGTTTTTGAAGTTTCTATCCAGTATCAATAATCTTGTTCGACCAGAAGTATTGTTCTATAGAATTCTGAGGTCTGGGCTTGATGAACTGATCTAGAGATATTTTTTCTCTCTATTTAACGTCCATAGCTTTTCATATTGGTATTATTTAAATAGATTGGATTTATGTGGAATTAATTGGACTTTTTCAAATTTTTCTGCAGAATTCTGTGATTGTTCCAGAATTCAGTCTGACCTTTGAACCATTTCGGATGTCAAACACCCTCTGTGATGAATGTTATGGTCTAGGTGTATTTTTAACGTTAAGTATACATCCATAGCTTCTCATAATGATCAAGATTGCATGATTTTTATTTTTCTAGAATTAGTTATGATTTTCCAAAATTTGACCAGAAAAAGAGGCCAAATCTGGCCGAAAATATACTTGATTATTTTGAGCTCTATTTTGGTTTCTATGAGTTGTGCCATGATTTTGAGATGGAAATGAGTTGTATTGATGTATTTAAATATGAGAATGTATAGCATGAGTTCACACGGTCCACGTGACACCGAATGGAATTTTTAAGTACGATGCAACGCAAAGAAAGTCACTATTTTTCCCCTTTTGCCTTATATCTTCATGAATATAATGATGTGAGGCATGTATATATATGATATGATGAACTAGAAGTTATGGTGTTACATTTTGAGCTTCTAAAAAATTTAAGTTGAACCTATAAGAAAACTAGTATTGGGTTTCTCACTAAGCTTATAATATAATTGGGCTTCTATATTAGGCCCTAAGTTTACTTAAATTAATCATAAGGCCCAAATTAATGTCCACATCTCTTAACCAACTTTCCTAATTAAACCTATATCAATTCCTAATTAATCATAATTGTCCTCAATTAATTTTTGGGTGTTACAATTTGACCCTTAAATACATGAAATATCATAATTGACCATATGAACAGTATCTTAGGCTAAAATGAAAGTTTTATAGAATTTCAAAAATTCATAAAATATTCTGTACAACTTCAAAAATTTTAATTCTTAGCTTGTTAAAAAGCTCATCTAAGGGTCTAATTGAATGCCAAATCTTAGAATGAAACTAGGTGATTTAGACCACTTTTGTTATTAGAGTAGTTTAGGCCTCTTTTAGAACAAAGTTTGGGATCAAAATGGACTATTTGGTATCCAATTGAGTTTATTTCACTTTGAGCACATTTTATTCATTCTAAATGACATTTCCAACCATTCCATTGCATGCTAAAAAGCTTAGATCAAAATTTGACCCTTTGACATCTAAGTATGCATACATACATATTAGCACCACCTATGCCATTTGTCATCCAATAACTCATATCTCTCCACAACAAGCTATACATTAGAGTACTTTAACTTATACACATGGTCTCATCATTATACATGAAAGATGCACATTGTTTGATATCATACACCATTAAGGATACAAAGGAATGTCACAATACTAATTATATAACTTTTCTAACATTTAGGTTTCTCTATATCCTTGCTTTGACTTGGTGAACCTAAAATGGTTAATGGGAGCATGTGTAACACCATATATTTTTAGCATGCTTCCAATCATTTATAAGTCTCACATGATCAATCGAACAAAAGGGAACGGAAAATGACATTAAAATAATTCCTTATTTCGCATTACGTCGCATATAAAAATTCTATTTGGTGTCACACGGACCATATGAGCTCATGCAACACGTTCTCATATTTAATTACATACATACAACTCATTTACATAACCAAAGTTGTCCCACAACTCGTGGAATTCAAAGGGGACCATCAAATTCACACTATTATTTTCGGCCAGAATTTTAGTTTTTCTGTCACAACTTCGGAAATTCATAACTAAATCCAAAAAATTCGAAATCCAACAAAATTTACCATTCCAAAAAGCTTTGGATGTCTACCCTATGATAAAAATAGTTTCAGCTCATGAATCATTAAGAGGAAAACATTTGACATCCGAAAAGCCACTGGGGTTGCTACTGTCTGGGCCACTGGTTCAGTTTACTGATAGGAAGTTTCAAAATTCATAACTAATTCTAGAAAAATTGAAATCATTCATTCTTGGCATTATGAAAATCTACACATCTCTAATTTATGCCAAAAATATTTTCAGGCCATGAAACATAACACAGAAAGCGTTTGACATGCGAAAAGGGGTAAAGGTTCGAACAGCTACTGGTACTAATGCAAGTGTCTACTATGAACTTCGAAAATGTCCAATTAATTCCACAAAACTCCAATCCATGAAAAAAATACCAATTTGGAAAGATATGAATGTTAAATTTATGTTAAAAATAGAATCAGACCAGAGAAAGCACGCTTAGCTACCCAAATTCAATTGAACAGTGACTCAGGTTGTGCTGAGCTATTGCCACTGTCCCAGAAATTCAAAACTTCATATCTCTCAGCTCAGACCTCCAAATGAGGTGCTTCCAATTGTTACAAGTCGCTGTGAATGCCTAGTTTCTAACTATAAAATTTCGTAGCCATTGGACCACGTTTGCCACTCAGATGACACAATTTCACAACTGACCAAATGAACAGTACTAGTGCAAATCCGAAATTCTGATACCAACTTTGAAAAATCATAGAAAATTCCACAAACCTTCAAATGACCTAATATTTAGCTTTCCAAAAAGCTCTAGGCAAGATCTAATTGCATGCAAAATTTCAAGTCAAGAATAGGTCATTTGGTCAGACTTTGCCATAGCTCAAGCTTATGGCAATTTTGGTCCCAACAAGAGGCAAATTTGGTGCAAATGAGCCATCCATTATTCCACACACATTTGAGCAATTTAGAAAGCATAAATATAGCATAAATAAGTCCCTCATAAGGTCTGAACCCTTATGCAACTCAAATTAACCATGCCACTTCCATGAACATACATAAACAAATGGGCTCCCAAGTGGTCAAAATACATAATTCTATTTATTAAACTCTATTCTTGATACATACACTAACTTTACATAGTTTTACACTTGTTCAAAGTGTCATGGCTCAAAAATAATATTTACATATCTACTTTGACATTCTAGACATCATAGTACATCAAAATAGAAAGATTTGCCAATAGATGGAGATTTAAGCTCCTTGGCTTCCATCCTTTGGATCTTGAACTCCACCTAGATCATATGAGATGAGAGAAAGGATGGGGTGAGATTCATTGAATCTCAAGAGCTCATACACCTATTCAAGCACATTTTCAAGGCATATAACATGTCAAAGGTACAAGTATGCAACTAAATCGATAAGCATTCAATTTCCACATTTTTATGTCATAAACACATGTCAAAAATAAGAATGAGCTCTAGGGACTTTTGAGTTGGCCTTACCCCATTTCTAGGACTTTTGGATTGCCTCACTCTTGGTTTTTGGGACTTTTGACTTAGCCTCACCTATGCCATGAGACTTTTGGGATCTTCTCACCCACATTAAGGGACTTTTGGCATTACCTCATCCTTATGAGCCATTTCCATCATTCAAAGACATTCAAGAAAGTATATTGGTACCAAAATAGCAACATAGCATCAAGCGGCATGTCTCAAACATATAACAAACACACAAGTGCACAATGACACCATATGCAACAAGAAAATGCAACAAGAAAAGGTGGAGAGCTACTTTGGTGCAAATTCAAGCTTTACTTTACTTGTTTCTTCTCCTTTTCGGTTCTACAAACACAAGGAGGTGGGGTTAGATTTCTTTGGCCTATTCATAATAAACAACACTAAATTATACCCTTGGAACAAATTATGACATCCAACTCACTCTTAAAACTACACTTTGGTCTATTTGTCACAATATGGTTCCATTAAGGACCTAATGAAGCAACTACCATAATTAACATTCTTGGTTCCATTCTCTTACCATATTTAGACCTCTTGACCTCATTTAAGGTCCTTGAAGCCATCACACACTCACTTTCACAACCCTAGGTCCATGTTGCTTCATAAGGTTACATTATGGAAGCCATTGCCTCATCTCCCAACCTAAGGCTTCTAATTTTTTTCCAAGGGTTTCTCCTATCTTCTTTTATCATATAAAGTCCCAAATCAAGCTTGGAACCATTTAAAACATTCCCTAGCTATCTCTAAGGGTCTTAACCTAGTTATGCTTCCATTAAAGACCCATGGAGTTTGGGATTTTTCCTTAATGGATGGGGCACTTGGGAGGCTCCTTAGGAGTCTTAGAAACTCAAACAAACACTCACATATGATGGGGAAGTCTTGAATCAACCCAGATTTTAACTTATGTTCAAGCACCCTACACTTTTTCAACTTGAGTTTTACTAGTTTTTCATGCATTTCTTTGGTATAATCCATCTTCCGATGGCTTAGTTTGATGGATTCTTTTGGATTATAAAATAGAAACTCTTCCCTCTTCGTGGTTCTGTTTGAGACATCCTACCATGGAAGAGGAGAAGGAGAAAAAGAAGCATCAAAGGGAGAGAAACTACCTTGTAATCAAGCTTCCTTCAAGAGCCCTTCCTCTTCCCTCTTTCTCCTCCTTAAATTTTGAATTTCCCTCCTCTTATCTGGACCCAAATCAGTACCAAAAATTACATTAAAACAATGGAAAGATGAAGCAAGAAGGGGAGGATGAAGTTTCAAGAGGAAAGAGTATGAAAACCTTACACTTTCTCACCCTTTCTTTAGCTTTTCTTCCTCCAAAATTTCCTCCCTTTGTGTGCCTAAGACAGCAGCTCCATTTCTGAGATTTGGGCAGAAGAAAGTCAATTTAGAGAGGGGGGGAGCTGAACGTGACTTAAAAAGGGAGTTTGGAAGCTTCCTTGTGCACTTTGTTTCCATTTTTGCCATTCCATAATGGCATTTCCGGTTTGGCTTCGTTTTAGCTATTTTTTTAGAACCGTCTTTTACATCATAAAATTTAGATTCCCAATTTAATAAAATGCCTTTGGAATCACTAAAATCAGAGCTAAAACCTTCCTGAAAGAACTGGTCAAAGTTCAGGTCAACTGACGTTGAAAAGAGTACATCGGAGGGACTTTACCGGTCCCGGGGCTTCCCATAGTTTTTGTGGCCTCTGAGAACCCTGGGCAACTCAAAATTACCATTTAAAAAGCTCTCCTAGGTGGTTTTCGAACATTGCACTTATTTACGAAAATGTCACTAGCCTTTCGGTAAATTTTTTGAATCACTTCGACCCTGGTTTCTGGGCAACTCAAGGCTCAAATCCTTGCTTTTTATTATTTAAAATTTTATTCAAATTTTATTTGGCCTTTAATCACTCATTTCAGGGGCCTTGCTTTTCAAACTTGCCCATTCCGGTGATTGTATAACGTACCGGATGTTACAGCATAGAGGTGAGATTTTAGGAGAATCTCAGTAACCAATCTCAACTAATTCAATCCACACATGAACACCATGAGTAAATACAATGCATGTGATGTAAGAATGCTATGTCTATGTGTCATGTAAATTAAATGCATCATATAGTATAAAAACTCATTCATTCTCAAGCTATGGCATCATCATAAATTTGATAGGCTTAACTAATCTCAACTCGAGGCCAAGAAAAAGCTACTATGCTCAATTTCATGCTTTAGGGAGCTAGGAGCCATCACATAAACTTTTCACATATATATGTACTTATATAGCTCATATGAAAACATAATGAGACATTTTTCATGAATACATCAAGCAACAACACACAAAAGTATTTTAACTTATTCAAGCATTTAAATGTATGCAAGAAAGGGAGATGAAGTTGCCTTAGGACTTGTGGAAACTCAAAATGCCACTAACCCACTTGGTCTTACCTTTTCTCTGGACTTTCTTTCATTTGGCACCTAAACTTGTGTGTTTGAGATAGATGGGCTTACACATAACAATTATAAGGCAAATTAACTCATTTAGATTCATTTTAGACCTCATCATCCTTACTTAATTTCAATAGGACTTAAGGTGACAATTAGGTCTAGTTTATATCCATTATAAAGTAACCCTTGATTTTTTTTTTTTAAATCCTAAACTCTTGCTTGCAATAAATCTTAGAACTTTAAGGAAACTCATTTGAATCATTACATACTTGATTAGAGGGGTTTAGGAGCAACTTGCTTCATTAACCCAAGTTAGGCCTTAAAAATTTAACTTTCATTTTAGGGCTCTTAATCCAATGATTTCATAATTATTTATTCATCATATCTAAATCTCTTAAATCATTGGAACTCAAGAAAACACTCCTCAAGTTCTCCCTTTCCACCTTAGCTAAACCAACACCTATAGAAGAGTAACATGGAGTTTTCTTTGTTTTTTCTAAAAGTTGTTGTATATACATATTCATTGGCTTCTCTTTAGTCTAATTATACTTTCATATAGCTTAAATTAGGCTCTTAGGGTTCCAAAACTCTTGAGGTGCAATTGAAACCTTAATTTCACTATCTTAAATTCTAAAGCTTTTTAATTGATTTCAATGGTATAACTTACTTCTTCATGCCTCAAAACTCTTGTTTCTATCTTGCTATGGCCAAACTTCATCTCCCCCTATATAGCTCTATGTTTGGCCAAACATGAAGAAAGGTGAATAGGCAAGAAAAAGCAATTTTCCTATCATAAAACATACCTCATTTTAAAGTTTTTTAAGAGAGGAATTTAGTGCTACAATTGGTTTTCTCCAATCCTCTCCTTCCAAGAGTTCAGCTATAAACTTGCCCCTTTCAAGAAACTAAAACCACCATTAAAGAGAGCTTACAAAGAAGAAGGAGATTAGTGAAGGCTACATCACAAAAAAGTAAAAAATTTCCTACCTAAATTGGTTTCCCTTTCCTCTTCTTCCTCCTCCCTTTTGGTGCATCTTTAGCTCTAGCTTAAAATGTTCTAAGTCAATTTTAGGGTGGTGGAAACATGGCTGGCTTGATATAGGAGAAGGAGGTAATATTTTATAACAATTACAAAATTTCCGTTACATCTTGCAACTTTAATTCCTTCGTTCGGGCTTGTTTTGAATCCCTTTTGAGAATTGCCTTTTCCATATGAGAATTTGGCTTTCTAATTTATTAAAATCATTTACTTTCAATTTTATGGAGTTTAGAGCCATCCTGAATCGACTGGTCAAAATTCAGGTGAATCGATAAACTAAACTGTACATCAAAGGGGTTTTGGCCATTCTAAAAGTTCCTATAGTTTTTAGGGTCTTGGAGAACCCTAATGAGCTTAATTTTATCATTTAAAACTTTATCACTTGAGTTTCTAAAAAGTTATCTAAAATTATGATTTGCCATTGCCCTTTCGGTTTACACTATTTAGCCATTTTGGCTCTAGTTTGAGCTATTATTAGCTTTCTAATCTCATTTTTGAATGTTTAATTTATCCTTCTATCCTTACTTGGCCCTATTTGATTTTATTATAGGGCCCTCTTTTGTTATTTGATCAGTTATAGTTCAAATTAGCCTTAATTTGTTTTGCTTTAGGGTCTTCTTTTATCAAAATATAGATTTTAGTTTATCTTTTGAAAAACTGGTTATTACAATATTTCTTATTATGAAACTATGCATTATGAGAAGTATTGTATGACTTGGATCTCTCACTCATGTAAGCAATTCAAAGTTTCAATAAATAAACAGTTGCTTATTGTAACACCATATATTTCTAGCTTGCTTCCTATCATTTCTAAGTTTCCCATAATGAATTGCACAAAAGGGAATGGAAGATGGCATTAAAATAATGCCTTATTTCGCGTTGCGTAGCATATGAAAATTCCATTTGGTGTCACGCGGACCATATGAGTTCATACATCACATTCTCATATTTAATTACATACCTACAACTCATTTACATCACCAAAGTTGGCCCACAACTCTTGGAAACCGAAATGGAACCTAGAATATGGAGGTTCATTTTCGGCCAGATTTGGCCCCTTTCTGACACAATTTTGAAAAATCATAACTAATTCTATAAAAATCAAAATCATACATTATTGGCCATTATGCAAAGCTAAGTATGTCTACTTCACAGTAAAAATATGTACAGACCATAACACCCATCACAAAGGGCTTTTGATATCCGAAAATGTCCAGGGGTCAAACTGCCTCCTGATGCTGTCACAGATTCTGCAGCAAATTTTGAAAATGTCCAATTAATTCCAAGAAAATCCAATCCATGCAAGTGATACCAATATGGAAATCTGTGGATGTTAGCTAGAGGAGAAAAATACTTTCAGACCAGTTCAGGTACCCAAAGGCTCGAAATTCAATAGAACAGTACATCAAGTCGGGTAAGGGTCCTGATACTGGACAGAATGTTCAAAAATTCATATCTCCCTCTCTAGAACTCCAAATGAGGTGCTTCTAGTTGGAAAAAGTCACTGTGAATGTCTAGTTTTTCTGTATGAAATTTCGTGGCAATTGGACATCGTTTGCCCTATGAGTGACAGAATTCAATTTCAGACAGATGGTACAGTACCAAGGACCAAAACCAGAAAATTTTCCAATTTCAACAATTCACTAAATATTACACAGACCTCCAAAAATTACCAACTTTACCTTCTCAATAAGCTCTAGATGTATGTCAAATTTCAGGTCAAGAAGAGTTCATTTGGACAAAAAGTGACATAGCCTCATGAAATGGTCATTTTTGCTTCCTACCAAGAGTCACTTTGCACCAAATGGCCTCTTCTTGAATTTGGCACCCCTTGAGCAAGTTTCAAAGCACAAATATGACTTGTAGAGGCTGCCCAAGTGATCCCAAACCTCATGCAACTCATTTTGGTCTCTCAACATCTATTTATGCATAGTTACATCAAGCCATCCAAAAGCCAATTTGCACAATACTAGAGATTTAGTGTCATATAAAGTGTACATTATATTCATACATTATTTTACACTTGTCCATGGTCTTACATCACAAAAAGATTACATACATCATTACTTTGACATTTAACCACCATTTAAAGTACATAATACACCAAAACAAAGATGTTCAATGTCCTTGGCTTGCATCTCCTTGACTTGGAACACCACCTAGACAATTCAAGGATGAAGGGGAAAGGGGGGTGAGATTCCAAGAATCTCAATAGCTCACACACCCATTCACACCACATTCAAGGCATACATATACCAAATGCATAACCATACAAGCATAAAGTGTGCAATAAATTACATTCCATGCCACATTCACATGTTAAGATTACTTTCATGCTCTAGGGACTTTTGGTTTAGCCTCACCCCATTTCTAGGACTTTTGGATTTGCCTCACTCTTGGTCTAGGGACTTTTGACTTTGCCTCACCCATTCAAGGGACTTTTGGCCTTGTCTCACCCATGCCATGAGACTTTTGGCATCACCTCACCTTCATCAAGGGACTTTTGGCATCATCTCACCCTTATGGGCTCTTTCCACAACCATAGTCATTCAAGACAACACATTGGTACCAATGCACACCAAAGATCAAGTGGCATATTATCAAGCATCAAGAATGCATGCAAGCACACTAAGACATACATATGCACACAAGAATGCAAAGAGAATGAGGTGGAGAGCTACCTTTTTATATATGCAAGCTCACTTTGCAATTTCCTTCCCCTCCTTGGTTTCACAAGAGCACTTAGGTGGAGTAGGGTTCTCTTGGCCTAGACATTACAAACATCACACAATTACACATTTGAAGTAAGCCAAGACATTAAGCTAAAGCTTATTACACACTTGGCTCCAAAATAGACATATTGGTTCCATAAATGGCCTATTGAAGCAACTCATATTATTCAAGTGCTAGGCTCCATTCTCTTGTTCTTTCTAAACTTCTTGGACTCATTTAAGGTCCTTGGAGCCATCACACATTCAATTGCACAATTGGAAAACCAAGTTGCTTCACAAAGCACCATTATGGACACCATTAGGCCATCTCCCAATCTATGGCTCCTAAATTTTTCCCAATGGTTTCTCCCATCTTCTAACATCATATAAATTCCCAAAAAAAGGTTAGAACAAATTAAAACATCCCCTAGCCTAATGAACCTAGCTTGGCCGAAATATGCTCCATAATGGAGGTTCATAGACTTTGTGATTTTTCCTTGATGGGAGAGCCACTTGGGAGGCTTTCTAAAGATCTTGGAGTTCAAGGAAACATTCAAATAGCCAAGGAAACATTTACACAAAATCAGATTTTTCAAAACCCTAGAAAACACTACACTTTTCAAACTTGTTTTCTATTGGTTTTTCTTGGAATTTCTTGCCATATGCCATCTCCCCATGGCCTAAAACCCTTGTTCCCTCTTTGTATTTGGACAGAACATCCTCCCCTCCTTTGGTTCTGTTCTTGGCTGAAATACACACAAAGGGAGGGGGAAGAGAAGATGCAACAAAAAGTAAAGATTACCTATGGTTCAAGTGAGCTTTCAAGTGTCTTTCTCCTTCATTCTCTTCTCCTTAGCAAATTCGAAACTCTCCCCTTAGGTCTGGGTCAAAAATAGAACCAAATCATTCAAAAAATCCATGGAAAGAAAGGAGGAAGAGAGGAAAACAAGATTGGAGGAAGATGGAGCAAGAAATTTCATGAAATTACCTAGTTTCTCCTTGGCTTTCTTCCCCTTTTTCTCCTCCCTTTTGTGTGCCTAAGAGCTGAAGATTTTCTGTATTTTGGGTAGAATGGGTCGTGCTTATTAAAGAGGATAAGAAGGGAGAAAAGTGTGGAACTCTTTAGAACATTCAAGAAACCATAAATTCCAATTTTGCCCTTCCGTAATGGCAAGTTCGTTTCGGCTTCATTTTAGCTCCTTTTTGAGAACTGTCTTTTCCATCATAAAATTTAGGTTTCCAATTTAATAAAATGCCTTTGGAATCACTCAAATTGGAGTTAAAACTGTCCCGAACGAATCGGTCAAAGGTCGGGTCAACTAACGTTGGAAAGAGTACACCGGAGGGGCTTTACCAGTCCCGAGGCTTCCCATGGTTTTTGGGGCCTCTGAGAACCTTGGGAAACTCAAAATTTTCATTTAAAAAACCCTCCTAGGTGTTTTTTCAAAATTACACTTATTTATGAAAATGCCACTGGCCTTTCGGCAATTTTTTTGAATCTCTCCGACCCAATTTTTTAGGCAACTCAAGGCTCAAATCCTCATTTTCTATTATTTAAAATTTTATTCAAATTTTATTTGGCTTTGAATCACTCATCTCAGGGGACTTTCTTTTCAAATCAGCCCATTCTAGTGATTGTACAATGTACCGAGCGTTACACTTATAGCATTAAACTATTATTCTTAAATCAAAACCAAAATTACCACACATATAGCCATAAATACCTTTGAAAAAATCTAATAGAAAATAGTCATGATTCTGGCCATGTGCTACCCCTAGATTTTATGAACATTTCTAAAAACTTCATTTCAATTTTTAAGAAGATTGGCTTTACTCTTAGATGTTCATATAAGTAAAGGGTTCCTCATAAACCTTATAAGTTTATCTTGACTTTATTTAGGGAATCAGCTGTTAATTAGGATGAAAATAAATTGCATGAGTTAAACTTACTGAATATATGAGTGACATTGAAATCTGAATCCTAAAGCCCTTTATCATTAAGCAGTCCAATACTTTATTTTTGAGAATTGTGCTTGTTCTTTAGTTCATAGTTTATAGATTTTCTAGATAATAGGAATAATTTCAAAAATTGGTAGTAGATCAACCTTCCTCGTGGGACAATGCTTTACTCATTTTGTTACTATTTATGTGATCTACACACTTGCAAATTTCTCACAACACCAAACATCTTTAGATAAACAAATCTCATTAGGGTGACATTCTTCCTCCATTTAGTGATGCTCATGTGCCACTTGTTGCCCAGCTTGATGATAATGAGGACGCTAATGATGCTATTGTTATTGACCCAAACACCACTGATAAAAGGGAGGATGATTTTTGAAATGGAGTGACCTATTTAGCTTTAGTTTAGGCTCTTTATTTTTAATTGTTACTTAGATATTTTATTTTTAGCTTTTACTATATTCTAGAACATTTTGTTGGATTTTTTGCTATTCTAGAAACACATTATATTTTAGTGGCTATTTTGTTGATTTTATTTTCTTGTTGTAGAATTTTATTTTCTTGGCTTTCACTTAGATTTACTTCTATTTTAGTTGCAAGTTGTTGGTGATCTTAACTAAAAGGAGCTATAACACTGTTGTATTTGGCCTTCCAAGTACGAAATAAAAGTAAAGCAATTGCTGCACATTGTTGTTGTACTACAGCTTCTATGATTTCTATAACTTTGCTAATTAAAGTATTGTAAAGGGTTTTCCAATTTATTTTTACTTATTTTTGGTAATCTAATTTGCATTATTTCTTTATTTTAGATTAATGAAAGCCATTTCTTACTTTGGATTGTATGTTAGTTCCCAATGCATTCATGCCTAAAGGAATACAACAGGGAGTTTTCTTTCACCTTTGACATTTTATTCTATTATTTATTTTTAGACATTGGAGAGTATAGGATTTAAGTGTATGGGTAGGGTGTATAAACCTATGGGAGAATTGGATTTCTTTTTTTTTTTTTGAATTTTCCAAACTTATGTATCATTTTTATTTTTATTTTTTCAAAATTCTTCCTAATTCCTTGTAAATTTCTTTCAAGATATGGATTGACTTATGCTAGTTTTCTAGAGTCTATTAGTACACTGGTTATCTATGATAAGAATAAATTGTTGATTAGAAAGTTAGGTTTCATGTTGTTTAATGAATTAGGTTAACCTTTAATGTTTTCTTGTCCTTGATTCTTGATACAATTTGGGCACAATGTCAAATATGTCAATTTACTTGTGTTAGATAGCTTATGCATAGTGAATTATATGACTGATTCTTAACATAGGACTTTGGAACTTGTTCTTCTTTCCTTGAGGTGAAATCTAAAGTTGTACATGATTGGTAGAAAGGATTTAGGTATTTATTGAAATGTTGAGCTTGATAAGCCTAATTTTTGAGTATGTATCACTAGCTCCCCTTTAAGCCATATTGTATTAAATGCATTTGAGATGCATAATTGTAACATCGTAGAATTAATTAATGGAGATTATAAATAAAATATTATTTTCTAGGAAATTATAAAGAAAATAAATTAAATAATCTAAAAATTTTAATATATTGCTTTGGGAAAATTAATTAGAGAGAAATTGCCCTAAAAAGTGAAATTAAAATAAATTAGAAATAATTTTTTTATGTGACCTTGCATTTCTTTAATTGTAAAGTTAAGACCCAACACTTATGGCACAAGATTGATAAAAACATTAAAGCCTACATTTTCCCTAGCCCACAACTTGACCTATTTTAGCCTTAAGCCTTCCTCAGCCTTGTTACTTTTTTATCCTTAGACTTCACACCTAGTAAAAAAGTGAGCGAGAGAAAGAAGTGAGCTTTCATGGTTTTTAGGCTTGTAAGAGGAGGAAGGAAGAAGATTAGGACAAGGTAACTTTAGAGAAACTTCTTCTACTTATTATCCTTTTCATTTTGATCTAAATAATTTGTAATTTTGTTGCCATTTATGGATCCATAGGGTTGTGAATTTCGACATTTTTGGTGTGTTCTTGAGCAAGAAATTAAAGAAGTGAAACTAAGGTATGGATATGAATTTCCCTTCCATTCATGGTTGTTTTTCCCCTAGATCCCTTCTCAAAGTTGATGCTTGTGTTTGGGTTTTATATATGTGAAAAAATGAGAAGACCCACTTGCAAGCCTGGTGTTTATTATTAATTATTAAAGATTCATGGCCTAAAGAAGTCTAGTAAGGTAAAATATTTAACTAGATAGCCTTTAATCTTTGTTAAATAAGGGCTATCTAGTATTAATTAAATATGATTGGTTGCATGCGGATGCTTTAGACTTTGGTTATTTTCTTGAGTGTGTGATAGTGATTTAAAGAATAGACAACATCTTCAAGAGGTAACTGGTTCCTAATTCTATTCATGTGCATATTGAAATCATGATAATAACTTTACATGGCTTAATTGATGTTATGAATGAGTTTTACTATATATATGTTGATGATTATGGACCGAGATCATGTTTGGGCAAACCAAGCTATGATCATGCTCATGTATATGCATTGGTTGCCATGATCATGCAACAAGCCATGATCATTGTAACACCATAATTATATGACTCATCTCATATCATATGTAGGATTATTTCCATGAAGCACATGAATTCCTTAAGAAAAAATCATAGAAAAATACAATTAAATTGCATTACGTCACAAGTAAATCTTTTCATTCGGTGTTCCATGGGTCATATAGACTCATCAATTTCATTCTCACATTTAAATACACAAAAATCAACTCATAAAAAAATCAAGAAGTGGCCTAAAACTCGTGCAAATGGATGGTATACTCAAAAACATAGTGTGTAGTCTTGGGTAGGATTTCCAGATTCTATACCTAAAATTTGAAAAATCATAACTAATTCTAGAACAATATAAATCTATCACACTATACCATTATGGAAAGCAACAGATGTCTAATTTATGCTAAAAATAAATATAGATAACAACAAAGGCTACTTACTATTGAAAATTGATGAAACAGTACCAGAGGTCAACTATCATCCCTAGTATTGACCTCCATCTTCAAAAAATTCATATCTCCCTGTTCAGAGGTCCAATTGGAGTAATCTTGGTGACCATGAAAATCTTATCATATCTAGTTTATGATTGTAAAATTTCATAAGCATTAGACATCATTTGGCCCTCGAATAACATAGCCCAACTTTTCTGACCATATGAACAGTATCTGCATCAGAAGAATGCCAACTTTGGAATTCATAATTAATTCCATAGAGCTCCATATAATCTAGTCTTTCACTTCCCAAAATGCTCTAAATAAGATCTATATGTGTGCAAAATTTCATGGGTAAATTCATTCATTTGGTCAGATCTTGACATTGAGTTGTGAAATGGTCACTTTTAAGTCTTACAAAGGGTCCAAATGGTCCATTTTGATCTCCAAAGCAATCATGATGACTTGAGCATGTGAAAATGCACCAAAATGACATTCTAAACTTGTCTCAAAGGTGCACAAACCCAGATTTCTCAAACTCACTCATCCACCACAGGATATACATAAGAATGCATATGTCTAGTCTTGCCATTCCATACCCAAATCATGCTATATCATGCATATGACATTAATTCTCATTCATACATCATATATATGAATATTTACACATGTTTAAATGATTACATAACAATTCCATCATAGGATTACATCATATGCCATGTGTATGGCTACAAAAGAGACAAAACTAGGCATTTTGATGTCAAACTCTCATTTCCCAACTTGGTGGCTTCTTTTACCTTGCTCATTTGGTCTACCTAGCATGTTAAGACATTGGAGAGGAGAGAATGAGATTCAAAAAATTCCAATAGCTCATCTCCCTTTCAATCACACATAAAGAATGCACTTCAAGTCTCAAAAATGCATGCATGAGCATAATAACATGTATGATCATTCAAGAAGCATTCTTGGCATTTGAACAAGTTATACAAAGCATACATAGGCTTGCCAAGTAAGTGGATTAGCCTCACCTATTCTCTTATAGATTTTGGACTTGCCTCACCCATTTTCTCTAAGAGGTTTTGACTCAACCTCACTTTTGGGAGACTCTTTACTTTGTCACAACCAATTTAAAGGTTCTTGGCTTATCCTCACCATGGCTAGAGGGTTCTTGGCTTCTTCACACTCGAGTATACCAAGACAAGCATATAAAATATCATTGAATGTATAAAATATCATCATGGTACCATGGCATATGAAATCATGCTAGAACATTTTTCATGGCTTAAAACACACATACACACATTCAAAGACAAGGTAAGCACATATTCATGCATAAGAGAAAGTGGAGAGTGCTACCTTTGCCACACAAGCACACTTTTTATCTTAGAATTATGCTCCCTTTCTCGGCCACACACTCACAATGATGTGAGGCTTGTTTCTCTTGGCCTAGACATATCATATGGAAGCCAATTATACTTTTGAATCAAATTCTAAAGCCATACATTCACTTGAAAAGCTAGATAACTCATATGGCTCTTTTATGGTTCCATAATACACTTAATGAAACAACCTTAAGAAAACATCATCTCAGCTCCATTCTCTCCCTTCATTTATGATTCTTGACTCTTTTTAGGTCTTTTGGAGTCATCACACAACCAAATCAAGGAGCCTAGCTAAGTGTTGCTTCTTTAAGCCATAATATGGAACCTATGATATCATCTCACTATCTACAGCTTCTAAAATTTTTCCAAGGCTTCCTCTCATCCTGTTCCATCATATATGACTAAAAAATAAGTTTGGAACAAATTAAAACTACCCTTTAGTGCTCCAACCTCTCTAGGCCGTGGCTATGGACCAAGGAGACACCAAGTGAGTTTGTTTTGCTTTCTTGATGGAAGATGCATATGAGGAGCCTTTTAGGGATCTCAAGAGCTCATCCAAACACTCATTTAGGGCAAGGAACAATTGCATCAAATCAGATTTCTGGTGGAGCACTTGAAACCCTAACTTTGCTATCTTAAAAATTAATGGTTCTTTGTTAATTTTTGTTGCATATTCTCATCCTCCATACCCAGTGTCCTAGGATTCACCCTTGGTTCTGCCCAAAATCCATGCCTTCTTGGACCTCCATATGTTGGATGAACCAAGGAAGAAAGGGAAAAAGAAGTAGCTACCATGGGATGGAGATTTTACCTTATTTTTCCTTGATTTCTTGCTTATTTCTTCCTTTCCTTGGCCTCCTCTCTTCAAATCCGAATTTTCCCCTCTGTTCTTCCCTTAAAATAGATCCAAAATCTTCAATAAAACCATTGGAAAGAAGGAGAAATGGAGAAGAAGAGGTTTGCTAAAGAAAAAGCATGAAAAAAGCCAAGAAAATCCATACCTCTTTCTTGTTTTTCTCCTTCCTTTCTCCTCCTTCTTGTGCACCTCACACTTAAGGTTCTTTCCCTGATTTAGGGCAGAAACAAATGTGGCTAAAAGAAGGAGGAGATGGGGTGCCTCATATATATAAGTAGGTTTAAGAAACACTTTTCAAAAATTTTAATTTTACCCCTTCATCTTAGCATTTTTGTTTTAACTCTTTTTTTGGAACCATCTTTTCTATTATGAAATATAGGTTCCCAATTTATAAAATATCTTTGGAATTACTCAAATTAAAGCTAAAATCTTCTTGAACGAATTCGTCAAAGTTTGGGTCAACTGACTTTGGAAAATGTCCTCTGGAGGGGTTTTAAATGTCTCGGGGCTTCCCATGGTTTTTAGGGCCTCTGAGAACCGCAAAGAACTCAAAACTTTCATTTAAAAAGCCTTCCTATGTGAATTCCAAAATTTTCTCAAAATTATGAAAATGCCATTACGTTTCGTCAACCCTTTCGTTCGAATTCATTTCTTAATTGTAGCTCCATTTTTCTTTTTGTCTGAACCTGAGATTCTCATTTTTAGGAGTCTAAAATGCTACATAAATTTTTTGGGACCTCAAATCACTCTATCTGGGAGACTTCCATTTGTATCCGGTGAATTTTGTATGTTTATGGAGAAACCATACGTTATGTTTCTCATGTTTTCTCTCGTTTTCAAAGAACCAGATATTACAATCATGCTTATTGAGATGCATATGTTGCCATAATTATGATAAGAGATGTGATCTCGCTCATGGACATGTGTTTGTTTTTTTGATCATGCAATGAGTCATAATCCTTCTCCATTGTGGGAGTCGTAGCCATTATCATTCTCATCTTAAGTTATTGGCTAAAACCATGTTGATAGCCGAATACTTGTATGGAAAAGCATTTAAGATTTGAGTCAAACTTACTCTTTTAAAACTCATGCTTGCATGATGCATTTTGCATTTCTTATGTGTGAAGTATTATAATGGATTGGTTTTCATATGAATGGAATTTCATGCTAGTTTCCAAGATTTAATATCTTACCCTGGTTATAGGCTAACTTTTCAAGTGAAAGATCATTTAGTGATAAAAGGAAACAATTAGAGTGTGCATAGTGATGCCTTATGTAACACCATAATTTCTTAGCTTATCTTATTCTATTCCCATGCCTTAAAGAATGCATCTCACATAGGAGGCAAGAAAAAGCATTTAAAATAATGAATATTTTAGCGTTGCGTAGTGTATAAATTTCTCATTTGGTGTCCTGTCGACCATATGAGCTCATGTATCACATTCTCATATTTAATTACATGGATAAAACTCATTTCCATGACCAAAAGTGGCCTAGAACTCATGCAAGGCAAGAGACACACAAAATTTCATAATGTAGCCTCAGCTAGAAATTCTCACTTTCTGTCACAAACTTTGGCAAATCATAACTAATTATAGACAAATCAAAATCATGCATTATTTACTATTCTAGAAAGCTATAGATGTCTACTTTATGCTAAAAATATGTCCAGGCCATGAAACATAACATAGAAGATGTTTGATATTCGAAAAGGTTCAGAGATTCGACTGGCTACTAGTACTGATACAGATTTCTACTATAAGTCAATTTGGAAAGTTATGGATGTTAGCTAGAGGGGAAAAATAACTTCAGACCAGTTTAGGCACATATAAGACTCGAAAACTAATCAAACAGTAACTTAGATATGTTTGGATGCCTAATAATGGATAAAAACTTCAAAAATTCATATCTCCCTCTCTAGACATCTAAATGGGGTGCTTCTATTTAGCACAAGTCATTGGAAAGGTCTAGTTTCTCCCTATAAAATTTTATTACAATTGGATATCATTTGTCCCATAAATGACAGAATTTAATTTTTGAACCTGAGAGGGAGATATAAATTTTTAAAGTTTCTATCACTCATGGGGAAAATGATGAAAATTCATCAAATATTCCATAGACCTCTAAAAATTCTACACTTTAGGTTTCCAAAAATTTATAAACAAACTCTAAATTCATGCCAAATCTCAAACCAAAAAGAGCTGATTTGGACAAAATTGATATAAGTTTCCAATATAGTCAATTTTACTCCATATTAGATACCAAATGTGTCTAAATGACTTCCCTTGAAGTTTGGCACTTCCTGGGAAAGTTTAAAAGCATGAATATGACTTGTATGAACTACCCAAGTGGTCTCAAACCTCATACATCTCAATTTGGTCATTCCACTTTCATTTATACATGCATTTCCATAATGCTAGTTTTAGCATTACATGTCTAAAATGCACATTTCCATACATATAACCTTAAATATCATTTATACATGATACATTAGCATAATTACACATGTTCATAACATTATAGGACATATACAATAATAAGTTACAACATTTGCCACTCATTTGGCCTTAAAGAAACAAAATCTATACACTTTGATGTCATGCTCTCATCTCTCAAGTGGTTGGCTCCAATTTTCTTGTTCTCTTAGTCCACCTAGCATGTTAGAACATTGGAGAGGAGAAATTACCTTATTTTTCCTTGTTTTCTCACTTGAATCCTCCTTTCTTTGGCCTCCTCTCTTCAAATCCGAATTTTTTCCTTAATTTCTCCCTTAAAATAGATCTATATACTTCAATATAATTACAAGAAAGAAAGGGAAATGGAGAAGAAGAAGCTTGCAAGGGAAAGAGCATGAAAAACTACCCAAAATCCATACCTTTTAGCTTTGATTTCTCCTCCTCTTCCTCTTCCTCTTGTGCACCACTCTCCTAGGGTTTTCTCTCTAGTTTAGGGTAGAAACATATGAAGTTAAATGAGTGGGAGAGTGGAGTGCCCTATATATATAGGTGGAGGAAGAATGACTTTTCAAAAATTCTTGTTTTGCCCTTCATTTTGGCATTTCCATTTCTAATTCATTTTAGCTCCTTTTTTAGAACCATCTTTTCTATTATAAAATTTAGGTTTCCAGTTTAGTAAAATGCCTTTGGAATCACTCAAATCAGAGCTGAAACCTTCCTAAACAAATCCATCAAAGTTCGAGTACACCAACATTAAAAAATGTCCACCGAAAGGGTTTTAAATATCCCGGGGCTTCTCATGGTTTTCAGGGCCTCTTAGAACCTCGTAGAACTCAAAACTTTCATTTAAAAAGCCCTGCTGTGTGAATTCCAAAATTTTCTCAAAATTACAAAAATGCCATTACGTTTTGTAAGTCTTTCGTTAAATTTCATTTCTTCATTCTAACTCTATTTTTCTTGTTGTCTAAATCTAGAATTCTCATTCTTAGGAGTCTAGAATGTTACTCAAATTTTCTAAAACCTTAACTAATTCATTTTGGGAGACTTGCTTTGAAAATGCACTTGTTTTCATTATTTAACAAAAACCAGATATTATACCTTAGCTTTGTGTAGGCTTTGGGGTATCTTGCCTTTTGTACATAGGTTGTTATAGCTAATGGAACTATATATTTAGTTACTTCTACCTAGTTTACTATAATGCTTCATGCTTTGCCAAGTGTAGGAATTCTTATGTTCGATACAAGTGAAATTGACATATAACTTAGATACACTTTGATTTTTTTGCATATGGATGATTAATGTAACTTGGCTCATTTATGGAATAAAATGTATTGATGTTTTTACATTGTTGCTTTATGCATCATTTCCTTTTAGATATGGTTCATATGAAATGTTAGCTTGTAGTCTTGATAGAATATTCATATTATGTTGTTGAAGGTTGAGTGTGAATTAAGAAGGGTTGGAAATTGTACCTTTTTAGTTAGACTAGATGATTGAGAAGTCATGAGGCCAAATTTTGATCTAAAAGGATATAGGTCTTGATTTTATTATAATGGGATAATTTTGGTTAATTGGAACATGTTAAGTTAGGCTTAAGCTTGATACAAAGTTTTGACATGTTTTTGATCATTTTAAGTACTTTCAAGGATTTGATGCATTGGACAAGTGTATTGTGGTATTCAAAGGTTGCTAGCATAAGGTTAGAATTCTTTGGATTCTATTTACCTATTTTGGGTGTGTGAAACCTGCATTATGCATAGTGTTTTTATTGTCATAAGTGCTAAAAAGTGTTTAAGAGGTGCAACATAGTCACTTTTAAGAATCCTTGAACAAGTTGGGTCCTTTTAGCTTAGAACTACGTAGTTAGGTGGTTAAAATTTGTTAGATGTGGAGTAGACCCAATTTTAGGTATGCCACTTATGGATTAAGGGTGCCTTTTTGCTACCAACTTGCATTGCATGAGAAGTTTAGTGTGGTCAATTTTAGAAATATGTGGTTTTATAAGGTTCCCATGACTTAGAATAGTGCATTATACATTAGTGACTTGTTAGTATGGTTATGATAGGTTTTAGAGTGGTTTTAGTCATTTAGAGATATCCTACAACTTGCTAGAAAAGGGTATTTCATGCTGCAAAAAATCAGGATTTTAGAGTTGTAACAATGGGAACGTAGGTTGTAACAAGAGGGAAGCTTTAGTAATAACTTCTAAAAGAATTTTCTACACTTTCCATATCAAAGTCATTTGCAAGTTTTGAGTTCATTCATAAGGAAAATTATTTCTAAATGACCCAAAATTCTAATATATGATAAAGGTCCAATATGTAAAAGAGATAGGTGGTTTGAAGTAGGGTAGCTCAGTTAAGGAATCATCCAAATTTCCCTATTCTTAATTATAGCCATATTTGGGTTGATTTAGAAGTCAGTGATTGTGAAGGGTCAAATTGTATCTTTTTGGTTTGAAACTTTCATAGTACCTTATTACCATTTAGAAGGAGATAAAATTTATGAATTATGGTGTCTTAAAAAAAAGTAGGAACTTAGCTATTAGTTAACTACAACATATTTTTGGTAACTAGAAAAATCAAGTAGTAGTCAACTAAAACTTAAATAGTTAACTTATACTTGTGACAGTTAAGAAACTTTAGAAATGATGAAAATGGTCAATTATAAGGTGTTTTAGGCGATTGTCCCCAAGATTCTTGGTTAACTAAAAATTAATATTAATTAACTAGATCTTAGGTCAATGCAAGATGGAATTAATTATTATTAGGCATCTAAAGCTATAGTCAAAAGGTTCAAATTTTCTTCATCTTCTTGAGAGTTTAAGGTCTAGGCTTAACCTTGTTTATCTCTAATATTAATCATTTATCTCTTAAGTCTAGTATGTGCAAAAATTCAAGTTTTAGGAATTGCCCATGGTGTGTTTTGGTTGTTAAGGCTTAAATTAGTCCATTTAACCTCTTAAATATATGGGTAAGTGTTTCCTTTTCTTTTGTGAAGTGTATGTGCTGAATTTCTATCATTTTGATTGATTTTTGGTGCATGACTATTACATGTGCGAAATGGAGATATTGGGAGTGACCCATTGTGAGTTTTTGGTGTTTTAACCTTAAATTGATGCAATGAACTCTTTAGAAACTTGGGTAAGTAATTTTTAATAGATTCTTGATGAAATTGATCAATGGGAGTGAAACTCTTTTGCTAATGATAACAATATGTGTCTTAGGCTTGGTAGGCCTTTTTGAAATATGTGGGCAGCTAGAGAAAGAATAATTGGGCTTCATTGAGGTAATCAAGGAAATCTATAATTCCATGTATATGTTTATTTTGATCTTATATTTATTGCTCATATATTTTCAATGCTAAATGATTGGTTGGCTACTTAATTATGTTAGGTCGTGATCATGTCCTTGGTAGAGTTGTGGTCAAGATGCCACTTGTGCATTGTGCCATGATAATGCACTAAGTTGTGACCATACTTGATAGAGTAAGGAGTTGGTGCCATGAACATGTCTTTTGTAACACCATATATTTCTAACTTATCCTAGACTATTTTCATGCTTCAATCCTTGCATCTCATATAAGGAGCAAGAAAAAATAATTAAAATAATGATTATTTTGGCGTTGCATCGCGTATAAAAATTTCATTCGATGTCATGTGGACCATGTGAGCTCATACAACACATTCCCATATTTAATTACATAAATACAACTCATTTGAATTATCAAAAGTGGCCTACATCTCAAGGAACTCGAAGAGAAGCATGAAATATACATATTCATTCTCGGCTAGATTTTGCTCATTTCTGTCACAAACTTTGGAAAATCATAACTAATTCTAGAAAAATTGATATCAATCATTCTTGGCCATTCTAGAAAGCTACACATGTCTAATTTATTTTAAAAATAACGTCCAGACCACAACATCTAACATAGAGGATGTTTGACATTTGAAATTGTCCAGAGGTCAGGCTGTTCACTGGTGCTTTCACAAAATTCTGTAGCAAATTTCAAAAGTATCCAATTAATTTCACAAAAATCCAATCTATGCAAATGATATCAATCTAGAAATTTGTAGATATTAGCTAGAGGGAAAAAATAACTTCAGACCAATTCAGGCATGCACAGACCTCTAAACTCAATCAAACAGTAACTGAGGTCAGGTGGTGCACCTAGTACTGGATAGATTCTTTGAAAATTCATATATCCCTCTCTAGATATTGAAATGAGGTGATTTTAGTTAGTACAAGTCATTGGAAATGTCTAGTTTCTCTGTATAAAATTTCATGACAATTGGACATCATTTGAGACTTATGTGACAGATTTCATTTTCGGACTTGAGTAAACAGTGACATGACCAAAACCAAAATTTTTGTCAACTTTGGGAATTCATCAAATATTCTTTAGAACTTCAAAAATTCTATTCTTTAGCTTCCCAAAAAGCTCTAATTTCAAGCCAAATCTTAGATCAAGAAGAGCTCTATAACACCCCATTATTAATTAAGGTGTTAATTATGGATTAGATTAATTAGGAATAATTAATATGGGATAATTGGGCAAGTTAAGTGAATGGAGATTTTAGAGAGATAAATTATTAATATGGGTTTAAGATTTAATTGGGATAGAAACTTCATCTAGGCCCAAATTAAATTAAGTAGATAAGAGGCTAATGGAGGCCCAATAAGCTAGGTGTAGACCCAACTTGATCCAATGTGATAAAGGCTCAAGATCCACCTTATATAGGCTCTTAGGAAGGCCCAATAGACCTTGTACAGACCCAAAACAATAGAGATCCTAAAACTAGGTCTGGCCCAACAAAATTCTGTAGCCCAACAAAGCAAAAATCTAAGCCCATTGGAGTTGGACCTTGGAGCAACCCATGACCCATATTTGACCCAACTTAAACCTAACTAAAACCCTAAATGCTTCAGCCACTATCCCATTTTTTTGAAACACAAAGGAGAAAATCGGAGGTCCAAAGGGGAGGTTAGGGTTCTTGGCATATTTCCACATTTTCCCACTTCTAGAGCAAGATTTAGCCAAGGCAATAGTTATATAACTTAATCCTCTCATCTTTCTCTTCATTTTGGTTCAATTAGTTTTTCATTTGGAGTATTTTCACCATACCTAAAATCTGAAATGTGGTTGTTTAGGATTTTCTTGGTAAAATTCGTAGGTTGAGGCTAAGGCTGACATTAGGTGAGTATAAATCCTTCATTTTGATGCTTTCTTTGCTAGTTTGAGACCTCCATAGCTGATTTATCATATGGGTATTAATTTTGTACAAATTTGCTTAGGATTTTAGGTGAAATATTGAGGATTCTGGTAAAGGACACTTCGATCCGAATTCGGGATTTGTGGTAGCTGGGTAAGTGTTCCCTAAGTAGTCATTAGCATTTTAAATTCTTTGGACACTTGTTGCAACTATTAATGATGAATTAAAGTGGTAATTTTCTGATGCTATAGTTTTAGGGAGATTTTTATACCATTGGTGGCTATTGCAATTGTCTACAAGTGAGGTAATCAGGTTTATATTAATTCCATGCATATATCTATTTTAATTTCATATTTTGCTATACATGGATGATTTGAAAATGTTGAATGAATTGGTTGGCTATCATTATATTGTGATTGGACCTTGTGAGTCCATGGTGGAGTTGTGGTGCGGCTACCACCCGGGCATGTGCTTCAACGGGCACCGGGTTATGATCAAACCCCAAATGCACTGAGCCCTGGTTATGCTCAATGGGGAGTAGGTGCCATGGACGGGCCTTTCCTGGTGTTAATGGCCTTTAACATATGAAAATATGATTACTAGTATGGGATAGTGATCATGATAGCCTTATTGTTTCATTTACTGATATGACTGGTGTTCTTCTGATGCTTAAGTGAAATTATGCATGTATGCTAATTAAACTAGATTAGATGATGGAATTGCCGTGGTTATTAAGATTCACATCTCACCCCATTTTATGGGATTAATATTTCAGGTGAAGGTTCTTCGGGTAAGGATAAGGGGAAGCAAGTGGATGAAAATCCATGAGCTTCATCATGTGGGGAGAAGGCTGCAAATAGGCTGACTTATTTAGTATAGATGCTAAATTTTGTATTCCTTATTGTATAGCATCATCATGTATTCATGTTGCCAAGTGTAGGCTCTTATATTTTGATTACCTTGGATGTAATCATTGAGGAGTTAGACCTCATTTTAGCTTGATATTGGATATATGAACCCATAACACTTGATGTATGTATTTTGCTAAATTTATGGCATGGTATACTGTTGAAAATATAATTATGTGATGTATTAGATGTAATATGAACCATTGATGTATGAAACCTCTGACGGAATGTATATCGAATTTTAATTTTCTAATAGTGTATGAGTTCTTGTTGCTATTACGCTATGGACTTGCCGATGTAGAATAGTTAGAGGAGTGAAAACTTACATTTAAAGTTTGAATTGGTAATAGTAGAATCGCTAGGTGTATAGGGCAGATAAATATCATTATAGACATATAAAATAAGTGGGAGTGGTCCTAGGGTAGTACTAAGATGAGAATTGGAGTGTAGGGGATGAAATTTAGGAATTGTAGTTACAGGAGGGAGTCACACCGCGACTAAAGAGGCTTCGCCAAGCCAGATAAGTGATAGAAGCGAGGGGCATTGCGGCATGAGTAAACTCGCCGCGGCGCAAGAGAATAAAATTTTCTTAGAGAGTAAACTCGCCAAGGCACAGAGTGAAAAAAATCACCCAGGAGGGTAACAGAATGAAACCTCGCTGCGGCGCATAACATACCGCCACGACGCTAGTCGAGGGAACAAACTAAGGGGTGTCCACTACCAAATCTCGCTGCAATGCGAGTGTATTACGCCAAGGCAAGAGTCGGAGGGCTTGGAATAGTAGCTCCAAGAGGCATTTCCATCGCGATGCCGCGTAGGATGGCTGTGGCGACGGTCCAACTCACCACGGCGATAGATTTGAGGAATTTGCCTAGTAATTCCAGAGAGCAACTTAGCCGCATGCGGGAATGGTATGGGCAGCGGCGTAAAACCCCAAACTCCTTCTTTTAGCCTAGAAACCCTAGTTTCTTCAATGGTGATGCTAGGAAATGATATAGGAATACTTGTGGGAGGTTTTTGTATGTTGAAACTGATGAATGGTTGAATCGTAAACCCCTTATGGTAATAGGATTTCTCTTATGCATTGTTGTTTTGTGTGTGGTTGTTTAGTGATGACCCTAACATCAAGGTTCAAATTTCCCTATATTTTCATAACGTAATAAATTGTAACAACTCCAAACCTTGATCATTAATTATTAATGGCATATTTAACTATAATTACCATGTTTAGAAGGTAGGGTTGTCACAAGCTCATTTTGACAAAAAGTGATATAAGGTTTTAAATTAGTCAATTTTTACTCCATATGGGATACCAAAATGTCCAAATGGCTTTCCTTAGGGTTTGGCACCTCTTGGGCAAGTCTAAAAGCATAATTAAGACTTGTGTAAGCTGCCCAAATGGTCTCAACCCTTATACATCTCATTTCGGCCATCTCACTCACACTTAAACATATTTCCATAACATCATTCAAGAAGCCACATTGACATAACAAGCCCATTTTACATTCTAATATTCTCATTCCATAATTTCTCACTTATACATGACACATCAACATGTTTATACATGTTCATGACTTCATAAGACATATACAAGTATGGATTACAACATATGCCATTCTTATGGCCTTAAGGTAACAAAATTTTCACATTTTAATGTCATTCCTTCATCTCTTATATGGTTGGTTCCCATTGCCTTGTTCTTTGAGTCCACTTAGTATATTAGAACATTGGAGAAGAGGGAATGAGATTTAAAGAATCCCAATAGCTCATCTCCCATTCAATCACACATAATATATGCAAAACAAGTCTTGAAAATGCATGCATAGATATAATAGATGACATAACATTCAAGAAGCAAGCTTGGCATGTGAATAAGTCATATAAGGCATCCAAAGGCATGCCAAGTTGATGGATGGGCCTCACCTTTTTCCTCATGGATTTTTGGACTTGCCTCACCCATTCTTTAAGAGATTCTTAGACTCAACCTTGCTATTGGGAGTCCATCTCATTTTGGGAGACTTCTTCACATTGTCTCAACTAATTCTAAAGGTTCTTGGCTCATCCTCACTATGGCTAAAAGTTCTTAGCCTCTCTACACTCAAGCAAACCCAAACAAATATCATAACATTATTTAGAAACATAATGTCATCATGAAACCATGGCATATGAAATCATGCTAGCATACTTTTCATGGCTTGAAAATACACATACACACATTTTAAGACAAGTTAAGCACACATCCATGCATGAGAGAAGGTGGAGAGAGCTATCTTGGAAGCAACCACACACTTTTTCTTTTGAAAGAATGCTCCCTCTTTCGGCCTCACTCACACAAACATGTAGGGATGCTTTCTCTTGGCATAGATACAATTCATGGAAGCTAATTAGGTTCATGAACTCAATTCTAAGGCCATACAATTTGCTTAGACATTACCTTGACCTATAAAGCTCATTATGGTTCCAAAATGGCACTTAATGAAGCAACACCCATCAAATAAATTCTAGGCTCCATTCTTTCCCTTCAAATATGATTCTTGACTCCTTTTTAGCCTATTGGAGTCATCATACAATTAAAACCAAGAACTTAGCTTCATATTGGTTCTTTAGGTCATAATATGGAATATAAAGCACCAATTCACTTTCTATAGGTTCTAAATTTTTCCCAAGGCCTCCTCTTATTTTCATTCATTATATATGACTCAAGAATAGGTTTAGAAAAATTTAAAACTCTCCCTAGCTATGCTATCTCCCTTGGGCTGAGACAATGCATCATTTTGGCCTTCTTGGACTTTGCTTGGTTTTTTCAAGGGAAGAAGCATATGGTGAAGGCATTACCACAATCTCATACATGTGATTTCAAAGACTACCATAATCAATAGATCCAAGTGTTTCATCTTAGTTTTGCACTACTACAAACATTAGTAGCCAACTTTATGCCATCTACACTTGTTTTACATTAACTGAACATCTCCTTGGGTCTTATACCATTATGTAGCCTCAAAAGAATTGGCCCGTTGTATCCTCTACACCTAATTAAGGTATTTTTACACAAGTATAATCATACTTCAATTAGCATACTACTTGCCATCTCTAAGATGTACCAATTTCTCTCTATCTCCCTCACATAAAGTTAAGTTTTATTTTTTTGTAATATGCAACGATTTAGAAGTTCTTAAAAGTCCCTAAAGACTATTGAGATAATATCTTGTCAACAAAGTCCAAAATCTTGCTAACAAGATCTTGCATTTAATAGTGTGAAAATCTAAGGCCTTGTTTACAAGGTTTTTTTATGGTAAGTACAAAGTCTTTTTACAGTAAGCTATAGTATATAGTATGTGATGGTATGACAATTTTTTTTTCTTTCAATGGTCTATGCCAACCATAACTAATTCTTTCCCTCCCCAAAAGTTCTTAGGTCTCAATTCATGCCTAACTATTGGGAGCTAAACTAACATAAAAAGGAGACTTAGTAAGTCTTTTCATTATCAAGCATTCCCTAATTATCAATAAATCAAGTAGGGATTCCCAGTGAGAGAATTCAAGCATCATTTACCACTAATGTTTCACCCTTCCTCATCAGTCATTGTACTAAGATTTTATTGCAATAACATAAGTTAATTGCATTACTACCACCTCTCATTCACTTCCCTCGGGTTATTATTATAGAGCAAGGAGTCCTCTTTCAAAATTAGAGAGTTTTACTACTAGAGTAAGTACTAGTCCATCTTAAATTCCCAATGTTGTCTCTATTCCCTTAATCACACCACATGTGATACATGACAATAAGATTACTAATGGCAGAATTAGACTTTGCCTTCAATATTAGTAGGTAATTCTTTTATGTGGCCATACACATGCTCATCACCCCATGATGACTATATCTCAACCACTTGTACGCACAAGGGTACCATTTTATTCTCTTTTTTTTTAAGTGGATCCTTACTATCAAGATCTCCTCTTTACCTTCTAGGTAAAAAGTCTACGTAGTCTAGTTTGACGCCAATTTAGTGGTTAAAATTCATTAAATCATATGATAAGTGGCACGCTCCGTATGCCCCTAGCACCGAAGTGCTGGTGAATGAGCACATCCCATATGCCTCTAGTACCAAAGTGCTATAGAATCTTACCTTACACTCCTCTAGTGTATCATACACGTAAAGTGCCTCTAACCACCACCCAAATGCACATCAACACATAACATAAGTAAATTGAATCATACCAAAGAGACAACATGCATAAGCACCACATGCATATACACCTCCCTCTTATCACACAACGGCTTTTCTCCCTTATCACAAATTCCTTTCTTGTCTGGGTACATTAAGGGAGGAGCCTCAAAACTCTCAAGATTCCTTCCAAAACATCATCTCCCTTAATCTTTTACTTTAAAGTCGCTATCCCCCCATTCAGAAATGGACTTTGCAATTCTAAGGGTTTTCTGCCCTCCTTCCTTGTCATCATTAACTAAAGATAACTTACTCGCTCCAATAGTTTCAATGAAACTATTTAAAATGTTCTTTACCTCTTACTGCCCTTATTCATTAGGCCTAAGTTGTGGTAGCTAAGATTGAGTAATTGTATTCTTTATTAACTAGGATCAAGTAAGTGGGTTAGGACCTCTGTACCTATAAAGCCTTAATCCTGGGGGCCTTTCAAAGTCTACATAGTTCTAACTCATTATGGATTATGCATCACTTTAAAAATTTGGTCAACTATACTAATTTATTATACACTAGTTCTCGAACTTCTATCATTAATTTCCCAATCATAAATAACACTTATATCTTACCCTTCAATAAGTTTTTTTTTGGGTCAAGTGTTTTACTCTATTTTGTTGCCTTCTAAGCTCTCAATATCACTTTAGATGGCCCTTGAAAAGCTTAGAATTTTGCTGAGGTGAAGAATTGCTACTCTTATTGTGATCAGTTGACTACTCTGATAGGCCAGTCAACTGGTCGGTCATACCCAGTCAGCTTGCTTAGTAAATAGCAGTCAACTAGTCACAAATACTATTAGTAGCCTTATTCATTGTCCTTATCAGTTACATAGTCTCATTCAGTCATTCAACTAGTGCCTCACAATGAGTGACTGGTGCATTTACCTTGTAGCCAGTTGGCAACAAGCTTCTACTAGTTGGCTATCTAGATTAAGACCAGTAACCCAATTTTAGAAAAAGAAGGGCAAAATTCTAGCCTTTTCATTAGCATTAACAACCTCAAGTCTCAAAATTAGTGATATTTGAAGCATTATGAGATAGAATCTTATTATACTCTATTATTTTTAGGGACACACTCATTATGATAGTGATGTTTAAAACATTCGTTTTAACATGCACTACAAGCCTCACATCATTATTCCTCTATATTTCCTTCTAAAACATAAAGAACAACAACCATATGTTCATATAATTAGCTGTTCTTATGAGCTAATACTATGCCAAATATGCATCATGATTGCCAAGTTTCTAGCCATAAAATTTAAATTAGCATAGTTTTCTTGAACCGTTGCTTTGATACCAAATGTAATGACCCTAACTTCTAATCATGGTAATTAAGGTTAAAGACGCGATTAAAAATCATCAATCAAGGTTTGAAGTCATTACGATTACTTACATTAGGAAAAAAGTGAGGAAATTTAAACCTTGATGTTGTTATAGTCATTAACTAATTACTCATAACCATTTATGCCCATGAGGGAATCAAACCCACAATTATAAGCCTTTAATCTTATCATCCATTAATTCCAACTCACAAGAACCTCCTACAAGTGTTCTTAAATCATTCATTATCATTTTCATAGAGACAACTAAAGTTTCTAGGTTAATATGAGAAATTCAAATCCTTCGCTGTGGCTAAATGCCTTCGCGCCATAACTATAGGACTTCCTGGAACCTCCTAGTTTACCCCTCGAAGTTTGTTGCGACTAGTTTCCTTCTTTGCCATGGCTAATTTCTCTTTGGAACACATCCAAACTTACTTCTCGAATTTTGCTATTGCTAGGTTCATTTTTGCCGCAATTAATTCTTCTTTGTTCCCTCCCCGGGCAACTTGTTGCTTTTGGCCATAACCAATTCCCTTCTGTTCCTATAACTCCCAAGATTTTATCCCATGCTCTCCAATTTTCTCTCTAGTAACACTTTAGGTCACTTTAACTTAATTTGTGAAGATTTAGTGTCATTCTTTTACCTAATCTACCTAATACATCTATCATTGCCCATTCAAAACTCAAATGTGGATCCTTAACCCTCTAGCCACCGTAAACCAGTGAGTTCATAGATTAATGACAACAAAGGGTTCATAAACTACTCACACTTCCATTAACACATAAATCCTAGTAGAAGTTCCATACATCATTAGTTTAAGTTGACATCTAATGTATCAAATGATTACAATCCCTATGTTTGGCAATACATGATGCAAGGTGGCAAAATTATGACACAACAAATAATGCTAGAACACCTACTATACAATCTATTTAAACAAGGCATTTAAGCCTATACTCTACTAAACCATCGTGATGAGCTTTCATTAACTTCTCCTTGCCACTAAGAGGTCCAGTCCCTAAAAATGTTAGCCCACAATCAGGGTGAGATAAACAATCTCAGTAGCGATAGGCAAATTTCATATATATGTACAAATTAATTAATACAATGCAATTTCATATCATAATACCAGAATTATCAATTTAATTTACAAATGAACAAGCTGAGCTACTAATGACTACTGTCCCATACTAGCAATTACACACAACATGTTAATGCCCAATAACACTGGAAGTGGTCCATCCATGGCACCAACTCCCCAATAAGTACAACCTTGGCTTAGTGCATTCAAGGTCTGATCACAACTCGGTGCCTAATCGAAGCACATGCACTGGCGGTAGCTGCACTATAACTCTACCATGGACTCATAAGGTCCAATCATAATAACAATTTAAGTAGTCAACCAATCATTTAGTATTTCAAAATCATATATGTGTAAATAATATCAGATTAACATGAACATATACATAGAATTAAGAAATTAACCTTGGTTACCTCAATGAAGCCAATTACTCTACCTTTAGCTACTATTATAATTCAAATGCACACCACGCTTAAAACAAGTATAGTCATCATCATTTCTAGCAATAAATCATATACCCAAAAGGTTAAACCACCAATGGCTACCTAAAAGTTACTTACCTAGTTTCTTAAAGAGTCAATTGCACCAATTTAAGGTCACAACACTAAGAACTCACTAGGGGTCACTCCCAACATCTCTAATTTCGCATATGTATGTATAGGCTATGCACTAAAAGTCAATCTAAATGATGAAAATTCAACCCATACACCTTATAAAAGAAGAGGAAACACTTACCCATACATCTAAGAGGTTAAGTGGACTATGTTAAGCCTTAACTACAAAGAACACACTATGAGCCATCCTTAAAACTTGGATTTTCGCACATGGAATCAACCATATACCAAAGTCAGCTTATAATGTGAAATCTAAGCAAGGTTACACCACAAAATAAAAAGCAAACATTTACCCTATGGTTCCATTAACTCCAAACTCTGAAAATCTTGTAAGGAATCACCCAAATACCAAATTTCAGATTTGAGAATGAGACGAAAATGCCCAAGACCAAAAACTAAGATGGACATGTTTTATGTGGATTACCTTAGCCAAATCTTTCTCTAAAAGTGAGAAATTATGGAAGAATGCAGAAAAACTCTAGCCCCTCTTTTCAAGTGCGAAAATAGCTTTCTAAGTCTGCAAAACATGAGTGTCTTAACAGTTAAATAGGTGGGGAGAAGGCCTCTTACGATTTTAGTGAAGATGAGTTAGTCCAACAGACCAATTATTCCAAGTAGGCTAGTGCTAGGTGAGATGGATTGCAGTAACTCTTAGGGTTTGGGAGAGTGTGTTGATCTAAAGGCCCAAAAATCCATTTAAGTTATGGTTAGAATTTATTGGGTCATAAGTTGGAGGGTTTATGGTGGGTTTAGGCTATTTTAAAAGCCCATTTAGCTTAGATCTGCACCACAAAGGTGTTGGGCCATTTGGAAGTGGAATTAGATCCTTCTATGATTAAGATTGGGTTTTTACATTTAATCTAAAACTTAATTAAGTTATCAATATGGCACAAAGTAAAAGTCCCCTCTCTTAATTAATTTTGCTAACCAATTTACATTAACTCCCTAATTGCCATAATTAATGTTAATAAATTTTGGGGTGTTACATTAGACACCATTTGATGCTCTAATGACATAGGGGAAGAAACTGATCATATGAATAGTAACTATACCATAATAGCTAAAATTTGACTACTTTGAAAATTCATAATTAATTCCACAGAGTTCCAAATAATTTGGTCTTTAGCTTCCTAAAAACCTTTGGATAAGATCTATATGCATGCCAAATTTCATGAGGAAAATCAGATCTTGACATTGGAGTTCAAAATGGTTAATTTTTTCCTTTCTAAAGGCCTCAAATGGTCCAAATTAGCTTCTAAGATATTCATGGCCACTTGAGCACATGGAAAAGCACCAAAATGGTCTATTAAACATGTTTTAAAGGTACAAGAACCCAAATTTCACAAACTCACACTTTCACCCCAAGGTATACATAAGAACATACAAGCTTCATCTTGCCATTCAATGTTAAGAACTTTCTACAGCATTCATATGGCATCAAATCTCATATATACATCAAGTATCCATGTAATTATACATGTTCAAATGATTGCTCAATATATCTATCATAGGATTACATCATATGCATTAAAATGGTTACAAAATGGACAAAATAGCACACTTTCTTGTCAATCTTTCCTCTTCAAGCTTGGTGGCACACATTCCTTGGTTCACTTGGTCCACCTAGTCATGTTAGGCAATGGGGAGGAAGGAAGGAGATTCTAGAAATCCCAATAGCTCTTCTCCCTTTCAACCATATATAAAGGGTACAAATTCAAGTAAAAAATGCATGCATAGATATCATGGAGTGCATAATCATAGATAAGACATTTCTTGCACTCAAAAAGTCATATAAAACATACATAGGCTTGCCAAGCAAATAGTTTAGCCTTATCCATTCTCTTTGGGGAATTTTGAACTTGCCTCATCCATTTTCTTAAGGGACTTTTGACTAAACCTCACTCTTTAGAGACTTTTGGCGTTATCTCACTTATTCTCAGGGACTTTTGGCTCATCCTCACCCTTGTTAAGGGACTTTTGGCTTCACCACACTCAAGCAAGCCAAAACATGTTTATAAGACATCATTTAAGTACATAACATAGTAACAAGGTAGATAAACACCATCGTTATATATTTTATTTCCTCTTTAGTGGGGCATTTTAATAATTAAATATGGCTTAATGAATGCAATTGAATCGAATTTCATTTTAATTGGCCCTTTTTACATTGGAGGAATTAAGTTGCAAATTATTAGTTCTTAATGCTAAAATTTATCTTAAATAATTTTTAGGTATTTCTACTTAATACTTTCCATTCTTTTATGCAGATTTTAATAGGCAAATGATGTTTGAATGAGAATTTGAGTTAGATAAGAGAAGAAGAAGAGTTGGGCTTCAAGTGTACTCTTTATTAGGCAATTAAAATTTGAATAAGGGGAATAAATCACATGGATTCTACACTTACAAGAATAGCAACATACCAATTCACTAATGCATGGGTTCAAGTGGAAGCTTAGGGCTGAGGTTTCCATTCATGTTGCATCATAAATAACACACACTCTCATCCATTATTCACATGCATGGTCCAACAGCTAACCACTTATAGGAACCACGTGGAAAGGAGCTTTGGTGGATGAAACAAGATGCAACTAGTTACGGGTTGAAAGAAAATGAAAGAAGCTCACATATATAGAACCATGCATGAAGCACTCTCGAGTGAAGCAACACGAGCATAATGAAAGAGAAGCCATGGGTTGCACGTTCAAGTATAGATACATTCAAAAGGGTACAATAGCAAATGAGGAAGGAAAAACACGATGGAACAACAACGTAGGATGGTGAATGGAAAAGAAGCAACGTGAAGGACAAACAGGCTTTAAGGGAATGAAAGCTAGACTCACTCAAGGCACTCATACATCACAGCAGCTCCATATAGATGCAGCAGCTTACACGGGTTCACTAAGACTGACATGGAGACAAGCAGATGAAGCATGGGCAGCAGCTGAACAGGGAAGAAGCACGAGTTCCAGTAGCTTTAGAACACTCACACATATAGTAAAAGAAGCTACAGGGAAGCCCACGAAGAGGAGAGTTTGACGTGGAAATAATTCAAGAAGCTGCGTAGAGAAAATAGGTGAGAATCTTGGGTTTTACATGCATAGGGAAGAGAAGCAAAAAGTATGTAGCCATGAGTTCAAACTATATAGCAGCTTCAACCAGGGATTGATGTAGTCTTAACTTTATATTCATAATCTAAAACACGTGATTTTTAATAAGGATTGGCTGAGAATGATAAAGGAAGCTTGAAGAAAGAATTTTGAGCTTGAGAGGAAGCACATAAGTGAAGAGAAGAAGACAGCTCACACGTAAACATAGGTTCTGGTGGTAAGTGGTAGGAGGCTTAGTTTTGGAGTGAAAGAACGTGAAGGGGAGCATGAACAAGCCATGAGTACAGATTACACATACTTGAGCAGAATGTGGACTGGATTTAAGAGAAGAAAAGCATGCAGCTCGAGTCCTACGTTCATGCAAGCTAAATGAGAAGAAGAATAAGCTACATCTGGATTCAAAAAAAGCAAGAAGCCTAGCTAACACATCATCCATTCATAATGGGGCCCATACTCATATGCACATTCAAGTTCATGATTCATTAAAAGGTAAGTTTAGGTTGAAGTAAGAAACAAAGGAAGAAGGCACGTGATTTTTTAAAAAGGGTTGACATAGAAGAAACACACACAGAATAAATAAATGCAAAATAAAAGAGCTAATAGGTAAGGGCTGAGCACGTGGACAAAATTAAATAAACACATGCAAGGCCACGTGAGGGAGGACATGATTAAAAGAATGCATTCATGGCAGCATCAGGGGAGGATCAAGCCATTAAATAATCATGCCAATTCATTGAATAGTGATTCGAGCGTCATTCCATTAACATACACCATCCAGACACTCCACGCCAGTTCTATTCCATTCTCCATCATTTTTCCATTCCAATGAAGTTCTAATCCTCCATCTTGTGATTAACTTAGAAGAAGATCCTTGGTTGAAGCTTGAGTCCATGGAATAACAAAGGAATTTTGGCTAAGATTTTCTCTTTTTCTTGTATTATCTTGGTTAAAGTTGTATTAGATTGGGAATTTGTATTGTTTACAATTAGTGGCTAGTTAGACACTAATTAGGATATTGTTTGATTGATTATTTGATTGATTTAGTGCTGGATTTTCATTATTCTCTAATTTTCCATGTATGCCATCAAAGTGTTTGATGAAATGCATGAGTGAAATTGTGTGCTTTATCATTTGATTTGAGGATTCCTTGGTGTTTGGTTAGTTAATTAAACACTCGAGGGTGATAATTCAAATATTAATTGATCAATTAATCAATCAAATTTAGTGTTCAATGATCCTAATGACAAGAGTTAATGATTTAACATGGGATTGAGGTTTCAATGCAATATTATTTTGTTAATCTCTTGATTCTTGAGTGGTAACCCAAGATACTTGTTATGGACACGAATAGGGATTCTTAAACCCGAATAAATGACAATTGGATTAGGATAAGGATAGTGGATACCAAAGGATGAATCCAAAGCTAGTCACAAGCCTATTATCAACTATAATTCATGCAATTAGGTAGCAATTAGGAATTTTATTTCAATTTAATTCTAGTTAGTTTGATTAGATCAAAAACCCCCCTAAATTAGGTAATTTTAGGATCCCCTTACACTTAGAAAACCTAATTAAACATTGAATTCCATTTCCAAGGGAGATAACCTAGTTGCACCACTAGCTATATATTTTATTAACCTAGTTTTATTTTGAGGGTTGCGCAACACGACCCGTCAAAATTTGGCGCCGTTGCGGGGGAATTGGATTCTTAATTGTTTGAGAAAGTTTTCTAGGTGTTTAACCTCTGTTTTTATTGTATTTTGGTTTGATTTTTCCCTTATTTTGAACTTGGATTTTGGTAATTTTGGTGTTGTGTGACAAGAGTATGCTTGTTGGAATTTTTGTTTAGTGTGCCTAGAAAATTCTCAAACTTTACTTTCTAAGATTTTTGGGTGTTTTGAGAAAATGTGATAGCTTAGCTATTTGGTGCACCATTTTTTAGCCAAATTCTATCGTTTATGGCACTTTTTCTAATTGTTTAGTATTTTCCCGAATTTTTTAGGAATTTTTCAAGATTTAATTTCTTTATTTTTTGAGTTTATTTTGTGTGATTAACCTATGTTTTAGAGTATTTTTTATTGTTAGGTAAGTCTTAGCTTCTTTGGATTTTTATTTTCTTGATTTTGAGTTAATTTTTGTTATAATTTGCTAATGATTTTTCTTGTGCTGAAATTAATTGTTCTTCTCATATTCTTTGTCTGAAATGGATCCATATTATTATTCTAATCAAGGTGTTTATGATTCTTGTGCAAATGATGGGATCTCCCTGCAATTGGATGAAGTTAGGTCAATGCTTTGTGGCATTCTTAAATGACAAAGACAAGCATAACAAAGCCAATAATTCCAACCACCATGCTACCAACCATACTATCATCCATATGAAGTTCACCCCGATTACCACCATCATTATGAGCCATACCACAACGTCAATGTGCAAGAACTAGAATATCATTCTTACAACTATCATGAGGAGTATATTCAACAGGAGCCCCAAAGGGAACTGAGTTAGGAAGAAAGGATGATGCAACACTTAGAGGCCCGTAATCTTTAACTCCAACGGGAGACTGAACGGTTGCAACTCCAAAACCAACAGATGAGGGATAACCTCATAAAGGATTCAGGATTTCAAATGAATCAACCAACTTCAAGTGCTACTAAATTGACTGAAGAGCAAATTAAAAGAGAATGTATAGAGGAGGAAGAATCTTATTCATTAGGTAATATCCTTCCATCTTCTAATACATTGCAACTTGTTGGAACTGACACTAGTATACTTGATAGCACTATGATTACTTATACACATGATGTTGTTAATTCTGAATTGCTTGATGCTGATTGTAACACCATAAATTCTAGCTCATCTTATGCCTTTCAATGACTTACTATCATGGAAGATGTAGGTTTCTCATAAAAGCACAAGGGGAGGTAATGAATATTTTTGAGTTGCATCGTATCTAGCAATTCATTTCGGTGTCAAGTGGATCGTGTGAGCTCATAATATGCCTCCTCATATTTAATTTCATTGTTAAAACTCATTTGTATCATAAAAAATTACCTACAACTCATGAAAACTGAAAAGAGATCTGGGATATGTATATTCATTTTCGGCCAGACTTGGCCCCATTTCTGGGCAAACTTTGGAAAATCATAACTAAATCTAGAAAACTTAAAAACATGAAATCTTGGACATTATGGAAATCTTGGGATGGATAATTCGTGGTAAAAATATGTACAAGTAATAACATCCCACAAACAGGATGTTTGACACATGAATTGGTCTGGAGGTTGGACTAGGTCCTGATGCTGTTACAGTTTACTGATATGAACTTCAGAAATGTCCAACTAATTCCAAAAAAATCCACTATATGAAAATGATACCAATATGGAAATATGTGGATGTTAACTAGAGATGAAAAATATTTCTAGATCAGTTCATCAAGCCAAGCTCTCAAAAATCGATGGAACATTACTTCTGGTCAGGCAAGATGACTAATACTGGGCAGAAACTTTGAAAATTCAAATATTCCTCTCTAGAACTCCAAATGAGGTGCTTCTAGTTGTTATAGGTCACTGTGAATGTCTAGTTTCTTGCTATAAAATTTCGTAGTCATTGGACCACGTTTGCCTTTCAGATGACATAATTACACAACTGACCAAATGAACAATACTGGTGCAAATCCGAAATTCTAATACCAACTTTGAAAAATCATAGAAAATTCCACAGACCTCCAAATGACCTGATATTTAGCTTCCTAGAAAGATCTAAGAAATATCTAATCACATGCTAAATTTCCAATTAAGAAGAGGTCATTTGGTCAGACTTTGACATAATGGGGCAAAGTGTCAATTTTTTGTTAAAAGAGGGCTCCAAGGGTTCAAATTTGCTTCTCCTACTCCTAAGGCTCTATGAGCATGTGGGAAAGCATCAACATAGGCTATCAAACATGGCTCAAATATCTAACAACCCAGATTTGTAAAGCTCACTCTCCCACACCAAAACATACATAGTGTACATAATGTCAAGATCTTGCTATTCATACCAAAAACTTGCTACATCATGCACTATAGTTCTAATTCTGATACATATACAATAAGTACATCCATTTACAAGAATTCATAAGTGAAAACCCCATGTACATCATTAGATTACATCTCTTAACAACAAAATGGTGACAAAATGGTTATTTCACAAATCCTTTGCTGATGTCTCTAGCTTCAAGCTTGGTGGCTCCCATGTCTTTGTTCACTTGGTCCACCTAGCATGTTAGGATAGTGGAGAGAAGGGAGCGAGATTCAGAGAATCCCAATAGCTCATCTCCCATTCAATCATACATAATAGGTGCAAAGCAAGCATTTCAAATGCATGTATGGAAAAATGGAAGTCATGGACATTTTAAAAGCAACCTTGACATGTGAATCAAGCATACAAGACATTCAAGGGTTCACCAAGTGTTTGGATTGGCCTCACACTTCTCCTCATGGATTTTGGACTTGCCTCACCCATTCTTGAGCACTTTGGACTTAACCATACTCTTGGGAGACCCTTTGCTTTGTCTCAACCAAGCTCGAGGGTTCTTGGCTCATCTTTACCCAAGGGAAGAGTTCTTAGCCTTTCCACACTCAAGTAAACTCATACAAATATCATGGATTCATTTAACACATAACATAGCATCAAGGATCATGACATGTAAAGGCATGCTAGCATACTTTTCATAGTTTGAAAATACACATACACACATTCTAAAATAAGCTAAACACACATCCATGCATGAGAGAAGGGGGAGAGAGCTACCTTATAGGCTAACATAAGCCTCCCTTTTCAATTTGTCTTCTCACTTCTTGATTTCACAATCACAATTAGGTGGAAGTGCTTCTTTTGAGCCTAGACATACAAAGAGCATGGAATTACTCTCTCATAACTTAATACTTATTCACAAAGTTAGGGGTTTCTTTATAGTAACCTTACCAAGCATATAAGAAACTAGAGGTTCTTTCTCTCTCTAGAATTTCACCAACTCTTCCACTCTCTCATGCTCTCAAGTTGGTAGAACCAACATACCTAGGAAAAACAAAGAAATAAAGCTACATGAGTTCTAACCTTCTTCAAGAGTGGTTTTCCACTTTCCCTCTTCTGAACTAAGCCCAAAACCCAACTAATTCAATAACCAAAACCATAGAAAGAGAGGGCAAAGAGAGAAGAACAAGATTATAAGAAGAAAAGCTAGGGAAATCTTAAGCTTGCTTACCTTTTCCTTGTTCTTCCTTTTTTCTCTTAGTCTCTTTATCTCTCCACAGCCCTTTTCTCTCTTTTGGTCGAAGGTTAGGTCGATTAAAAGAAAAGGAATGGATTTGGATGCTTTAAGAAGTCAAATTCTCCTTTTTTCACGCTTTTCCGAACTAACTCTCGCTATAGCGAAGAATAACCCTTGCTATGGTGAGCACGTATCAGTCCCAAACCCTTGTTTTCGCTATGACACGTGCTATGGAGAGGAACCCCCTAATTTTTGTATGGGATGCCCGCACTCACTATAGCTAGAAGCATTCTCGCTATAGCTAAAAGGCACTCTCGCTCTAGCCAGACCATTTCTCGCTATAGTGAACAGGTACATTCGCTATAGCTAGGCCATTTCTCGCTATAGTTAGTAGACTTAGAAAATTTCAAGACTTCGAAAAATTTTCAGCTTCTTCTTTTCTTCTTCTTTTTTTCTCTTTTTTTCTTTTTTGCTGGTTGTTACACTGATGTAGATGAAGAAATTATTATTGAATCTCCTGATTTGGTTGATTGTGGTAATGCATTAAACAATAATGACACATGTGTTAATGCTGATGAATACTTGTGTACTGATGCACTTGGTAATGCTACACCTAGCTGTGATCATGGTGATGAATTCATTTCTGAACCTATTAATGATGATCTTATTGAGTCTAGGGTAGTAGATAAGTGTAGGGATGACTTGGTATGTGATGATGTGATTGCTGAAACAGTGAATGTAGCATGTGCTAATGATATAGACAGTGAAATTGTTGAGCAGCTTGTTATTTTTTATGAATCAGACTCTAATTTGAAATGCTTATGTGATGATATGCATACTTGTCATATGTGTATTGAGATAGATGAGTTCTTGAAGTCTGATAAGTTTCTTTGCATTGAAACTATTGATAAGACTGATTCTACTGATCATACTAGTATTGATGAGAGCATGCATAGAGATAGTGCTAATATTGAAAATCATATTGATCCTTGTGCTATTATTGATATTAGTAATAGACTGGATTTTGTTATTCATCATTATTTAGAATTTTGTGAGCCTACTGATGTCACTTTGGTCAGGGAAGATACTATTTCTTTTGTTGAGAGTCCTAAATAGATCCTTGAAGTTAGTGAAGTAGTTCCCAACAAGCCACATACTCTCCCAGCTGAGATGAATTAACTGAAAGATGCCTTGAACTTAAAAGACCATGAGAAGTTGCAAATTAATTCTTCTGTTGATGTAGTGACTCTTACTGATGAGAGTCAAGTAGATTTTATTGGTTTTGATAGATTTTTAGAGAGCTCAGAGTTTAAATTTGATTTTAAATTTTCTTTCTTTAGTTTTGAATGTCCTAAATCTCATTTTTCCTCTTTCATTGTTCCTAAACATGATGAATATGACATTCTGAGACTACTGATGGTTAAGGAAGTCCATGAATCAGCACTAAATGATCAATCAAAATACTTTAAAGTGGTTAGACTTAAAGTTGTTCAATTAAAAAGGAATAAAGCTGTTTTGATTTTGGTTTTTGATACTTATGATTAGTTAGTCTTTTATAGAGTTCTTTTTAGTTTAGGATTTAGTTTTCTTTTTCTTTTCTGCATTACTATTTGCTTTGTTTCTATTTTGTAAGTAATAAACGATTGCTAACCAGCTACAAAGGAAATTTGAGCCACCCTTGAGATCTTCGATTCAAGTTCATCCGGTTGTATACTTTCCTTCCACTATCTTTATATTGTGTTGTTTATCTATTAACTGGATTGTGTGCTGGCATTGAGGACAATGCAATATTTAAGTGTGGGAGGGAGAGTCATTCCATTCCATTTCATCTTATCTTTACTTCCTTTGTAAAAAAAAAAAGAAAATTTTTGAAATTTTTTATAATTTTTTTTTAGAAATAGCGTGCTTTTTTTTAGTTTTTCCGTGAAACTTGCAAGTTAAGATGATTATAGCTTGGATTCACTTTGGCATGATAAGTGATGGATCTTGTGTCTTGATTCAAGTGAAGTGGCAATGAATTTAATTTCAATGAATTATTTGATAGCCATTAGCTAGTGAGGAATTGAGCCATATCTGTTTGATTCTAGTGTGTACTCACTTATCTTTGCTTTCACTCTAGAACTTGTCTTGATTCTTTGTTGAGGCCACATTTGCATTTACATGCATGAAAGTGATAAGGCATTCCTTTCTTTTGTAGCTAGATAGCCAAAAAGCCACCCCCTACATGCATCTTATTCATTGTTTAGCCACTTTGAACCTTGTTTTATTTTGTTATTAAGCTACAGCCATTAAAAATGTTTTTCACCTTGTTTTAAGATACTTTATGGATTTCAACAAGCATTACATCTAATTAGGATGAGAGAATGTATGCTTTGCATCCATTTAGGCCATTGTTATTGAAGGTTGAGGAATTTGTTCTAAGAAAAAAAATGCAAAGAAAGAAGAGATAGAAAAGCATTAAAAAAAGGAAAAGAGTCATTGAAAATCAAAAGAAAGTAATGTTTGAATTTTGTTTGCATTTACTATTACTAGTTACAAAAACAAAAGGGCCTTGAAACACATTCTTCTCTATCCTAGGTATCATTTTATTGCTCTTGAGATCCTAAGGTATTCCATTTGTTGTTTGTTTTCCCCTTGTTCTTGTTATCTATTCATTTCATTACCTAGCCCCATTACAACCTTAAACAAAGTCCTATTGATTTGTGAATTACATTTGACATGGGTGGTGGAGATTTAAAAGCTTGACAAGCCTATGGTAATGAGGTTTTGATAGGTGGAACTTGAGTGATCTACATTCCCTTAAACACTAGAGAGTTGAGAGTAAACACTAACCTATGTGAGGGGCTATGCATTTCAATTCATTCTTTTCAAATGAAATTGCCATGGAACTTATTTCTTGATGCAAGTGAAGTTAACTTTGATTGTTAAAGTGTTGAAGAGTTGTGATTAGTCCTTAACTTGTGATTTCTATACTTTCCTTTTCATTTTCATTTTCCACTTGCCATTCCACTCGTTTTTCCTTGGACTTTGAGCTTTGCCTAGGAGTACAAATGTTTAAGTGTGGGGGAATTTAATAAAAACCATATTTATATATTTTATTTCCTCTTTAGTTCGGCATTTTAATAATTAAATATAGCTTAATGAATGCAATTGAATCGAATTTCATTTTAATTGCCCATTTTTACATTTGAGGAATTAATTTGCAAATTATTGGTTCTTGATGCTTAAATTTATCTTAAATAATTTTTGGGTATTTCTACTTAATACTTTCCATTCTATTGTGCAGATTTTAATGGGCAAATGATATTTGAATGAGAATATGAGTTAGAGAAGGGAAGGAAAAGAGTTGGGCTTCAAGTGTACTCTTTCTTGGCCAATTAAAATTTGAATGAGAAGAGTAAATCACATGGATTCTACACTTACAAGAATAGCAACATACCAATTCACTAATGCATGGGTTCACGTGGAAGCTTAGGGCTGAGGTTTCCATTCACGTTGCATCATAAATAAACACACACTCTCATCCATTCATTCATATGCATGGTCCAGTAGCTAACCACTTATAGGAACCACATGGAAAGGAGCTTTGGTGGATGAAATAAGATGCAACTAGTTACGGGGTTAAAAGAAAATGAAGGAAGCTTACATATACAAAATCGTGCATGAAACACTCTTGAGTGAAGCAACACAAGCAGAATGAAAGATAAGCCACAGGTTGCACATTCGAGTGTAGATACATTCAAAAAGGTACAACAGCAAATGAGCAAGGAAAACACGATGGAATAGCAAATGTAGGATGGTGAATGGAGAAGAAGCAACGTGAGGGATTTACACATAGGCTTTAAGGGAATGAAAGCTAGACTTACTCAAGGCACCCGCATATCACAGCAGCTCCACATAGTTGCAGCAGCTTACATGGGTTCACTAAGACTGACATGGAGACAAGCAGATAAAGCATGGGCAACAGCTGAGTAGGGAAGAAGCCACGAGTTCCAGTAGCTTCATAACACTCACACACATTGTAAAAGAAGCTACGAGGAAGCCCATGAAGAGGAGAGTTTGATGTGGAAATAATTCAAGAAGCTGCATAGAGAAAACAAGTGAGAAGCTTGGGTTTTACGTGCATGTGGAAGAGAAGCAAAAAGCATGTAGCCACGAGTTCAAACTATGCAGCAACTTTAGCCAGGGATTGATGTAGTCTTAACTTTATATTCACAATCTAGAACATGTGATTTTTAATAAGCATGGGTTGAGAATGATAAAGGAAGCTTGAAGAAAGAATTTTGAGCTTGAGAGGAAGCTCACAAGTGAAGAGAAGAAGATAGCTCACATGTAAACAAGGGTTATGGTGGTAAGTGGCAAGAGGCTTAGTTTTGGAGTGGAAGAACATGAAGGGGAGCATGAGCAAGCCACGAGTACAGATTACACACACACTCGAGTAGAACATGGACTGGATTTAAGAGAAGAAAAGCATGCAGCTTGAGCCGTGAATGAGAAGAAGAATAAGCTGCATATGGATTCGAAGAAAGTAAGAAGCTTAGCTAACGCATCATCCATTCATAATGGGCCCACACTCATATACATATGTAAGCTTGTGATTCATTAAAAGGTAAGTTTGGGCTAAAGTAAGAAACAAAGGAAGAAGGCACATGATTTTTTAAAAAGGGTTGAGCATAGAAGAAATACACATGGACTAAATAAACACGAAACAAAAGAGCTAATGGGCAAGGGCTGAGCACATGGACAAAATTAAATAAACACATGCAAGGCCACGTGAGGAAGGATGTGATTAAAAGAATGCATTCATGGCAGCATCAGGGGAGGATCAAGCCATTAAATAATCATGCCAATCCATCGAATAGTGATTCGAGCGTCATTCCATTTGCATATACCATCCAAACACTCCACGCCATTTCCACTTCATTCTCCATCATTTCTCCATTCCAATGAAGTTCTAATCCTCCATCTTATGATTAGCTTGGAAGAAGATCCTTGGTTGAAGCTTGAGTCCATGGAATAACAAGGGAATTTTGGCTAAGGTTTTCTCTTTTTCTTGCATTTTCCCTTTTCTTCTATTATCTTGGTTAAGGTTGTATTAGATTGGGAATTTGTATTGTTTGCAATTAGTGGCTAGTTAGATACTAATTAGGATATTGTTTGACTAATTATGTGATTGATTTAGTGCTGGATTTTAATTTTTTTCTAATTTTCCATGTATGCCATCAAGGTGTTTGATGAAATACATGAGTGAAATTGTGTGCTTGATCATTTGATTTGAGGATTCCTTGGTGTTTGGTTAGTTAATTAAACATCTTAGGGTGATAATCTAAAAGTTAATTGATCGATTAATTAATCAAATTTAGTGTTCAATGATCCTAATAACAAGAGTTAACGATTTAATGTGGGATTAAGGTTTCAATACAATATTATTTTGTTAATCTCTTGATTCTTGAGTTGTAACCCAAGATACTTGTTATGGACACGAATAGGGATTCTTAGACCCGAATAAATGACAATTGGATTAGGATAAGGATAGTGGATACCAAAGGATGAATCCAAAGCTAGTCACAAGCCTATTATCAACCATAATTCATGCAATTAGATAGTAATTAGGAATTTTATTTCAATTTAATTCTAGTTAGTTTGATTAGATAAAAAACCCCTATAAATTAAGTAATTTTAGGATCACCTTACACTTAGAAAACCTAATTAAACATTGAATTTCATTTCCAAGGGAGATGACCTAGGTTGCACCACTAACTATATATTTTATTAATCTAGTTTTATTTTGAGGGTTGCGCGACATGACCCGTCAATTGTACCGTGGCATATAGATACATGTAAAACATCTCTCATGGCTTAAAACATACACACATACATTCAAAGACAAGATAAACACCCATTCATGCATGAGAGAAAGAAGAGAAAGCTACCTTGTTCACACAAGCACACTTTTCCTTTTGAAATTGCCTTTTGAAATTGATTCCTCTCCCTCTGCCACAACTCACAAGGTTGTGAGACTTGGTTCCTTTGGCCTAAACACATCATATGGGAGCCAATTACACTCTTGGAACAATTTCTAAAGCCACACATTCATTTTAGAAGCTAGATTGTTCCTATGTCTTGTTTATGGTTCCATAATGCACCTAATGAAGCAACACCCATAAACCATGATCTTAGCTCCATTCTTTCCATCCATCTATGGTTCTTGACTCCATTTAAACCTCTTGGAGTCATCACACAATTAATTTAAGGAGCCTAACTACATATTGTTTCTTTAAGTCATAATATGGAACCTATGATATCATCTCACTTCCAAGGCTTCCTAAAATTTTTCAAAAGCTTCCTCTCATCCTCTCCCATCATATATGATACAAAACCAAGCTTAAAAGAAATTAAAACTATCCTTTGGTGCTTCATCCACCCTAGGTCGAGGCTATGCTCCATGAGAACACCAAAGGAGTTGTTTTGATTTCTTTGATGGGAAAAGCATGTGGGAGGCTCTCTTGGTGTCTTAGAAAATCATATGAACTCTTAAACACCTTAATTTATGGTTAGAACTCATCTTACAAGTCAAGGTGCAACTAAAACCTTAACTTTTCTATCTTGTAATTTCATGGCTCTTTCTTTGTTTCCTTTGCATATTCTTATTCTCCTCACTCATTTTCTTGAGATTCATCCTTGGTTTGGTTAAAATTTCAACTCCTCTTGGCTGTCCATGTATAGGGCAAAAATCTCAAGAAGAGGAACAAGGAGGATTAAGCTCGAAAGTAGCAAAATACCTTGTTTTCCTAGCCTTTTCTTGGATGCTTCTTCCTTTGCTTGGATTCTCCTCTTGAATTTTAAAATTCCCCCTTGGTTTGACCTTGAAATAGACCTAAAAGCTTCAATAAATCCATAGGAAAGAAGAGAAGAAGGAGGAGAAGGAATTTGCTAAAGAAAAACTAAGAAAATCCACACCTTTCACTTGTTTTTTCTTCTTCTTTTTCATCCTCCCTTGTGCTCCTTGCTCTCAAGGTCTCTCTTCTATTTTAGGGCAGAAATAAAACCAGCCAAATGGGGAAAAGTGTGGGGCGTGACCTATATATAGGTAAGGAAATAAGATTGTTCCAAAAAAAATTCATTTATGTCCTGCAAACTTGGCATTTTTATGTCTAGCTCGTTTTAGCTCCTTTTTTAGAACCGTTTTTTCTATCATAAAATTTAGGTCCTTAATCTTATAAAATGCTTTTGGAATCACTCAATTTAGAGCTAAAACCTTGTCGAACAAAAAGGGTTAAAGTTTAGGTTAACTGAAATTTAAAAACATACACTGGAGGGATTTTAACTGTCACAGGGCTTCCTATGGTTTTCAGGGCCTTTGAGAACCCTGGAGAAATCAAATTTTTCATTTAAAAAACCCTCCTGTAAGTATTCTAAAATTTTCTTGAAGTTACAAAAATGCTATTATGTTATGTAGCTATTTCGTTAATTTCTATCTAGTTATTTTAGCTTTGTTTCATGGTACCTCTAGTCTCCTATTTTCATTACTTAATGCATAGATCATTATTTTAATTTTTTTGGACCTTAACCAATTCATTTAAGAAGACTTACTTTTAAAATGTATCCATTTCTGTTGTTTTTATGAAAATCAGACATTACAATTCTCCCCCCTTAAATAAATTTCGTACTCAAAATTTAAATAACATACCTCATGGGAAGAGCTCTGGATATTTCTTCCTCATCTCTTCTTCCAGGTCCCAGGTAGCTTCTTCGGGAGATGACCCCTTCCAAACCACTTTCACCAGCAGTATCATCTTATTCCGTAACTACTTGAGTCTAACATCCACGATCTGATCTAGTGATACTATATATGACAGATTATCCTATAACTGCACATTTTCATACTTTATGACATGTGAGGGGCTGGGCTGGTACTTTTTGAGTTGGGATTCATTGAATATATTATGAACTTGGCTTAAGTTTAGGGAAAGGGCAAGCCTATAGGCTAGAGATCCTACTTTATCAAAAATATGAAACAGACTTATGTATTTTGGACTGAGCTTTTTACTTTTAATGGACCAACATATCCCTATGATTGAAGATGCTTTTGACAAAGATATGGTCTCCAACCTCATACTCTAATGGCCTTCTCTGTCTATCTGCATAACGTTTCTATCTACTCTGTGCCGTTAGGAGTTTCTTTCTTATGGTCTCAATTTTTTTAGAGGTTTGGTCCACTAATTCTAGGCCTATTAGGCTTCTTCCTCATAGCTCAACCTAATACATAGGGAACCTACACTTCCTCCCATACAATGTCTTATACAGTGCCATCTAAATACTCGCCTGATAACAATTAATTGTAGGCAAACTCCGTGTCACATTCTAAATTTTTTGTAACTACTAACATGACCAAAGTTAGTGAAGAACTAACTTGTTTAATAAATACTAAAGAGAAGGGTATATGCTAGGAAACCTTAAAGAGATAATAGCACATTCATTTATTTAATATGAGAGTAAGTAGGAACAATTTAAGACAAGCTTGTAACCCTTATGGTAGCATCTCCTTACTTCTACCTACAAAGGGATATGGGTATGTGTGTTCGGCCAAGTAGCAACCCTATTAGCCTTGTATATTGTAAGCTTCAAGCTATCAAAATCTTGGAATGAGTCTTTGAATTACCAACATATACATGGCTGAATGAGTGTGATAGGGAAGGAATCCTAATGAACCAGGTACACATACACACCTCATGCTTCCACTGTGATATATATATATTGCCTTTAGTGTTGCTAAATCCTTTAGCCATGGGGGAGTGATAGGCAATTTTATGTAAATGAATAGCCTACATAACCTAAATTAGAGACACCTAGTATGCATGATGGGGGAGAGACTAAATGGAGGAAGAATAAAAATAAGAAAACTACAAACTTACTCTTGAAAGGCTCCACCAAAGATGTGTGTGTATGCAGCCACTAGAATACTAATGTATATAAATAGTCCCAGCTATGAAGTGGAGAAAGCATCCATTTAATGTAGCTTAATGGAAGAAAGGATATATATCATGTGCTACCACTTAACATGTAAACCGAATAGAAAATGAAGCTAGCAAAAGAATTAAATAAACATCCTTGACACCTCATGCTTCACTTTTCAAGGATATATATATATATATATATAATTGCCATTGGCTAGTGCTCCTATGCTAGTTGCCAAAGGAAGCTGCCACCTAGCCTTACACCAAGCAAGAAATGGAGAGAATGAATGCTTAATCACTAGAAGGAATCCAAATAGCAATGGGAGAACATGAGTCATCCATTGCATTGATTATCCTTTACTTAGCCTCATTTTTTGGCCAAAAGAAAGAGTGGTAAGAAGGGGGAGAGAACTCAGGCATCCATGGAGCTACAAGAATGAATAAATTATGAATGTGGGAAGGAATTCTAAGGAGAATCAATAAAGGTAAGTATAGGAAAATATTTAGACTTCTTAACCATTTCTATTTAACCGATTAAATTAATTAATTAGGATGTTTAATCTTGGTTGGATAGTAATAGAATTTTTGAGGAAAGGCTATTGGGAGTAAGTTATGGAAAATCAACAGTAAGGAACTAAATTTTGGTTCATCATTGCCAATTGAAATCGAGAGAATGGAAGGATAGGAATATGTATATGTTGAGTATATTAACCATGGGCATAGCATGCTAGAAACATCCTAAATTGCACAAGAAGAATGGTATTAAGTGGCAGAGCAGAAGAGAGATATTTAGACACCTAACTGAACCACACAACCTGTTACTAGGCAAAGGACACACATATGTGGACATAAGTTGAAAAAGAATTAGAATTTTTGTATGGGAATTAGTAGCTTACTTGAAGTGTAAATATTTACCTTGACCTATCCCTGATTAAGGTAATATGTGAGTAAAATTTTAGGAAAAGCAAGTGAAGCAATGAGAACCAAGGAATAACTCTACGTAACAGCGGTAACGAAATAGGTAGCTAGCATGGTATTCTATCTATTTACATACATAACTGAACTAAATGATTTCTAAATTTCTTACGCTGTGTATGGTTGCATATATGCCCACTAAAGTGACTTTCATGAGTATTAGATCACCGTTATTGGCCAATGACCTAAGTGTATTATCCTAACGAACGAAAATACCCTGCTATTTGGGATTTACATGTCCCTACACCGGACTATGCCTCCATTACACCTTGTTTAATATTCAGTGTTCCTTATGTGTGTATACCGTGAATATGTTGTTATCTACTAGCATTATATCTCATTATAAAGCTAACCATTTATTTCAGGTAGTATCCATACAACAGACAGAGTTCAACCAGCAGAGGATAATTGAACTAATTAAAGGACTATGTATTGATTGTAGTTGGTTGTAATTTCCCTGAATAATGTTAAATGTCAAAGTCTGACTCTAGTTGAGTGTTAGTGTTGTCTTACTGACCTCTTGTTGGTTTCTATATAAGTATCATGCATGAGAAATTTATTGTAGTATAATGACGACATATATTAGAACCACTAACTCCATGTACAAGTAATTCCTCGTAATTGTGTTTGCATGAAACTGATTATCACAATTTTGTAAGTAATTCTAGAATAATGGTATGCATTTAACTAATATGGAAAAGAATGTGTTAAAGTTTGTATAGAGACTTATTGAATGGATAAAAATGATAAAACATATGTAATACGACGTTGTTGTGTTGTCGTGTTTTAGAGACAACTAATGTTTGCCTCTTGTGGACATAGTTCGAGAAGGATTTTAAAGTCCAAATTCCTATAGTAGGTCATCCTTTTCTTGAATTGGAAATCTAGAAAGTTTGGGCATTTTTTGGGGTAAGACAGACTAGGAAATTACTCTATTATCATCATAGATTGAGAATTTTAGGAACATAGGGGAATTGGCCACAGCCAAAATGGAATTAGTCGCGGCCAAGAGTGGCAAAGTTACCTAAGGAAGTAAATAGAGAGTAATTGGTCGTGGCTATAAGTGGATTTAGCCATGGTGAAAGGTGAGAGACTAAACTGGAAGCCATCTAGAGAATAATTAGCCATGGTATGAAGGATATTTAGCTGCAGCTAAGGCACTCAATTCCTCATAATAACCTAGAAACCTTGGTTTTCCTATAATAACATCAAGGGATGACTTGGAAACACCGGTAGGGAATTCTTGAGAGTTAAAAATTAATGGGTAATAGATTTAAAAACTCTTACTTAAGGATTTGATAATTTCCAATTTTAGACATCTTAATCCTCCTAAACTTAGGCATTTTGATGAGTGAATATGGCTTTAGGGATTTAATTAGGTAGAATTTGATTTCATTAGCCATTTATGCAATATATGAATCAATTTGCAAAATTATTGAATTTTAATGCACAAATCCTTTTAAATGAATTTTGTGAATATTCCTATTTCATCTTTTCCATTATTTTTTTATGCAAAATTTGTATCTCTTGCTATGGTTTTGAAATAGAGAAAAGAGGAAACCATATGATGAAGGATTTAAAAAGCCACAAGTCAACTCCAACACCTTTGATTTCATTCATTCACTTTCACATGCTTCACTTTAAGCTAAACTCTCCACACATGCAACACAACTTTCACGTAGCAACCCATCAATCATCATATTTTGTTCAAGGGAAAAACAGAGAAGAATAGCCATGAGTTCTAGCTAAAGGGCAATGTGGGATGGTGGGAAAAGAAGAAGGCTTGAGAGGAGAGAAAGCTCACGAAGCTAGAAGAAGAGGCAGAGTGTGTGTGTGGGACAAAGAAGCAGGGAAAGAAAAGAAACACACATGCCATGGGTAAGGGAAAAGAAGCTTGAAAGGAGGCATGAGCTAGAAGCATAAAGTGAAGAAGGAGGAATCACGTGGAAAACATGCAGAAAGCTACGTGGAAAAGCTATTGAATAGAGAAGAACCTATGGGAAGAACAACACGAAGAAGTAACATGTTTAAGAGACAACATGAGACATGAAAAAGCTTGAGCAGAAGAATGAGGTAGCTCACATATGTAGAGAAATAAAGCACAGAAGCTATGGGCAGCATGAATGGAAATGGAAGAAAATACATAAAAGAAGAAACAAACATGTGGAGACAAGTGTAGAATAAGCTACGCATTTGGCTATGGAAAGGACCGAAGAAGAAACTCGAGTTGAAAGGTTGGAGGGGTGATGTAAGTAGATGATGGTCCTGTGTGCTGCATAGGAGGCTGAGAATAATAAGAGAAATGCTAAAGCTAACATGGAATTACATGCAAAGCTGATATGGAGAGGAAGCATAAGTCTAGCTGGCTACTTGAAAAGAGGATGGAATGGAGATTTAAATGGATTGAGAGCTAAGTTAAACGAAGGAGCAGCTGCATGAGGAAGAAGCAGTACAAGCTATAGTTTTTACGTGGAATAAAAGGAGAGTAACTTGTGAATAGTAGAAAATGAGCTGGCAGTAAGCTTCAGAAGCACAAAAGCCATGTGATTCATAGTAAGAAAAAAGCTACAATTTTTCTTTTAATGATAAGGTAGCAGAACACATGACAAAAGGGATTAAATTAAGCATGAGGGTAGCACGTGTTGAAGCAAGCCAATGTGGAAATAAAAGAAAAACGTAAAAAAAAATGTAGCTAGGAGAAAAATACACACGGGAAGTTCCAGGAGCCAATCATCAATTCATCCATGATCCACAATCAATCTAATCCACATGAGGAAGTGTGAGATTTAATCACTCGGGGAGAGGAGTGTAACACCATATATTTCTAGCTTATTTCATAATATTCTCATGCATCACATCATCAATTCCATGAAGGAAGTGAGAAAAGTCCATTAAAATAATGCATTTTACTGTGCTGCATCCTGTATAAAAATTTCATTCAGTGTCACGTGAACTGTGTGAGTTTATACAACACATTCCCACATTTAATTACATGATTACAACTCATTTGTATCATTAAAAGTGGCCTACATCTCAAGAATCACGAAGGGAAGCTTAAAATATGCATATTAAATTTTGGCCAGAATTTACCCCTTTTCTAACCAAATTTTGAAAATTCATAACTAATTTTAGAAAAATAAAAATCATCTATTCTTGCCCATTATAGAAATTTATCAATGTCTATTTTATACAAAAAATATGTCTAGACTATAGCATCCATCACAAAAGGATGTTTGACATCCAAAAAATTCCAGAGGTCAAACTGCCCACTGATGCTGTCACATATTTCTGCAGCAAATTTTGAAAATGTCCAATTAATTTCACAAATATCCAATCCATGCAAATGATACTAATCTAAAAATATGTGGATGTTAGCTAGAAGGAAAAAATAACTCTAGACCAGCTCAAGCAGCCTAGTCCTCGAAATTCAATGGAACAATAACTGAGGTCAGATAAAACTCCTGATACTGAACTGATTCTTTAAAAATTCATAACTCCCTCTCTAGACCTCCAAATGAGCTGCTTCTAGTTGGCACAAGTCATTGTGAATATATAGTTTTTTTGTATAAAATTTCATGGCAATTGGACATCATTTGAGCCCTGTGTAATAGATTACATTTTTGGACCATATGAATAGTGTAGCAGACCAAAATAAAAAAAATTTCTAACTTTGGAAATTCGTAAAATATTTTGTAGACTCCAAAAATTATGTTCTTTAACTTCCCAAAAAGCTCTCAACAAGCTCTAATGGCATCCAAATCTCAGATCAAGAAGTGCTCATTTGGCTAAAAAGTGATATAGGGTTCTATTATGGTCAATTTTGATCCCATATGAGGTACCAAAGTAACCAAATGGCTTTCCCTAGGGTTTAGAACCTTTTGGGCAAGTCTAAAAGCATGATTAAGACTTGTGTAAGCTGTCCAAATGGTCCCAAACTCCATGCATCTCATTTTGGCCATTTCATCCACACATATGCATAATCCCATCAAACCACCAATGAAGCTAAATTGCCACTATATACCCATTTCACATTCTAATGACTATAAAACATATCCTCTCATTTATACATGGCATAATATCATAATTACACATGTTTGAGAGGTCATAAATCATATACATCATTGGATTACATCATTTGACACAATTATGGCCTTAAAGAACCAAAACTATGCATTTGGTTCTCAAACTCTTTCCTTCAAGGTGGTTGGCTTCCATTACCTTGTCCACTTAGTCCACCTAACATGTGAGATCATTGAAGAGGAGGGAATGAGATTCAAAGAATCCCAATAGCTTATCTCCCATTCAATCATATATAACATATGCAAAGCAAGTCTTGAAAATGCATGCATGGATATAATAGATATCATGAACATTCAAGAAGCAAGCTTGGCATGTGAATAGGTCATACAAAACATCCAAGGGCTTGCCAAGTGGATGGATTGGCCTCACCCTTTTCCTCATGGATTTTGGACTAGCCTCACTCATTCTTTAAGAGATTCTTAGACTTAACCATACTCTTGGGAGCTCACTTTGCTTTTGGGAGACTTTTTTCTTTCTCTCAACCAATCTTAAGGGTTCTTGGATCATCCTCACCATGGTTAAGAGTTCTTGGCCTCTCCACACTCAAGCAAACTCATACAAACATCATAACATTATTTAAAACATAATATGTCTTCATTAAATCATGACATATAAAATCATGCTAGCATACTTTTCATGACTTGAAAATACACATAAATACATTCTAAGACAAGCTAAACACACATCCATGCATGAGAGAAGGTGGAGAGAGCTACCTTGCACATAATCACACACTTTTATTTTTGAAATTCCCTTCCTTGCTTCAGCCACACTCACACAAACTTGTGGTGAAGTTTTCTCTTCACCTAGATACAATTTATGGAAGCCAATTAGATTCATGAAACAAATTCTAAGGTCACACAACTTGCTTAGACGCTAGGTTGTCCTATAAATCCCATTATAGTCCATAAATGCACCTAATGAAGCAACACCCCTCAAATAAATTCTAGGCTCCATTCTTTCCTTTCAAATATGATTCTTGACTCCTTTTAAGCCTCTTGGAGTTATCACACAATTAAGACAAAGAGCCTAACAATATGCTACTTGTTTAGGTCATAATATGGAACCTAAAGCACCAACTCACTTCCTATGAGTTCTAAATTTTTTTCAAGGCCTCCCCTCATATTTATTCATCATATATGACTCAAGAATGGCCTTAGAAAATTTAAAACTCTCCGTAGCTACCCCAACCTTACTTGGCCGAGACATAGGGCTTGTTTGGCCTTCATGGAATTTGCTTAGTTTTCTTGAAGGAGGAGGCATGTGGGGAGCATCTTAGGGATCTTAGGAGCTCATTTAAACTCTTAATTAGACCTAGGAATCATCATAAAAGATCAGATTTTACAAGGTGCACACAAAATCCTAGAATTTGCATCTTGAAATCTAATAGTTTTTTGTTAATTCCCTTTGCATATTCTTAATTTCCACACCCTTTTTTCCTAGATTCATTCTTGGTTCTGCTTAAAAATCATCTCCTCCTAGGGTTCCTTATATGCGTCAAATTGGAGAAGAAGAGGAATCAAAAGTAGCAACCATAGAAAGAGAAATTACTTAGTTTCCTTGCTTTTTCTTGCTTGAATCTTGCTTTCTCCAAGCTCCTCTCTTCAAATCCGAAAATTTCATTGAGTTTCTCCCTTGGATCAAATTTATAAACTCCATTTTAATCAAAGGAAACAAAGGAGAATGAATGAAAGGAGGTGTGGATGAAGAAAAGCATGAAAAACTACCATGGAAACATACCTTTAAGCTTGAATTCTTCCTTCTTCTTCTTCCTCTCTTGTGCGTCCTAGCTCCCTTCTCTGAAATTAGGCAAAAAATTCTGATTCCAAATGAGGGAGAAAGTGGGGCGCCACCTATATATAGAGGTAGGAAAGTGACTTTTTCAAAAATTCTCATTTTGCCCTTCGTTCTTTGCATTTTTGTTTCTTCTTCATTTTAGCTCCTTTTTGAGAACCTTCTTTTTCATTATAAAATTTAGGTTCCCAATTTAGTAAAATGACTTTGGAATCACTAAAATTGGAGCTAAAACCTTCCCGAACAAATTTTTTAAAGTTCGGGTATACCGACGTTGGAAAACATCCACCGAAGGGGATTTAACTGTCTTGGGGCTTCTCATGGTTTTTAGGGCCTCTGCAAACCCCGAAGAACTCAAAACTTTTATTTAAAAATCCCTCCTTTGTGAATTCCAAAATTTGCTCAAAATTACAAAAATGTCATTATGTTTCATAGGTTTTTCGTCAAAATTTGTTTCTTCATTCTAACTCTGTTTTTCCTTTCATCTGAGGCTAGGATTCTCATTTTTAAGAGTCTAGAATGTTACTCAAAATTTTTGGGACCTTAACTAATTCATTTTAGGGGACTTGCTTTGAAATGCGCCCATTTCCATCGTTTAGCAAAAATCAGACGTTACAAGGAGGATCCATGGATTAATTGACCCATCCAGAGAAGAATACATCCAGACGCTACGCTTGATTAATATCTATTAATCCAAAGGCTAACATGAGAAAGCATGAATAATGACAAAGAAAACACGTACAACATGAAGGAACAACGTGAGCTAGAGGCGAAGAATAATGCGAGACAGAGTTGTGAAAAAAAAAAAGAAGAAAAAGGCTACGGAGAGACGCAGGAAGCTCCAGAATGTGAATGAGAGAAATTATCCATCATCTTCTCACATGACCACAACTTTTACCATCAAAATTCCTCCATTTAATTCCCCCATGGGAGCTTAAATTCTTCTTGGTGGCTAGCTGAAGAGAGCATATTCCTAGATGCAGATTTGAGCTCCACATTTCTTCTCCAATTTGGATAAATTCTTCCTCCTTTATCTTTTAATTTAAGCATTTATTTTTTTTATTAATTTGACTAGGTTTAGCCTATTAATTTAGGAATTTCATTGTTTGAATTTACTGGAATTTGCTAGATTAATTTGGATTATGGATTGGTTGTAATTTCATATTTGGTTGTTAATTATGATCATTACATGTTTGTGGAAAATCCAGACTTAGTGGCTGTGTAATTTGCTCTTAATTTCCCTTTAATTATAGGCTAATTGATGCAATGGTTGTTAGATTAAGTGGATAGAATTTTTGTGCAATTGATTATTTAAGGGATTCATTAATCTAATTGGTTAATTAGCATTTTAAGTAGATTGTGCAGTAGATTTTTATAAGCAAGTAGGATTGGTTTTAGTGTGTTCTTGTTCCTAACTCAATTGATTAATTCTTTAAGGTATTTTGTGGTTACAAAATTCAAGCAACGATGCCAAATTTGACGATTGTGTCACGCAATCTCAAATAAAACTAAGTAGAGAAATGAATTTGTAGGTAATGGTGCAACCTAGGTTTTGGACATTTTTGCTCTATTGTTTGGAAGGGTTTCTTAGTATTTTTGCTATATTTTTTTTCCTATTTTTTCCCCAATTTTGAAGTTGGATTTTGGACATTTTGGTTGCTTGAATTGATTTTGCTGCTTGCTGGAACTTTTGTTTAAAGTGCCTAGAAAATTCTTAAACTTTGTTTTCCAACGTTTTTGGGTGTTTTAAGCAAAGATAATAGCTTAACTATTAGGTGCACTATTTTTTGGCTAAATTCCAACGTTTTAGGCATTTTTTCTAATTTTTTAATTATTTTCTTGAATTTTCTAGGATTTTTCTAATTTTCTGAATTTATTGTTTTAATTTTTCTTTATTTTTTGTGTTCCTTCTTAGTTTTTTCTTGTCTAATTAGTTTATGACAAGGACCTCTAGTGAGAAATTAATTGATTTGGATCCAAAAATTGAAAGAACCTTAGAAGACAAGTAAGGATTAAGAAAAATAAAGATAATGTAGGAATCAGTAGTTCTATTTCTTCTGCTTTTGATTGTGTGCAAGGAATTGATTATGTATTTCAATTTGTTAGTGATAATATGGCTAAACAAGATCAAATGAATGCTAACATGAATATGCATGTTCAGGTTAACTTGAATATAAATGTGAATTTGAATGAAAACATGCATGCAAGAACCATTAGAGAATTGACAGCTCCTAATGTGCATTATCAAAATCTTTGTATATAATATCCAGAATTAGATGTAAATTTTGAGCTTAAATCTGGTTTGATTCACTTACTTCCTAAACTTCATAGACTTGCAGGAGATGACCCTCACAAGCATCTGAAGGAATTCCATGTTGTCTGCTTTACTATGAAGCCACAGGGAGTCTTAGAAGAACAAATTAAGCTCAGAGCATTTTCTTTTTCCTTGGATGGTGTAGCCAAGGACTAGTTATACTATCTACCCCCTGCTGCCACACTTCTTGGGATCAACTAAAAAGGCTCTTCTTGGAAAAATTCTTTCCTGCTTCTCGCACTGCATCAATAAGGAAGGAAATATGTGGGATTAGACAGAATGGTGGAGAAACTTTGTATGGGTACTGAGAAAGATTCAAGAGATTGCTGGCTAGTTGTCCTTACCATCAAATTTCTAATCAGTTACTTATTCAATACTTCTATGAGGGGCTGTTGAACATGGATAGAAACATGATTGATGCTACCTCCGGTGGAGCCTTAGGTGATTTGACACCTACAAGGGCCTCGGAGTTGATTGATAAGATGGCTTAGATTACTCAACAATTTGGTTCTAGATCAATGTAGATGGCAAAAGGAGTAAATAAGTTGGGTACTTCACAGTATGATACTCAAGTTAAGAGTTAGTTGGATGAGCTAAACTCTATGATTTGTCAGATTGCTTTAGCTCAACAACAGCCACAATCATCTTCTACTCCATTTTAGACTTGTGCACCACAGTCCTATCCTACTCAGATACATTCCTATTCATAGTGTTATGCACCTAGATAGACATCTACCTCTACTACCTTGGTAGGGCCCTTATGTGACATATGCTATCTAGCCATACATACTACTGATCAGTGCTTGATGTTAGAGGATAGGGTAGAGACTTATGCTGGGATGTTTTTAGTCAGGCCAATGCAACAAGGGCAACAAAAATATGATCTCTATTCTAATACATATAATCCAAGATGGAGGGATCACCCCAACTTGAGATATGGGGGAGGACAACAACAGAATAAATATGATGTTACAGGACCTAGTGCACAGTCCTCCCAACCTATGAGGTAGTCAGTTCCTATACAAGAGGAACTAAAAAAAGGAAATAATATGGAGGACATAATGAAGCATTTTATAGAGAGTAATGCAAAACTTACATAACAATTGTAGCAATAACAACAACAGTTTCAGACAAGCATACAAAATTTAAAAAGAATGGTTAATACTTAGTTAGGCCAGTTTGCTACCTCTCTTAGTAAGATGAAATCTCAAGGTTCAGGCTAATTACCATCACAGACAATTGTCAATCCAAGGAATAGTAGCAATGTTAGTACCATCACTCTTAGGAGTGGAAAGGAAGTTTAGGGATCCTCAAATACTATTACAATGGATAAGCCAGTGTCATTAAAAACACACGTTGTACCAAATGAACCTAAGAAAGAATAGGAGCCAAAGAAGATCTTGCCTTTCCCACATAGACCTACCTTGGGAAAGAGGCAAATTGAAGCAGAAATTGAAAAAGAAATTCTTGAGACTTTCAAGAAGGTTGAGGTCAATATACCTTTGTTGGAAGCAATCAAGACCATCCCTAAGTATGCCAAGTTTCTCAAAGAAATATATACCAATAAAAGGCGGCTAAGAGGGGATGAGAAAGTCAATTTTGGCAAGAATGTTTAAGCTCTTATACAACCAACAATGCCTACTAAGTGTCAAGATCTAGGCACTTTTACGATCCCATGCACTATTAGGAATTTTGAGTTTTTTGATACTTTGATTGATCTTGGTACTACTATAAATGTTATGCCTAAATCAATGTATTTATCTTTGCAGATGGGAGAGCTGAAACCTACTGGAGTGGTTGTGAAGCTTACAAATAGGACCATCATTTATCCTTCAAGAGTTTTAGAGGATGTTCTGGTTAAGGTAAAGGATTTGATATTCCCAGCAGATTTTTATGTCCTTAACATGGAGGATGATAGATATAGGTCTTTTGGACATGCCCACTCATCCTAGGTAGACCTTTCTTAAAAACTACAAAGATAATAATAAATGTGCATGAGGGTACTCTTCAAATGGAGTATGTTGGCAATGTGATACAATTTAATATATTTGATGCCATGAAACACCCCTGTGATGATAACTTCATTTTTAGTGTCAGCCTGATTGATATGCTAGTTAATAATGCCAGTACTGATTTTAGGGATAGTTTATTGACTGATTCCTGTGATATTGCTGACTTGGATGATTCTCTTGATTGCATATGTTCTGGAACTACTATATGTCACAGATGTACTCAGATTAGTGCTTTTTATTGAGAATAGCGAGTTCCTTGCATGTACTTATTATCATGACTCTATGACCTCTTTTCTTTGTGATAATTTTACTGTTAGTTAGCATGTGACTAATTTGGATGATTATGCTAGTCGAGATCACTCCTCTTCTTCTAGAAATGATGTATATGTTGTTGTTTTCCCTTATTGTTCTAATGTTACTGGATTTACTTATTCTTAGGATGTGTACATGTTGATGTCACTTTTAGATATGTTGATTATGCTAGTTCATCTATGTCCACTCTTACCTTGCCTATTGATAGTGGTATTAGATGTTGTATAACTAGTTCATCCAATAGTGATATTGATGTTGCTATTGCTCCTGGTTCTCTTGTTGAAATTCATTCTGCTGATGTTCCTAAAGATAGGGAAGTTGTTTCTTCTATCTGTGAGTTGTCTGAATAGGTATTTAGCATGGAAGAGATTGAAATCAAACCACTTATACCTTCGGTTGAGCAAGCTCCTACCTTAGAGCTCAAACCACTACCAAACAATCTCAAGTATACCTATTTAGAGAAGGATGAGAAGCTTCTGGTGATTGTAGCTAGTGACATTATTCCAGAGGAGGAAGAAAAGCTTATAGAGGTCTTAAGAAGGAGAAGACAAGCAATAGGGTGGACCTTGGCTGACATACCTAGCATTAGCCTTGATACATGCATGCATAGAATTCTGTTAGAGGATGGGGCAAAGCCAGTAAGGCAACCTTAAAGACGACTGAATCCACTTATTCTGGATGTAGTTAAAAAGGAAGTTTCTAAACTTTTATCTGCTAGTATTATATATCTTATTTCTGATAGTTAGTGGGTTAGTCCCATGCAGGTGGTTCCAAAAAAATTAGGGATCACAATTGTCCTGAATAAGAATAATGAATTGGTGCCCACCCATGTACAGAATAGTTGGAGGGTTTGCATTGACTATAGGAGGCTTAATTTAGTCACTAAAAAGGATCATTACCCCCTCCCCTTTATTAATCAGATGCTTGAGCGTTTAACTAGGAAGTCTCACTATTGTTTTCTTGATGGAATTTCAGGTTATTTCCATATATGCATAGCCCCAAAGGATCAAGAGAAGATGATGTTCATATGCCCATTTGGAACATACGCCTATAGGCGAATGCCTTTCAGTCTTTGCAATGCCTCTGGAACTTTCCAGCGGTGCATAGTTTCTATTTTTAGTGATTTTCTAGAACACTATATAGACATTTTTATGGATGATTTCATTGTATATGGGAACTCTTTTGATGACTGTTTGTGTAATCTAGATAGAGTCCTAGCAAGATGCAGCGAGAAGAACCTTGTACTTAATTTTGAAAAGTGTCATTTTATGGTTCGAAAAGGCATTGTATTAGATCATATTATATTTGAACAGGGCATAGAGGTTGATAAGGTTATACTCGACATGTGTTCAGGAGGTCCAGTCTTTTCTTGGTCATGCAAGTTTTTATAGAAGATTCATTCAGGATTTTAGTAAAATTGTTTTGCCATTGTCTAAGTTGTTACAAAAAGATGTTGATTTCCATTTTGATGATACATGTAAAATAGCTTTTTATGATCTTAAGAAAAGATTGACTTCCCCACCCATTATTCAACCCCCTGATTCAAACCTCCCATTTGAGCTTTTATGTGACGCTTCTAATTTTGTTGTAGGTGCAGTTTTGAGCCAAAGAGTGAATAAGAGGTCCCATGTGATAGCTTATGTGTCCAAGACTCTGGATGGGGCCCAAGCAAATTATACAACCACAAAAAAGAGTTTCTTGCTATTGTTTTTGCTTTGGATAAATTTAGATCTTATTTGCTTGATACTAAAGTCATTATTTTTATTAATCATGAGCCTTGAAATACTTGCTGAAGAAGCCTAATGCAAAGCCAAGATTGATAAGATGGATGCTTTTACTTCAAGAACTTGATATTGACATTCAGGATAAAAGTGGAGCTGAAAACTTGGTGATAGACTACTTGAGTAGAATTGAGGCTCCAAAGGTAGATTCCTTACCTATTAATGATGATTTCCCTAATGAGCATTTGTGTGTTGTGCATAGTTTCTATCCTTGGTATGCTGACTTAGTGAATTATCTAGCTACTTCTGAATTGCCTGTTGATTTGAATAAACATCAGTTAAATAAGCTTAGGAGTGAAGCTAGGTATTATATTTGGGATAATCCATACTTATGGAGACTATGTAGTGACCAAGTGATTAGACGTTGTGTGCTTGATATAGAATTTGATTCTGTTTTGAAATTTTGTCACACACTTGCATGTGGAGGTCACTTTAGTCCAAAACGCACAACTAGGAAGGTTCTAGATAGTGGATTGTATTGACCTACTTTGTTTTGTGATGCCTTTGATTTTTGTAAAAGATGTGTCAGGTGTCAACAAATAGGCAGCATATCTAGGAGAAATGAAATGCCATAGCATCCCATTTTGCTTTGTTAAGTCTTTGATGTGTGGGGCATTGATTTTATTAGACCTTTTCCTAATTTTTTTGGCTCTGCATACATCTTATTGGCTGTTGATTATATTTCGAAGTGGGTGGAAGAAAAACCCACTAGAACTGATGATTCTTTTGTAGTTGTAGAGTTTATTCGCTCTTACATTTTTCTGCAAGTTTGGTATCCCCAGAGCTATTATCAGTGATCAGGGCACTTATTTTTGCAACTAGAGTATGCACAGCTTACTTAGCAAGTATGGTGTTAAGCATAAAGTAGCTACTTTGTATCACCCTCAAACAAATGGCCAAGCATAGATTTCTAATCAGGAAGTGAAGCAAATTTTGGAAAAAATAATGTAGCTGAATGGGAAAGTTTGGAGCAAGAAGCTGGATGATACACTTTAGGCATATAGGACTGCCTATAAGACTCCTATTGGCATGTCACCATATCGGCTGGTATTTAGGAAAGCTTGTCACTTATCGGTAGAAGTGGAGCATAAAGCTTATTAGGTTGTGAAGAAATACAAATTGGATTTGAATGGAGCAAGATCTCATAGGAAATTCTAACTCAAAGAGCTTGAAAAGATTAGGTTGGAAGCCTATGATAATGCAAGGATTTATAAAGAAAAGACAAAGGTGTTTGATGACAAGATGATTGCAAGAAAGGAGTTTATAGTTGGCCAAAAAGTTATACTTTATAAATCCCGCTTAAAACTCATGTCAGGTAAACTTCATTCTAAATGGGAAGGTCTATATATAGTCTCTGATGTTTTCCCTTTTAGTGTAATTGAGCTTTTGGATGAGCAGATGGGAGCTAAGTTCAAAGTTAATGGACATAGGCTCAAGCATTTTCATGAAGGAGTTCTAAGAAATGACAAGGAGGAACTCTAACTTCATGACCCACCATAATTACCTGGTTGTACCTTTTCCCTTTCCCCTTTTATATTGTGTTGTTTTATTATTGATTGGACTGTGTGCTGGCATTGAGGTAATGCAATGTTTAAGTGCGGGGGAGATACAAATAAAATTTTTAGTTTTGCTTTGTTTTGGTTAGTTGATTTTTCTAGTTTCTAGGTTTTTAGTCTTCTGTTTTATTTTTGAAGTGTTGAAGTTTTGTGTTATTTTCCAATTTGCTCTTAAAAAAAAAAAAGCAAAGCAAAAGAAAAGCATTTGAAATGTATTAAAAAAGGAAAAGGAAAGAAAAGTTGTTCTCTTAGTGCATATATTTGTTTGTGGTAAATGGGGCTTTAAAATGCACTTGCATTCCATTCTTATTTTTCTTTTGATGCCCGTGATGATTTTTAGCATCCACTTTGCTTTTTAAATCTCCTTCATTCTTTTGTTTACCACTTGATTCATACCTTGGCCTACATTACAACCATAATAAAGACCTTTTGATTCATTCATTGGCATTTGATTTTGGTGGTGAAGATGTAGATAATTGCCATGCTTATGGTAGTAAGGTTGGATAGGATGGAATTTGAGAGTAAGCACTTCATCCTAAATACAAAAGAGTAGAGTGATGAACACTAATCGAAGTGAGGGACTTTCATTACATTTCATTTTTTATTAAGTGTATTGCCATGGTACCTATTGCATTGATGCAAGTGATGAACTTGGAGAATTGAGCTATAGATTTGCTTTGAGCTTCCTTGTGCTTAGTGACTTACACATTTTCATTTTTTTTATTTGATTTCTTTTCCATTATCTTTTTCTCAAAATTTGGGTTTTCTTTTTCCCGGGAGTGCAAAAGCTTAAGTGTGGGGGAATTTGATAAATGCCAATTTTAGACATATTAATCCTCTTAAACTTAGTCATTTTGATGAGTGAATATGGCTTTAAGGATTTAATTAGGTAGAATTTGATTTCATTAGCCATTTATGCACTTTATGAATCAATTTACAAAATTATTGAATTTTAATGCACAAATCCTTTTAAATGAATTTTGTGAATATTCCTATTTCATCTTTCCCATTCTTTTTATGTAGAATTTGTATCTCTTGCTATGGTTTTGAAATAGGGAAAAGAGGAAACCACATGATGAAGGATTTAAGAAGCCACAAGGCAACTCCAACACCCTTAACTTCATTTATTCACTTTCACATGCTTCACTTTAAGCTAGACTCTCCACACATGTAGCACAACTTTCACGTTGCAACCCATCAATCATCATGTTCTGTTTAAGGGAGAAACAGAGAAGAATAGCCATGGGTTCTAGCTGTAACATCTGATTTTCTAAAAATCCAAGAAAATGTAAGGAAACACAAGAAACATAACATATGGTTTCTCCGTCAACGTACGAAATTCATCGGATACAAAAGGAAGTCCCATGAATAAAGTAAATTAAAGTCTAATGAATTTAGAATAATCTTTTAGGCCGCCAATAATGATGAGTCAAGGCCAGAGGTGCCCTAAAATTGGGGCTAAAATAGATGAAAAAAAAAGGATCAGAAAAAAGTCCCGAAGAGCCTCCAAAGTCAAGTATGAAGGAGTCATGGACCAAAATGCAAAAACAAAATTATGAGCAAGGCAAGATGTATAAATTACCTGAAAGTTCAGGGAGCTTTAGTTTCACCCTATATTCGTGGCTTTAGGCATGAATATCAGAAAATCGGGCAAGAATCTCATAAATTCGTGACCCATGGTTAAACTCCATTTGATAAGATGGGTTCAATGAAGCCAAGTTATCCAGATGGCTGGGTGGGACCCAATCCAAGATCCAGTTAGCCCAATCAGTAATTATGACCAAAATAGAAAAAAGAAGTTATGACAACTACAAAAATAAAAATAGTTAAAGGGCTAAGAAATCCTGAAGGAGTTTCAGAGACTAAATTGCAGTAAATAAAAATTTTATAACACAATCATAATACAGAACGGTGAAAATTACACCTATAAGACCCGGGTGTCCAATTGACACCGAAATTTATGAGGATTGAGGTTAAGGGCCCCTGATCTATGTTTAAAGCTCAGTATGGCCAGAAAGTAGAGGAAATCATATTTATAAATTGTAGAAAATCTAAAGGTAGGCATTGCACCGTAAAACCTTAATCGGTCCCAGATACCGATTTTTAGACAATTGTAAGGCCCAATAGCTGATTCTAAAAGCCCAAAAGAGAAGAGAAGATATAATTAGGGTTTTAGAGAAGATGAAACCCAAATATAAATAAAAAAAAAGAAAAAGAAAAAGAAAAGAGGAAAGGATTTTAGTTGTTTTAAAGAACTAACCATGGTTAGGTTAGAAACTAACTATGGTTAAGTTAAAAGTTAACCATGGTTGAGTTAAGAAAATTAACCATGGTTACTAACCATGACTTAAGGGCTAGGAAAAGGCTTCCAAGTGTGTGGCCAAGACTTTTTGGAAAAAGATATTTAGTTATGAAATTAGAAAATCAAAAGAAAAAGGAATGGAAAGTTAAGATTTGATCTTGAAAAGGTTGATCCAATGGTCCAAATTTAGTATGACCATTTAACTTCATTAGATTCATCTCCTTTGTAACAACCCGGAAAAGAAAAGAAAAGAAAGAAGAAGAAGAAAAGAAAAGAAAAAAAAAAGAAGAAGAGAAAAGCTGAAAATTTTCAAAGGGCTGAAAATTTTCTAAGTCTGCTAGCTACAGCTCGGCTATAGCGAATGGACTTGTTCGCTATAGCGAGAAATGGTCTAGCTATAGCGAGACTGCCTTCTAGCTATAGCGAGTTCGGGCACCCCATACAAAAACCAGGGAGTTGCTCACCGTAGCGCACGCTGTAGCGAAGGCAGAGGTCTGGGACTTATTTGAGCTCGCCGTAGCGAGGGTTATGGCTCGCTATAGTGAAGGTTAGTCCGGAAAAGCGTGAAAATAGAGAATTTGACTTTTTAAAGCATCCCAACTCCTTCTTTCACTCTGTAACCGACTTAAGCTCACTCTAAGAGAGAGAAAAGGGCAGAGGAGAGAGAGAGAAGCCTAGAGAAGGAAGGAAGAGCAAGAGAAAGGTAAGATTTACATGGTTTCTCTCTTTAGAATATTGTTCTCCTCTCCTTGCCAACTCTTCCTATGATTTTGATTACGGAAGTAGTTAGGTTTTGAGCTTGGTTCAGAGGAGGGAGAGTGGAAAACCACTCTTGAGGGAGATTAGAAGTCATATAGTCCCCTTTTCTTGATTTCCTCTCTTGAAGCTTGAGAGAAGAGAAAGACTAGTTAGTGGAATTCTAGTGAGAGAAAGAACCCCTAGCTTTACATGCTTAGTGGGGTTGCTAGAAAGAAATCCCTCACTTATGAATAAGTATTCAGAAAATAATTTTATGCTTCTTATGTGGCTAGGCTCAAGAGAAGCACTCTCATCTAGAGTTGATTGTGAAAACCACAAGGGAGGAGACAAGTTGAAAGGAAAAGTTGTGAGTAGCTAAAAAGGTAGCTCTCTCCACCTTCTCTCATGCATAATTGTGTGCTTACATTGTCTTACTTGTGTGTATGTATGTTTTGAGCCATGAGAAGTATGTTAGCATGATGATACCTTATGAATTTAAATGATGTTTTGTGTGATTGTTTTGGTTTGCTTGAGTATGGAAAAGCCAATAACCCTCTAGCCAAGGTGAGGATGAGCCAAAATCCCTTAAGTTGGTTAAGACAAAGTAAAGAGTCTCCCAAAGGTGAGGTTGACTCCCAAAGAGTAAGGGTTGAGTCTAAGAACCTCTTAGAGAATGGGTGAGGCAAGTCCAAAATCCACAAGTGAGTGGGTGAGGCTAGTCCATGTACTTGGCAAGCTCTTATATGTTATGTATAACCTACTCACATGTTGAGAATGTTTTCTTTTATGCATGACCAATTCAAATGTTGCAAATGCTTTTCTTATGATTTTCTATGCTAACATGCCCATGTATACATTGTGAGACTTGCTTGCATGCTTTGTGTGTATGATTGAATGAGAGATGAGCTATTGAGATTCTTTGAATCTCACTCCCCCTCTCCACCATCCAAACATCCTAGGTGGACCAAGTGAGGCTAGAGATGGGAGCCACCAAGCTTGAAGCTAGGGAGATTAATGAAGAATTGTAAAAGAGCTTCTTGTAATCATGTTGTACTTAAGAGAAGGGATGTAAATTGATGATGTACATGATGTAGTATCTATGAATGTTTGTAAACCAATGTATTTATCATGTATATATGAGAATGAGACCCATTTTGAATGAAGAAGCAAGTTTTGATTATGAAAAGCATAATGTTAGTATAGGCCACATGAGTATATAAGTGGCTATGGGATAGTGAGTTTCTCCAATCTAGGTTGTTAGACACTTGAGCCATGATTGATTTTCCATATAGATGCTTTCTCATGTGCTCAAAGAGTCCTAAAGGTAGAAGAACTAAGATTGGACCCCATGAGCCCCCTTTTAAATCAAGAAAATGGCCTTTTTGCACATGATATCAAAAGTTGACCAAATGACCTCTTCTTGCTTTGAAATTTGATATGTGACTATATCTTGTTTAGAGCTTTTTGGGAAGCTAAAGATTAAGTCATTTGGAGGTCTATAGCATCTTTTATGATTTTTCAAAGTTGGTATCAGAATTTCGGATTTCAGAAACACTGTTCATTTGGTCAGTTATGGAATTGTGTCATTCGAGGGGCAAATGTGATCCAATGATTACTAAATTTTATAGGCAGAAAATAGATAGTCACAGTGACTTATAGGATCTGGAAGCACCTCATTTAGAGGTCTAGAGAGGAAGATATGAAATTTCAAAGTTCCAGCCCAGAATCAGTCATCCTACCAGACCCGAGGTACTGTTTCATCGGTTTCCGGGAGTTTGGTTCGATGAATTGATCTAGAGACATTTTTCCTCTCTAGTTAACATCCACATATTTCCATAGTGATATCATATTCATGCAGTGGATTTTTGTGGAATTAGTTAGACATTTTTGAAGTCCATATCAGTAAACTGTGACAGTAGCAGAGCCTCCTCCGACCTCCAGATGATTTCGCGTGTCAAACGCGTTATGTGTGGGAATTTATGAGTTGCATATATTTTTCCCAGGAAGTACAGTCTAAGATTTCTAGAGTGACCATGAGAGAATGTTTTCAATTTTTCTGCATTTAGTTATGAATTTCTAAACTCTGCCCAGAAATGAGGTCAAATCTGCCGAAAACGAATTTACATGTCTCACATCCCTTTTTTCTTTCCATGAGTTTCAAGCATGTTTTTGGGATTGAAATAAGTTGTAATGGTACAATGCAATATGAGGAGGCACATAATGAGCTCACTCAGTCCATGTGACATTAAAATGCATTTTTACCATGCCATAATGTATAAGAAAGGGTAGCATCTAAGGAAGTGAGATCCCACTCTAGTCTTCCTAGATGTATATGAACATGTAAGGCATGATGAGTATGAGCTAGAAATGAAGGTGTTACATCCTTCACCTCCATTCCACCATTTTCACGCCACACACAAGGGAGAAAGAAAGAAAACCGTGAAGAGAGAGAGAGAGGGAGAAAAAGTGGGAGAAGAAGTGAAACAAAGCAAAATTACCACCATTCTCCACCAAATTTCTTTATCTTCTCCATCCTCCAACCATTTTCTCCAAAGGGCATCTGCATATTCATCTTTTCTTCAAGGTGGAGTGTTGCTTTAAGTGGGGAGAGAAAGGATTTTAGAGTGAGAAAAGCAAAGGAAGCAAGGATTAAGCTTAAAGAGTAAGTTTTCTCCACCTTGCACTTGAAAATCACATGTTTTAAGTTAGTTTTGTTAAACCCTAGTTATGAGTCACTTTTGGATCGCATATGGATCATTAGAAATTGAGTTTATATGTTTAATATGAAGGCCTAGAAATGGAGTTTATATATTGGCTATGGAGGGCACATGAGCTCATCCATTTTGTTGTTTGCTGGAGCCTTGAAAAATACAAAGCTTGTAAATTTTTGGGAAAATACAAATGTTAGGGAGATGCTGTCCGAATTTTCCCAAAATTTTTATGGTGTTTTCTTAATGTCTTAAAGTCACGTATACCAAATTTGAAGACCTAAAACATAAAGGAAGAGGCCATGGAATTTTTAGAACCAAAGAAACTCACTTTCAGACCTAAAACGGAGCTAGCTTATGTTATGACAAAACGTGTAGTTGGGGCTGGAATTTGATAATTTTATCCTTTCCAATAGATTCAAAAGGGTGATTTTAGCTAGGAATACCTATAAGAAAGCCCCCAAAACTCATGGAATAAAATTGCTAAATTTTGGCCAAGAAATACATACTATTCGCCCATAGTCGATTGGAAGGGAAGAAGTTAGATTTTCCAATTCCAATGGTCCTATTAAGTTAAAAAGGGCTATATTACTTTAGAATTTTGGGTCCATGTGTTAATTGTAATGAATTATCATTATGATTATAAGGTTTGATAATTGTTTGGAAACTCCAAGAGTAAGTAGGCCGAGTCCTAAAGCTTAAGGAGTAAGATTTCTAAGGTATTAGTTTTCCTTTCTCTTTCTTTAAGCTTGTGTGTTGGTATAATGATGAGTATTATGTTATACTAAATGTCATTTATGCTATAAGATGAGACATGTATGCGAGGATATTACTTGGCCTTGTATGAAATTCCTCGCATCACTATGTAGTATGTGATACCTTGATTGGCATTATGTTATGTACTTACATGCTAACTTGTGGATGAGATTGGCTTACTGCGACTGAGATTTCATAATCTCACCCCAAACATAACTTATATTAGGTCTGAGCTCAGGCAAAGAAAGGGCAAAAGTTATGGAGGCATAAACCAAGGACTTTACTTTTATGTATCACAATTTGGTTATGTAATTAAGTATCTTGAATTCTTGTATGTATAAATTATGCTATGGTGTTGTAAGGTACTCAGGTATGTAATAGAGAATCATGTATATACTCGACTCTTAAGTAAAGAGAATATGGCTAGCGTGCCTAGAATGCAAAGATACATGCATTCATGTAAGGACAAATCAATATAAATACAATAATATGTTAAAGGAGGGGTAAAAATCATCTGATTTTTGTAAGGATATTTTTATACTAATTCATATGTATTTTGTTGAGTAAGTTTTTTTCCCTTGTAAAAGACTTAGAGAGCTTGAATTAGAGCCTTGAACCAACCTCATATGATTTTTCTATAATTAATTGATTGTTTTCAAAGTTAGACAATATTATGGGAATGACCAAATGAATAGTAAAATTGTATGAGCAAGTTCATAAAACATATGTTGGGGAAGAAAATTTTCATTAGTTTAAATTTCCAATGGCTCTTCTAAGTCCTATATGAGGCATCATTAGTAGGAGAGGCGTTATATAGGGAGGTATTACACTAGCTAAAGGGCAACATGGGATGGTAGGAGAAGAAGAAGGCTTGAGATGAGAGAAAGCTCATAAAGCTAGAAGAAGAAGCAAAGTGTGTGTGTGGGAGGAAAAAGCAAGGAAAAAAAAGAAACATACATGCCACGGGTAAAGGAAAAGAAGCTTGAAAGGAGGCATGAGCTGGAAGCAGAACATAAAGAAGGAGGAATCACGTGGAAAACATGCAGAAGCTATGTGGAAAAGCTGCTGAATAGAGAAGAACCTACGAGAAGAACAACACGAAGAAGCAATGTGTTCTAGAGACAACACAAGATATGAAGAAGCTTAAGGGAAAGAATGAGATATCTCACGTGTGAAGAGAAAGAAGGCACAGAAGCTACAGGCAGCATGAATGGAAATGGAAGAAAATACATAAAAGAAGAAACAAACAAGTGGAGACAAGTGCGGAACTAGCTACATGTTTTGCTGTGGAAAGGATCGAAGAAGAAACATGAGTTGAGAGGTTGAAGGGGTGATGTGAGCAGATGGTGGTTCTGTGTGCTGCATAAGAGGCTAAGAATAATAAGAGAAACACTGAAGCTAACATGGAATTACATGCAAGGCTAACATGGAGAGGAAGCATGAGTCCAGTTGGCTACTTGAAGAGAGGATGGAATGGAGATTTACATGGAATGAGAGCTAAGTTAAATGAAGGAGCAGCTGCATGAGGAAGAAGCATTACAAGCTATAGTTTTTATGTTGAATAAAAGGATAGTAACATGTGAATAGTAGAAAATGAGCTGGCAATAAGCTTCAGAAGCACAAAAGCCACGTGATTCATAGTAAGAAAAAAGATACAATTTTTCTTTTGATGAGAAGGCAATAAAACACGTGACAGAAGGGATTAAATTAAGCATGAAAGCAGCACGTGTTGAAGCGAGCCAACTTGGAAAGAAAAGAAAAATGTAAAACAAAATGTAGCTAGGAGAAAAATAAACACAGAAAGCTCAAAGAGCCAATCATCAATTCATCCATGATCCACAATCAATCTAATCCACGTGAGGAAGTGTGAGATTTAATCACTTAGGGAGAGAAGGATCCACAGATTAATTAACCCATCCAGAGAAGAATACATCCAGATGCTACACACGACAACATCTATTCATCCAAAGGTTGACGTGAGAAAGCATGAATAATGATAGAGAAAACACGTACAATGTGAAGAAGCAATGCGAGCTGGAGGGCAAGTATAACGTGAGAGAGAGCTGTGAAAAAAAAAGAAAAAAAAGGCTACCGAGAGATGTAGGAAGCTCCAGAACATGAACGAGAGAAATTATCGATCATCTTCTCACATGGCTATAGCTTTTACCATCAAAATTCCTCCATTTAATTCCTCCATGGGAGCTCGAATTCTTCTTGGTGGCTAGCTGAAGAGAGGATATTCCTAGATGCAGATTTGAGCTCCACATTTCTTCTCCAATGTGGATAAATTCTTCCTCCTTTATCTTTTAATTTAAGCATTTATTTTTTTATTAATTTGACTAGGCTTAGCCTATTAATTTAGGAATTTCATTGCTGGAATTTACTGGAATTAGCTGGATTAATTTGGATTATGGATTGGTTGTAATTTCCTATTTGGTTGTTAATTGTGATCATTACATGTTTGTGGAAAATCCAGACTTAGTGGTTGTGTAATTTGCTCTTAATTTTCCCTTAATTATAAGCCAATTGATGCAATGGTTATTAGATTAAGTGAATGAAATTTTTGTGCAATTGATTGTTTGAGGGATTCATTAATCTAATTGGTTAATTACCATTTTAAGTAGATTGTGCAGTAGATTTTTATGAGCAATTAGGATTGGTTTTAGTGTGTTCTTGTTCCTAACTCAATTGATTAATTCTTCAAGGTATTTTGTGGTTGCAAAATCCTTAAATTATTGGTGAATTGAGACTTGGATGGTAATTCAAGAATTCTTGTGGAGAATATACTAATGAACAAGAATTTAAATCCAATTTTGGTACGCTAAAAAGAGAGTAAGGATAATTGAATTCCAAGGAGTCCATCTAAAGGCTAGCTACCACATTTTCTTAATTGTTTACTTCACTTAGTCTTAAGTTTTTTATTTTTGTCATTTCAAATTTAGTTCAAGTAAATTTTAGTAATTCAAAATCACCTAAATGATTTCTAATTAATAATACTTGGAATACTCTTTCACAAACAATTAGAGCTAAAAACTCCTTAGGAAATGACCTAGGTTGCACCATTACCTACAAATTTATTTTTCTACTTAGTTTTATTTGAGATTGTGCGACACAATCGTCAGGATTAGTTTCTCTTATGTACAAGAATGCTTATAAATAACTAGTTAATTACTCTGATAACATTAAGGTTCAGATTTTCTCACTTTTTCCTAAATTGATTAATTTAAATGGTGTGAGACCTTGAATTATGATTATTAACCACATGTTTAAGCCTAATTACCATGATTAGAAGTTAAGGTCGTCACATTTGGTATCAGAGCAGTGATTAGGAAACTTATGCTGATTAGGAGATGTTGTTTTGACCTTTTTATATGTTAAATCTTTGGTTTATATAGTTTTTCCTCTGGGAGTTGTTGAGTAATTAACTCACTTGGTTTTATCGCTTGTTCTATCTACAAATTTATGTGTATAACAGGTTAACATGGCCTTAAGAAGATCACAAATTGAAATCTTAGAAGAATAAACGACAACTATACAGTCTATATCAGATAAGTTATAAGAATAGGCAGTTAAGCAAGCTGCCACCACTAAGGCACTAAACAGGTACAACAAGCTTTGAAGAAGAATGATGAGGGTAGAAATGTGGAGAAAAACCCTATTGAAGTAGATGAGCCAGCAGAAAACCATGAGATACCTTAGGAAAGGGAACCTAGAATCAACCATATTCTATCAGTTTTATCCCATTTCAAGAAAGCCCACCCCCATTATTTAAAGGTCAGTATGACCCCACTAAGGTGAAACGTTGGATTATGTACTTAGAAAAAATATTTAGGGTTATGGATTGTACCTTAGAACAAAAAGCCTTGTTGGGCACTTATATGTTGGAAGGAGAAGCAAAATTTTGGTGGAGGAGCGTAGAGAGAACCTTGATAGCCAGAGGGACCCCACTTAAATGGGAAACCTTTCAGAGAGTGTTTTATGAGAAGTATTTTCTCCTTTCAATAAGGAACAGAAAGGAAGTAGAATTTATGAAGTTAGTGTAGGGTGATATGACGTTAGACCATTACGTGGCTAAACATGTAGAGTTGTCCAAATTTTCTTCTTACTTGAGAGACCATGATGATGAGGCCCAGAGTACTTCTAAATTAGAATAGGGACTTCAACTAGATATCAGGGAGAGAGTGATCACCTACAGATAGAGGAACTTTGAGGAGTTGGTTAAAATCTGTAGGTTGGCAGAAGAAAGTATATGGGATGCAGAGGTAGAAAGGAGGAGAGTACAGTCAGAAAAGAGAGAAAAAAAAACACTTTCAAGAGAGGAAGTAGGGGAAGAGTTTAGAATAAGAAACCTAGAAGAAGTGGAGAACAATTTAGGGGTAAACAAAAAGGTTAAGGTTCTGTAGTTAGAATATGTGATAAATGTGGTAAAAACCATGGATACAATCCCTATAAAGCCGGCAAGAATGTGTGTTTCAAATGTGGCCAGCCAGGACACTTTTCTTGAGATTGTAAAGTCCAGAAGGAATTAACCCCAGAAGCCAGACCATAAACACAGGGTCGAGTATTTGCTGTAACTCACTAGGAGGCAGCCCGGTTGCCTAGTTTGATCCATGGTATGGTTTTAATTAATAGTTGTATTGTAAATGCACTATTTGACTCTAGGGCAACCCACTCATTCATTTCATACGATTATACTAAGAGTCTGGATTTAAGAGTCAGCATGTTACTATTTTTGTTGTCTATAACTACTCCCATAGGTAGATCTATTGTTACTTCTTATGCATGTTTCAATTGTGCAATTCAATTTGATAAATGATCCACCACTCTGGACTTAGTGTGCATTCCTATGATGGGTATTGATTTTATTATTGGCATGGATTGGTTATCTGCAAATAATGCTATCCTTGATTGTTCTCATAAATTGGTCTCATTGCCTATTTGTGTTTTTAATTTTGAACCATCCAATGAGTTCCTTAGATTATCTGTGGCCCAAGCTAAGAGTTACCTTAGGAAAGGTTGTCAGGGGTTTTTAGCTTCTTTTCTCTACGAGTTAAGGTAAAAGAGGGAATAAAAGATATACCAGTGGTTAAAGATTTCCTCAAAGTATTTCCTACTAAAGTTAGCGATCTTCCTCTTGATAGAGAATTAGAATTTTCCATTGATCTAGTGCCTGAAACTAGTCCCATATCTAGAGTGCCCTATAGGATGGCCCCAACTGAGTTAACTGAACTAAAAAACCAACTAGAGGAACTGTTAGAAAAAGGTTTCATTAGACCCAGTGTGTCTCTGTGGAGTGCGCCAATCTTGTTTGTGAAGAAGAAAGATGAGAGCATGAGATTGTGTATAGTTTATAGGTAGTTGACCAAAGTGACTATGAAGAATAAGTATCCATTGCCTAGGATAGATGACCTCTTAGATCAGTTAGTAGGAGCCTCTGCCTTCTCTAAAATATATTTAAGGTCAGGATACCACCAATTGAGAATCAAAGCTGAGGATGTTTCAAAAATTGCTTTTAGAACTAGGTATGGGCACTATGAATTTCTTGTTATGCCTTTTGGTCTGACCAATGCCCCAGCTATCTTTATGGATTACATGAATAGGATTTTTAGGCCTTACCTGGACCAATTTGTGGTTGTTTTCATAGATGACATTCTTATTTATTCTAGGAGTGTAGAGGAACATGAGAAACACCTTAGGATTGTCCTTCAAATTTTGAAAGAGAAACAACTATTTGCTGAACTTAGTAAGTGTGAGTTTTGGTTGAGGGAAGTACAATTCTTAAGGTATGTAATTTCTAAAAGAGAGGTAGCAGTGGACCTTAGCAAAATAGAAGTAATAGTGAATTGGGAAAGGCCCAAAATTGTCATAGAGGTTAGGAGTTTCTTGGGATTAATTGGCTACTATAGGAGGTTCATTAAAGGATTTTCTTAGTTATTTACACCTTTGACTAGATTAACTCGAAAGGACCAACCGTTTATTTAGGATGATAAATGTGAGGAGAGATTTCAGGAGTTAAAAACATATTGACTTTCACTCTTATCTTAGTGATACCAGACCCCTAGAAACCTTTTGTAGTATATAGTGATGCCTTCAGAAAAGGGTTAGGATGTGTCTTAATACAAAAAGGTAGGGTAGTCACTTATGCTTCTAGACAGTTAAGACCCCATGAGAAGAATTACCCCACTCATGACTTGGAATTAGTAGCCATCGTTTTTGCCCTAAAAATTTAGAGACATTACTTATATGGGGTATCATTTAAGGTTTATAGTGATCATAAGAGTTTGAGATACCTTTTTGACCAGAAGGAATTGAACATGAGACAGAGGAGGTGGATGGAATTTCTTAAAGATTATGATTTCACCCTTAAGTATCACCCGGGCAAAGTGAACGTAGTTGTAGATGCCTTAAGCAGAAAGTCCATACATGTGTCACTTATGATGCTTAGGGAACAAAAACTGATAGAGGATTTTAGAGACCTAAACCTTTCCATCTTCCTACACCCTGGTAGCCTCTTAGTGAGTAAGCTGAGGATTCATAGTGACCTACGAGACCAAATTAAAGATGCCCAGGTTTCTAATGAGTTCTTAGAAAAGATTAAGAAACATATAAGCTAGGGGAAGTCCAAAGAATTTTGGGAATCTGAGGATGGACTAATTTGGTACAAAGGTAGATTACGTGTGTCTGAGAAAAGAGAATTGAGGGACACTATCTTGGCAGAAGCCCACAGAAGCAAATACACTTTACACCTAGGCACCACAAAGATGTATCAAGATCTTAAAATGAATTTTTGGTGGCCTAGCCTGAAATCAGAGATTGCCCAATATGTGTCTAAGTGCTTAGTTTGTCAAAGAGTAAAGGTAGAACACCAAAGACCTACAGGAATGTTGCAGCCCTTAGAAATCCCTGAGTAAAAATGGGATAGTATTTCTATTGACTTTGTTATGAGCTTACCTAGGACATCCTTAGGACATGACTCTATTTAGGTAATAGTGAATAGATTAACCAAATCTGCTCACTTCTTGCCATTTAAGTCTACCTACATTACAGACAAACTAGCTCAGCTTTATGTGGGTGAGATTGTGAGGCTTCATGGAGTACCTGTTAGTATTATTTCAGATAGACCCTACGTTTGTATCTAAATTTTGGATGTCTCTTCATCAAGCTTTAGGCACCCAATTGAAATTTAGTACTACTTATCATCCTTAAACAGATGGACAAACATAGTGAACCATTCAAACTTTGGAGGATATGCTTAGGTCTTATGTCCTAGAGTTTAAAGGGAACTGGGATGTATACTTACCCTTAGCAAAGTTTACATACAATAATAGTTACCATTCTAGTATTCAAATGGCCCCATTCAAAGCCCTTTATGGGAGGAGCTGTAGGTCCCCCTCATGTTAGGTTGAACTAGGAGAAAGGAGACTTTTAGGGCTAGAAATAGTAGACCAAACATCCAGACATATAGAAATTGTCAGGAAAAGACTACTAGCTACCCAGAGTAGGATGAAGAGCTATGCAAACCAAAGAAGACGACCCTTAGAATTTGAAATAGATGATCACGTATTTCTTAGAGTAACTCTAATCACAACAGTAGGTCGATCCTTAAAATCCAAGAAACTCAACCCCTGTTACATTGGTCCTTTCCAAATTCTAGATTGGATAGGATCAGTTGCTTACAAACTTGCCCTTCCTCCAAACCTTTCCCAGATTTATAATGTCTTCCATGTCTCTCAGTTAAAGAAATATCAACCAGATCCTTCACACATCATAGAGCATGAATTAGTGCATTTGCGTCATAATTTGCCCTATGTTGTAGAACCAAAGGAAATAATAGACAGGCAGATCAAACAATTAAGGAACAAGAGTATCTCACTAGTCAAAATGGTCTAGAAAGGGCTATCCTTAGATGAAGCCATTTGGGAAATAGAGGAAGACATGAAAAAGAACTACCCAACATTATTTTCATAAGGTACATGAATATTTTAGGACAAAAATTTTTAAAGGGGAAGGAATTGTGTAACATCCAATTTTCTAAAAATCCAAGAAAACTTGAGGAAACGCGAGAAACATAACATATGGTTTCTCCGTCAACGTACGAAATTCACTGGATATGAAAGGAAGTCCCCCAAATAGAATAAATTGAGGTCTAATAAAATTAGAATAATATTCTAAACTATAAATAAAGATGAGTCAAGGGCAGAGGTGCCCTAAAATTTGGGGCTAAAATAGATGAAAAAAAAAAGAGATCAGAAAAAGGTCCTGAAGAGCCTCCAAAGTCAAGTATGAAGGAGCCAAGGACTAAAATACAAAGAAAAGTTATAGGCCGGGAAAAATGTATAAATTGCCCTAAAGTTCAGGGAACCTTAGTTTCACCCTCCATTTGTGGCTTTAAACACGAATATCAAAAAATCGAGCAAGAATCTCAGAAATCCATGACCTATGGCTAAACTCAGTTTGATGAGATGGGTCCAATGATGCCAAGTTGTCTGGATGGCCGGGCGGGATCTGGTCTGTGATCTGGTTATCCCGATCAATAGCCATGAGCAAAATAGAAAAAGAAAGTTGTAACAACTATAGAAATAAAAATAGCTAAAGGGTTAAGAAACCTTGAAGGAGTTTTAAAGATAGAATTGCAGTAAATGAAAAGTTTATAGCACAATCATAATATAGAATGGTGAAAATTACACCTATAGACCTAGGTGTCCGATTGACACCGAAATTTGTGAGGATTGAGGTTAAGGGCCCTTGAACCATGTTTGAAGCTCAGTATGGCCAGAAAGTAGAGGAAATAATGTTTGTAAATTTTAGAAAATCTAAAGGTATGTATTGTATCGTAAAACCTTAATTGGGCCCAGACATCGATGTCAGACGGTGGTAAGGCCCAATAGCTGATTCTAAAGGCCCAAAAAGAAAAGAGAAGATATAATTAGGGTTTTAGAGAAGATGAAACCCAAATATAAATATAAAATGAAAGGGAGAGAAGGAAATGATTTTAGTTATGTTAAAGAATTCACTATGGTTAAGTCAGAAACTAACTATAGTTGAGTTAAAAGTAGACTATGGATGAGTTAAAAAAATTAACCATGGTTACTATCCATAACTTAAGGGCTAAGAAAAGGCATCCAAGTGTGTGGCCAAGGATTTTTGAAAGAAGATATTTAGTTATGAAATTAGAAAATCAAAAGAAAAAGAAATGGAAGGCTAGGATTTGATCTTGAAAAGGTTGATCAAAGGGTCCAAATTTAGTATGACCCTTTAACTTCATCCTAATTCATCTCCTTCACCTCCATTCCACCATTTTCATGCCACACACAAGGGAGAAGGAGAGAAAAACGTGAAGAGAGAGAGGGAGGGAGAAAAAGTGGAAGATGAAGTGAAACCAAGCAAAACTACCACCATTCTTCACCAAATTTTTTCATAGTATGACCCTTTAACTTCATCCTAATTCATCTCCTTCACCTCCATTCCACCATTTTCATGCCACACACAAGGGAGAAGGAGAGAAAAACGTGAAGAGAGAGAGGGAGGGAGAAAAAGTGGAAGATGAAGTGAAACCAAGCAAAACTACCACCATTCTTCACCAAATTTTTTCATCTTCTCCATCCTCCAACCATTTTCTCCAAAGGGCAGCTGCATATTCATCTTTTCTTCAAGGTGAAATTTTGCTCTAAGTGGTAAGAGAAAGGATTTTAGTGTGAGAAAAGCAAAGGAAGCAAGGCTTAAGGTTAAAGAGTAAGTTTTCTCCATCTTATACTTGTAAATCACATGCTTTAAGCTAGTTTTGTTAAACCCTAGCTATGGGTTATTTTTGGACATCATATGAATCATTAGAAATGGAGTTTATATGTTGAATATGAAGGCCTTGAAATGAATTTTATATGTCGAACATGAAGGCCATATGAGCTTAGTTATTGTTGTTATGTGCTGAGACTTTGGAAAACACAAAGACTGTAATTTTTGGAAAAATAGAAAGCATGGGGAGATGCTATCCGAATTTTTCCAAAATTTTTATGGTGTTTTCTTAATGTCTTAAAGTCATGTATACCAAATTTCAAGTCCTAAAACATAAAGGAAAAGGCTATGGAATTTTTAGAACCAAAGAAACGCATTTTGAGCCTAAAACGGAGTTAGATTATGTGATGACCAAAACGCGATGTTGGGGCTGGAATTTGATGATTTTATCCATTCCAATGGATTCAAAAGGGTGTTTCTAGCTAGGAATACCTATGGGAAAGCCCCCAAAGCTCATGGGATAAAATTCCTAAATTTTGGCTAAGAAATGCATACTATTCGGCTATAGTGAATGGGAAGGGAAGGAGTTGGATTTTTCCAATTCCAATGGTCTCATTAAGTTTAAAAGGGGTCATCATATTTTAGAAGTTAAGGTTTATATATTGATTGTAATGAATTATCATTATGATTATAGGGTTTGATGTTGTTTTGGGAACTCCAAAAGCAAGTAAAACGAGTCCCAAGGATTGAGGAGCAAAGTTTGCTAAGGTAGTAGTTTTCCTCTCTCTTTCTTTAAGATTGTATGTCTATATAATGATAAGTGGTATGCTATATCAAGTTGTCATTTATGTTATAAGATGAGATATGTATGTTTAGATTGTGCTTGGCCTTGTATGAAATCCTTTGTATTACTATGTGGTATATGGCACGTTGATTGGCATTATGTTATGTACTTATATGCTTGCTTGTGAATGAGACTGGTTTACTACTACTGAGATTTCATAATCTCACCCCAAATATAACCCATGCTTGGTCCGAGTTCAAGCAAAGAAAGGGCAAAGAGTGTGGAGACATAAATCGAGGACTTTACTTTCATGCACCATATTTTGTTGTGTAATTAAATATTTTATATTACTGTGTATATGAGTTATGTTATGATACTGTAAGGTACTCAGGTATGGAATGGAAAGTCATGAATATAATCAACCCTTGAGTAAATAGAATATGACTGATGAGCCTAAAATGCAAAAATGCATCTGCTTATATAAAGGCAAAATAATAATAATATGTCAAGTGAAAGGGTAAAACTGTCCAATTTGTTGTAGAGGCAACTTTATATGAATTCATATGTGCTTCGCTAAGTAAGCATTTTCCCTGTGTAAAGGGCTTAAAGAGCTTGAAGTAGAGTCCTAAATTAACCTCATACGATTTTTCTATAATTAAGTATGTATTTTCAAAGTTAGATAAGAATTTGGAAATGACCAAATGAATAGTGAAATTGTATGAGAAAGTTTTAAAATGAAAACTTTTTATCAGTTCAAGTTTCCATTGACTCCTTTAAGTTTTATATGAGGTAATTGTAGTAGGAAAAATGTTATAAAATAAGGTATGACAAATTTTCACATTCTAAATTTTCTGTAACTACTAACATGACCAAAGTTAGTGAAGAATTAACTTGTTTAATAAATACTAGAGAAAAGGGTAGATGCTAGAAAACCTTAAAGAGATAATAGCACATTCATTTGTTTAATATAAGAGTAAGTAGGAACAATTAAAGACAAGCTTGTAACCTCTTATGGTAGCGTCTCCTTACTTGCACCTACATAGGGATATGGGTATGTGTACTCGGCCAAGTAGCAACTCCATTAGCCTTGTATATTGTAAGCTTTAAGCTACCAAAATCTTAGAATAAGTCTTTGAATTACCAACATATACATGGTTGAATGAGTGTGATAGGGAAGGAATCCTAATGAACCAAGTGCACACACACACCTCATGCTTCCACCGTGATATATATATTACCTTTAATGTTGCTAAATCCTTTATCCGTGAGGGAGTGATAGGCAATTGCATGTAAATGAATAGCCTACATAACCTAAATTAGAGACACCTAGCATGCATAGTGGGGGAGAGACTAAATGGAGGAAGAATAAAATAAGAAAACTACAAACCTACTCTTGAAAGGCTCCACCGAAGATATGTGTGTATGCAGCCACTAGAATACTAATGTATATAAATAGTCTGAGCTATGAAGTGGAGAAAGCATCCATTTAATGTAGCTTAATGGAGGAAAGGATATATATCATGTGCTGCCACTTAACATGTAAACCGAATAGGAAATGAAGCTAGCAAAAGAATTAAATAAATATCCTTAACACCTCATGCTTCACTTTTCAAAGATATATATATATAATTGCCATTGGTTAGTGCTCCCATGCTAGTTGCTGTGGAAGTTAAAGACCAATTGCAATATATGCATTGGATGGAGATAACAAAGATAGTATGTGGCCACCTAGCCTTACACCAAGCAAGAAATGGAGAGAATGAATGCTTAATCACTTGAAGGAATCCAAATAGTGGTGGGAGACCATGAGTTATCTGTTGCATTGATTATCCTTCACTTAGCCTCATTTTCTAGCTAAAAGAAAGAGTGGTAAGAAGGGGGAGAGAACTCAGGCAACTATGGAGCTACAAGGAACCAATAAATCATAAACATGGGAAGGAATTCCGAGAATCAATAGAGGTAAGCATAGGAAAACATTTAGACTTCTTAACCACTTCCATTTGACCAATTAAATTAATTAATTAGGATGTTTAATCTTCGTTAGACAACAACAACATTTTGGGGGAAAGGCTATTGGGAGTAAGTTGTGGAAAATCAACGGTAAAGGACTAAATTTTGGTTCACTATTACCAATTGAAATTGAGAGAATGGAAGGATAGGAATATGTATACGTTGAGTATATTAGCCCTAGGCATAGCATGCTAAAAGCATCCTAAATTGCACAAGAAGAATGGCACTAAGTGGCAGAGCAGAGGAGAGATATTTAGACACCTAACCAAACCACACAACTTGTTACTAGGCAAAAGACACACATATGTTGACATAAGTTGAAAAAGAATTAGAATTTTCTTACGGGGAATTAGTAGCCTACGTGAAGTGTAAATTTTTACCTTGACCTATCCTTGATTAAGGTAATATGTGACTGAAATTTTAGGAAAAGCAAGTGGAGCAATGAGAACCAAGGAATAACTCTATGTAACAACGGTAACGAAACAGGTAGCTAACATGGTATTCTGTCTATTTATATATAACTGCATTGAATGATTTTCAAATTTCTTATGTTGTGTATGGTTGCATATATGCCCACTAAAGTGACTTTCATGAGTATTAGATCACCATTATTGGCCAATGATCTAAGTGTATTAGCCTAACAAATGAAAGTACCCTGCTATATGGGATTTACATGCCCCTACACCGAACTATGCCTCAATTACACCTTGTTTAATATTCAGTGTTCCTTATGTGTGTATACCATGAATACATTGTTATCTATTAGGATTATATCTCATTATAAAGCTAACCATTTATTTCAGGTAGTATCCATATGACAGATGGAGTTCAACCAGTAGAGGATAACCGAACTAATTAAAGGACCATGTACTACTATAGTTGGTTGTAATTTGCCCGAATAATGTTAAATGCTGAAGTCTAACTCTAGTTGAGTGTTACTGTTGTCTTACTGACCTCTCGTTTGTTTTTGTATAAATATCATGCACGAGAAATTTACCATAGTATAACGAGGATGTGCATTAGAACCACTGAACTCCATATACAAGTAATTCCTCATAATCGTGTTTGCATGAAAATGATTATCACAATTTTGAAAGTAATTCTAGAATAATGGTATGAATTTAACTAATGTGGAAAAAACTATGTTAAAGTCTGTATAGAGACTTATTGAGTGGATAAAAATGACAAAACATTTGTAATACGATGTTGTTGTGCTGTTGTGTTTTAGAGACAACTAATGTTTGCCTCTTGTGGACATAGTTTGAGAAGGATTTTAAAGTCTAAATTTCTATTTGTCCTTTTCTTGAATTGGAAATCTGGAAAATTAGGGCATTTTTGTGGTAAGACATATTAGGAAATTACTTTATTATCATCATAGATTGAGAATTTTAGGAACAGAGGGGAATTGGCCATGGCCAAAATGGAATTAGTCACGGCCAAGAGTGGTGAAGTTGCCCAGGGAAGTCAACGGAGAGTAATTGACTGCAGCTATAAGTGGAGTTAGCTACGATGAAAGGTGAGAGACTAGATTGGAAGCCATCAATAGAATAATTGGCTATGGTGCAAAGGGTATTTAGCCGTAGCTAAGGCACTCAATTCCTCATAATAACCTAGAAACCTTGGTTTTCCTATAGTAACATCAAGGGATGACTTGGAAACACTGGTAGGGAATTCTTGAGAGTTGAAAATTAATGCGTAATAGATTTAAAGGCTCTTAATTAAGGATTGGTTTCTCTTATGTACATAAATGCTTGTAAATAATTGGCTAATTACTCTAATAACATTAAGGTTCAGATTTTCTCACTTTTTCCTAAATTAATTAATTTAAATGGTGTGAGACCTTGAATTATGATTATTCACCGCATGTTTAAGCTTAATTATCATGATTAGAAGTTAAGGTTGTCACACGCCATTAGAGGCAAGTATGTATCTCAGTTCCCTTTCATCTCTAATATACATGCCCTCAACATATCCTCAAAGGTTTATATGGTTCTGTCCATCTGTCTGGGGGTGATAGGCTGTGCTAAATCTTAATCTAGTACCTAGAGCATCCTATAATAATCTCCAGACGTTCGAAGTGAACTTAAGATCTTTACCTGACACTATGCTTCTAAGCACGCCATGTAACCTCACTATCTCCCAAATGTACAACTGGGCTAATTTATCTAGGGTAAAAATGGTTTTCATTGTTAAAAAGTGTGCAAACTTTGTTAATATATCCACTATCATCCATATAACGTCATGTCCTGATGATGTTCTAGGTAAACCCATAACAAAATCCATAGCTACACTATCCCATTTCTACTCCAGGATATCTAGGGACTAAAGTAACCCAACTAGCTTTTGGTATTCTATTTTGACTTTTTGACATACTAGGCATCGGGAGACATACTCTACTATGTTTGCTTTCATCCCAGGCCACTAGAACATCTTTTTAAAATCACGATACATTTTATTACTACCTAGGTGAATCATATATTTGCTCTTATGTGCCTCATCTAGTATGCTCCTATTAATCTCATTATTTCTAGGCACATACAGCCTATCTTTGTATCTCACTATGCTCGCCTTAGACAGGTTAAACTCTGAAGTGCTACCCTGGGCTATCTGGGATCTAACCTTTACTATTTGCTCATCTTCCTGTTAAGCCTCTCTTATCTGACTTCTCAGGTCACTTTCTATTCGGGTTTCACTCATCAGTAACTTCCCCAAATGTAACTCACATGAGAGATTCATATCTCTGAATCTTTCAATCAATTCCTGCTCACTAATCATCATACAAACCATATGTATGGATTTTCTACTCAGGGCATCACTACCACATTAGCCTTGCTGGGATGGTATTTCAGTGTAAAATCATAATCTTTTAAAAATTCTAACCATCTCCTTTGTCTCATATTTAATTCTTTCTATTCAAATAAATATTTAAGGCTTTTTTGGTTACTATAAATCTCTATGGTTGTCCCATACAAGTAGTGTCTCCATGTTTTCAGTGCAAACACCACTGGAACTAGCTCTAAGTCGTGTGTGGGGGAATTTTCTTTGTGAGGCTTTAACTTTCTAAAGGCATAAGCTACCACTCTATAATGCCATATTTTTCTATTATCATACTCTTCCATTATGGGCAATTGGTGCACATTCACAAGACAAAAAAGTGAGGAAAAGTATGAAAATAACACACTTTTATCGTGTTATGTTGGGGTAAAATTTTTCAATTTGCGTTATATAGACCTAGTGAGTTCCCCAACATCATCCTCTAATTATTTTCCATCCATATAAGTCACAAACATCTCAAAATTCCACATAAACCACAGATCAAGGGTCAAAACCCCGAAAATTTTCTTCATTCATCATGGCTGTATAGTGATAGATTTCAGGGACAACTTTGAAAAATCATAACTTAATGTAAAAAAATCAAAATCACACATACAATATCTTTCTAGAAAGCTCTAGATGTCCAATTTTTAGAAAAAAAATAAGTTCCAACCATGAAAATCCCATCTAGACTACATATGTCAGTGAAATAGCCACAAAGGTCTGACTACCACTTGATACTAATATAGTTTACTACAATAAACTTTAAAAATATCCAATTAATTCAAAAAAAATATAATCCATATAAATGATATCAATCTAGAAAGCTAAGGATGTTAGATAGAGGAATCTACGAATGTTCAGATCCCAAAAATCAATCAATTAACAACATAGGTTTGACTGGTCACCTGGTACTGGATAGTAATTTCAAAAATTTATATCTCCCTCTCTAGACATCCAAATGAGTTCTTCTAATTGGGTTAAGTCACTGGGAAGGTCTAGTTTTGCCTTATAAAATTTTATGGCAATTGGACATCATTTGTCTCATGAATAACAAAGAACAATTTTTGGACTATATGAACAATACCAGTGGTCAAACTAGAAAATTTTTCCAACTTTAAAGATTCGCCAAACATTCTGTAGACTTCTAAAAATTACCTACTTTAGCTTCCTAAAAATTTATTAGCAATCTCTAGATGCATGCCAAATTTTAGACCAAGAAGAACTCATTTGAATAGAAAGTGACGTACCTCACCAAAATGGCCAATTTTGCCTCTCATAAGGTATCACTTTAGTCTAAATGGCCTTCCATTGAGTTTGGTATCTCTTGGGCAAGTTTAAAAGTATTAATATGACTTGTATGAACTGCCTAAGTGGTTCCAAACCTCATGCATCTTAATTTGGCCATTCCACTTTCATTAATGCACTAATATATCAAGCCATCAAGAAGTCAAAATTCCTATTTTCATGGATTTCATGCCACATATGGTCTATACAAGAGCCATGCATCTACATTTGTCCATGAGCTTACATCTCAAAAATAATATGTACATAGTAACTTTTGTATTCAAATACATAATAAGCTACATAATAGACAAAGTATGACTTTTCAATGCTCTTGGCTTGCCTTCCTTGCTTCTTGGACATCACCTAGGCATTTCAAGATAATGAAGGGAAGGAGAGTGAGATTCCTTTAATCTCAATAGCTTACACACCCATTCACACACACATTCAAGGTATATACACATCAAAGCATATATATGGAGGGTTTGGCAACCATAAAGTATACAAAGTCACAATTTTCATGTCACTCATTCACATTCAAGCCAAGACCATGCTTTAGGGACTTTTGGTTTTGCCTCACCCATTTCTAGGACTTTTGGATTTGCCTTATTCTTGGCCTAGGGACTTTTGACTTGACCTCACCCTTTTAAAAGACTTTTGGCCTTGTCTCACCCATGCCATGAGACTTTTGGCATCTCTTCACCTTCATTAAGGAGCTTTTGGCATCACCTTACCCTTATAAGCCAATTCCACAACTAAGGCCATTCAAGGAAACACATTGGTACCAATGTAATGTCAAGGCATCAAGTAGCATGCTCTCAACTCACAAGAGCATACACAAGCACACAATTAGATACATATGCACACAAGAATGCAAGGACAATGAGGTGGAGAGCTACCTTAGATTTATGCAAGCTTTTTTTGATCATTTTCCTTTCCTTTTTCGGTCCCACAAGCACACCTAGGTGGGTATATATTCTCTTGGCCTAAACGCCATAAACAACACACAATTACACACTTGAAGCAAGACAAGACACCAAACTCACTCTTGAACACACACTTGATTCCATAAGTGGCATAATGGTTTCATAAATGGCCTATTGGAGCAACTCTCACATTTCAAGTTCTAGGCTCCATTCTCTTGTTATTTTTAGACTTCTTAAACTCATTTAAGGTCCTTAGAGCCCTCACATATTCACTTGCACAATTGGAAAACTAAGTTGCTTTATAAGGCACCATTATGGACACCATTGTTCCATCTTCCAATTCATGGCTCCTAAATTTTTTCCAATGGTTTTTTCCATCTTCTAACATTATATAAAGTCCCAAACCAAGGCTAGGACAAATTAAAACACTCCCTAACCTAGCATTCTTGCCTTGGCCGAAACTAGCATGATAATTGGGGTTCTTAGACTTCTTGATTTTTCATTGGTGAGAGAGCCACTTGGGAGGGTTTCTATAGGTCTTAGGAGCTCAAAGAAACATTCAAATAGCTAAGGAATTACTCACACAAAATCAGATTTTCCAAAACCCTAGAAAACACCATACTTTCCTAACTTGATTTCTATTGGTTTTTCTTGGAATTTCTTGCCATATTCCTCTTCCTCATGGTCTAAAACCCTAGTTCCTCTCTTGTTTTTGGATAGAAAATCCTTCCCCTATATGGTTCTAGTTTAGGCCAAACAAGCATCATCCATGGAGCAAGGAGAAGAAGTAACAACAACAAACAATTACCTTAGTTTCAAGTGTGCTTTCAAGGCTTCTTCTTCTTGGTTTACCTCTTCTTAAAATTTTTGAACTGCCCTTCTAAGTTCTGGACCAAAAACAGAACCAAACATCTCAAGAAAACCATAGAAAGAAAGCATGGAAGGAGAGGAGCAAGGTTGGAGAAAGAAAGAGCATGAAATTCCATGGATTTACCTTCCTTTTTCTTGATTTTTCTCCTTCTTTTCTTCCCCTTCTTGTGCGCCCAAGAGAGAAGGTCATATTCTGTATTTTGTTCAGAGGAAATTCGTGCTATATGAGGGGAAAAAGAAGGGAAAAGTGTGTGGAAGCTTCAAGAAACACACTTTTTCAAAAATTTTAATTTTGTCCTTCCATAATGACAATTTTGTTCTGGCTTCATTTTATCTCCTTTTCAAGAATCATCTTTTCCATTATAAAATTTAGGTTTCCAATTTAATAAAATGCCTTTGTAATCACTCAAATTGGAGCTAAAACCTTCCTGAATGAATCCGTCAAAGTTCGGGCTCACTGCGATTAGAAAATGTACACTAGAGAGGCTTTACCTGTCCTAGAACTTCCCATGGTTTTTGGGGCCTTTGAGAACCTTGGGCAACTCAAATTTCTCATTTAAAAAGCCCTCCTATATGTTTTTCCAAAAGTTGCACTTATTTACAAAATTGCCACTACATTTTATTAGTTTTGGTCACAAATTGTTTCACCATCCTAGCTTCGTTTTTCTTTCTGTCTGAGCCTAGAATTATCATTTTTTAGGAGCCTAGGACTCTATCCAAATTTTTTGGGATACTATCTATCTCATTTCAGAGGACTTGCTTTTATACAATTTGTTTCATCGTTTTACAAAAATTGCGTTCGTTACACACTTAACCTTTCTACATAAGCACACATTTTAACCTTTTCTTAGAAGTATTACTATAGACTACAAAAGTCTCTCTGAGCTCAGGAAGTACTAAAATTGAGGCCGTAGTTAACTTATATTTCAACTCCTGAAAACACTTCTCACATTTCTCATCCCATACAAATGGCACATTCTTTCTGGTGAGCCTAATCAGTGACATTGCTATTTGAGAAAAGCCCTGAATAAACCTCCTATAATAACCTACTAAACCTAGGAAGCCCCTGATCTCTATCACTATCTTAGATCTCTTCCACTATAATACTGCCTCTACCTTATCGAGATCTCTGCAATCGTTGCCTGGGAGATCACATGGCTTAGGAATTGAACTTCAGTGAGCTAGAACTCACATTTATTAAGTTTAGCATATAACTGTCTCTCTCTTAGGGTCTCAAGGGCTAATCTCAAGTGCTACTCATGTTCTTCCCTACTCTTAAAATAGATGAGAATGTCATCTATGAAGACAACTATAAACTGGTCTAGGTATGGCTGAACACTTTATTCATGTAATCTATGAATATTACTGGTGCATTCGTTAATCTGAAGGGTACAACTAAAAATTCATAATTCCTGTATCTAGTCCTAAAATGTTGTCTTAAGAATATCTTCAGCCTTAATCCTTAGCTAATGATATCCCAACCTGAGGTCTATCTTAGAAAAGACTGACGCTCCTACTAACTAGTCTAAGAGGTCATCTATGTGGGGGAGAGAGTATTTATTTTTAATGGTTATTTTATTGAGTTCCTTGTAATTTATACACAGTCTAAGGTTCCCGTCTTTCTTCTTTATGAATAAGACTAGAGCTCTCTCTACAGCAAGACATTGGGTCTGATAAAACCATTCTCTAAGAGTTCTTCTATTTACTTCTTTTAGCTTTACTAGCTCGGTGGGAGCCATCCTATATGGGGTCTTAGACACTGGACTTACCCCAGGTACAATGTCTATGGAAAACTCTACTTCTTTCTTTGGGGGTAGTCTGCTAGTCTCTTTAGGAAATACCTTGGGAACTCTCTCACTACTAGGATTTCCTTTATACCCTCTTCTACCTCAGCTTGGACTGAAATGAAAAATAGGTATCCTTAACAACCATGCTCTAGAGACCTCTCAGCCTGAGAGGTGGTCATAACAGATAGCTCAATCCTCATACTAGGCACAGCCCCACATTCAGGTAAAGTAATACATCTACAGGAACAATCAAAGGTGGCGTTATTTACAGACATCCAGTTTATACCGATAATTAAGTCAATATCAATAAGGGGCATACATATCAAATTAAGAGTAGTATAACAATGATTAAATTGGACCACACAATTCAAATAAGCATGGAAGGTAATGGCTCTATTTCCTATAGAGGTAGACACATGCAAGTTATATGGTAGTGTATGCATACTTAGACCCAATCTTCTAGCATAGTTATATGATATGAAAGAGTGGCTAGCACCCAAATCAAATAAAGAAGTTACAAAAAAATCACTAATCTTAATAGTACCTTGTATCAGACTTGGGAACTAGCTAGCCTCCTACAATATCAAGGCAAAGACTCTACCCTGGGTCTAATGTGTAGGTGTAGGAGCCATCTCCCTCTGCTGAGAAAACTGTTAGGGAGTTTGTGTGCAGTCCCTAGCTATATGCCTTGGCCTACCACATCTATAGCATACGTTTTACCCTATGTAACATCGCTTGTTCCCGTGATTTTTGCCACACTGAGCACATATGGTGGGCGTAAAACTGCCTCTGCTAGACTGAGTTCTTCTTCTCTTGCCTCTTTTGTTCCATTGACTTCTACCACCTCTCCTGCTACTCATTATAGCCTGTGTCTCTTCTCTAGGCCTCTTAGGCTTAGGGAAGGGAGGTCAGGCACTAGAAGTAGGCTACATAGTTCTGAGGTTTGCTTCTGTGACTTTACAAATCTCATCCAGGGTATTAAAGTTCTTAATTCTTTATGGAACCATCCTATCTCTAATCTTTGGTAGCAAACCCTTCTCTAAATTATCTACTCTCCAATGCTTGTCATTATGTCTCTGTCGGTATGAGGAATACTTGGAGAGCCTAACAAATTTGGCCACATATTGGTCCACAGACATTCTCTTAGCTTGCCTCATGCGTATGAACTTTGACTCCTTCTGATCTCTGATAGAGCTAGGGAAATAACTCTCATAGAAGGCCTAGAGGAATGTCTCCTAAGTGAGCAGGAGGTTCCTCAATCTCAATATAGACTCAGTGCTCTTCCACCAGTAATCTATTTCTTTCTCTAGCTGGAATATGGCTATCACGACCTTTTGCTCAGAGGTACACTCCATCACCTGGAATATCTTCTCAAGTTGTATAATCCAAGCCTCAACTTTCTCTATGTTTAACTCACCATCAAAGGTAGGAGGCTAGAATTTTTTGAACTGAGCTATGGTTTATCTAATGGAAGGCTGCTCCGGGGCTGGAGGTGTTTGAGTGGGAGGAGTCTGAGAAGTAAACTATGATTATGCAGCTTCAGGAATGACTTGCATTGAGAGATAGTGAGGGCCTACACCTCCTCCTCCCACAGTCACCCCTGAATGCTCAGGATGATTTGAGTGTTGTGGTGGCTGTGGGAGGAGGAGGTGTAGGCCCTCACTATCTCTCAATGCAAGTCATTCCTGAAGCTGCATAATCATAGTTTACTGTTGATCCAGGTGAGCCATTATAGATTGCAGGGCTCCAGCTACTGGATCACTAGGCTTGGCTCTATCCTTAGCATGAGCCTTTCTAGAAAGCCTACCTCACCATCTTTCTGAAACATCATTAGCAAACTTTAGCATTACATAGAAACACACTCACCACCATCACACTCAATTCATCCGAAATAAACTCATGTACAAGGGCAAACTCATATTCACAAGCCACAACCCACATCAAAGTGCCTAAACCTTTGCTCTGATACCAATCAAATGTAACACCATATTCATTTACCTCATCTCATCTCATTTCTAAGCATACTTCCTTGAATAAGACAAGTTTCCAAGAAAATGGTATTAAAATATTCAATTATTTTTATGTTATGTCGTAGATAAAATTTTTATTTCGTATCCCTTGGACCATATGAACTCATTCATCACATTATCCTATTTAATTACACACATAAAATTTAAAACCATCTCAAAATGTGGCCAAAAACTCAAGCTCATGAACTATACACATAAAAATCACATGTTCAGCCTTGGATTAGTATGCTAGGTTTCTATCATGAACTTTAAAAAATCATAACTAATTCTCAAAAAATTGAACTCAAGAATACTATATCATTTTGCAAAGCTATAGATGTCTACTTTATGGTAAAAATAAATCTAGATGAAACAAGGAACATCTAGCTACTGGAAATTGATGGAATAGTAACTAAACTCATTTGGCACTATTGGTACTATCACATAAATTCAAAAATTCATATCTCTCTACCTAGACATCCAATTGGGGTGACCTTAGTGGCCATACAAATATTATCTTGTTTAGTTTATTCCTGCAAAATTTTATGATCATTGGACACCATTTGACTTATGAATGATACAGGAGAAGAAACTGACCATATGAACAGTAACTATACCAGAATAACCAAAATTTGGCAACTTTGAAAATTCATAATTAATTCCACAGAGCTCTAAATAATCTAGTACTTATCTTTTAAAAACCTCTAGATAAGATCTATATTCATGCCAAATTTTATGAGAAAATTCATTCATTTGGTTAGATCTTGACATTGGGTTTCAAAATGGGCAATTTTGTGCTTTCTAAGGATCTCAAATGGTCCAAATTAGCTTTTAAGACATTCATGGCCACTTGAGCATGTGGTAAAGCATCAAAATGGTCTATTAGACATGTCTAAAAGGTGCATAAACTCAGATTTTACAAACTCACACTCTCACCCCAAGGTATACACAAGAGCATACAAGCTTCATCTTGCCATTCAATGTCAAGAACTTGCTACAACATTCACATGGCATCAAATCTCATATATACATCAAGTATCTATGTAATTACACATATTCAAATGGTTACTTAATATATCTATCATATGATTACATCATATGCCATCAAAATAGTTACAAAATGGACAAAATAGTACACTTTCTTGTCAGTCTTTCCTTTTCAAGCTTGATGGCTCCTATTTTTTGGTTTACTTGGTCCACCTAGTCATGTTAGGCAATAGGGAGGAAGGAATGAGATTCTAGGAATCCCAATAGCTCTTCTTCCTTTCAACCATACATAAAGGGTGCAAATTCAAGTCTAAAATGCATGTATGGATATCATGGAGTGCATAATCATACATAAGACATTTCTTGCACTCAAAAAGTCATATAAAACATACATAGGCTTGCCAAGTAAATGGTTTAGCCTCACTCATTCTCTTTGGAGAATTTTAGACTTGCCTCACCCATTTTCTTAAGGGACTTTTGATTAAGCCTCACTCTTTAGAGACTTTTGGCTTTATCTCACCCATTATTGAGGGCTTTTGGCTCATCCTCACCCTTGCTAAGGGACTTTTGGCTTCACCACACTCAAGTATGCCAAAACTTGTTCATAAGATATCATTTAAGTGCATAACATAGCAACATGATACCATGGCATATAAATACATGCTAAAACATCTCTCATGGCATAAAATATACACACATACATTCAAAGACAAGATAAACACCCATTCATGCATGAGAGAAAGAAGAGAGAGCTATCTTGTTTACATAAGCACACTTTTCCTTTTGAAATTGCTTCCTCTCCCTCGACCACACACTTACAAGAATGTGAGACTTAGTTCCTTTGGCCTAGACAGATCATATGAGAGCCAATTACACTTTTGAAATAATTTCTAAAGCCACACATTCATTTTAAAAGCTAGATTGTTTCTATGGCTCGTTTATGGCTCCATAATGCACCTAATGAAGCAACACCCATAATCCATGATCTTGGCTCCATTCTTTCCATCCATTTATAGTTCTTGACTCCATTTAAACCTCTTGGAGTCATTGCACAATTAATTTAAGGAGCCTAATTACATGTTGATTCTTTAAGTCATAATATGGAGCCTATGATACCATCTCACTTCCTAGGCTTCCTAAAATTTTTTCAAGGCTTCTTCTCATCCTTTCTCATCATATATGATACAAAACCAAGCTTGGAAGAAATTAAAACTATCCTTTGATGCTTCATCCATCCTAGGCCGAGGCTATGCTCTATGAGAACACCAAAGGAGTTGTTTTGATTTCTTTGATGGGAGAAGCATGTGGGAGGCTCTCTTGGTGTCTTAGAAACTCATATGAACTCTTAAACACCTTAATTTATGGCTAGAACTCATCTTACAAGTCAAGGTGCAACTAAAACCTAAATTTTCTATCTTGCAATTTCATGGTTCTTTCTTTGTTTTCTTTCATATTCTTATTCTTCTCACTCATTTTCTTAAGATTCATCCTTGGTTTGGTAAAAATTTCAACTTCTCTTAGCTGTCCATATATGGGGCAAAAATCTCAAGAGGAACAAGGAAGATCAAGCTTGAAAGTAGCAAAATACCTTGTTTTCCTACCCTTTTCTTGGATGCTTCTTCCTTTGCTTGGATTCTCCTCTTGAATTTCAAAATTCCCCCCCCTTTGGTTTGACCTTAAACAAACCCAGAAGCTTCAATAAATCCATTAGAAAGAAGAGAAGAAGGAGAAGGAATTTGCTAAAGAGAAACTAAGAAAATCCATGAAAATCCACACCTTTCACTTGCTTTTTCTTCACCTTTTTCCTTCTCCCTTGTGCACCTCACTCTCAAGGTCTCTCTTCTATTTTATGGCAGAAATAAAACCAGCCAAATGAGGAGAAGTGTAAGGCACGACCTTTATATTGGTGGGGAAATAAGATTATTCCAAAGAAATTCTATTTATATCCTTCAAACTTGGCATTTTCATTTTCAGTTTGTTTTAACTCCTTTTTAAAACCGTCTTTTCCATCATAAAATTTAGGTCCTCAATCTTATACAATGCCTTTGGAATCACTTAATTTGGAAAAAGGTCAAAGTTTGGGTCAACCAATGTAGAAACATACATCAAAGTGATTTTAACTGTTCTAAGGATTCCTATGATATTTAAGGCTTCTAAGAACCTCAGAGTACTTAAAATTTTCATTTAAAAAGCCCTTTTGTGAGTACTCTAAAATTTTCCCAAAATTACGAAAATGCTATTACATTTTGTAACTATTTCGTTAATTTTTGTCTAGTTATTTTAGCTTTTGTTTCAGGGCATCTCTGGCCTCCTATTTGCATTATTTAATGCTTAGATCATTATTCTAATTTTTTGTACCTTAACCAATTCATTTCAGAGGACTTGCTTTAAAAATGTATCTATTTTCATTGTTTTTACAAAAGCCAAATGTTACAAATTGAAAGCTTAAAAAGAATTACTTTAACAATGAAAGTTATTTCAAGGCATATTCTTGTATTTATAAATATGTATTTGAATATTTTCATGTATGGACTTGCCAATACACTTAAAAGTATTATATTATGATGTAAAAACCATTAATGCATGGTAATATATGATATAATGTAATTTGGCACTTTGAGTTCTTAAATGAATATGTATACTTGCAAGTGAAAGGGTGATTTTAAGTTGCATGGCATTGTGACATGTTGAACCAGCCATACATAATGTATTTGTTGTAACATCCCTAGCTTATAAACACCTTAATTGATCATAATTAACTTTTAACCTCTCATGCTTTGAGTGAAATACTATTAATAATTCATTAGAAGTGGAAACATAGAAAATTTGAACCTTATTATTCTTAGGCTTTACTGATTAGAAAGCAAAGTAACTTAAGCTTATAGGAGATTTAATCTATTAGTTAAGTCCTTCAATTCATGTTACCACTGATTCTACACTTACCAATCCCTCTTATAGTTGCTTTTAAGTCATTACATACCATTAACATCATCAAAACTAAGTTCTATAGGCTAAAAGTAAAAGTTGGGTATCTTAGGCTGCAACTTGGACATCTTCATCATGGCTAAGTTAGCTATTGGACCCTAATAACTAAATTTTTAAACTTTTACCATGACTTGGTATACCCGCATTGTGACTTGACTGGTTATTGGAGCTCAAGAACTAAAATAGCCATTTCTCACCATGGTCATGCCCTTTCACATTGTGTTGAACTTGTTATCAAGAACTTATTGCTCCACATAAAAAAAACATAATCCTCGCCATAACATAAAAACTTCATGGTATGATGAGGTGCCTCTCTGGAACTCCTAAGGGAAATTCTCCAAAGTCTCATTATGGCAAGCCTACATGGCACTATAATAAGAAAGTTTCCTAGAACTCTCCCAAGTATTTCACTTAACGATCATTGCGGTGAGCTTCCTTCACACCGTGGTGAGATTGCTCTCATGTACTCCCTAAAGCTAAAATTCTCTCCTTATGCCATAGCACTCTAAGCCTCTAAATGACTCTTGGTCACAACTTAAGTAGTTTTAGCTGCGACTTCATCCCCTCTGATCCTATTTTCTTACTTTCTCACTTCTTAACCATATTCCACTAACTCAAGGTAAATTTTAAAGCCTCCCTCACTGTCACACATGGTTTTCTAGGCCTTCTAGCTCCTAAAAACCACAATTAATACTCCACATTATTCATAAGCTTAAGGGGAATTAATAATAATTGAGTACTACCATACTTATCAGCACATGAACATATTATGATAGTAATTGATAACTAAGGCCACTAACAACATCATTCATATGTGTATATATATATTCTAGCTAAGCTACCATATAACACTATTTGAGATAACCATTCATTGCATGGCATGATCATAATCTTAAGTAATAGTTCTTCATTAGTAATAAGCCATATCAGATAATAATTAAATACATATATTAGATTCTAAGTACTACAAAGTTTAGCTTCCTATTATATTTAATCTTAGTTATAGAACATCAAAAAGCCTACACTTGTCAATATGAATGTATCATGATGCTATACAAAAGAAATTACAAAATGACAGCATCTATTCTAAACAAAATGGCTCTAGTGTAGAGAGCCCACACATGGCCTCGAAGTTAGGGGTGTTTTTCTACTTGTTTCCCTTTTCCCTTATCCGAGGAACCTTTACTTAAAATTTGTTAGTTTATAAAATAGGGGGAGATATGAATCTTAGTAGCCAAGGGATAATTCCAAACATATGTGCAATTCAATTAGCACAAATGCATCTTAGTCAAATAAACATCATAATCATCCATCATATCAACAAATGAACTATTTGAGTTACCGGTAACTATTATCCCATGCTAATAATTACATACATCATGTTAATGGCTAATAACACAGGGAAAGGCCCATCCATGGCACTAACTTTTTATTGAGCACAACTTGGGCTCAGTACATTCATGAGTCTGATCACAACTTAGTACCCGATCGAAGCACAATGCATAGATAATAGCTACACCACAGCTCTACCAAGGACTCACTCAAGGTTCAAATACACCAATTAAGTAGCAAACCAATCATTTAGCAAAGCGAAACATACTTATACAATAGATATTAGATTAACAAAGCACATATGCAAGGAATTAAAATCCAGCCCCGGTTACCTTACTTAATTGTGTAAAGTTCTAAATTCAAATGTAAGTTTCCACATAGTTAAAGGTCCTAAATAAAATCAAAGAATATTATTAGTCACTAATTATAGCAGAAATTAGACACCAAGTAATTAAACTATCAAGAATTACCTAGAAGTCACTTATCTAATCACCAAAGAGTCCCAAATTTGAATTTGAACTTCACTCATACTAGAAAACCTCAATATTCCACTCTAATTTTTGGGTATTTTCACACAAAAATAAAGCTCACCTCACAAGTCAACCATTAGGTCAATAACCAATAGAAAACACTTCAAAATGAGAAGATACTTACCTAACAACCCCTCCAGCCTTAACATCTGAAAATCAATAATGGAGTCACGAAAAAAGCAAGTGTTAGATTTGGGTGATGGGAAAAATTTGACCAAACAAGAAACTATTCAAACCAAAACATAGAGGAAGAAGAGAGGATTAAGTTTCATATAATTCACCTTGGCAAATTCCTCCTTTAGAAGTTGGAAATGGTGAAAATGTGCAGAAAACCCTAACCTCTTCTCTTCTTATACGAAAATGGAGTTCTCCTTGGATGAGAAAATAGTTGGTCTATGTAACATCATACATAGCTAGCATCTATTTCATGTCAGAACTAGCTAAAAGTATCAAATTATATCCACTTTCATGAGTTTCACACTTTTAGTAACGGAAATAGTCGACATTAAAAGCCAAATTAATGTATTCTTGACTTAATAGGCCATATAAACTTACCAAATTTATTTTCCATCCTTAACACATTTGTTTAACTAGAACTAACATAATTTAAAGCTTAAAAGTTGGATCCAAAGCATACATATCAAAATCACATACACTTTGCAATTTTCCTTAACTTCCATAATCTGACAAGAAATTTGGAAAATCATAACTAGTTCTATAAAAATCAAAATCATGTATGCTATAGCTTTCTGGAAATATTAGGATGTCCTCTAGTTGTCATAAAAATTTTAGATCAAAATAACTAGGTTTGCTTAATGAAATTTAATGGAATAGTAACACTAGTTTGTGTGGCATCTTACAGTTGAACCATAAATTCAAAATTCATATCTCCCTCTTAAGAGCTCTAAATGAGGTGCTCTTGGTGGTTATCGAAGGCTTAAGATGATACCCAATTGTTGTAAAAATTTAAATGGCATATGAGTTCATTTGGCCCATGAAATCTATTGCATATCGAGGCTGCTACAATATTTGGGTATTTCTAGACCTTTAACTTCAAAAATTCATAACTCTCTCTATACAACTCATTTTCATGTAAACTTAGTGGCCTTAGAAAGCTTATAATGTTAGATACATTATTGTAAAATTTCATGAGTATTATATTTCATTTGCCTACTAAATAACGTAGAAATGCAAACTAACCATATAAACAGTGGTTGAGGCAATTCTGCATAATTTGGCCAACTTTGAAAATGCATAATAAATTCTTTAGAGCTCCAAAAATAATACTATTTAGCTTTGTGAAAATATCTAGATGATGCCTACATTCATGCCAAATTTGGCCAACTTTGAAAATGCATAATAAATTCTTTAGAGCTCCAATGAAGCATTAACTCTTAACTTATGATTAGCTTGGAAGAAGTCCTTATAGAAGCTTGAATCCATGGAGAAGAACACAGAATTTTGGCTAAGATTTTCTTAATTTCCTACATTTTTTCTTTTTCTTATTCATATTTGGTTAAGTTGTATTTGATTGGGAATTTGTGTAATTATAATTAGTGACTAGTTAGACACTGATTAGGAGAGATATTGATTTATTAATTGCATGAATTAAGTATTGAATTTTGCATTTTCCATTAATTTCCCATGTATGCCATGAAGGTGTTCGATAAAATGCATGAGTGAAATTACATGCTTAATTGTTTGATTTGAGGATTCCTTAGAGTTTGATTAGTTAATTAAACATGCTAGGGTGTTAATTTAGAGGCTAGTTAATCGATTAATCAATCAAATTGAAGTGTTTGTTGATCCTAATGACAAGAGTTAATGATTTAATGTGGGATTGAGGTTTCAATGCAACATTACTTTGTTAATCTCTTGATTCTTGAGTGGTAATCCCAAGATAATTTGTATTGGACACAAATAGGGACTCTTAGACCAGAATTAAATGACAATTGGATTATAATAAGGATGGTGGATAACAAGGGACGAATCCAAAACTAGTCATAAGCCCATTATCAACCATAATTCATCAATTAGGTAGCAATTAGGAATTTTAATTCGGCCTCATTTTAATTAGTTTAAGTCAATCAAATCCCCCCTTAGTTAGGAACTTTTTAGAGTCTTTTAACATTTAGAAAACCCAATTGAACATTAAATTCCATTTCTAAGGGAGATAACTTAAGTTGTGTCATTAGCTACATATTTTTCAACCTAGTTTTATTTTAAGGGTTGTGCGACATGACCGTCAAAGTCCCTCACATAGAATGATTTGAGGCCCAATAAAATTAGAGTGATAATCTAGACCTTAAATAATGAGGATCTCAGGTCAGAGGCGCCTTGAAAATGGAGCCAGAACAACCAGACGAAATTCAATGAAGATGCAATGGCATTTTTATAATTTCAAGCACATTTTAGAAAACTCATAGGAGGAATTTTTAAATTAGAAAAATGAGTTTCTCAAGGTTCTCAGAGGCCCTGAAAACTATAGGAATAGCCAGAACAACTAAATCCCCTCCGATGTACGGTTAGAACATCAGTAAACTCGAACTTTGACCCTTTTATTTGAAAAGGTTTTAGAATTTATTTGAGTAATTCCAAAGGCTATTTAGAGGTTAGAGAACCTAAATTTTATGATGGAAAAGATAGTTTTTGAAAAAGAGTTGAAATGAGCCTAAAATGAAAAAACTAAGAATGAAGGACAAAATTAGCATTTTAAAAAGCTCCTTAAGAGTCCCTAGCTATAAATAGGTGGCATCCTCCCTTCTCCCTCATTTTAGTCAACCCAAATTCTGTTTAAAACTAGGGGAGAAATTTACTAAGAAGGGCGCACCATGGGAGGAAAAAAGAAGAGGAAAAATCCAAGAAAAAGGTAAGAAAAATGTGGAAATTTATGCTCCTTCCTTTAGTAACTTGATCCTCCTCCTCTCCACCTTTCTTCCTATGGTTTTATTGATGAGGTTGGTTCTATTTTAAGCTAAGAAAAAAGGGGGAGAGTTCAAATTCAGAAAGGAGAACCAAAGCAAGGGAAAGAGAATCCAAGAAAAGCTTGAATCAAGGTAGAAACCACTTCCTTCCATGCTTGCTTCTTCTTGTTCTCATGCATGTGTGTTTTGCCCACTATATGGACAGCCAAGAGGGATTGAATTTTGAACCAAACCAAGGATGAATTCTAGGATTTAGAGTGTGTGAAACAAGAATATGCAAAGAAATCCAAGAAAGAACCATTAATTTGCAAGATGTTTCGCTTAGGGTTTCACTTGCACCTTGGTTTGTAGGAAGCTTTCTAGCCATAATTTAAGGTGTCTAAGAGTTTTTGTAAGTTCCTAAGACACCAAGAGAGCCTCCCACATGCTCCTTCCATCAAAGAAATCAAAATAACTAATTTGGCATCCTTAAGAAGCATAGCCTTGAGCTAGCATGGATGAAGCACCAAAGGATAGTTTTAAATTCTTCCAAACTTAGTTTTGCATCATGTATGATAGGAGAGTATAAGAGGAAGCCTTGGAAAAATTTTAGAAAGCCTAGAAAGTGTGGTGGAGATATAGGTTCCATATTATAGCATAATGAAGCAACACCTACCTAAGTTCCTTGAAATGATTGTGTGATGGCTCCAAGAGGTCTAAATGAAGTCAAGAGTCATAGATTAAAGGAAAGAATGGAGCCAAGATTATGTTTTCCTAAGGTTGCTTCATTAGGTGCCTTATAAAGCCATAACTAAACCATTTGAGCCATCTAGCTTTTCAAGTGCATGTGTAGTTTTAGAAATTGTTCCAAAGGAGTAATTGGATTCCATGTAATGTATTTAGGCCAAAACAATCAAGTTCCACCTTCTTGTGAGTGCTTGGCCGAGGGAGAAGAACCATTATCAAGGAGAAAAGTGTGTTTATGTACCAAGGTAGCTCTCTCTTCTTTCTCTCATGCATGAGTAGATGTTTATCTTGTCTTTGAATGTATTTATGTATGTTTTAAGCCATGAAAAATATTTTAGCATATGTCTATATGCCATGGTACTATGGTGTCATGCTATGCACTTAAATGATACTTTATGGATATATTTTGGTTTGCTTGAGTGTGGTGAAGCCAAAAGTCCCTTAACTTGGGTGAGGATGAACTAAAAGCCCCCAAGAATAGTTGAAACAAAGCCAAAAGTCTCTTAAGAGTGAGGTTTAGTTAAAAGTCCTTTAAGAAAATGGGTGAGGCAAATCCAAAATCCCCTAAGAGAAGTGGGTGAGGCTAAACTATCTTCTTGGCAAACCTATGTATGCTTTATATGACTTCTTGAGTGTAATAAATGTTTTATGTATGATTATGCATTCCATGAATTCTATGCATGTATTTTTAAACTTTTATTTGCATTCTTTATATATGGTTGAAAGAGAGAAGAGCTATTAGGATTCCTAAAATCTCATTCCTTCCTCCCCGGTTGCCTAATATGTCTAGGTGGACCAAGTGAGCCAAGGAATAGAAGCCACCAAGCATAAAGGAAGGAGATTGACATAGAATTATGTAAATTGTGCATTTTGTATCCATATGAATGGCATATGATGTAATTCAATATTGTATATGATGTAAGAGCTCATGAATACTTGTAAATGTATGGATATATTGTATATGTATGAGAAGTAGAGCTATATGAATGATATTACATGATTTTGATATAGAATGCCAAGGATAAGCTTATGTATTCTTATGTATACCTTGGGGTGAGAGAGTGAGTTTGTGAAATCTAGATTTGTTCACCTTTGACACATGTTTAATAGACCATTTTGGTGCTTCTCCACCTACTCAAGTGGCCATGAATGTCTTAGAAGCCAATGTAGACCATTTGAGACCCTTAGAAGACACAAAACTAGCCATTTTGGAACCCAATGTCAAGATCTAGCCAAATGAACGAATTTTCTCATAAAATTTGGTACACATATATATCTCATTCAGATATTTTTTGAAAGCTAAAGATCAGATTATTTGGAGCTCTATGGAATTAATTATGAATTTTCAAAGTTGCCAAATTTTAGCTGTTCTAGTATGGTTACTATTTATATGGTTAGTTTTTTCTTCTATGTCACTCAAGAGCCAACTAATGTCCAATGCTTATGAAATTTTACAAGAATAAACTATACATGATGAGATTTCTATGGCCACTAAGATCACCCCAATTGGATGTCTAAGCAAAAAGATATGAATTTTTGAAATTTTGTAACAGTACTAGTAATGCCAGCTGAGTTTATGCATTGTTCCATCAATTTCTAGTAGTGTAAGCCTACTGCATTGGTCTGGGCTTATTTTTATAATAAATCAAACATCTGTATCTTTCTAGATTGATATGTTTTACTTGAATTGTATTTTTTTGGAATTAGTTATGCATTTTTGAATTTTATATTAGTAAGATGTATCAGAAACACTGGGTAGTCTAACCTATATTACTTTTATGTTATCAAACATAGTCCAAATGATGTTTTCATGGGTTGAGATTATTTTTAGCATAAATTTAACATCTAAAGCTTTACAAAAAGCTATGATTTTCTTGATTTTAATTTTTTTGGATTTAGTTATGATTTTCCAAATTGGCACCAGAAATCTATCAAGCTGGACCCGAAATGAACTTGTATTATTTTGTGTATGTATGCTATGAGCTTGAGCTTTTGGAAACATTTTGAGATGGTTTTGAGTTGTATGCATGTATTTAAATAGGAGAATGAGATGGATGAGTTCATATGGCCCATGGGATATGAGATGAAAGTTTTATCCATGACGTAATGCAAAAATAATACAATATTTAATGCCATTTTCTTGGAAAGCTTATGTTATTTAAGGAAGTGTGTCTGGAATTGAGATGAGATGAGTTATATGAATATGGTGTTACATTTATTGGTATCAGAGCTCCAGCCATTACATTTATTATATATTGAGTGGTCCAATTATACTACACTATTAGTTATATGAGATGTTTTACTGAGTGTGTGTGTAATAGTGGTCCATCATTCATTAGCATAACTAACTACCCATATAAACCAGTACTTAATGGACTACATACTGAGTGGTCCAATTATACTCTTGGAACATTCACTAAAGCTACACACACACTAGAAGAACTTGGTTGCTCATATGGTTCAATTATAGTTCCATAAAGCACCTAATGAAGCAACACCAAGAATTCATGATCTTGGCTCCTTTTTTTCTTCCATTCTATGGTTCTTGACACCATTTAAATTCCTTGGAGCGATTACAAAATCAAATTGAGGAGCCTAACTATAGGTTGCTTCATTATACTACAATATGAAACCTATACTTTCATCACACTTCTAGGCTTTCTAAATTCTTTCCAAGGCTTCCTCTCATACTTTCTCATCATATATTATACAAATCTAAGCTTGGAAGAAATTAAAACACCCCCTTAGTGCTTCTTTCCTCCTTGGCCGAACCTATGCTTCTACTTGGTGCCCATGGAGTTTTGCAATTTTCCTTGATGGGAGGTGTATATAGGGAGCTCTCTAGGGGTCTTAGGAACTCATACAAAGACTTACATTAGCTAGAAACTCTTGGACATCAAAATTTTGATTATGTTCTTAAAACCCTAACTTTGTTATCTTGTGTTTTGCTAGGTTTTCTTCTAATTTCTTTGTACCTACTTACTTCTCACACTCTAAAACCCATGAATCTTCTTTGGTTAGGTAAGAATTTATTCTCTAATGGCTGGGCCTTATCTTGGCCAAAATATAGATATACAAGAGGAAGGAAGAAGAAGCACGAAAACTACCATGTTACCTTAATTTCTTGGCTTTCCTTAAAGGCTCTTTCTTTTGCTTTTCTTTTTTCCTTGAATTTTGAACTCTCCTCCTCTGGCTTGAACTTAAAATAGAACCATGAACCTTAATAAGACCATGAGAAGAAAGAGGAGGAGGGGGAGGATAAGTTTTCTAAAGGAAGGAGCATGAATTTCTACACTTTTCTCATGTTTTTCTTGAATTTTTCCTCTTCATTTTACTCCATTCTTGGATGCCACTCCCTATTGGTCTCCCTTTTATTCTAAGGCAAAAATAAAGTTGGTCATGTGAAGGAGAGAAGAGGGGCGTGTATTTAAGGAGGCTTCTTGAACTTTCTTTTTCAAAAATTCCATTTTGTCCTCTTTTCTTGACTTTTTCATTTTCGGTTCATTTTAGCTCCTTTTTTAGAATTGGCTTTTTTATCATAAAATTTAGGTTCTCTAACTTATAAAATGCCTTTGGAATCATTCAATTTGGAGCTAAAACCTTCCCAAATGAATTGGTCAAAGTTCGGGTTCATTGTTGTTGGAAAATGTATACCAGAGGGACTTTATAGTTTAAAGGTCTACCTGTGGGGATTTCTGCTAACCACTACTAGGTGGTCTCCCCTAACTCAAGATATCTTATCTTCTTTCCATCAATCCAAGTAGGACCTTTACTAAGCTCTTAGTTCGATTACTTTCTCCTTTTTTCCTGTGTTCTCCTTCTACTCATCTTACCTCACCTGGAAATGCTACTGGTCACTGCACTTAAACTTCTACTTATACTTAACCTGGGCTACCTATCCTATCAGATCTGGAGCTTATAATAAGCCCCATTAACTCATATAGGCCTACGACAAACTTAATACAGTTAAATTATTCTCATTCTCTTTTCTAGACTTTTGATGCTAAACTAATCATACTCATTTTTAGGTATGGTGTTACATCTGCTACCTCTGTGAGATCTATGTCTAGTAGTTAAACTATGGGCTCTTTGTATCTCTATGGGATCTACTGTGACCCTTAAGTCTACTGCAACCTATTATACTATGCTAGGACCTACTACAATCCATCTTTAGGGGATGTCAAAGCCTAAGATCACTGTATCTGCTAGTAAAATACATACTCACTAAGTCCGGTAACCATCGCTCATAATGGTTAAGGCTGAACTCAGATATTTACTATGCTCTAAAGTGGGTTATGTGTCGCCTATTTCTCTGTTGATACCATTGGCATAACACTTCAGAGAATTCTGATTTTCACTCACTATTCCCTATGGGATCCTCTGTTTTCCACTTCAAGCCTTTCCACTTAGGCTTCCTTTCTTACTCTTACTAGCTTGCTACAATTTACCTATACTCTTTTTGTCTTTCCTCTTATATCTTGCAATTTCTAACTGTACCCCATGCTCTACTTTTAAATGCCTTTAGCACTAGGACATCATATACATCGAGTGTATCTAACATCTCTCGCAGGATAGAGGTCGTAGGCTAGTCCCTTTTTGTAATGTCCAATTTTCGTCAAATGATGGAAATGGATGTGTTTTCAAAGCAAATCCCTCGAAATGAATTAGTGAAGGTCCCAAAAAATTTTAGTAGCATTCTAGACTCCTAAAAATGAGAATCCCAGTGATAATTGCTAATTTTCATATATTTTTTCTCCTCTAATTAGGCATTTTGATTATAAATTTTGGTTTAAAGGATTTTAATTGGAGGATAATTGAATTTCTTAGCCATTTTTATATTCTAGAAATCAATTTGCAAAATTTTGCAATTTTGGTGCACAACTCCATTTAAATGAATTTTTGTGAATCCTCCTACTTCATCTTTTCCTTTGTTTTGTGTAGAACTTGGACAGAGATTACATACATACAAGCCACATTTTTATAGAGCATAAGAGAGCTGCATTCATTTACTTCTAGCTGGGAAAGATAGAAAAGAAGCTATATGAAGATGCATATGAGCATAAGGCAGTCTTGAGCTGGGCAGAACGTGCATGTAAGAGATTCCACGTGAGAAAAGATGAAGGAGTTGATGTAGGGCAGCAACGAATAAGGAGGAGAAGTTACGTGAGCAAAACAGAGCATGCAAGGGAATGAAGGAAGGTGCAGAGCACGTGGTGAGCTTTGGTGATTCGAGAAGAAGCTTATGAGCTAAGGTAAAAGATGTGTAAGTGCCACGGGCTGGGGAATGATTAAAGAAGCTAGGTTGGAAGGAGATCACATGGTAATGAGTGAGCAAGAACCAAGAAGAAAAGCTACAGACTACAAAGTACATGAAGGAGGAATGAAAGAAAGCCTTGCATGGAGAAAACACAAATGAAACCACGTGAACAATAAGAAGATGCAGCAAAAATAGAGGAGCAAAAATATAAAGCCACAAGCAAAAATACATACATGCAGAAGAAAAGCTTTGAGCCAACAGAACAAAGCAAACAAACACGCTACAAAGTAACTGGATGAAGAAGAAGCCACGTTTTGGATTCAGGCAAAGCAAGAAGCTCATAGAGTAGAAGAGAAGAAACACGTACAAAGAGCTACGAGCTAAGCTCATGACACACAAAAAGGACCTCCAGAACGTGAAAAATAACATGAGAAGAAGTCATGGGTTTTGGTGCCTTGAGTGGGAAAGAGAACGAACAATACATGAAAGAAGCATGTGGGGGAAAGATGTGTGAGGCCAGAACAACTTAGAACACCTATACACATAGCAAAAAGAAGCTACGGGGAGAGAAAGCTCACGAAACTAGAAGAAGAGGCAAAGTGTGTGTGTGGGAAGAAAAAAAGTGAGCTGAATGAAAAAGAAGCTGCATGAGAGGAGCCAACATAAAAATAATGTGAGCTAAAGGCGAGTTGAATTACGTAGAATCTTGGGCAGACAAAGAAGAAGCAACGTGGAATATTATAAAAGAAAATGAAGTGGAGCCCACACTTATACACACATGCATGTGGCTACGGGCAATGAGAAGGAATGAGAGGCAACACATGAAATTATTAAAAATTCATGTGAGAATAGCACCCAATACATATCCATCATCATTCATTCATTCCATCCAAAGACACACATTCCCTTTGTATCCTTTGTCCATTCCATTATCCTTCGTCCACACAATGCCATAGTCATCTTTATCCAATTCCTCCATTTTTCTTCCACACCAATGAAGCATTAATTTCCCTTGTGGCTAGCTAGGAGGAAGGCTCTTGGAGAAGCTTGAATCCATGGAGATAAATGAATTTTGGCTAATATTTTCTAGCACTTTTCTTCTCTTATATTATCTTGGTTAAGATTGTATTTAATTGGGAATATATGTTGTCCATAGTTAGTGGCTGGTTAGACACTGATTAAGAAACTTTTTTGTTGACTAATTGATTCCAAACATTAAATTTTGCATTTTCCTTTAATTTTCCATGTATGCCATGAAGGTGTTCGATAAAATGTATGAGTGAAATTATGTACTTAATTGTTTGATTTGAGGATTCTTTAGAGTTTAATAGGTTAATTAAATCTCCTAAGTTGTTAATTCAGAGGCTAATTGATCAATTAATCATTTAATTCAAGTGTTCATTGATCCTAATGACAAGAGTTAGCGATTTGATGCGGGATTGAGGTTTCAATTCAACATTAAATTGTTAATCCCTTGATTCTTGTGTGGTAACTTAAGATAATTTATATTGGACATAAATAAGGACTCTTAGACCAGAATTAATTACAATTAGATTAGGATAAGGATAGTGGATACCAAGGGACAAATCCAAAGCTAGTCACATGTCTAACATTCAACCATTAGTTTATGCAATTAGGTAGAATTTAGGAACTTTATTTCAATTTCATTTTTAGATAGTTTAATTAGATCAAAAATTCCCCTAAATTAGGTAGTTCTAGGATCTTTATACACTTAGAAAGTCAAATTAAATATTAAACTCCATTTCCAAGGGAGATGACCTAGGTTGTGCCACTAATTATATATTTTAATCTAACCTAATTTTATTTTTAGGGCTGCGCAATAAACCCATCACCCAGGCTCAGACGAAAAGAAAAACATAGCTAGAATAAGGAAACGAAATTGAATGAAAGGTTAACGAAACGTAATAACATTTTTGTAATTTTGAGAAAATTTGAGAATTCATATAGGAGAGCATTCTAAATGAAAGTTTTGAGTTCTCTGGGGTTCTCAGAGGCTCTAAAAACCATGGGAAGCTCTGGGACAGTTAAAACCCCTCCAGTGAATGTTTTGTAATGTCAGTTGACTCGAACTTTGATAGATTTGTTCGAGAAGGTTTTAGCTCTAATTTGAGTGATTCCAAAAGAATTTTATTAAATTAGTAACCTAAATTTCATAATGGAAAAAGACGGTTCTCAAAAAGGAGCTAAAATGAACTGAAAATGAAAATGCCAAGATGAAGGGGAAAATTGAAATCCTTGAAAAGTGTTTCTTAAGCCTACCTATATATACATCATGCCCCACCTCCTCACTCATTTAGCCACATTTGTTTCTGCCCTAAATCTGATGAGAGAGCTAGGGTTTGAGGCACACCAAGAGGAGGAGAAAGGAAGGAGAAAAACAAGGTAAAAGGTATGATTTTTCATGCTTTCTCCTTAGCAAACTCCTTCTCCTCCTCCTTCCCTTCTTTCCCATCATTTTATTGAAGTTCTTAAATCTGTTTTGAGGGCATAATAGAGGTGAAAAATTCAGATTTGAAGAGAGGAGGCCAAGCAAAGTGAGAAATAAGCAAGAAACTAAGAAAAAATAAGGTAAATCTTCATTCCATGGTAGCTATCTCTTGCTTCCTCCTTCTCCATAGTTCATCCAACATAGGGAACTCCAAGAGGGCTTGGATTTCGGGTAGAACCAAGGGTGAACCTTAGGGAATGGAGTGTGGAGAAGAAGAATATGTAAAGATAATTAACAAATAACCATAAAAAATCAAGATAGCAAAGTTAGGGTTTTAAGTATCCCTTGTAAAATCTAATTTAATACAATAATTTCTAGGCCTAAATGAGTATTTGGATGAAATCCTAAGATCTCTAGAAGACTCCTCATATGCATATTCCATCAAGAAAACAAAACAAGCTCTATGGATGCCAAACAGATGCATAGGCTCGGTCAAGGGGGTTCCATGTGCCTAAGGATAGTTTAAAATTTTTCCAAACTCATTTTTTAGTCATATATGATGAGTGAAGATGAGAGAAAACCTTAGAAAAAATTTAGGAGGCCAAGAGAATGAATTGGTGTCACAGGTTCCATAATATGACCTAAGGAAGCAACCTTAGTTAGTTTTAATTGTTTGATGACTCCAAGAGGCTTAAAAGGAGTCAAGAATCATAAATAAAAGGAAAGAATAGAGTCTAGAATTTAATTGATGGATGTTACTTCATTAGGTGTATTTAGGAACCATAAATGAACCATAGGACAAAGTTAGAGTTCCAAGCAGATGTATGGCGTTAGAAATGACTCCAAGAACTTAATTGGCTTCCATATATTGTGTTTAGTGTAACATCATAAATTATCTCATGCTATCTCTATGTCTCATTCTATATATTTCATGAAGAAACAAGGAAAATGACATTAAAATAATGAGTATTTTTACGTTGCGTAGCATATGAATTTTTTATTCGATGTCCCATGGACCACGTGAGTTCATGTATCATATTTTGATATTTAATTACATAGATACAATTCAATTCCATCACCAAAAGTGGCCTAGAACTTGTGAAAGTGGAAGGATTACATAAAATTTAAGAGTGTAGCCTCAGCCAGAATTTCAGGTTTTCTTTCACAAATTTTGAAAAATCATAACTAATTATAGAAAACTCAAAATCATGAATTGTTTACCATTCTGGAAAGCTACAGATGTCTAATTTATGATAAAAATAATTTTAGATCATGAGACATCAAGTAGGAGACATTTGACATTAGAAAAGCACCCAAGGTTTCAGCTATCTGAGCTATTATCACAAGTTACTGTCATTAATTTTGAAAATTCATAACTAATTCTAGAAAAATCCAAATCATGAAAATTTAATCAATCTTAGAAGCCATAGATGTTAAGTCTAATGCAAAAATATCTTTATACCACACGAAGTCTATTTAGGAACTGAATTATGATGGAATAATACTAGAGGTCAAGTTGCACTACTGATACTGACATTAAACTTCAAAAATTCATAATTCTCTGCTCGGACCTCCAAATGAGGTAATCTTGGTGGGTACAAAAATATTATAACCTTTAGTTTATTACTGTGAAATTTCACAAGCATTGGACACCATTTGGCCCTCAGATGACACTGAACACAAAATTGACTATATGAATAGTACATGCACCAAAATAGCAGAAAAATCCCAACTTTGAAAATTCATAATTAATTCTATCAAGCTCCAATTTCTTTGCACTTTAGATTTACAAAAAGATCTCAATGAGATTTACATGTTTGCCAAATTTAATGGAAAGATTCATCCATTTAGTCAGTTTTTGATGTAAAGTTCCCGTTTAGTTATTTTTATGGTCTCAACTAGCATCAAAGTGTCCAATTTTGCTTCCAAAGCTTGTGTGCCCACTTGAGCACGTGGGAATACACCAAAATGACTTTTTAAACTTGTCTCAAAGGTGCATAAATCCATATTCTCAAACTCACTCATCCACCCCATGATATACATAAGATTGCACATGCTAGCTTTGGTCATTCAATACCCAAATCAGGCTATCTCATACATTTGATATCAAACCTCAATCATACATCACATATTTGGGTAATTACATATGCTCATATGATTACATAACAATTTCATCATGGGATTATGTCATATACCATGTGTATGGCTACAAAGGAGACAAAACTAGGCTTTTTCATGCACTTTAATGTCAATCTCCTTCTTCTAAGCCAGGTGGCTTCCATTACTTTGCTCAATTGCTTCACCTAGCATGTTAAGACATTGGAGAGGAAGGGATGAGATTCAAAGAATCCCAATAGCTCATCAGCTCATCTCCCTTTCAATCACACATAAAGTATGCAATACAAGTCTTGAAAATGTGTAACATCCGGTTATTTGAAAACAAAAGAAAACGTGAAAAATGTAACGTACGGTTTCTCTGTAAACGAACGAAACTCACCAAATACAAAAAGAAGTCTCTAGAAATGATTTAGTTAAGGTCCCAAGAAATTTGGAAAGCATTCTAGACTCCTAAAAATTAGAATCCTATCTCAAATGGAAAGAAAAATAGAGTTAGAATGAAGAAACAATTTCTTACAGAAAACTTACAAAACGTAATGGCATTTTCATAATTTTGAGCAAATTTTGGAATTCACATAGGAGGCCTTTTTAAATTAAATTTTTTTAGTTCCCCAGGGTTCTCAGAGGCCCTGAAAACCATGGGAAGGCTTAGGACAGCTAAAGCCCCTCTGTGAAAGTTTTGCAACGTCAGTGTGCCTAAACTTTGACAGATTCGTTTGGGAAGGTTTTAGCTCTGATTTGAGTAATTCCAAAGGTATTTTATTAAATTGGGAACCTAAACTTCATAATGGAAAAGACAGTTCTAAAAAATGAGCTAAAACGAAGGAGAAACGAAAATACCATGAGCGAAGGGCAAAATAAAAATTTTTAAAAAGTGTAACTTTTTCCCACCTATATATATGATGCACCCTTCTTCTTCCTTCATGTTGAATGATCAAGTTCTGTCCAAAACTAGAGGAAAACCTAGGGAGAGTGGCACATAAGAGGAAGGCAAAGAGGAGGAGAAATCAAAGGCTTAAGGTATGAAAATTTAGTAGTTTTCATGCTCTTTCTCTTCTAAATCTCTTCTCCTTCATTCTCCTTTATTTCCTAAGATTATAATGAAGTATATGGATCTTGTTTAAAGGAGAAATTGAGGAAAATTTTCGGATTTGAAGAGAGGAGCTCAAAGAACAGAAGATTCAAGTAAGAAAAAGCAAGAAAACAAGGTAATTTCTCTTCTTATGGTTGCTACCTTTGGTTCCTCTCCTCCTGCATTTCGCCTAGCATGAGAAACCCTGAGGAGATTTGATTTTTAGGCAGATCCAAGGGTAAATCTAAGGAAAAAGGGTGTGAAGATTAATAATATGCAAAGAGAATTAACAAAAACCTATTAGATTTCAAGATGCAATTTCTAGGGTTTCAATTGCACCTTGTAAAATTTGATTTTGTATGATGATTCCTAGGCCTAATAATAGTTTAAATAAGCTCCTAATATCCCTAGAAGTCTCCTCATGTGCTTTTCACCTTAAGAAAACAAAGCAAAGTCCATGGGTGCCAAAACCTAGCATAGGTTCGGCCAAGGGAGGTTTTTATAGCTAGGGAGAGTTTTAAATTTTTCTAAGTCCATTCTTGAGTCATATATGATGAATCAAAATGAGGGGAGCCCTTGGGAAAAATTTAGAAACCATAGAAAGTGAGTTAGTACTTTATATTCCATATTATGATCTAAATAAGCAATATGTAGTTAGGTTCTTAGTTTTAATTGTGTGATGACTCCAAGAGGTTTAAGAGGAGTCAAGAATCATATTTGAAAGGAAAGAATGTAGCCTAAAATTTATTTAAGGGGGCACTACTTTATTAGGTGCAATTATGGAACCCTAATAAGGTTTATAGATCAAACTAGAGTTTAAGCAAGTGTATGGCCTTAGAATTAATTCCATGAACCTAACTGGCTTTCATAAATTGTGTTTAGGCCAAGGGAAATCATCCTCGCACTTTTGTGTGTGTGTGGCCGAAAATGGGAGCTTGCCTTCAAGGAAAAGTGTGTAATTGTATCCAAGGTAGCTCTCTCCACCTTCTCTCATGTATGGATGTGTGCTTAGCTTGTCTTGAATGTATGTATGTATATTTTTAAGCTATGAAAAGTGTTCCAGCATGAATTTAATTCTATGGTGCCATGATGTTACAATATGCTATTATATGATACTTTTTATGTGTACTTGGTTTGCTTAAGTGTAGTGAGGGCAATAACCCTTAGCCATGGTGAGGATGAGCTAAGAACCCTTGAAATTGGTTAAGACAAAGTAAAGAGTCTCCAAAAGTAGGATGGGCTCCCAAGAGCATGGTTGAGTCCAAGAATCTCTTAAAGAATGGGTGAGGCAAGTCCAATATCCACAAGAAATTAGGTGAGACCAATCCTCTTGCTTGCAAGCCTTTGTATGTTATGTATGACTTTCTTAAATGATGAAAATGGTTCTTGAATGTTTGCACATGTCAACATGATCATGTATGCATTTATGAGATTTGTTTACATCCATTATGTATGATTGAATAGGAGATGAGCTATTAGGCATTTTTGAATCTCATCCCATTCTCTCCAATGTTCTAACATGCTAGGTGGACCAAGAGAGCAAGGTGATGGAAGCCAACCACTTGAGAGATGAGAATATGACATTAAAATGTATGAAATTTGTTTCTTTAAGGCCATCAAGGTGGCAAATGTTGTCATCTATGGTTGTATATGACCTATTACCTCTTGAACATGTGTAATTATGTTAATAAGTGATGTATGAATGAGAGTTAAAGTTGTATATATGAATATACACATTTTGGTTATGTATTGGCAAGTTTTCATTATGGAAGTATGTGTATAATTGTATGTGGCATAGCCAAAATGAGAGGCATAGAGTTTGGGACCATTTGGGCAACTCACAAAAGTCTTAATTATGCTTTTAGACTTGCCCAAGAGGTGTCAAACCCCAAGAAAGCCATTTGGATATTTTGGTATCCCTTATGGAACCAAACTTGACCATAATAGAACCCTATGTCACTTTTTTTTTCCAAATGAGCTCTTCTTGATCTGAAATTTGGCATGTAATTAGAACTAGAAGCACCTCATTTGGAGGTCTAGAGAGGGAGATATAAATTTTTAAAGAATCTACCCAGTATCAGGAACTTCACCTGACCTCAGTTACTGTTTGATTGGATTTAGAGAATTGGACGTGTCTAAGTTGGTCTAGAGTTATTTTTTCCCTCTAGCTAACATCTATAGCTTTCCAAATTGATATCATTTGCATAGATTATATTTTTTTGGAATTAATTGGACATTTTCAAAGTTTGCTACAAAATTCTATGACAACACCAGTGGACAGCTTGACCTCTGGACCTTTTTAGATGTCAAAAGTCCTCTGTGATGGATATTATGATCTAGAAATAATTTTACTATGAAGTAGACATCCGTAGCTTTCTAGAATGACCAAGAATGCATGATTTTTATTTTTCTAGAATTAGTTATGATTTTTCAAAATTTGTGGCAGAAATGAGCCCAAACTGGTCAAAAATGAATATCCATATTTTATGCTTCATTTTGGGTTTCTTGAGGTGTGGGTCACTTTTGATGATGAAAATGAAGATTTAAATATGAGAATGTGTTGTATGAACTCACACAATCCATGTGACACCGAATGAAATTTTTATATACGACATAACACAAAGAAATGTATTATTTTAATGAATTTTCTTACTTCCCCTCATATAATGCACTATATGAGTATGCAAATGTGATAGAAATGAGCTAGAAATTATAGTGTTACAAAATGCATGCATGGACATATTGAAACATGTGAGCATTCAAGAAATATCCTTGGCATTTGAACAAGTCATGCATAGCATACATAGGCTTGCCAAGCAAGTGAACTAGCCTCACCCATTCACTTATGGATTTTAGGCTTGCCTCACCCATTTTCTCTAAGAGGTTTTGACTGAGCCTTACTCTTGGGAGTTAACTTCACTCTTGGGAGACTCTTTGCATTATCTCTACTAAGCTTAAGGGTTCTTGGCTTATCCTCACCATGACTAGAGGGTTCTTGCCTTCTCCACACTCAAGCAAACCAAAGTAAGCACATAAAATATCATCTTGCATGCATAAAACATCATCATGGTACCATGGAATAAAAGCTCATGCTAAAACACTTTTCATAGCTCAAAACATACATATGCACATTCATGGATGAGAGAAGGTGGAGAGAGCTACCTTGCTTGCATTTATACACTTTTTCCTTAAGCCTTGAGTTCTCTCCCTTGATTTCACACACCCAAGAAGGTGGAGATCCTTTTTTTAGGCTAAACACATCATATAGAAGCTAATTACACTCTTGAATCAAATTCTAAGGCCATACATTCACTAGAAAAGCTAGGTGACTCATAAGGCTCTTTTATGGTTCCATAATGCACTTAATGAAGCAACCTTAGGAAAATATCATCTTAGCTCTATTCTCTTTATCTATTCATGATTCTTGACTCCATTTAAACCTCTTGGAGTTATCACACAATCAATTCAATGAGCTTAGCTAGGTGTTGCTTATTTAAGCCATAATATAGAACATACAAGACCATCTCACTTTCTATGGTTTCTAAAATTTTCCCAAGGCTTCCTCTCATGCTCTCCCATCATACATGATGCAAAACTAAGCTTGGAAGGAATTAAAACACTCCTTAGGTGCATGAACTCTCCTTGGCCAAAGCTATACTTCCATATAGCACCAATGGAGTTTCTTTGTTTCCTTTGATGGGAGAATCATGTAGGAAGCTCTCTTGGTGTCTCAAGAGCCTATATGAACTCTTAAACATCATAAAATATGGCTAGGGTTCATGGTAGAGTTTAAGGTGCAATCAAAACCCTAGCTTCCCTATCTTGAAAACCAATGGCTTTTACTTGATTCTCTTTGCATATTCTAAATTCCCACACCTTAATTCATGTGATTCATTCTTAGTTTTTCCCAAAAACACTCTCCCCTTGGTTGGCTATAGGGAGGACGAATTGCACACAAGAAGGCTAAGAAAAGTGAAGCATGGAGACTTAGATTTTTACCTTGATTTCAAGCTTTCCTTAAATGCTTTCCCTTTTCTTTTAGCTCTCCTCTCCAAATCTAAATTTTCCACCTTTGTTCTGCCCTTCCATACAGACCTAAAAACATCATGAAATCCATGGAAATAAAGAGGAGAAGAAGGAAGAGCAACTTACAAGAGAAAAAGCTTGAATTTTCATAAATTTTCTTATCTTTTCCTTGCTTTTTCTCTCTTCAAAATCTCCTCTCCTTGTATGCCTAAGAGAGTTGGCTTCCTTCTCTATTTTTAGGGTAGAAACAACTCGTGGAATGAGGAGTTGCTGGAACGTGGATAAGAAGAACCTAAGAGTCACTTTATGTAACTTTTTACTTTTACATTTTAGTCCCTTTTCTTAGCTTTTTCATTTTAGGCTCATTTCAAATCCTTTTCAAAATCCATCTTTTCCATCATAATATTTAGGATTTCTAACTTATAAAATGCCTTTGGAACCACTCAAATTAGATGTAAAACTATTCTGAATCATTTGGTCAAAGTTTCGGTCAACTAACGGCCGAAATCGCTCACTGGAGGGATTTCAACCGTTTTAGGGGTTCCTATGCTTTTTAGGGCCTCTAAGAATCCCGAAAAGCTTAAATTTTCTATTTAAAAATCTCTCTTATGAGTTTTTAAAATTTTTCAGAAATTACAAAATTGCACTTACTTTCTTCAACAAATTTTCTGAGCTCTTTTGGCTCTAGTTTTTGGGCATCTTCAACCTCAAATCCTTATTTTCTAATATTTAAAATTTTATCCTAATTTTATTTGCCCCCAAATCTTTCTATTTTGGGGACCTCCTTTTATATCTAGCCCATTTCTGATGTTTACGGGGAAACCGAACATCGTGTTTCTCACATTTACAAAGGGACCATATGTTTTTAATGCTTAAATTTCCTTAAATATTTTTGTGAATTTTCTTGAATAATGTTTTCCATTATTTTTATAGATTTTCTTTGGGCAAATTAAATTGGAAATGGGAGGAATAAATCTTGTGCAGTAAAGGAAAAAGATGAAGGAGGTTTACATGGCAAGGGAGGTCATCACACACATATGCACTCTTCACTCTCACGTTGACTCATGGCTCCAACTCACTCACTCCATGCATACTTCCAGCTCATCCATTTACGCTGATTCATTTGATGCACACTCACACTTTCTCTTCCATTCACATGTACACTACAATCTCATAGATGCAAGCATGGGCTGGAGGCTCTTTTCTACATCATATATTCACATGAAATTGCATGTATTTATCTCACTCATAGCCATGGGCTCACACACCATAAAATAGCACTCTTCTCTCAAGTTCATCCATGTAGTTTCAAACACACACACTCACTTGCACTCCATGACTTTTCCACATAATCATATTCATCCATTAAAGGCAGTAGCTCATACATGTAAACATAGACACAGTTGGAAGGAGATCACATGGGAATGAGAGAGCAAGAACAAAGAAGAAGCTATGGGTTAGAAGAAAGGCACGTGAGGAATAAAAAATCGAGCTTGGGTTCTACGTGGAAAGGAGCTTGCATGGAGAAAACACGAAGAACAGCTACGAGTTCTAGCTAAAAAGCAATATGATTTTGGAGGCTTGAGTTAATGGTTTATAGGGAAGGAGGAACAAACTCACAGAGAGAACACACACTCAAGCAGAAATAGTAGAAAAGCCACAATTTAATGGGGAGAAAAGCAGTTAAAATGTGTAAAAGCTTTCATGGAAGAGACACAGGTCCAGTAGCTCATACCTAGAAGTCACACACATGCCACGGGTAAAGGAAGAAGAAGCTTGAAAGAAGGAAGAAGCCTCTATTTTAGAGAGTAGAATGAACATACAATCACGTTGATGTAGCACCTAGGTTGGAAAAGAATAGCTGCATAAAGCTTGGTAGTAAATAAAAGAGAAGGAACAAAACAGAGAACGCATAAAAGTCACAGGCTGGAGAGACTCAAACACACGAGTTTAGGAGGTCTAGAGCATGAGCAAAGGACATGGATTCAAAAAAGAAGGAAGAGCTGGGTAGACAAAGAAATAAACACTTAGGCATGGGTTTGCGGAAGCTCGAGGATAAAACATTGGTTCAGAACATGAAAAAGGAATAAAAGAGCACATAATGAAAAGGCTGAAGAATTAGGACATTCGGTACGAGTCCAGTTGGCTATTTGAAGAGAAGATGGAATGGAGGAAACACGTCAACAAGAAGAAGCTCTAGGATATGAGGAAAGATTAAAAAAAAAGTGTGATGAGAAATGAAGTGAAGCTGATGTGGAACTCATGTAAGGCAACAAGCTTATAAAATGAAATCTAAATAACATTTGATGTGGATTTGCACGAGTCTAAATTGCAGAGCAACACATGTGAAGAATAATCTGAAGCATGTGATTCATTAAGGGCAGAACACGTGAGGGACTCAAGGAAAAGAGCAAAGCACGTGAAATGATTTAATGAAGCATATGATAAGGTTGAAGGCTAGAGGCAGAACCATGAACCCATTCAATATGCATCATTCACGTTAAAAACACACCACACTCCATTCATCCTTTGTCCACTGCACAACATCGTAGCCTCTCATCCATTCTCCTCCATTAACCTCCATCTCCAATGAACCTTTTATTATCTTGTGACTAGCTTGGAAAAAGGCTTTTTGAGAAGCTTGAATCCATGGATTATAAACAGAATTTTGGCTAAGATTTTCCTAATTTCCTACACTTTTTCTTTTTCTTGTACATGCTTGGTAGAGATGTATTTGATTGGGAATTTGTGTAATTGTAATTAATGGCTGGTTAGACTTTTTGTTGAACAATTGATTGAATCAAGTGCTAAATTTTTCATTCTCTTCTAATTTTTCATATATGCAGTCAAGGTGTTTGATAAAATGCATGAATAAAATTTAGTACTTAATTGTCTAATTTGAGAATTTCTTAGAGTTTAATTGGTTAATGAAACATCTTAGGGTGATAATTCAAAGGCTAATTGGTTGATTAATCAATCAAATTCAAGTGTTCATTGTTCCTAAAGGCAAGAATTAATGATGCAGTGTGGGATTGAGGTCTCAATTCAATATTATCTTGTTAATTTCTTGAATCTTTAATGGTAATTCAAGATCATTTGCAATGAACACAATTAGAGACTCTTAGACCAGACTTAATCACAATTAAATTAGGATAAGGATAGTGGATATCATGGGACAAATCCAAAGCTAGTCACATGTCTATCATTCATTTATTAGTTCATGCATTTAAGTAGAAGTAGTTAGGAGTTTTAATAGGATTTCATTTTAATTAGTTTAAGTTAATCAAACCCCTTTTAGTTAGGTAACTTTTAGAGTCCTTTAACACTTAGAAAACCTAATTAAACATTGAATTCCATTTCCGAGGGAGATGGCCTAGGTTGTGCCACTAATTATATATTTTCTTAACCTAGTTTTATTTCAGGGGTTACGTGATGCAACCATCACTTAGTCAAAATATGGCGTCATTGCTAGGGAATTGGATTCTCAATTATTTGAAAAGGTTTTCTAGGTATTTAACCTCTGTTTTTGTTTGCTTTTTCCCCTCCTTTGAACTTGGACTTTGGACATTTCAGTTGCTTGGATTGATTATACTACTTGCTGGACATTTTGTTTGACGTGCCCAGAAAATTCTCAAACTTTGTTTCCCAAGGTTTTAGGGTGTACACCATTTTTTGGCCAAATTCCAATGTTTAAGGCACTTTTTCTGATTTTTTACTATTTTCTCGCATTTTTTAGGAATTTTTCAAATTTTCTAGATTTAATTTTTTTATTTTTTATGAGTTTATTTTGTGTGATTGACCTCTATTTTTTGATTTTTTTTTATTGTTAGTTTAAGTCTTACTTCATTGGATTTTTATTTTTGTAATTTAAAAGTAATATTAGTTGTAGTTTCTTAGTGATTTGTTTTGTGCTAAAATTGATTGTACTTCTCATATTATTTATTTTAAATGGATCTTATTATTCTAATCAAGGTGTCTATGATCCTTGTGCAAATGATAAGATTCTCCAGAAGATCAATGAAACTATATCAATGCTTCATGGCATTCTTGAGCAACGCAAACAAGCACAACAATGCCAACAATATCAACAAGTTCAACAGCCATGCTACCAACTGTACCATCATCATTATGAAGTTCACCCCAATTACTACCATCATTATGAGCCATACCACAACTTCCTTGTGCAAGAGCCAGAATATCACAATTAGAATTATCATGAGTAATGCATGCAACAAGAGGTCTAAAGGGAATCAAGTTGGGAAGAGAGGATGATGTAACAAATGAACGCTTATAATCTTCAACTCCAACAGGAAAATGAACAGTTGAATTTTCAAAATCAATAGATGATTGACAATGTAACACCATAATTTTGTAGCTTGTCTCATGCTATTATCATATCCATTACCATGCATTTCATAAAAGAGGCGAAAAAATGGCATTACAAAGTGAATAAATTTACATTGCGCTATGCCTAGATTCTTCCATTTGGAATCTTGTGGGCCATATGATCTCATACATCACATTCTCATATTTAATTACATGAATACAACTCATTTTCATCATCAAAAGTGGTCTACATCTCAAGGAACTCGAAGGGGAGTATGAAATATACATATATAATTTTGATCAGATTTGTCCTTATTTCTGTCATAAATTTGGAAAATCATAACTAATTCTAAAAAAATTGAAATCATAAATTTTTTGCCATTATAGAAAGATACACATGTCTACTTCATGATAAAAATATTTCTAAACCATAACATCTAACATGGAGGATGTTTGACATTCGAAAAGGTCCAGAGGTCAAGCTGTCCACTCGTGCTATCATAGAATTCTGTAGCAAATTTCAAAAATGTCCAATTAATTCCAAAAAAATCCAATCTATGTAAAGGATACCAATATGGAAAGATGTAGATGTTAAATAGATATGAAAAATAACTTCAGATCAGTTCAGGCATGTCCAGACCTCGAAACTTAATCAAATAGTAACTGAGGTAGGGTGGAGTTCTTGATATTGGACAGATTTTTTGAAAATTCATATCTCCCTCTATATACATCTAAATGAGATGCTTCTCATTGTCACAAGTCATTGGAAATGTCTAGTTTCTCTGTATAAAATTTTGTGGCAATTGGACATCATTTGGTCCCCGTGTGACAAATTTCATTTTTAGACCAGTATAAATAGTAACATGACCAAAACTAGAAAATTTCCCAACTTTAAAAATTTATCAAATATTCTCTAGACGTCAAAAAATTCTATTCTTTAGCTTCCCAAAAAAATCTCAACAAGCTCTAAATTTATGCCAAATCTCAGATCAAGAAGAGCTCATTTGGATAAAAAGTGACATAGGGTTCTATTATGGTCAATTTTGGCTTCAAATGGGATACCAAAATGTCCAAATGGCTTTCCTTGGGGTTTGGTACCTCTTGGGCAAGTCCAAAAGCATAATTAGGACTGTGTGAGCTACCTAAATGGTTCCAACCCTCATACATCTCATTTTATCCATCTCATCCACACATATGCATAATTCCCTAAACTAATTCAAGAAACTACATTGCCCATACATACTCAATTTGCACACTAGTGGTCACATAATACATTCTCTCATTTAAACATAACATATTATCATAATTACATATGTTCCAAAGGCCATAGACCATTTACAACAATAATTTACATCATTAGGCAACATTATGGCTTCAAAGAGCAAAAACCATACATATTGGTGTCAATCTCTTCTCTTCAAGGTGGTTGGCTTCCATTACCTTGTCCACTTAGTCCACCTAACATGTTAGATCATTGGAGAGGAGGGAATGAGATTCAAAGAATCCCAATAGCTTATCTCCCATTCAATCATACATAATGGATGCAAACAAGCCTTATAAATGCATGTATGGTCATGTTGATATGTGCAAACATTCAAGAAGCATTTTCATCATTTAAGAATGTCATATATAGCATACAAAGGCTTGCCAAGTAAGTGAATTGGCCTCACCCAATTTCTTGTGGATATTGGACTTGCCTCACCCATTCTTTAAGGAGCCCATCTTGCTTTTGGGAGACTCTTTGCTTTGTTTTAACCAATCTCAAGGGTTCTTGGCTCATCCTCACCATGGCTAAGGGTTCTTGGCATCACCACACTCAAGCAAACCCAAGCACACATCAAAAACATCATATCAGAGCATATTGTAACATCATGGCACCATGGAATTAAAGTCATGCTAGAACACTTTTCATGGCCTAAAAATATACATACATACATTCAAGATAAACTAAGCACACATCCATGCATGAGAGAAGGTGGAGAAAGCTACCTTATACACAATTACACACTTTTTCCTTTGAATTCAAGCTCCCCTTTTCTGACACACACACACAAAAGTGTGGGAAAGTTTTCTCTTGGCCTAAACACAACTTATGGAAGCTAATTAGGTTCATGGAATTAATTTTAAGGCCACACAACTTACTTAGACACTAACTTGCTCTATAAACCTCATATGGTTCCATAATTGCATCTAATGAAGCAACACCCCTCAAATAAATACTAGGCTTCATTCTTTCCTTTCAAATGTGATTCTTGACTCCTTTTAAGCCTCTTGGAGTCATCACACAATTAAAACTAAGAGCTTAACTACATGTTGCTTCTTTAGGCCATAATATGGAACCGAAAGCACCAACTCACTTTCTATGGGTTCTAAATTTTTTCCAAGCCCTCGCCTCATTTTCATTCATCATATATGAATCAAGAATGGGCTTAAACAAATTTAAAACTCTCCCTAACTATACAAACCCCTTTAGGCCGAGGCTATAGAGGAAATGGGGTTTCTTAGAGTTTGCTTTATTTTCTCAAGGGACGATGCATGTGGGGAGCTTCTTAGGGATCTTGGGAGCTCATTTAAACTCTTATTTAGGCCTAGAAATCATCATACAAAATCAGATTTTACAAGGTGCACTTGAAATCCTAGGTTTTGCACCTTGAAATTCCATGGCCTTTTTTGGAATTTCTTTGCATATTCTTACTCTCCTCCCTTAAACTCATGGAATTCACCCTTGGTTCCCCTCAAAATTCCAGCCCTCTAGCATCTACATACATGGGGCGAAATATGGAGAAGAAGGGGGGAGGAGTAGCTACCATGGGATGTAAGATTTACCTTATTTTCTTGCTTTTTCTCATTTGAATCTTGTGTTCTTTGAGCTACTCTCTTCAAATCTGAAATTTTCCATCAATTTCTCCTTTAAAATAGATCCATATACTTCATTATAATCATAGTAAATAAAGGAGAATGAAGGAGAAGAGGTTTGGAAGAGAGAGTATGAAAAACTACTAAATTTTCATATCTTAAGCCTTTGATTTCTCCTTCTCTTTGCCTGCCTCTTGTGCGCCACTCTCCTTAGGATTTTCCTCTAGTTTTGGGCAGAACTTGGTCATGCAAAATGAAGGGAGAAGAAGGGCGCATCATATATATAGGTGGGAGGAGGTTACACTTTTCAAAAATTTCCATTTTACCCTTTATTATTGGCATTTTCATTTCTCCTTCGTTTTAGCTCTTTTTTTAGAACCGTCTTTTCCATTATAAAATTTGGGCTTCAAATTTAGTAAAATGCCTTTGGAATCACTCATCAGAGCTAAAACCTTTTTGAACAAATTCATCAAAGTTTGGGTATACTGACATTGGAAAACGTCCTCCGGAGGGGTTTTAGCTGTCTCGAGGCTTTCCATGGTCTTTAGGGCCTCTAAGAAACCCCAAAGAACTAAAAACTTTCATTTAAAATTCCTTCTATGTGAATTCCAAAATTTGCTCAAAATTATGAAAATGCCATTACGTTTCGTAAGTTTTTCGTAAGAAATTATTTCTTCACTCTAGCTCTGTTTTTCTTTCCATCTGAGCTTAGGATTATCATTTTTAGGAGTCTATAATGCTTCCTAAATTTTGTGGGACCTTAACTATCTCATTTTGGGGGACTTCCTTTTGTATCCGGTGAATTTTGTTCTTTTACGAAGAAACTGTACATTACGTTTCTCACATTTTCTCTGGTTTTCAAAGAACCAGATGTTACAAACAACCTTATGAAGGATTCAGGAGTTCAAATGAATCAACCTACCTCAAGTGCTATTGAATTGAAAGAAGAGCAAATCAGAAGAGAATGTATAAAGAAAGAAGAATCTTAAACATCGGGTAATATGCTTCCATCTTCTAATACTTTACAATTTGTTGGAACTAACACTATTTTGCATGATAGCACTATGACCACTAATGTACATGATTGTGTTGATTCTAAATTACATGATGATGATATAGATGAAGAAATTATTGTTGAATCTCTTGATATGGTTAATTGTGGTAATGCATTAAACAAAATTGATACTTTATGTGATGTTAATAAATCCTTGTGTACTGATGTACTTGGTTTTTCTACCCTTAGCTATGACCATAATGATGAATTCATTTTTGAGCCAATTGATAATAATTCTATTGATTCTAGGGTAGTAGATAAGTGTAGGGGTGACTTGGCATGTAATGACATGATTGCTGAAATAGTAGATGTGGCATGTAATAATGACATGGATATTACAATTGTTGAACAACTTGTTGTAGATGATTCAAACTCTAATTTGAAATGCTTATGTAATGATATGCATACATGTCCTATATGTGTTGAGATTGATGAGTTTTTGAAGTCTAATAAGTTTATTGAATCCATAGAGTCCTTGGTTTGCACTAAAACTGTTGATAAGTCTAATTCTACTTATCATACTAGTGTTGATAAGAGCATACATAGAGATAGTGCTGATATTGAAAACCCTATTGATCCTTATGCTGTTATTGATACTATTGAGAGACTTAACCTTGTTGTTAATCATTATTTAGAATCTTGTGAGCATACTGATGTCTCTTTGGTTAGGGAAAATATTGTTTCTCTTGTTGAAAGTCCTAAATAGATTCATGAAGTTGGTGAAGTGGTACCCAACAAGCCACAGACTATCCTAGCTGAGATTAAGCAACTACCAGATGCCTTGAAGGACTCCAACTTAAAAGACTATAAGAAGTTGCAATTTAATCTTTTTGTAGATGCAATGACTCTTACTGATGAGAGTCCAGTAGATTTTATTCGCTTTAATAGATACTTAGAGAGTCTAGAGTCTAGTGTTTTTAAATTTTATTTTAAATTTTCTTTCTTTAGTTTTAAATCTCTTAAATTTGATTTTTCTTCTTTTATTACTTCTAAAAATACTAAATATGACTTTTTGAAACTACTGATGGTTGAGGAAGTCCATGAATCAACACTGCATGATCAATCAAAATGCTTTAAAGTAGTTAGACTTAAATTTATTGAATTGAAAAGTAATAAAGCTTTTTTAATTTTGGTTTTTGATACTTATGATTAGTTGGTCTCTGATAGAGTTTTTCTTAGTTTAGGATTTAGTTTTCTTTTTCTTTTTTGTATTACTGTTTTCTTTGTTTTTGTTTTGTAGGTAATAAAAGGTTGCTAACCAGCTGTATGGGAATCTGAGCCACCCTTGGAATCTCCATTTTCAACTTCATTTAGTTGTATACTTTCTTTCCACTCCCTTTATATTGTAATGCTTATCTATTAATTGGACCCTGTGCTACATTAAGGATAATGCAATATTTAAGTGTGGGGGGAAAGCCATTCCATTTCATCTTCTCTTTGTTTTGTTTAAAAAAAATTGAATTAATTTTTTTTTTTAGAAAATTTTGAAAAATACTGTGATTCTTTTAAATTTTTTTGTGAAAGTCGCAAGTTAAGATGATTATAGCTTGGACACTTTGATATGATAAGTGATGGATTTTATGTCTTGATTCAAATGAAGTGGTAATGAATTTGATTTCAATGAATTATTTGATAGCCATTAGCTGGTGAGGAATTGAGCCATATTTGCTCGATTCTAGTGTGTATTCATCTATCTTTGCTTTCACTCTAGAACTTATCTTGATTCTCTGTTGAGACTACATTTGCATTTGCGTGCATGAAAATGATAAGGCATTCCTTTCTTTTATAGCTAGTGAGCTAAAAGGCACACCTTACATGCATTTTATCCATTGTTTAGCCACTTTGGACTTGATTTTATTTTCTTGTTAGCTTATAGCTATTAAAAATGTTTTCCACATTGTTTTAAGATACCTTAGGGACTTTAAAGAGAATTACATCTAACTAGGAAGAGAGAATGTATGCTTTGTATCCATTTAGGACATTGATATTAAAAGTTAAGGAAGATGCTACAAAGGAAAGAAAATAAGAGATAGAAAAACAAAAGTAAAGCAATGAAAAAAAAAGGAAAAGTAATTGAAAATCAAAAGGAAAGTAGTGCTTGAATTTTGTTCACATTTACTATTGCTTGTTGGGAATAAGGCCTTGAATGCACATTCTTTCCTATCCTAGGTTTCCTATGATTGCTTTTAAAGTTCTAAGGTATCCATTTGTTGTTTGTTTTCCCCTTGTTCTTGTATATCCATTCATTTCATTCCCTAGCCCCATTACAACCCTGAATAAAGTCTTTTGATTGGTGTCCTGCATTTGACATGGGTGGTGGAGATTTAGAAGCGTGACAAGCTTATGGTAGTGAACTTTGATAGGTGGAACTCGAGTGAAACACATTCCCATAAACATTTGAGAGTTAAGAGTAAACACCAATCCATGTGAAAGGCTATGCATTATAATTCATTCTTTTCAAAAGAGATTGCCATGGAATTTGATTTCTTGATGCAAGTGAAGTTAACTTTGATTGTTGAAGTGTTGAAAAGTTTTAAACTTTCCTTAACTTGTGATTTTTACTTCTCTTTTTCATTTCTACTTTCCACTTGCCATTCCACTTGCTTTTTATTGGATCTTAAGTTTTGCCTTGGAGTGTAAAGGTTTAAGTGCGGGGGAATTTGATGAATGTTAGTTTTATATACATCAATCCTCCTAATTTTGGCACTTTAATAATTAAATATGGCTTAATGGATGTAATTAACGGGAATTTGATTTTAATTGGCCATTTTCTACATTTTAAGAATTAATTTTCAAATGATTGGTTTTCAATGCTTAAATTTCTTTAAATAATTTTGTGAATTTTCTTGAATAATGTTTTCCATTATTTTTGTAGATTTTCTTTGGGCAAATAGAATTGGAATGGGAGGAATAAATCATGTGCAGTAAAGGAAAAAGATGAAAGAGGTTTGCATGGCAAGGGAGGTTATCACACACATATGCACTCTTCACTCTCACGTTAACTCATGGCTCCAACTTACTCACTCTATGCATACTTGCAGCTCATCCATTCATGCTGATTCATTTGATGCACATATACACTTTCTCTTCCATTCACATGTACACTCCAATCTCACACATGCAAGCATCGGCTGGAGGCTCTTTTCTATGTCATATATTCACATGAAATTGCATGTATTTATTTCACTCACAGCCATGGGCTCACACACCATAATACAGCACTCTTCTCTTAAGTTCATCCACAAAGCTTAAAACACACACACTCACTTACACTCCACGACTTTTCTACGTAATCATATTCATGCACTAAAGGCAGTAGCTTATACATATAAACATAGACACAGTTGGAAGAAGATCACATGGGAATGAGTGAGCAAGAACAAAGAAGAAGCTACGAGTTAAAGGAGAGGCACATAAGGAATAAAAACTCAAGCTTGAGGTCTACGTGGAAAGGAGCTTGCATGGAGAAAACACAAAGAAAAGCTATGGGTTCTAGCTAAGAAGCAACATGATTTTGGAGGCTCAAGTTAATGGTTTACAGAGAAGGAGGAACAAACTCATCAAGAGAACACACACTCAAGTAGAAACAAAGGAAAAGCCACAATTTAGGTGGGAGAAAAGTAGCTATAATATGCAAAAGCTTTCGTGGAAGAGACATGGGTCCAGCAGCTCATACGTGGAAGTCACACACATACCACGAGTAAAGGAAGAAGAAGCTTGAAAGAAGGAAGAAACCTCTATTTTGGAGAGCAGAATGAACATATAATCATGTTGAGGCAGCATCTGGGTTGGAAGAGAATAGTTGTATGAAGCTTAGTAGTAAACAAAAGAGAAAGAGTAGAATAGAGCACGCATAAAAGGCATGGGCTAGAGAGACTCAAATACACAAGTTTAAGGGGTTTAGAGCATGAGAGAAGGACATGGATTCAAAGAAGAAGGAAGAGCTGAGTAAATGAAGAAACAAACAAGTAGGCACTAGTTTATGGAAGCTAGAGGATAAAACATGGGTTCAGAACATGAAAAAGGAATAAAAGAGCACGTGATGAAGAGGCTAAAGAATTAAGACATTTAGCATGAGTCCAACTGGCTATTTAAAGAGAAAATGGAATTGAGAAAACATGTCAACAACAAGAAGCTCCAAGACATGAGGAAAGATTAAAAAAAAAGCATGATGAGAAATAAAGTAAAGCTAACGTGGAACTCTTGTAAGGCAACAAGCTTATAAGGAGTAATCTAAATAACATTTGATGTGGATTTGCATGAGTCTGAATTGGAAAGTAGCATATATGAAGAATAAACTAAAGCATGTGAATCATTAAAGGGAAGAACACATGAGGGACTCTAGGAAATGAGCAAAGCACATGAAATGATTTAATAAAGCATGTGATAAGGCTAGAGGCTAGAGGCTAGAGGTAGAACCATGAACCTATTAAATACACATCATTCACGTTAAACACACCACACTCCATTCATCCTTCGTCCACTACACAATGCCGTAGCCTCTCATCCATTCTCCTCCATCAACCTCCATCTCTAATGAAGCGTTAATTCTCTTGAGACTAGCTTGGAAGAAAGCTCTTTGAAAAGCTTGAATCCATGGATTATAAACAGAATTTTGGCTAAGATTTTCCTAATTTCCTACACTTTTTCTTTTTCTTGTACATGCTTGGTTGAGATGTATTTGATTGAAAATTTGTGTAGTTATAATTAGTGGCTGGTTAGACACTAATTAGGATACTTTTTGTTGATTAATTGATTAAATCAAGTACTAATTTTTTCATTATCTTTTAATTTCCCATGTATGCAGTCAAGGTGTTTGATGAAATGCATGAATGAAATTGAGTGCTTAATTGTCTGATTTGAGAATTCCTTGGAGTTTAATTGGTTAATTAAACATTTTAGGGTGATAATTCAAAGGCTAATTGATCGTTTAATCAATCAAATTCAAGTGTTCATTATTCCTAAAGGCAAGAATTAAGGATGTAATTTGGGATTGAGGTTTTAATTCAATATTATCTTGTTAATTTCTTGAATCTTGAATGGTAATTCAAGATCATTTGCCATAAACACAATTAGAGACTCTTAGACCAAAATTAATCACAATTGAATTAGGATAAGGATAGTGGATATCAAGAGACAAATCTAAAGTTAGTCACAAGTCTATCATTCATTCATTAGTTCATGCATTTAGGTAGAAGTAGTTAGGAGTTTTAATAGGATTTCATGTTAATTAGTTTAAGTCAGTCAAACCCCCTTTAGTTAGGTAATTTTTAGAGTCCTTTAACACTTAGAAAACCCAATTAAACAATGAATTCCATTTCCAATAGAGATGACCTAGGTTGTGCCACTAACTATATATTTTCTCAACCTACTTTTATTTTGGGGGTTGCGCAACACGACCGTCACTTAGCCAAAATTCCTTTTTTATCTCCATGGATTCAAGCTTCTCTAAGGTAATTTTCTAAGCTAATCACAAGATAGAGATTTAATGCTTCATTTGAGGTGGAAGGATGGAAGAAAATGGAATGGAATGAAGAGATGTAGCTACAGCATAGATGGAGTGTGTGATGGTCTTTTTTTCAATGAATGGAATGACCTCTGGATCTTCTTTTTAGCTACTACACCCAGCCTCCTTTCATGTGCTCCTCTTTTTCTTTCTTTAATGATTCACATGCTTTCCTCTCTTTTCTTATGCTTCCCACGTCAATTTTCCACTCATTATGCTCAAACTTCCCACGTGAAAGTGTGCTTGTGAATTTCTTTAGTTATCACGTGATATCCTCTCTAAACTCCACCTCATGCTTCCTCATATGCTCTTTCCTCCCATTCCATGTCAAACCCATGCATGTGCATTTCTTTTAATTGCCACGTGAATTCCTTTTTACTACCTCACATCATAATTTGCATGTGTTCTTAATGTATGCTCCATCCATGAGCTTCAGCGCTTCTCCCCATGCTTCTACTTATATGCACATAAAACTCAAGCTTCTCATGTGCTTCATTAATTCTTTTTCATATGTAGCTAAAACTTCAATTTTACTTCAATCACATGTTCTATCCATCCCTTCACCATGAATGAATCACGTGTTCTTCTCCACGTGCTTCATTTGTTATATGTCATCATGCCTAAGTGAATGCTACATGGAGCTACTCTCCAAGTCAAAGCTAGAACTAGTGAACCCATGCTTGCTTTTCCTCCTTTTTGTGCTTCTTCTTCATTCTCAAACTTATGGTTTCTTCCACTAATGTTGTTTCTGCTACTGCCCATGGTTTTGTTCAGTTTGAAAGTCTTCCATTCCATCCTCTCAACTCAAGACCTCTTCCATCTGCTTTTTCTTTATTTTCTTTCAACAATCACGTGCTCTCCATACCTTTAAACCCGTGCTGAAGTTGTTGCATGGTTTGGTGTTCTTCATTTTTCCTTTAGGTTGAACTTCCTCTCCACGTCTTGAAATAGTACCATACTTCTATTATTCCTTTATCATGTTAGCTCCATAACTTCCTCTTCAAATTCAAATGTAGCTTCCTCTCTTCCTTAGCTCATTTGCATGAAGAGTGAAGTTGCTCTCTTCTTGTACCATGTTAGTGAGCTAAAGTTGTATAAGATAAGCTTGAACTCGAGCCCTGTATCTTTTCTTCACAAATGCTTCTCCTATGTCTTCTTCATTACTACTGCCCTCACATGTTGCCTCCTTCCTCAGAAAGAACAGAACTCGTGGCTTGCTCTCTTCATTCTTAGCTTATGTTCTATTCATGTAGCTTCTTCTTCAACTTAGCTCCTCCTTCTTCCTCTTAAGGCACATTCTACCCATACTCTTCCTCACGTAAATCATGTGTTATTCTCCTCTTTTTCCTTCATGTAGCTACTATTCACATGTTCTGCCTCATTCCCTTGCTGAATCCATGTGTTGTTATTTCATGTGTTCATGCATGTGTTGCTTCCTTTATCTCCAACTCGAGCCTCTCTTTCCTTCTACCCTTTCCCTACTTCTTCCTCCCACACACACATGTGAATTGCTGCATGAGTGTTGGTGAGACCCAAGAGAGGTAATGCTTATATGTATGCTAGCCCAATCCATGCATGAAATTGAGAAAGCCCAATTGGATCTACACACAAAGAATGGAAAAAATTAAGTAGGAACAATTTACAAAATTATTTAAAAAGAGATTTATGCATTAAAAATCTAAAATTTTGTAAATTATTTCTTAAAGTGCAAAGAATGGTTAACAAAATCAAATATATTCTAATTAAATCCATTAAACCTTATTTAATTATTAAAATGCTTAAATTAAGGAAAATAAAATATATAAGAATGGCCTTCATCAAATTACCTCCCACTTAAACCTCTGCACTCCGGGAAAAACAAAAATCAAAAGAAGGGCTAGTGCAACGACTAATGGAGAATGAAAATGAAAAAGAAATCATAAAAATCACATACTAAGGAATGATCAAAACTCTTCCACAATCTAAGATAACTTCACTTGCATCAAGAAATCAAATTCCATGGCAATTTCATTTGAAAAGAATGAGTCAAAAATGCATAGCCCTTCACATGGATTAGTGTTTACTCTCAAGTTTCTAGTGTTTAAGGGAATGTATTTCACTCAAACTTCACCTATCAAAGTTCACTACCATAGGCTTGTCTACTTTCTAAGTCTCCACCACCTATGCCAAATGTAATGAACAAATCAAGAGGACTTTATTCAGGGTTGTAATGGAGCTAGGGAAATGAAATGAATGGATATCCAAAAAAACAAGGAAAAATAAACAACAAATGGATACCTCAGAACCTCAAGAGCAATCAATGGAACTTATGATAGGAAAGAATGTGCATCTAGGCCTTATTTTCAACTAGTATAAGTGAATACAAGCTCAATTCAAAACACTTGTTTCTTTTGATTTTCAATTACTTTTCTTTCTTTTGAATTCATTTTTTCTTTTTCTTTTTGGCTTTTTTATCTCTTCTTTTCTTTGCATTTTTTTAGAACAAATTCCTCAAGTTTTACTATTAATGGGCTAAATTGATGTAAGACACACATTCGTCTATCTTGGTTGGATGGAATGCTTGTTGAAATCCATAAGGTATCTAAAAACAAGGTGGGATGCATTTTTTTTCTTTTTTAATGGCTATGGTTCAACAAGAAAACAAAACAAGGTCTAAAGTGGCTAAACAATGGATAAAGTGCATGTAGGGTTGGCTTTTTGGCTAACTAGCTACAAAAGAAAGGAATGCCTTATCACTTTCATGCATACAAATGCAAATGTGGTCTCAACAAAGAATTAAGACAAGTTTTAGAGTGAAAGCAAAGATAGGTGAATACACACTAGAAATGAATAGATACGACTCAAATTCTCACCAGTTAATGGCTATCAAATAATTAATTGAAATCAAATTTATTGCCACTTCACTTGAATTAAGACACAAGATCCATCACTTATCATGTCAAAATGAATTCAAGTTATGATCATCCCAACTTGCAACTTTCATAGAAAATTTTTAAAAAAAATTTTAAAAATTTTCAGTTTTTCAATTTTTTAACAAAATAAAGAGAAGATAGAAGATGAAATGCAAAGAGAAGATGAAATGGAATGGCTCTCCCCCCCACACTTAAATATTGCATTATCCTCAATGCCAGCACACAATCAAATTAAAAGATAAACAGCACAATATAAAGAGTAGAAAGGGAAAGTATATAACCAGATGAAGTTGAAAATGGAGATTTCAAGGGTAGCTTAGATTCCCATGTAGCTGGTTAGCAACTCATTACCTACAAAACAAATAGTAATGCAGAAAAGAAAAGAAAACTAAATCCTGAACTAAAAGAACTCTATTATAGACCAACTAATCATAAGTATCAAAAACCAAAATCAAAATAGCTTTATTCCGTTTCAATTCAACATATTTAAGTCTAACTACTTTAAAGTATCTTGACCAATCGAAAAGTGATGATTCATGGACTTCCTCAACCATCAGTAGTCTTGGAAAGTCATATTCAGCATATTCAAAAGCAGTAAAAGAAGGAAAATCAAATTTAGGACATTTAAAACTAAAGAAAGAAAAGTTGGAATCAATTTTATATACATCAAACATTAAATTCCCTAGATATCTATCATAACCAATAAAATCAATTAGACTCTCATCAGTAAGAGTCATTGCATCAATAGAAAGATTAAATTGCAACTTCTCATAGTCTTTTAAGTTCAAGGCATCTGAAAAGTTGCTTCTTCTCAGCTGGGAGAGTCTATGGCTTGTTGGGAACTACTTTACCAACTTCAAGGATATGTTCAAGACTCTCAGTAAAAGAAACAATATCTTCCCTGACCAAAGAGACATCAGTAGGCTCATAAGATTCTAAATAATGATCAACAGCAAAATCCAGTCTCTTACTAATGTCAACAATAGCACAAGAATCAATAGAATTTTCAATATCAGCACTATCTCTATATATGCTCTCATCAATACTAGTATGATCAGTAGAATTAGTCTTATCAATAGTTTCAGTGCAAAAAAAGGAATCTATGGATTCAACAGACTTATTAGACTTCAGGAACTCATCAATTTCAACATATACAGGACACATATGCATATCATCACATAAGCATTTCAAAGTAAAGTCTGATTCATCAACAACAAGTTGTTCAACAATTGTATCATCTATATCATCATTGCATGCTACATTCACTGTTTCATCAGTCATATCATCACGTGCTAGTGAGGAATCATGATGATCAGAATATGTGAGGAACTCACTAGTCTTAATGAAAGCATAAATCAAGGAGCATCTATCACATATAGTGGATCTAGCACACACAATCAAGAGATGCATCATCAATGAGCTTATCAACCAATCCCACACTAGGAATAGAATGATCATCACATTCTAAATTACCCCCACACTTATCTACTATCCTAGACTCAATAGAATCATCATTAATAGGTTTAGAAATGAAATCATCACTGTGGTCACAGCTTAATGTAGAAATATCAAGTGCATCAGTGCATAAGGACTCATGAACATCACAAAAGTATCAGTTTTGCTCAATGCATTACCACAATCAATCAAATAAGGAGATTCAACAATAATTTCCTCATCTACATCATCATCAAGTAATTAAGGATCAACAACATCATGTGCATTAGTAATCATAGTGCTATCATGCAAACTAGAGTCAGTTCTAACAAAATACAAAGTATTAAAAGATGGAAGGATATTACCCAGTGAATAGGATTCTTCTTCCTCTAAACATTCTCTTCTAAATTGTTCCTCATTCAATTCAGTAGCACTTAAAGTTGGTTGATTCATTTGAACTCTTGAATCCTTCATGAGGTTGTCAATCATCTATTGATTTTGAAGATGCAACCATTCATTTTCCTATTGGAGTTGAAGATTATAAGCTTCTAGTTGTTGCATCATTCTCTCTTCCTAACTTGGTTCCCAATTAGGCTCTTGTTAAATATACTCCTTATGGTATTTGTAAGGATGATATTCTGGCTCTTGCATATGGAAGTTGTGGTATGGCTCATAATGATGGTGGTAATTGAGGTGAACTTTATATGGATGGTAGTATGGTTGGTAGCATGATGGTTGAACTTGTTGATATTGTTGTGCTTGTCTTTGTCACTCAAGAAGGCCATTAAGCATTGATATAACTTCATCCATCTTTCATACAATCCTATCATTTGCACAAAAATCATAGACACCTTGATTATACACATAATATGGATCCATTTAATATAAAGAAAATGAGAAGTACAATTAATTTAAGCATAAGAGAAATCACTAACATACTATAACTAAAATTAACTTTAAATCAAGAAAATTAAATTCGAATGAAGCTAAAAACTAGGGAGAATTATAATAAAGAACCAAAAAGTGAAGAAATTTATTCTAAAGTACTTATTACTACTTGTTTTAGGATGATTACCATTGAGTTTAGCCACAATCAGTTGAACCTAGTGGTAAAGGTCCTTAAGAATAAATTTCCTCACTTCTTGGTCCTTAAACGTAATGTTCCCTAAAAATTGTCTAACAATAAAAAACACTCAAACAAAAGGTTAATCACACAAAATAAACTCACAAAAAATAAAGAAATTAAATCCAGAAAAATTGAAAAATTCCTAAAAAAAGCGAAATAATACTAAAAAATTAAAAAAGTACCTTAAATGTTAGAATTTGGCAAAAAATGGTGTACCTAATAGCTATTTGTTTTGCTCAAAACAACCAAAAACCTTGGAAAACAAAGTTTGAGAATTTTCTGGATACATTAAACAAAAATTCCAGCAAGTAAGATAGTTGTCACATAACACAGAAATGTCCAAAATCCAAGCTTAAAACAAAGCAAAAATAAAACTAAAACAGAGCTAAAATAGAGTAAAAACACTTAGAAATCCTTTTCAAACAATTGAGAATCCAATTACCTGGCAACGGTGCCAAATTTTGATGGGTTGTGTCACGCAACCTCTAAATAAACTAGGTTGAAAAATATATAGCTAATGGTGCAACCTAGATCGTCTCCCTAAGAAATGGAATTCAATGTTCAATTGAGTTTTCTAAGTGTAAAAGAACTCTACAAATTACCTAATTAAAAAGGGGATTTTGTCTAAATTTAACTAACTAAAATGAAATTGAAATAAAGTTCCTAATTTCTACCTAATTACATGAATTATAGGGTGAATGATAGATAGATGACTAGCTTTGGATTTGTCCCTTGGTATCCACTATCCTTATCCTAATTCAATTATCATTAGTTCTAGTTTAAAAGTCCTTAATTCTATTTATAATAATGTATCTTGAGTTACCACATAAGAATCAAGAGATTAACAATCTAATGTTAAATTGAAACCTTAATCCCTTACTAAATCATTAATTCTTACCTTTAGGATCAATAAACACTAAATTTGATTGATTATTGGATCAATTAGCCTTTAAATTATTACCTTAAGATGTTTAATTAACTAATTAAATTCCAAGGAATCCTCAAATTAGATAATTAAGCACTCAATTTCATTTATGCATTTTATCAAACACCTTGACTGCATACATGAAAAATTAGAAGAAAATGAAAAATTTAGCACTTGATTTAATCAATTAATCACTCAAAAAATACCCTAATTAGTGTCTAACCAGCCACTAATTTCAAATAACAAAAATTCCCAATCCAATACAACCTTAACCAAGATAATACAAGAAAGGGGAAAATGCTAGAAAAAGAGAAAATCGTAGCCAAAATTCCTTTGTTATCTCTATGGATTCAAGCTTCTCCATGGTCCTTTTCCAAGCTAATCACAAGATGGAGAATTAATGTTTCATTTGAGGTGGAAGGATGGAAGAAAATGGAATGGAATGAAGAGACGTAGTTACGACGTGGATGTAGTGTGTGATAATCTTTTTTTCGATGAATGGAATGGTCTCTGGATCCTCTTTTTAGCTACAACCCCCCAACCTCCTCTCATGTGCTCTTCTTCTTTTTTCAATGATTCACATGCTTTCCTCTCTTTCCTTGTGCTTCCCATATCAATTTTCCTCTCACTCTGCTAAAACTTCCCACGTGAAAGTTTGCATGTGAATTTCTTTAGTTATCACGTGATATCCTCTCTAAACTCCAACTTATGCTTCCTCATGTGCTCTTTCCTCCTATTCCACATCAAACCCATGCATGTGCATTTCTTTTAATTGCCATGTGAATTCCTTTCTGCTACCTTACATCATGCTCTGCATGTGTTCTTAATGCATGCTCCATCCATATGCTTCAACATTTCTCCCCATGCTTCTGCTCATATGCACATAAAACTCAATCTTCTGACGTGCTTCATTAATTCTTTTTCATGTGCAACCAGAGCTTTAGTTTTATTTCAATCATGTGTTCTATCCAGCCCTTTTCCACGAATGAATCATGTGTTCCTCTCCACATGCTTCATTTGTTATGTGCCATCATGCCTAAGTGAATGCTACCTGGAGCTACACTCCACGTCAAAGCCATAACAGCTGAAACCATGCTTGCTTCTCCTCTGTTTTATGCTTCTTCTTCATTCTCAAAACCCGTGGTTTCTTCCACTAATGTTGTTTTTGCTGCTGCTCGTGGTTCTACTCATGTTGAAAGTCTTCCATTCCATCCTCTCCACTCGAGACCTCTTCCATCTACTTCTTCTTTATTTTCTTTTAACAATCACGTGCTATCTATACCTTTAAACCTATGCTGATCCCTTACTGAAGCTGTTGTATGGTTTGGTGTTCTTCATTTTTACTTCAGCCTGAACTTCCTCTCCACGTCTTCAAATAGTACCATGCTTCTATTATTCCTTTCTCACGTTAGCTCCACAGCTTCCTCTTCGAATCCAGATGTAGCTTCCTCTCTTCCTTAGCTCGTTTATATGAAGAGCGAAGTTGCTCTCCTCTTGAACCATGTTAGCAAGTTGAAGCTACATAAGATAAGCTTCATAGATGCTTCTCCCATGTCTTCTTCATTACTACAGCCCTTACATGTTGCTTCCTTCCTTAAAAAGAATAGAACCTATGGCTTGCTCTCTTCATTCTTAGCTTGTGTTTTGCTTGTATAGCTTCTTCTTCAACTCAGCTCCTTCTTCTTCTTCTCAAAGCACATTCTGCCCATACTCTTCCTCATGTAAATCACGTGTTATTCTCCTCTCTTTCCTTCATGCAGCTATTGTTCACATGTTTTGCCTCATTCCCTTTTGAATCCATATGTTGTTCTTTCATGTGTTCATGCATGTGTTGCTTCCTTAGTCTCCAACTTGAGCCTCTCTTTCCATATACCTTGTCCCTGTTTCTTCCTCCCACACACACATGTGAGTTGCTACATGAGTGTTGGTGAGACCCTAAAGAGGCAATGCTTATGTGTATGCTAGCCCAATCCATGCATGAAATTGAGAAAGCCCAATTGGATTTACATATAAAGAATGGAAACAATTAAGTAGGAACAATTTACAAAATTATTTAAAAAGAGACTTAAGCATTAAAAATCTAAAATTTTCTAAATTATTTCTTAAAGTGCAAAGAATGGTTAATAAAATCAAATATATTCTAATTAAATCCATTAAACCTTATTTAATTATTCAAATGCCTAAATTATAGAAAATAAAATATATAAGAATGGCCTTCATCAACAGGACACCGAATGAAAAATTTATCTGTTATGCAATGCAAATTTATTCATTATTTTTAATGCCATTTTTTTGTTTCCTTGTGAGATGCATAGCATAAGGCATGGAAATAGCATGAGGCAAGCTAGAAATTTATTGTGTTACATTTATTGGTATCAAAGCAAAGGTTCAGGCTCTTGATGTGGGTTGTAGCTTATGTTTATGAGTTGCCTAGATGTATATGAGCTTGTTGTGGATAAATTGAATGTATGATGGTTGTGAAAGTGTTCCCTTAGATGTTAAAGTTTGTTATAATGTTTCAGAGCCATGGTGAACACTAAGAGAGGTTGGCCCTCTAGAGAGGCTCATGCAGATGATAGAGTCAAGCCTCGCGATCCAGTAGCTAGAGCCTTACAGGCTATTATGGTTCGCCTAGATTAATAGCAGGCCATGATTACATAGTTACAAGAATGACTTGCTAAGAGAGATAGTCAGGGCCCTACACCTCCTCCTTCATAGCCACCACAGCATTCAGATTGTCTCAAGCATTCAGAGGTGACTCATCCAGATCCATAGCCACACATATAGATGGTTGCCCCTATTCCACCAACTCAGACACCTTTAGCCTAGGAGCAGCCCTCTACCAGATAGATTATCACCCAGTTCAGAAAAATTTGAGCCTCCCACCTTTAATGGTGATAAGAACATAGAGAAAATCGAGGCCTAGATTATGCAGTTAGAGAAGATTTTTCGAGTGGAGTGCACGTCTGAGCAGAAAGCCACTATGGCTATTTTTCAAATAAGGAGAGAAGCAAATTATTGGTGGAGGGGCACTGAGCCTATCTTGAAGGCGAGGAACCTTCTGATTTCATGGGAGGCATTTCTACAAGCTTTTTATGAGAGGTACTTCCCCAACTTAGTCAAAGATGAGAAGGAGTCAGAGTTTGTACTCCTGAGATAGACAAAGGAGATGTCCATGGACCAGTATGTAGCCAAATTTGTAGAGCTCTCTAAATATTCTTCCTATTTATAGAGGTATAACGATGAGTGTTAGAGAGCAGACAAGGTAGAGAAAGGTTTACTTCCAAAGATCAGAGATAGGGTAGTTCCACAGAGACTTAGGAACTTTAATACCTTAGTTGAGATATGCAGAGTGACAGAAACAAACCTTAAAACTATGCAACCTACCTCCAATGCCAGACCACCCCTCCCTAAGCCCAAGAGACCTAGAGAGGAAACTTAGGTGACAGCTACGAGTAAGAGAGGTGGAAGGAGCCAATGGAACAGATGAGGCAAGAGAAAGAGAACTCAATCCAGCAAGGATAGTTTTGCACCTACAGTATGTCCCCAGTGTGGCAAGAACCATGGAACTAGACCATGTTATATAGGGCAAAATGTGTGTTATAAATGTGGTAGGCCAGGGCACATAGCCAAGGACTGCACACAAGCTCTTCAGCAGTTCATACAGCAGAGGGAGATGGCTCCTACTCCTAAACCTCAAACCTAGGGTAGAGTCTAGCCAGTCCCCTAGTCTGATCTAAGGTACTATTAGAATAAATGATTTTTCTGTGACTATATTATTTGATTCAGGTGCTAGCTATTCTTTCATATCATATGACTATGCTAGGAGGTTGGGTCTAAGTATGCATACATTACCCTATAATTTGCATATATCTACCCCCACAAGAAACAGAGCCAAAACCTCTCATACTTGCTTAAGGTGTATAGTCTAATTTAATTATTGTCATACCACACTTGATTTGATTGCTCTTTGTTGATTTTGATTTAATCATTGGCATGAATTGGATGTTTGCTAATAATGTTACACTAGATTACAGCCACATATGTATTACTTCACCTAAGTGTGAGACCATACCTAGTATGAGGACTGAGTTATCTATTCTGACTACCTCTCGGGTTGAAAGGTCTCTAGGGCATGGTTGTCAGGGATATTTAGTTTTCTTTTTAGTTCAGGCTAAGGTAGAAGAGGGTATAGAGAAAATCCTAATAGTGAGAGAGTTCCCAGAGGTATTTTCTAAAGAGATTAGCAGACTACCCTAGAGAGAGAGAAGTCAAGTTTCCTATAGACATTGTACCTAAGGCAAGTCCAGTGTCTAAGGCCCCTTATAGGATGGCTCCTATCGAGCTAGGTGAGCTTAAAAAATAGATGGAAAAGCTTTTAGAGAAGGGTTTTATTAGACCCTGTGTCTCACCATGGGGAGCTCCAGTCTTATTCATAAAAAAGAAAGATAAGAGCCTTAGACTGTGTATAGACTATAGGGAACTCTATAAGATAACTATTAAGAATAAGTAACCTCTCCATCATATAGACAACCTCCTAGATTAGTTAGTAAGAGCATCTGTATTTTCTAAGATAAACCTCAGGTCGGGATATCACCAGCTTAGAATAAAGGCTGAGGATATTCCTAAGACAGTATTTTGAACTAGATACGGGCATTATGAATTTTTAGTTATGCCCTTCAGGTAGATGAATGCACCTGCAATGTTCATGGATTACATGAACAGAGTATTCAAGCCATACTTATACAAATTTGTAGTTGTCTTCATAGATGACATTTTCATCTATTCCAAAAGTAGAGAAGAACATGAACAGCATCTGAGATTAGCCTTGGAAACCTTGAGAAAGAAATAGTTATATGTTAAACTTAGTAAACATGACAAAGATAAGAAGCTTCCTAGGTTTAGCAGATTATTATAGGAGGTTCATTCAAGGCTTTTCTCAGATAGCGATGCCACTGACTAGGCCAACTAGAAAGACTGTCCCATTTGTGTGGGATGAGAAGTGTAACACCATAAGTCTAACTCATCTCATGCCTTTGAATAGTATAATTATCATGAAACATACACATAATTCTAATAGAGGAAGCATGAAAATTTATATTTTTATTTGCAAGTCATCATATCCAAAAACCCATTCGATGTCACGTGGACCGGGTAAACTCATACTATGCCCCCTCATATTTAATTTCATTATTACAACTCATTTGTATCACAAAAACCCACCTACAACTCTTGGAAATCGAAAGGAGCTATGGGAAATGGGTATTCATTCTCGGACAGCACTGGCCTTAATTCTGGGCAAGCTTCGGAAAATCATAAATAAATCTAGAAAAATTTAAATCATGCAATCTTGGTTATTTTGGAAACCTTAGGATGTCTAATTCACACTAAAAATATGCCAGGTCAGAAAATTCATCACAGAGGACGTTTGACATCTAAAAAGGTCCAGAGGTCGCTGCTGCCTGGGCTGCTGTTTCAGATTACTGATACAAATTTCTAAAATTCATAACTAATTATATAAAAATATAAATCACACAAATTTGGTCATTATGGAAAGCTAAAAATCTTAAATTTATACTAAAAATAATTCCAGAATGAAACAAATACGTTTAGTCAGCTGGACCCTATGGAATAATAACCAGACTCATGGGGCGCTACTGATGCTGACAGTTAACTTCAAACATGTATAACTCACTGCTCAGACCTCCAAATGAGGTGATCTCTGTGGAAACAGAAAGCTTATTACCTCTAGTTTATGCATGTAAAATTCCATAAGCATTGGAGACCATTTGACCATCGGGTGACACAGAATTCAAAACTGCCAGTATGAACAGTACCCATACCAGAATCCATGAAAAATCCCAACTTTGAAAATTCATCAAATATTCTATAGGTCTCCTAAAATTATGATCTTTAGCTTCCCAAAAAGATCTTAATGAGACCTAATTTCATGCCAAGTTTCAGGGCAAGACTAACTCATTTGGCCAAAAAATGGCATAGGGTTCCATTATAGTCAATTTTGGCTCCATATTGGGTACCAAAATTGCCAAATGGATTCCCCTTGGTATTGGCACCTTTTGGGCAAGTTTAAAAGAATATTTTAGACTTGTGTGAGCTATCCAAATAGTCCCAAATCTCATGCATCTCATTTTGGCCATTCATCCACATTTATACACATTTGCATCAAACTTCCAATTTGCATAACTTGGCATTACATACCCAAATTTATTTCTAAAGTTCATACATCATATCCATACATGTATAAATCACATAATATCATATTTACATGTTTCTCAAGGGTCATGTGCCATTTACAATAATCATATACATCATTATGGCTCAAAAAGGGTAAAAGCTAGACATATGAATGTCAATATCTCTTCTTCAATGTTATTGGCTCCCATTAGCATATCCACTTGGTTCACCTAGCATGTTAGATCATTGGAGAGGAGGGGATGAGATTCAAAGAATCCCAATAGCTCATCTCCCATTCCATCACACATAATATGTGCAAGCAAGTTTCATATATACATGCATGGAGAAAGTAGAAATCATAGGCATTTTAAAGCAACTTTGGCATGTGAATCAATCATGCAAGACATTCAAGAGCTCACTAAGTGTTTGGATTGGCCTCACACTTCTCCTCATGGATTTTGGACTTGCCTCACCTATTCTTTAAGCACTTTAGACTCAACCATACTCTTGGGAGCCCACTTTGTGTTTGGGAGACTCTTTACTTTGTCTCAACCAAGCTCAAGGGTTCTTGGCTCATCCTCACCAAAGGGAAGAGTTCTTGGCCTTTCCACACTTAAGCAAACTCACACAAACATCATGTAATCATTTGAAAACATAACATAGCATCAAGCATCATGGCATATAAAGGCATGCTAGCATACTTTTCTTAGCTTGAAAATACACATACACACATTCTAAAACAAGCTAAACACACATCCATGCATGAGAGAAGGTGGAGAGAGCTACCTTGCATAATTTCACACACTTTTTCCTTAGCTTTCAAGCCTCCTCTTTTAGTCACACACCCACAAGTTGGTGGAAATAGTGTCTCTTGGCCTAGACACAAATTATGGGAGCCAATTAAGTTCATGAAACAATGTCTAGGGCTATGCAACTTGCTTAAACCCTAGATTACTCTATAACCTCCATTATGGTCCATATTGGCACCTAATGAAGCAACACCCCTCAAATGATTTCTAGGCGTCATTCTTTATTCTCAAATATGATTCTTGACTCCTTTTAAACCTCTTGGAGTCATCATATCATTAAAACAAAGGGCCTAACATCATGTTACTTCCTTAGGTCACAATATGGAACGTAAAGCACCAACTCATTCTCTAAGCTTCCTAAATTTTTTCCAAGGTTTCCCCCCACATTCATTCATCATATGTGACTCAAAAATGGGCTTGAAACAATTTAAAACTTTCCCTAACTATGCCATCCCTACTTGGCCGAAACTTAGAGCATAAATGGGATTTCATGGCTTCTTGATTTTTCCTTGATGGGAGAATCATTTAGGGAGGTTGTTAAGAGTTGTAAGAGGTCAAGGAAACACTTAAATAGCCAAGAGAACTCATAGATTAAATCAGTTTTTACCATCCCCTTAAATGCTCTACACTTTTCTAACTTTTAGGTTCATGACTTTCCATGGGGTTTTGTTCATTTTCATGGAGGAAGAGGCATATGGGGGGCCTCTTAGGGATCTTAGGAACTCAAGCAAACACTCATCTAAGCTAGGGAATTTATGGATCAAAACAGATTTCACAATGTCTCCATGAATCCCTCACTTTTCTATCTTGTGTTTTCATGCTTCTTTCTTTGATTTCTTTGCACCTACTTACTTCTCACACTCCAAAATCTATGAATCTCCCTTGCTAGGACCAGAATTCATCTCCCTTTGATTGGGCTCTATATGGGATGAAATTATCACAAGGAGGAGAAGGGAAGAAGAAGCATGGAAGACAACAAGTTACCTTGATTTCCTAGCTTTTCTCAAGTGCTCTCTTCCTTGCTTCAACTCTCTTCTTGAATTTTGAAATTTACCGCTCTGTTCTGGGCTCAAAACAGAACCAAACACCTCACTAAATCCATAGGAAGAGAGGAGGAAAGGAGGGGAAGAAGTTTTCTAAAGGGAAGAGCAAAAGTTTCCATGAATTCATACCTTTCTCTTAGCTTTTCTTCTTCCCTTGAGCTTGCTCTTATGCGCCACTCTCTCTCTCTCTATTTTCTGGGTAGAAGCAGAGCATTTTATTCAGAGGAGCTGCTGGAACGTGGATAAGAAGGAGCTAAAAGTCACTTTATGCAACTTTTTACTTTTGCATTTTAGTCCCTTTTCTTGGCATTTCATTTTGGACTCATATCAACTCCTTTTTGAAATCCATATTTTCCATCATATTCCTTAGGCTCTTATTCATAAGAATTGCCTTTGGAATCACTTAAAAAGGATCTGAAACCATTCCGAATTATTCGGTCAAAGTTTTGGTCAACCTTTGCCGAAATCGCTCATCGGAGGGGTTTCAACTGTTCTAGGGGTTCCCATGGTTTTTAGGGCCTCTGAGAACCCCAAAAGGCTCAAATTTTCTATTTAAAAAGCTCTCCTGTGAGTTTTCAAAAATTTTCAAAAATTAAAAAAATACCCCTACTTTCTTCGGCAAATTTTCTGAGCTCTTTTGGCTCTGGTTTTTGGGCATCTCAAACCTCAAATCCTCATTTTCTAATATTTAAAATTTTATCATAATTTTAGTTGGCCCCAATTCCTTCTATTTTGAGGACTTCCTTTTATATTTGACCCATTTCTGACGTTTACGGAGAAACCGAACATTGCGTTTCTCACGTTTACAGAGGGACTGAATGTTACAAGAAGTATAAGAAGCGTTTTCAGGAGTTGAAGCACAAGTTAACCACGACCCCAGTTTTAATACTCCCTGACCCTATAAAGACTTTTGTAGTCTATAGTGATGCCTCTAAGAAAGGGTTAGGATGTGTGCTTATGCAGAAAGGCAAAGTGGTAGCTTATACTCTTAGACAATTAAAACTTCATAAAAAAAATTACCCCACACACCACTTAGAGCTAGCTGTAATGGTATTTGCTTTGAAAATATGGAGACATTACTTATATGGGGCAGCCATAGAAATTTACAGTGACCACAAAAGTCTTAATTTGAACAAAAAGAATTGAATATGAGATAGCGGAGATGGTTAGAATTTTTGAAAAATTATGATTTCACATTAAAATACCATCCTAGTAAAGCTAATGTGGTAGCTGATGCCCTAAGTAGAAAATTCATACACATGGCTTGTATGATAATTAGAGAGCAAGAATTGATTAAGAGATTCAAAGATATGAGTCTCTCATGTGAGGTGCATTCAGGAAAGCTATTAATGAATGAAACCTGAATAGAAAATGACATAAGGGATCAAATAAGAAAGGCTCAGTAGACAAATGACCATGTAAGTAAGATTAGATCTTAGATAGCCCAGGGTAGCATTCAAGAGTTCAATCTTTCTGAGGATGATATAGTAAGATATAGGTATAGACTATATATGCCTAGAAATATAAAAATCAGAGAGAGAATATTAGATGAGGCATATAAGAGCAAGTACAACATTAATCCAGCTAATAATAAGATGTACCATGATTTAAAGAAAATGTTCTAGCGGCTTGGAATGAAAGAAAACATAGCAGAGTATGTTCCCCGATGTTTAGTATATCAGAGAGTTAAGATGGAGCATAAGAAACTAGCTGGGCTACTGTAGCCCCTAGATATTCCGGAATGAAAATAGTATAGTATAGCAATGGATTTTGTCATAGGTTTACCTAAGACATCATCAGGGCATGATGTAATATGGGTAGTGGTAGATAGATTAACAAAGTTAGCGCACTTCTTAGCAATGAAAGCCACTTAGACCCTAGATAAGTTAGCCTAATTGTACATCTGAGGGATAGTTAAATTACATGGTATACTTAAGAGCATAGTATCAGATAGAGATCTCAGGTTCACTTCGAATTTATGGAGATCATTACAGGATGCTCTAGGTACCAGGCTTAGATTTAGCATAGCCTATCACCTACAGACAGATGGACAAATGGAGAGAACCATCCAAACCCTAGAAGACATGTTGAGGGCATGTGTCTTAGAGATGAAAAAAAACTGGGATATATACTTGCTTTTAGCAGAGTTTGCCTATAATAACAGCTATCATGCAAGCATATAGATGGCACTGTATAAGGCATTGTATAAGAGGAAGTGTAGGTCTCCGATGTATTAGTTTGAGTTAGGAGAGCGGAGCCTGATAGGCCCAGAACTAGTGGACCAAACTTCTAGACAAATTGAAATCATAAGAAAGAAACTCCTGACGGCTCATAGTAGATAGAAAAGTTATACAGATAGATGTAGACAACCATTAGAGTTTGAGGTTGAAGACCATGTCTTCATTAGAGTGTCTCTAGTCACAGGGATAGGTTGGTCCATAAAGTGTAAAAAGCTCAATCCAAAGTACATAGGTCCATTCTAGATTCTTGATAAAGTAGGACCTGTAGCTTACAGATTTGCCCTTCCCCTAAACCTGAGCTAAGTATATAATGTATTCCATGTCTCACAGCTTAAAAAGTACTAGCCTGACCCCTCACATATCATAAAGTACGAGAATGTGCAGTTACAGGAGGTCTATCATATATTATATTACCAGATCAGATTATGGACGCTAGATTCAAACAGTTACAGAATAAGACAATACCGCTGGTGAAAGTGGTTTAGAAGGGGTTATCTCTAAAAAAAGTTACTGGGAGCTAGAGGAAAGGATGAGAAAGAAGTATCCAGAGCTCTTTTTATAAGGTATGTTATTTCAATTTTGAGGATGAAATTTTTTAAAGGGGGAGAATTGTAATGTACGATTTTCATCAAATGACAGAAACGAATGTGTTTTCAAAGCAAATCCCTCAAAATGAATTAGTTAAGGTCCTAAAAAATTTAAGCAGCATTCTAGTCTCCTAAAAATGAAAATCCCAAGCTCAGATGGAAAGAAAAATAGAGCTAAAATAAAGAAACGAAATTGAACGAAAGGTTGATGAAACATAATGGCATTTTTGTAATTTTTGGCAAATTTTAGAATTCATACAAGAGGGTTTTCTAAATGAAATGTTTCAGTTCTTCTAGGTTCTTAGAGGCCCTGAAAACCATAAGAAGCCCTGGGACAATTAAAACTCCTCCAGTAGATGTTTTCTTATGTCAATTGACCCGAACTTTGATAGATTCGTTCAGGAAGGTTTTAGCTCTGATTTGAGTGATTCCAAAGGCATTTTATTAAATTGGGAATCTAAATTTCATAAAGAAAAAGATGATTCTTAAAAAAGAGCTAAAATGAACTAGAAATGAAAATGCCAAGACGAAAGGGCAAAATTGAAATTCTAAAAAAGTATTTGTTAAACCTACCTATATATAGGTCACACCCTACCTCCTCACTCATTTTGTAATATCTAATTCTTTGAAAATGAGAGAAAATGTGAGAAATGTAACATATGGTTTCTCCATAAATGGATGAAATTCATCAGATATAAAAGGAAGTCCCCTAGATAAAGTGATTTGAGGTCTTGAAAATTTTATGTAGCATTTTAGACTTCTAAAAATGAGAATCCCAAGCTCAGACAAAAAGAAAAATAGAGCTAGAATGAAGAAATAACTTTTTACAAAAAGGCAACAAAACGTAATGGCTTTTTTTTAATTTTAAGTAATTTTTAGAATTCTCATAGGAGGGCTTTTTAAATGGTAAGTTTGAGTTTTCTGGGTTTCTTAAAGGCCTGAAAACCATGAAAAGTCCCAGGACAGTTAAAGCCCCTTCGGTAGATGTTTTCTGATGGTAGTGAGCCCGAACTTTGACCGATTCGTTCAGTAAGGTTTTAGCTTCAAATTGAGTGATTTCAAAGGCATTTTATAAGATTGAAATTTGAGGCGCCCCATCTCCTCCTTCATTTAGACACAATTGTTTCTGCCTTAAATTAGAGGAAGAACCCTAAGGGTGAGGCGTACAAGAAGGAGAAGAAAAGGAGGAGAAAATAAGGAAAAGGTATGGATTTTCTTAGTCTTTTTCATGTTTTTTCTTTAGCATACCTCTTCTTCTCCATTTCCCCTTCTTTCCTGTGGTTTTATTGAAGATTTTGGATCTATTTTTAGGGAAGAACAAGGGGGAAATTTTGGATTTAAAGAGAGGAGGCCAAGGAAAGGAAGAAACAAGTAAGAAATCAAGGAAAAACAAAGTAAAATCTCCATCCCATGGTAGCTACCTCTTCCCCTTTTCTTCCTTGGTTCATCCAACATATAGAGGTCTAAGAAGGCATAGATTTTGTGCATAACCAAGGGTGAATCCTAGGGAATTAGGTGTGGAGAATAAGAATATGCAAAGAAAATTAACAAAGAACCATTAGTTTTCAAGATAGCAAAGTTAGGGTTTTAAGTGCTTCACCAAAAATTTGATTTGATGCAATTCTTCCTAGGCCTAAATGAGTGTTTGGATGAGCTCTTGCTATCTCTAGAAGGCTCCTCATATGCATCTCCCATCAAGAAAACAAAGCAAACTCACTTGGTGTCTCCTTAGTCCATAGCCACGACCTATAGGGGTTGGAGAACCAAGGGGTAGTTTTAATTTATTCCATGCTTATTTTTCAGTCATATATGATGGAAGAGGATGAGAGAAAGCCTTGGAAAAATTTTAGAAGCCATAGATAGTGAGATAGTATCATAGGTTCAATATTATGGCTTAAAGAAGTAACATCTAGCTAAACTCTTTGATTTGATTGTATGATGACTCCAAGAGGCCTGAAAGGAATTAAGAATCATAGATGAATGAATAAAATGGAGCAAAGATCATGTTTCCATAGGGTTGCTTCATTAAATGCATTATGGAACTATAAAAGAGCTATATGAACCACTTAGCTTTTCTAGTGAATGTGTAGCTTTAGTATTTAGTTCAAGAGCATAATTGGCTTCCATATGATGTGTCTAGGCCAAGAGAAATAAGCCTTACATCATTGTGAGTGTGTGGCCGAGGACGGGAGTATAATTCCAAGAGAAAAAGTGTGCTTATATGGCAAAGGTAGCTCTCTCTACTTTCTCTCATGCATGAATGTGTGCTTATCTTGTCTTTGAATGTGTGTACGTGTGTTTTAAGTCATGAAAAGTGTTCTAGCATATGCTTTTGTTCCATGGTACCATGATATTGTAATATGTTTGTAAATGATGCCTAGTATGTGTGTTTGTGTTTGCTTGAGTGTGGTGGAGCCAAGAACCCTTAGCTATGGTGAGGATGAGCCAAGAACCCTTAAAAATAGTTAAGACAAAGTAAAGAGACTCCCAAGAGTGAGGTTAAGTCAAAACCTTTTAGAGAAATTGGGTGAGGCAAGTCCAAAATCCATAAGAGAATGGGTGAGGCTAATCCACTTACTTGGCAAGCCTATGTATGCTTTATGTGACTTATTCAAATGCTAAGAATGCTTTTTAAATGATTACACATTCCATTATGCCTATGCATGCATTTTCAAGGCTTGTATTGCATTTTTTATGTGTGATTGAAAGGGAGATGAGCTATTGGGATTCTTTGAATCTCATTCCCTCCTCTCCAATATCTTAACATGCTAAGTGGAGCAAATGAATAAGGTAATTGAAGCCATCAAGTTAGGAGATGAGAGTTTGACATCAAAATGCCTAGTTTTGTCTCTTTTGTAGCCATATACATGGCATATGATGTAATCCTATGATAAAATTATTATGTAATCATTTGAACATGTGTAAATACTCATATATAGGATGTATGCATGAGAATTAATGCCATATGCATGATATAGCATGATTTGGGTATGAAATGGCAAGACTAGACATATGCATTCTTCTGTATATCATGGGGTGGATGAGTGAGTTTGACAAATCTAGGTTTTCGCACCTTTGAGACAAGTCTAGAATGTAATTTTGGTGCATTCCCACGTGCTTAAGTGGTTATAGTTTCCTTAGAGCTCAAAATGGACCATTTGACCCTTTGTAAGACTTAAAAATGACTATTTCACAACCCAATATCAAAATCTGACCAAATAAAGGAATTTGCCCATGAAATTTGGCATGCATATAGATCTTATCCAGATTTTTTTGAAAAGTTAAAGACTAGATTATTTGGGGCTCTGTAGAATTAATTATGATTTTCTAAAGTTGGCATTTTTTTGTTGAATTGATGCAGACACTATTTATTTGGTCAATAACTTGGGCTACGTTATTCGAGGGCCAAATGATGTCCAATGATCATTATATTTTACAAACATAAACTAGACATGATTAGATTCCTATGGCCACTGAGATCACCCCAATTGGACCTGCGACCAGAGAGATATGAACTTTTGAATTTGGAGGATAGTACCAGTAATAATAGTCAACCTCTGGTACTATTTCATCATTTTCTAGTGGCTATAAACCTTTATTGTGGCCTGTATTTATTTTTAGCAAAAAGTAGACATCTGTATCTTTTCAAAATGATATAGTGTGCTTATTTTGATTTTTTTAGAATTAGTTATGATTTTTTAAAGTTTAGGCACAGAATCTGGAAGTCCTACCTGAGGCTACACACTATAGTTTTGAGTATACCATGCGTTTGCATGAGTTTTAGGCCACTTCTTGAGCTTGTCATGAGCTGTAATATTTAAATGTGAGAATAAAATGGATGAGTCCATATGGCCCATAGAACACTAAATAAAAAAATTTACCTGTGATGTAATGTAATTTAATTGTATTTTTCTATGACTTTTTCTTGAGGAATTCATGTGCTTCATGGAAACAAACCTACATATGATATGAGATGAGTCATAAAATCATGATGTTACACATTTAGCCATATTTTTTTCTGCCCTAAACCAGAGGAGAGAGCTAGGGTTTGAGGCACAACAAGAGGAGAGGAAAGGAAGGAGAAAAATAAGGTAAAAGGTATGATTTTTCTTGAGTTTTCATGCTTTCTCCTTAGCAAACTCCTTCTCCTCCACCTTCCCTTCCTTCCCATCATTTTATTGAAGTTCTTGAATCAATTTTGAGGGCAGAATTGAGGTGGAAAATTCGGATTTGAAGAGAGAAGGACAAGCAAAGTGAGAAATAAGCAAGAAACTAAGGAAAAACAAGGTAAATCTTCATTCCATGGTAGCTATCTCTTGCTTCCTCCTTCTCTATGGTTCGTCCAACATAGGAAGTCCAAGAGGGCTTGGATTTTGGGTAGAACCAAGGGTGAACATTAGGGAATGGAGTGTGGGGAATAAGCATATGCAAAGAGAATTAACAAATAACCATGAAAAATCAAGATAGCAAAGTTAGGGTTTTAAGTGTCCCTTGTAAAATTTGATTTAATACAATAATTTCTAGGCCTAAATGAGTATTTGGATGAACTTCTAAGATCCCTAGAAGGCTTCTCATATGCATCTTCCATCAAGAAAACAAAACAAGCTCCATGGATGCCAAGAAGATGCATAGGCTTGGCCAAGAGGGTTCCATGTGCCTAGAGATAGTTTTAAATTTTTCTAAACCCATTTTTGAGTCATATATGATGAGTAAAGATGAAAGGAAACCTTGGGAAAAATTTAGAAGGCCTAGAGAATGAATTGGTGTCATGAGTTTCATAATATGACTTAAGGAAGCAACATGTAGTTAGGCTCTTTATTTCAATTGTGTGATGACTCCAAGAGGCTTAAAAGGAGGCAAGAATCATAAATGAAAGGGAAGAATAGAGCCTAGAACTCAATTGATGGATGTTGTTTGATTAAGTGTATTTAGGAACCATAAATGAACCATAGGACAAAGTTAGAGTTCCAAGTAGATGTATAGCCTTAGAAATGACTCCAAGAACTTAATTAGCTTCCATATATTGTGTTTAGGCCAAGAGAAATAAATCCCACACCTTGATGTGTGTGAGGCCAAGGAAGGGAGAGCATTTCCAAGAGAAAAAATTGTGGTTGCAACAAAGGTAGCTTACTTCTCTTTCTCTCATGCATGAATGTGTGCTTAACTTGTCTTTAAAGGTGTGTATATGTGTTTTAAGCCACGAAAAGTGCTCTAGCATATGCTTATGCTCCATGGTACTATGATGTTGTAATATGTTTTCAAATGATACCAAGTATGTTTGCTTGGGTTTGCTTGAGTGTGGTGAAGCCAAGAATCTTTAGCCATAGTAAGGATGAGTAAGGAATTCTTAAAATTGGTTAAAACAAAGTAAATAGTCTCCCAAGAGTGGGGTTGAGTCAAAACCTCTTAAAGAAAATGGGTGAGGCAAGTCTAAAATCTATAAGAGAATGAGTGAGGTTAATCCACTTACTTGGCAAGCCTATGCATGCTTTGTATGACTTGTTCAAGTGCCAAGAATACTTCTTGAATGATCATGCACTTCATGCTGCTCATGCATGCATTTTTAAGACTTGTATTACATTCTTTATGTGTGATTGAAAGGGAGATGAGCTATTGGGATTCTTTAGTCTCATTTCTTCCTCTCCAATGTCCTAACATGCCAGGTGGACCACATGAGCAAGGTAATGGAAGCCATCAAGTTGGAAGATGAAAGTATAACAGCAAAGTGCCTAGATTTTGCTTCTTTATGGCATATGAGTGGAAAATATTGTAATCCATTATTTTATATGTCCTTTGACCTTATGTACATATGTAATTTTGCAAATGTATTATGTACAAGTGAGATTTAATGTTATGTGTATGATATAGTGCATTTTGGACATTGAGGAGCAAGACTAAACTTGTATATTCTTGTGTATGGCTTGGGGTGAGAGAGTGAGTTTTCAATTTTTGGGTTTATAAACCTTTGAGACAAGTTTATAATGACATTTTGGTGCATTCCCACATGCTCAAGTGGTCATGGTTATCTTAGAACTCAAAATGCACCATTTGGACCCCTTATATGACATAAAATGAACCATTTTGCATCCTAATATCAAGATCTGACCAAATGAATAAATTTGCCCATGAAATTTGGCACACATATAGATCTTATTCATAGATTTTTAGGAAGGCAAATACCAGATTATTTGGAGCTCTATGAAATTAATTATGAATTTCCAAAGTTGGCATTTTTCTGCTAAACTGATGCAGACACTGTTTATATGATCAGAAACTTGGGCTATGTCATTCGAGGGTAATGATGTCCAATGCTTATGAAATTTTATAGAAATAAACTAGACATGATAACCTTTCCATGGCCACTAATATCACCCCAACTGTACCTCTGAATAGGGAGATATGGATTTTTGAAGTTGGAGAACAGTACTAGTAATGACAGTCGACCTCTGGTACTGTTCCATCAATTTCTAGTGGCTAGCAGCCGCTCTTGAGGTCTAGATATATTTTTAGCATAACTTAAATATTTGTAACTTTCTAGAATGGAAAAGAATACATGAGTTTAATTTTTCTAAAATTAGTTATGATTTTTCAAAGTTTATGATAGTAACCTAGAATTTCTGGTCGAGGCTGCACCTAGTGTTTTTATGTATTCCATCCACTTGCAAGAGTTCTAAGCCACTTCTTTAGATAGTTATGAATTTTATTTGTGTAATTAAATATGAGAATGAGATGGATGAGTCCATATGGTTCACAGGACACTGAATGAAAAATTTATCCGCTACGCAACGTAAATTTATTCATTTTTTTAATACCATTTTCTTGCTTCCATGTGAGATGCATGGCATAAGGCATGGAAATAGCATGAGACAAGCTAGAAATTTATGGTGTTACACTTTTCACTTCATTTATTCATATTGTAAGGGGCTCCTCTTATGCATTTTGAACTAATGCTATCTGACTTTTAACATTCTACCATTATTAGTATGTTCCCTTTTGCATTATTGTTCTTTTTTGGGGATTCTTTTTTGCATACTTTTCTTATTATTATGATATTACTAGAATCCCTTACTTATCTTTTTTTTTTAAACTTATATTTTCATTTAACTAACTAGGATACTCTTCAATTACTAGGACACTCTTTATAGTTGATGCCATCATTTGCTACGCACTCAAGTTACATTACTACTGAGTTAGCCAAACTCAATATCATGTAACCATTGTTGCAAGCAAACTATAGCATTAATCACTAATACACAGACACATCATGACCGAGCTTAAGCAACTATCACCAGCATATTACGAGTTCCCCAACAATCTAAAGTACCTCCTGTTATCATGCTATATCTTTTTTTATTTTAAATAACACTTGGGGAGAGGGAACTCTTCTTCTAATTTCTCTTGTCATTTACTGCACTACCTTGAGGTCATTCATATTGCCTAGTTACCTTTATTTAGGGCATTTCATCATGTTTCACTAACATCTATACCAAGGAAAATGGTACTTGTTAGTACACTCACTCATATTATCTATTTATCTATTTTTGATTCATTATGTCCTTCGTTCTGACGTCGATACACACTTTCTCTATACTCAAAAGCATATTTATTCCTCTTAGGTTCACTTTTACTTAATCACTTTTCTATAAAGTGGGGGAGAGTCTACTTCTTCTTATTCTCTTGCTTTATTCTTAACTAGACATTTCCTTTGTAAGGAATTGTTTCCTGTGAACCTTAGAGTTTGTTCTTTCTAAAGCTCGTAGCTTACCCTTGCTACCTTACATAACCTTGAAGCTCACCTCTTTAGGTGGCTTTCAACTTTTCTAGCTTCCCTAGAAGTACTGAGGCACTGAATGCTCATCTCAGCCCCTTTCAACACTCTAATTAAGGGCTAGGTATACTCTATTTTTGCGTAGATTTTTGCTTTCATCTCTAAGAGCACAGTTCATTAGTTTTAGGGTTATACTAACCCCATTTAAGTCACACATCTTCTCAATGCCCCAAATCTATTTTATTAGTAACTTTATGCTCTACTTAGTACTTTACTGCTCATGAGCTTTTACATTACATGAGTCTTATATTAGAGAAGCTCATCTGATAAAGTACTAAACTCCTATCTGACTATCTTTACTATACTTACTCTATTAACTCTCCTTTAGCCACTACTAAGGCAAGGGTATCTTTTGCTAAGTGCTTGTTTCTCAACTTTTCCTTGCCTTTCCCTTATCACTGTAATTACTAAATCGAGGCTTTCTTACTTGGAGAGTTATTGGCCACTAATTGAGTGTTCCTCTATCTCATTGCATCTCATTTTTGCTCTAGGGTATCATCCCTAAGGTATACCTTCCTCATAAACTCACTATATTCTTGATGCTATCAACACTAACTCATGTCAATTTAATAGCTACGAGGACATCCTGTCACCAAGATCCAGGATCTTGTAGACAAGGTCTTGCATTTTGCAATGTAAATTTTGAGACCTTGTCAACAAGGTTTTCCTGCTAGTGAGTACAAGATATTTTAACAATGACTAATAATATATAATAAGTGAGGGTATGACACTTGTTCTTCTACATAGATGTACCATTCCTTTACACATATAACTATAGCATGCTTTGCATCTCTGAAGCTCACAATGAGAGTCCATCATTCATTAGAATATAGAATAGCATTCTAGGTTGGAGTCAATGCCTTAAAGGTGGATCTCAACAACCTTACTACTACTCTCGTATCTAACAAGCTAGCTCTAGATGCTACTCAATCTTAAACATCCTCGTACTCATTCATAAGCTAGGCTAGTCTCTTTCTTAGACCCATGTACTAGGCCCATTACTCATCTATGGCTTAATTATTTTTGGCATCAACCAGTGGGTCATTTATCTCTTTTTATCTCACTCACATCAGGGGTCTTACTCTATGCTCAGTCCGACCCCTTAACAGGTCATTTCTCATATTAATCTGAATATGACCAATAAGGCCTTCTATATGGCAATACACTTCATCATCACTAATACTTCCGATCTGGCTACATGTTTAGAGCCTTAACTACCTTTGTGTTTAGCCCCTCATTAAGGCTAAAGAGTTATGCCCTTTGTATTATTCCTATGTAGTCAACTGATACATCTGGGCTGTCAGGCTCAATGAAGTGTTACCTATGGGCTCTAGCTTATAGTTGAGAAATAACTTTTTAAACTTTCTAATTCATCTAGACATTTGGGTGCCATGGCTAGGGGAATAGCTTTCTCTCCCATTTCCCCTCTAATTGATTCTTAAGAGTAGCTATTTCATCTCATATTGCACTATATCATTACCTATTTTTGTCTCAAGCAAAACATCTCAGAATGGTCAGAGGTGACAACCAGGGAGGATTAGGCCTCTCATGGTCTCTCTGAACAAGCCTCTCTTGTGGCCATATGATAATAATCTCTTGCTGCAAACACACACAGCTTGCCATGGATCCCAACGAGCTACTATAGCCTATAAAGCTTTAGCCATAGGATTAATCTACTCTGTTCTAGCCTTACTAGCTTAACTCTAGAGCCTTACCTCTCCTATTGTTCACTACCTACTCAAAGACCATTCTAACAACTTATTCAACATAAACATAGACATATGCCACATTCACACATCCAAATTACCCAAAACAAGCTCATACATACTTGTAATATTACTTTCTGAAGCTATATACATCCCTAAAAGGCTTGGAACTTTGCTCTGATACCAATAAAGTGTAACACCATATTTATCTAACTTATCTCATGCCATTTTAATCACATTCCCTTGGCCAAACACACATTCTCAAGAAAATGCAATTAAAATAATGGATTATTTTTGTGTTACATCATAGATAAAATTTTCTTTTTGTATCTAGTGGACCATATGAACTCATCCATCTCATTATCATATTTAAATACACAAATACAACTCAAAAACATCTCAAGAAGTGACCAAAAACTTGAGCTCATGAACCATATACATACAAATTGCATGTGCAGCCTCGGGTTAATGTGCTAACTTTCTATCATAAAATTTGGAAAATCATAACTAATTCTAAAAAAAAATTGAAATCAAGTATACTATACCATTTAGGAAAGCTACAGATGTCTAATTTATGATAAAAATAAGTCATAATTACAATAGTGACGTATAGCTACTGGAAATTGATAGAATAGTAACTAAACTCGCCTGACACTACTGGTACTAGCATAGAACTTTAAAAATTCATATCTCCCTATTCAGGCATCCAATTGGGGTGATATTGATGACCATAGAAATCTTATCATGTCTAATTTATTCTTGTAAAATTTCATAAGCATTGGACACCATTTGTCTCTCAAGTGATATAGGAGAAAAACTAATCATATGAACAGTTACCATATCAAAATAACTAAAATTTGAAAACTTTGAAAATTCATAATTAATTCCACAGAGTTCAAAATAATCTAATTTTTAGCTTCCCAAAAATATCTAAATGAGATCTATATGCATGCCAAATTTTAAGGGTAAATTCATTCATTTGGTCAGATTATGCCATAGGGTTGCAAAATGGCACTTTTTGTGTCTTATAAGGGTCTCAAATGGTCCAAATCCACTTCTAAGACATCCATGGCCACTTGAGCACATGGGAAAGCACAAAAATGGTCAATCAAACATATCTCAAGGATGCACAAACCTAGATTTTACAAACTCACACTTTTACCCCAAGGTATACATAAGAACACACATGCTTCATCTTGCCATTCAATATCAAGAACTTGTTACAACATTCACATGGCATCAAATCTCATACATATATAATATATTCATATATTTACAAGTGTTCATGAGTTCATACATCATATACAACATTAGATTATATCATATGCCATTCATATGGCTACAAAATGGACAAAATACACACTTTGTTGTCAATCTCATTTCTTTATGCTTGATGCTTCCATTCCTTGGCTCACTTGGTCCATCTAGACATGTTAGGCAATAGGGAGGAAGGGATGAGATTCTAGGAATTCCAGTAGCTCTCTCTTATTTCTCTCATGTATGAGTGGATGTTTATCTTATCTTTGAAAATGTGTATGTATGTTTTAAGCCATGAAAGATGTTTTAGCATGTGTCTATATGCCATGGTACCATGATACTTTGTTATATACTTGATTGATGCTTTATGAACATGTTTTGGTTTATTTGAGTGTGGTGAAGCCAAAAGTCCCTTAGCTATGATGAGGATGAGCCAAAAGTCCCCAAGAATGGGTGAGACAAAGTTAAAAGTCTTCAAAGAGTGTGGCTTAGTCAAGAACCCTTTTAGAAAATGGATGAGGCAAGTCCAAAATCCCCCAAAAGAAGTGGGTCAAGCTAAACCATCTCTTTGGCAAACCTATGTATGTTTTATATAACTTTTTAAATGCTAGAAATGTTCTATGAATGATCATGAAAGCCATGATGTCCATGCATACATTTTTAGACTTGGATTTGCTAATGAGTTAAATAAGCAGTATAGTACTAAGTGGAGCATGTTCCATATGAATAAATATAACACCATATTCATATAACTCATCTCATCTCAATTTTAGACACACTTTCTTAAATAACATAAGCTTTCCAAGAAAATAACATCAAATATTGTATTATTTTCACCTTACGTCGTGGATACAATTTTCATTTCATATCCCGTGGGCCATATGAACTCATCCATCTCATTCTCCTATTTAAATACATGCATACAACTCAAAACCATCTCAAAATGTTGCCAAATGCTCAAGCTCATAGCATACATACATAAAATAATACAAGTTCATTTTAGGTCCAGCTTGACAGATTTCTGGTGCCATTTGAGCACACGGGAAAACACTAAAATGGTCTACTAAACATGTCTCAAAGGTGCACAAACCCAGATTTCACCAATTCACTCTCTTACCCCAAGATATACATAAGAATACATAGGCTTATCCTTGGCATTCTATATCAAAATCATGTAATATCATTCATATAGCTCTAGTTCTCATACATATACAATATATCCATACATTTACAAGTATTCATGAGCTCTTACATCATATACAATATTGAATTACTTCATATGCCATTCATATGGATACAAAATGCATAATTTACACAATTCTATGTTAATCTCCTCCCTTTATGCTTGGTGGCTTCCATTCCTTGGCTCACTTGATCCACCTAGACATATTAGACAATGAGGGAGGAAGGAATGAGATTCTAGAAATCCCAATAGCTCTTCTCCTTTTCAACCATATATAAAGAATGTAAATCCAAGTTTAAAAATGTATGCATGGAATTCATGGAGTGCAAAATCATACATAAAATATTTCTTACACTCAAGAAGTCATATAAAGCATATATAGGTTTACTAAGAAGATAGTTTAGCCTTACTCACTTCTCTTAGGGGATTTTGGACTTGCCTCACCCATTTTCTTAAAGGGCTTTTAACTAAGCCTCACTCTTGGGAGGTTTTTGGCATTGTCTTAACCATTCTTAAGGACTTTTAGCTCATCCTCACCCTAGCTAAAGGACTTTTGGCTTCAACATACTGAAGCAAACCAAAACATATTCATGAAGTATCATTTAAGTGCATAGCATGACATCATGATACCATGGCATATAGTCACATGCTAAAACATTTTTCATAGCTTAAAACATACACACACACATTCAAAGATAAGATAAACATCCATTCATGCATAAGAAAAAGAAGAAAGAGCTACCTTGGTACACAACCACACTTTTCTCCTTGATAATGGTTCCTCTCCCTCGGCCAAGCACTCACAAGAAGGTGGGATTGATTTCTTTGGCCTAAACACATTACATGAAGCCAATTACTCTCTTGGAACAATTTCTAAAACTACACATGCACTTGAAAAGTTAGATGGCTTAAATGGTTTAATTATGGTTCCATAAGGCACCTAATGAAGCAACCTTAGGAAAACATAATCTTGGCTCCATTCTTTCCTTTAATCTATGAATCTTGACTTCATTTAGACCTCTTAGAGCTATCACACAATCATTTCAAGGAGCCTAGGTAGGTGTTGCTTCATTATGCTATAATATGGAACCTATATCTCCATCATATTATTTAGGCTTTCTAAAATTTTTCCAAGGCTTCCTTTCATACTCTCCCATCATACATGATGCAAAACTAAGCTTGGAAGAATTTAAAACTATCCCTTGGTGCTTCATCCGTGCTAGGCTGAGGCTATGCTTATTAAGGACACTAAAGGAGTTGTTTTGATTTCTTTGATGGGAGGAGCATGTGGGAGCCTCTCTTGGTATCTTAGGAACTCACATAAACTCTGAGACACCTTAAATTATGGCTAGAAAGCTTCTTGCAAACCAAGGTGCAAGTGAAACCCTAGGCAATACATCTTGCAAGTTAATGTTTCTTTATTTGATTTCTTTGCATATTCTTATTTCTCACACTTTAAATCCTAGAATTCATCCTTGGTTTGGTTCAAAATTCAATCCCTCTTGGCTGTCCATATAGTGGGAAAAACACACATGCATGAGAACAAGAAGAAGTGTAACACCATGTTCATAAGAATCATCTCATATCATTTCTAAGCTCACATCCTTGAATTATGCAAACTTGCTAAGGGAAAGCATTAGAATTATTCAATTTAATTGCATTACGTCAGGTATAAACTTTTCATTCAATGTCTCATGGACCATATGGAGTCATCCATCTCATTTTCATATTTAATTACATAATTACAACTCATAACCATCCCAAGAAGTGGCCTAGAACTTGTACAAGTGGATGGAATACATGAAAATCAATGATGCAGCCTCAGGTTGAATTTCCAGGTTACTGTCATAAACTTTGAAAAATCATAACTAATTCTAAAAAAATCAAAATCAAGAATACTTTACCATGATGGAAAGCTACAAATATCTACTTTATACTAAAAATAATTTTAGACCACAACCGAGACTACTAGCAACTAGAAATTGATGGAACAGTACCAAATATTACCTATCATTACAAGTACTATCCTCCAACTTCAAAAATTCATATGTCCCTGCTCAGAGGTCCAATTGGGGTGATCTCAGTGGCTATGGAAAGCTCATCATGTCTAGTTTATGCTTGTAAAATTTCATGAGCACTAAAATTTATTTGATCCTTGAATGACATAGTCTAAGTAACTAACCAAATGAACAGTGTCTGCATTAGTTCAGCAGAAAAATGCCAACTTTGAAACCACAGAGCTCCAAATAATCTGGTCTTTGACTTCTCAAAAAGCTCTAAATAAGATCTATTAGGCAAATTTTAGATGTATATAAGTCTTTTATTATTATTATTATTATTAATTTATACAATATGAAACTAAAAAGAAAAAAAATGGCAGGATAATTTATATATATCAACGGCGAAAATAACTCGAATACAAATAGAAGGAAACATTTTTCAGTATAGGAATTAGTATCTAACGAATTCAATAGTTCTGACATAATTCTCATAATTTAAATGAAAAAAATCATTCTAGTAAGATTCTAATCTCAAAGAAAAAAAAGAGGGATATGGTGAAATAAATAGATTCTATATAATTAATAATTAAATTAATAAATTAGAATTCTATATTCTATACTTTATATTATAAAATTTCAAATTTATTATAAATAATAATAAATTTATTAAATGAAATTATTAATCAATTTTTTTCTACTTGTTCCTAAAGTAAACAGAGTTCCATTTGTTCTTGAATAGCTTTTTTCAAAAGGGCTTTAACTTCTATACTCGCTTTTTCCATCTAATTTTTTTATGTTTGTTTTAGGATAACAAGATAGTTAGAAATCCTTTATTTTCTCAACCCAATCACTCTTTTGATTTTGGAAAAAAAATATCTTTATCAATATAATTGTCAAATTTTGGCATTGGGTTGCATAATAGTCATTTTTGTGTCTCATAAGGGGTTCAAATGGTCCATTTTGAGTTCTAAGGCAGCCGTGGCTACTTGAGCACATGGAAAAGCACCAAAATGGTCTACTAAACTTGTTTCAAAAGTGCACAAACCCAGAAATTTAAAACTCACTCTCTCACCCCATGTTATACAGAAGAATGCATACACTTGAAAGTGCCATTCACTACCTAAAATGTACATTACTACTTATTTGGAACCAAAACTCATACATACATCAAACATTTGGGTAATTACATATGTTTAAATGATTATACAACAATTCCATCATAGGATTACATCATATGCCATTCATATGGCTACAAAAGAAGAAAAACTAGGCACTTTGTTGTCAATCTCTCATCTCCCAACTTGGTGGCTTCCATTACCTTACTCATTTAGTCCACCTAGTATGTTAAGACATTAGAGAGGAGGGAATGAGATTCAAAGAATCCCAATAGCTCATCTCTCTTTCAATCACACATAAAGAATGCAAATCAAGTCTTAAAAATGCATGCATGGGCATAATGGAAAGTGTGATAACTCAAGAAGCATTCTTGGCATTTGAACAAGTCATACAAAGCATGCATAGGCTTGCCAAGTAAGTTGATTAGCCTCACCCATTCTCTTCAAGGTTATTAGACTTGCCTCACCTTTTTTCTTAAAGGCCTTGAACTAAGCCTTGCTCTTGGGAGACTCTAGACTTTGTCTCAACCATTCTCAAGGATTCTTGGCTCATCCTCATTGTGGCTAGTGGGTTCTTGGTTTCACTACACTCAAGCAAACCAAAGCAAGCATATAAAATATCATTTGAAAACATAATATCACATCATGGTACCATAATTCATATGCATATGTTAGGACACTTTTCATGGCTTAAAATACATACACACATTTAAAGACAAGGCAAACATTCATCCATGCATGAGAGAAAGTGGAAAGAGCTACCTTTGTTACACTGACAAACCTTTCCCTTTCCCTTGAATCCTCTCCCTCGGCCTCACACATACAAGGGTGTGGGGTTTGTTTCCTTTGGCCTAAACACAATATATGGAAGCCAATTAAGTTCTTGGAATCATTTCTAAAGCTATACATCTTCCTTAAACACTAACTTAGTCTAATAGCCCTTTTTATGGTTCCAAAATGCACCTAATGAAGCAACATCTATCAATTGAGTTCTAAGCTCCATTCTTTCCTTTCATTTATGGTTCTTGACTCCTTTTGAGCCTCTTGCAATCATTATATAATTAAAATAAGGAACCTAACTACATGTTGCTTTTTTAGGTCATATTATGGAACCTATACTACCAATTTTTTCCCTAGGCCTCCTAAATTTTTTCCAAGGTTTTCCCTCATCTTCACCTATCATATATGACTCAAAAATGGGCTTGGAAAAATTTAAAACTATTCCTAGGTGCCTTGAACCCTTTAGGCTGAGGCTATGCTTGTTCTTGGTACCCATGGAGTTTGCTTTGTTTTCTTGGTAGAAGATGTATATAAGGAGCCTTCTAGGGATCTTAGGAGTTCATCCAAACACTCATTTAGGCCTAGGAATTATTGTATCAAATCAGACTTTACAAGGGACACAAACTATCTTAAAATCTAACAGTTTGTTTATTGTTTCTCTTGCATATTCTTATTCTTCACACTTAATTCCCTAAGATTCATCCTTAGTTCAACTTAAAATCCATGCCCTCTTGGAGCTCCCTAGGCTAGACAAACCAAGGAGAAGAAGGGAAGAAGGAGTAGCTACCATGGAATGAAGATTTACCTTATTTTTCCTTGATTTCTTGGATGATTCTTCCTTTCCTTAGCCTTCCCTCCTCAAATCCAAAAATTCCACCTCTGTTGTTCCCTTAAAACAAATCCAAGAACTTCAATAAAATCATAGTAAAGAAGGAAAGATGGAGAAGAAGGAGTTTACTAAAGAGAAAGCATGAAAAACTAAGAAAATCCATACATTTTCCTTGTTTTTCTCCTCCCTTTCTTCTCCTCCTTGTGTGCCTCAAACCCTAACTCTCTTCTCTAGTTTAGGGTAGAAACAAACATGGCTAAATGAAGGAGGAGGTGGGGCGTGACATATATATATATAGATAGGTTAGAAAGAACTTTTCAAAAATTTCAATTTCGTCCCTTCATCTTAGCATTTTTGTTTCTGTTTCGTTTTACTCCTTTTGAGAAATCATCTTTTTTATTATAAAATTTAGGTTTCCAATTTAATAAAATGCCTTTGGAGTCACTCAAATCAGAGCTAAAACCTTCTTAAACAAATTCGTCAAAGTTTGGGTCAACTGACGCTGGAAAACGTGCACCGAAGGGGTTTTAACTGTTTTGAGACTTCCTATGATTTTCATGACCTCTAAGAACCTTGGAGAACTCAAAACTTCTATTTAAAGAGCCTTTCTATGAGAATTTCAAAATTTACTCAAAATTACAAAAATGTCATTGTGTTTCGTTAATATTTAGTAAAAATTTGTTTCTTCATTATAGCTCTATTTTTTTTCCGTCTGAGCCTAAGATTCTCATTTTTAGAAGTCTAGAATTCTACTTAAATTTTTCAAGACCTTGACTAATTCATTTCAGGGGACTTCCTTTGAAAACATATCTGTTTTTGTCGTTTTGACGAAAACTGGATGTTATAAGAAGCAAGCATGGAAGGAAGTGGTTTCTACCTTGATTCAAGCTTTTCTTGGATGCTCTTTCCCTTGCTGTGGTTCTCCTCTCTAAATTCAAACTCTCCCCCTCTATTCTGAGCTCACAATAGAACCAACCTCATCAATAAAACCATAGGAAAAAAGGTGGAGAGGAGGAGAATCAAGTTGCTAAAGGAAGAAGCATAAATTTCCACACTTTTCTTACCTTTTTCTTGGATTTTTCCTCTTCTTTTTCTCCTCCCATGGTGCAACCTTCTTAGCAGATTTCTCCCTTGGTCTTAGATAGAATTTGGGTCTACTAAAATGAGGGAGAAGGGAGGACGCACCTATTTATAGCTAAGGACTCTTAAAGAGGTTTTTAAAATGCCAATTTTGTCCTTCATTCTTAGCTTTTTTGTTTTAGACTCATTTTAACTCCTTTTCAAGAACTTTCTTTTCTATAAAAAAATTTAGATTCTCTAACCTCTAAATAGCCTTTGGAATTACTCAAATCAAGTTTAAAATCTTTTTGAATGAAAGGGTCAAAGTTCGGGTTCACCGACATTCTAACTCGTATACCAGAAGAGTTTTAACTGTTTTGGGGGTAACTATAGTTTTAGGGCCTCTAATAACCCCAAAAAACTCATTTTTCCATTTAAAAATCCCTCTTATTAGTTTTCTAAAAAGTACCCAAAATTATAAAAATGCCACTGCATCTTTCTTGAATTTTGTTTGGTCGTTCTGGCTCCGTTTTCAGGGCACTTTTGACCTTCGATCCTTATTATTTCAGGTCTAGATTATCACTTTAATTTTATTGGATCTCAAATTATTCTATCTGGGGGACTTCCTTTTGTATTTGGTGAATTACGTATGTTTACAGAGAAACCAGGCATTATGTTTCTCACATTTATAGAGGTACCGAATATTACTTTCCTCCCCCCTTAAATAAATTTTGTCCTCAAAATTTAGGGGTATAACCTTATCTAGCTTTTCTCATATACTCACTAACTGATCCTTTCTTTCCCTCCTTCCTGGCTCTATTTACTTCATTTAGAGACTAAACTCTTCTACTAGGGAATTTATGTCACTAGTTTACTTTATACGATTCTTTTTTTCTATGCTATTGCTATAAAGCCTTTGACTTGCTCTTATCATAAAGGAAAGTAGTTTCTAACACTGTATATACTCTTATACTCTGGCCTATCTCCTGGAAGAGCTTATTTAGCTACTCTAGCTTTGGTTTCTAGACATTTTAAGCCTTGTATCCTTATTTTCTATTATTTAGAATTTTATTCTAATTTTATTTGGCCTCAACTCATTCATTTTAGAGGACCCTTTTTTATATCTGGCCCATTTCAGTTGTTTTTATAAAATCGAGTGTTACACACACTCTACCCTGATACCTTACTAGACCATTCTCTGACATGTCAAAGTCCTTGACTTCTCCATTCCCTAATTACTCTCTAATCCTACCTAAATGCTCATCTAGCTCTTAGGCCTCCTTAATTCTCTTCCTACAATCACTTTTTTATCCTCAACTCATCCATAAAAAGGCTACTATGGTGTATGGTCATGGACAAGTTCAAGTCTTTTAACTCTTCAATCAACCTTTACTCCTTAAGCAACATCAATGCCATACAAATAGATTTCCTACTCAAGGCATCAGCAATAACATTTGCCTTCCCTAGATAATATTTTAAAGAGAAATCATAATCCTTAAGGAATTTCATCCACCTTCTTTGTCTCCTATCAACTCCTTTTGGTCAAATAAGTATTTCAAACTCTTATGGTCATTATACATCTCAAATTGTGCATTGAAGAGATAGTGCTTCCAAATCTTAAAGGCAAAAATCACAATCGCTAGCTCTATGCCATGAGTAGGATAATTCTCTTCATGTGGTTTAAGTTGCCTAGAAACATAGGCTATCACCCTTGTTACATCAAAACACAACCTAAACCCTTGTTAGAGGCATCACTATATACTATGAAGGTTTTCTTAAGGCTAGGTATCACTAGTATAGGTGTGGTGGCCAATCTATTTTTAAGTTCTTGAAAGGCATTCTCACACTTGGTATTCTACACAAACAGTTAGTCCTTCCTAGTTAACTTTGTCAAAGGCATAGCTAATTAGAAAAATCCTTTAATGAACCTCCTATAATAGTTGGCTAGACCCAAGAAACTACTAATTTTGGTCACTATTTTGGGTCTCTCCTAATTCAGCACCATTTCTACCTTACTAGGATCTACTACCACCCCTTATTCCGATATCACATGACTTAGAAATTTAACTTCCTGCAACTAAAATTCACACTTGCTCAGCTTGGCATACAACTGATGTTCCCTTAAGGTCTGAAGAACTATTCTCGAATGCTCTTCATGTTCTTTAATACTCTTGGAATAGACAAGGATGTCATTAGTGAATACTACCACAAACCAGTCAAGGTATAGTTTAAAAATCTTATTCATATAGTCCATAAAAATGGCAAGGGCATTGGTTAATCCAAATAGCATGAGTAGGAACTTATCATGGCCGAACTGAGTCCTAAAAGCAGTCTTAGGTGTGTCCTCTGCTTTCACTCTAAGTTGATAGCATCTTGACTTAAGATCAATTTTTGAAAAGACCGATGCTCATGCTAATTAGTCAAGTAAATCATCAATTCAAGGCAAAAGGTATTTGTTCTTGACAGTCACTTAGTTCAATTGCTTATAATCAATATAAAACCTTAGGCTACCATCCTTTTTCTTAACAAATAACATCGGTGCTCCCCAAGGGAACATATTAGGCATAATGAACTCTTTTTCAAGCAACTCTTCTATTTGATTTTTCAACTCAATAAGCTTAGCAAGTGTCATCTTATATGGAGCCTTAGAGATTAGTCCCGTACTAGGAACTAACTCAATGAAAAACTTCAACTCTCTCTCTCTTTCAGTATACCATTAATCTCTTTAGGAAAAACTTTTGGGAATTCCCTAATCACAGGTATATCTTCCAACCTATCCTTAACTTTAACATGCAGGGAAAAGAAGACTAGAAACGTTTGGTAACCAAGTCCATGGTACCTACTAGCTTGGGTAGCAAAAACACAAGCAAGCTCAGTCATAAGACAATTTTAAGGTATATTAGCAAGCAAAGAAATAGTCTTACGGTTACAATCAAGTATCACATTATTAGCCGACAACCAATCCATACCAATGATCATATTAAAGTCATGTAAAGGGATGAGCCATTATAGTTATGGTCTCTTGCACCTCCCTCAACATCTTAGCAATTTCTTTACGTGCTACCATAACACCTTGGAATGCCTTAATCACAACTAAAGGCTTCCCTATTAAGCTACAATCTAAGGGTAATCCAAACACAACTCCACCCTATAATAGGTATATACAAATATAAGAAGCATCCCTAAACCACAATGTTCCTATTCCTAGCATGCATGCATCATATTTGCCAAGTTTCCTAACCACAAAGTCCAATATCAAGCAAAATTTCCTAAACCATTGCTCTAATAACAAATGTAACATCCCTAGCCTCTAAACTCCTTAATAGATCATAATTAAATCTTCCTCTTATGCTTTGAGTGAAATATTATTAATAATTTGTTAGAAGTGGAAACATAGAGGAAATTTGAACCTTATTATTCTTGTGCTTTATTAATTAGAAAGCAAAGCTACTTAAGCCTATAGGAGATATAAGTTATCAATTAAGTCCTTCAATTCATGTTACCATTGATTCTACACTCACCAATCCCTCCTACAGTTGCTCCCAAGTTATTACATGTCGTTAACATCATGAAAACTAAATTCTAAAGCCTAAAAGTAAGAGTTGGGTATCTTATGCTGCAACTTGGACATCTTCGCCATGCTTATATGCTAATTAACTTGGATATATGCTGAAATTGCCTTGGTTACTGAGATTTATATCTCACCCCGTTTTATGGGATTAATATTTCAGGTGAAAGTTCTTCGGGTAAGGATAAAGGTAAGCAAGTGGATGAACATCCATGAGCTGAGGCCAGGTGTGGGGAGCTACACTTGGTCTAAGTAGAATAGGGTAGATGCAATTTTGTTATTGGTTTACATAGCATCATCATGTAGTCATGTTGCCAAGTGTAGGCGTTTATATTTTGTTTGAATGAAATGTAACCGTTAAAGATTCAAGTCTCATTATAGTGAATATCAATGTATAAACTTATAGCATTAAATGTATGTAGTTTTGCTAAAATTGTGATATGGATTACTATATGGGAATTGTAGTCATATGGTGCCTTGGAGGTAAGCTATTGTTGAATGGAAACCACTATGGAAATTGTATGGGATGTAATTGCTGCTAATGTGTGTGTTCTTGCTGTCATATATTCATGAATTTGCTAATATGAGCTAGTTGGGTAAGTAGGAAGGAGTAATTAAGTTTTGCAATGGTAGTGGATAGATTGATGGATAAATAGGGTAGGTAAACACCATTAGGATCATATAAAATAAGGGAAAGTGGACCTAGAGTGCCTCTAAGATGAGATTTGGAGTGTAGGGGTCGAAATTTGGGTAATGTGGTCATAAGAGGGAGTCCCGTCGCGGCTAAGAAGGCTTCGCCGCGGCTAAATGAGAGATAGAACTGAAACACGTCGTGGCATGACCAATCCCGCCGCAACGCAATGGGAGAAAATTGGCCCAGGGAGTGACAGTGGCGAGGCATGCCGCGGCCTAATAAATCTCGCTGCGGCGCAGAGCAAAAAAAATCACCCAGGAGGGTAACAGAACCAAAACTCGCCGCGGCTCAGTATGTCCTGCCGCGGCACAAGTCGAGGAAATAAAATAAGGGTTGGACAGAAGCAAAACTCGTCGCGGCGCGAATATATTGAGCCAAGGTGAGAATTCTGGGAGTTTAGCAGTAGTTCCAGGAGGCGTTTCCGCCGCGGCGCCACATAGGTTGGCCGCGGCGAAGGTCCAACTTGCCGCGGTAAGATTTGTGAAAATAAAGAGACAATATAGGGATACTTGTGGAAGGTTATTGGGTATCGAAACTGATGAATGATTGTATCATAAACCCTTTATGGTAGTAGTATTTCTTTTATGCAAATTTTGATTTGTGTAGTGGTATGGTGATGACCCTAACATCAAGGTTTAAATTTTTCCCATATTTTCACAATGTGATAGATTGTAACCACTCAAACCTTCATAATTAATTATTAGTTGTACATTTAACCATAATTACAGTGATTACAAGGTAGGGTTGTCACAATCATCATACCACCATAACAAAACAAAATTGTATAAAAGAAATCCTACTACCATAAGGGGTTCATGATTCAACCGTTCATCAGATTTAATACACAATAACCTCTTACAAGTGTTCTTATATCATTTCCTACCATTACTGTTGAAGAAATTGAGGTTTTCAAGGCTAAAGGTAGGGGTTTGGGGACTTGTGCCATAGCCTATACCTTCCCTGCTGCGGCCAAGTGGCTCTCTGGAATCACTAGACAAATTTCACAAATCTCACTGCGGCTTCGCCGTGGCCAACCTATGTGCCGCCGCAGCGGAAATGCTTCCTGGATCTACTATTCTCCACCCTCTCGATTCGCGCCTCGGTGTAATATATTTGCGTTGCGGCGAGTTTTGCTACTGGGTAACTCTTAATTAATTTCTTCGACTTGCGTCGCGGCGAGTTTTGGTTTTGTTACCCTCATAGGCGATTTTTCCCACTTTGCGTTGTGGCAAGATTTATCAGGCCGCGGTGCTCCTCGCCACTATCACTCCCCAGGTCAGTTTTCCACCCTTGCGGCACGGCAGGATTGGTTATGCCGCGGTGCACTTCAGCTTTGTCTCTCATTTGGCCATGGCAAAGCCTTCTTAGCCGCGGTGAGAATCTCTCCTGTAACTACATTACCCAAATTTCACCTCCTACACTCCAAATCTCATCCTAGAAACACTCCAAGTCCACCTTCCCTTATTTTATGTGATCCTAATGGTGTTTACCTACCCTGTTTACCCATCAATCCATCCATTGCCATTGTAAAACTTAAATACTACTTCCTACTTGTCCAACTAGCTCATATCAGTAAATTCGTGAATATATAACAGCAAGAACACATGCATTAGCAGCAATTGACATCCCATGCACATTCCATAGAGATTCCATTCAACAATAGCTTATGTCCATATTCAAGGCATCATATGACTAAAATTTCCATATGGTAATCCATATCACAATCTCAACGAAACTACATATATGATACTATAAGTTCATACATTAATATTCAAGTATAATGAAACTTAAATCCTTAACGGTTACGTTTCAATCAAACAAAATATGAACGTCTACACTTGGCAACATGAATACATGATGATGCTATGTAAACTAATAACAAAATTGCATCTCTACTAATAAGCCAGCCGAAGTGTAGCCTTCTCCCATATGTTGCAGCTTATAGATTTTCATCCACTTGCTTCCCTTTATCCTTACCCGAAGAACTTTCACCTGAAATGTTAATCCCATGAAACGGGGTGAGATATAAATCTCAGTAACCAAGGCAATTCCATCATATATCCAGTTTAATTAACATATATGCATGAATCAAAATCAACATCAAAATCATATCCATCATATCAGCAAATGAAATAATTAGGCTATCATGATTACTATCCCATACTAGCAATCATATTATCATATGTTAAAGGCCATTAATACCGGGAAAGGCCCGTCCACAGCACCTACTCCCTATTGAGCACAACCGGGGCTCTGTGTATCTGGGGTTTGATCATAACCCAGTGCTCGATCGAAGCACATGCACAGGTGGCAGCAGCACCATAGCTCCACCATGGACTCACAAGGTCCAATCACAATTCGACAGATAGCCAACCAATTCATTCAACATTTCAAATCATTCATATACAGCAACATATGCAATTAAATCAAATATATATATAGAATTGATATAAACCCAGTTACCTCACTTGTAGACAAATTGCAACAGCCACTACAAATCCCAAATTCGGATTAGAGTGTCCTTCACCAGAAAACTCAATATTCCACCTAAAATCCTAAGCAAATTCGTACAGAATTAATACCCATTTTATAAATCATCTATGGGGGTCTCAAATTAACAAATGAAGCATCAAAATGGAGAGTTTAAACTCACCTAATGTCAGCCCTAACCTCAACCTACGAATTTCACCAAGAAAATCCCTAAACACCCACATTTCAGATTTTGGGTAGGATGAAAATGCTCCAAATGAAAAACTAATCAAGCCAAATTAAAGAGAAAGATAAGGGGATTAAGTTGTATAACTATTACCTTGGCTAAATCTTGCTCTAAATGTGAGAAAATGCAGAATTCTTGTCCCCAACCCTAGCCTCCTTCTCAACCTCCGAATTTTGCTTCTTGAGTTTTATGTTTCAGCAAGTGTGAGGAAGAGGCTAATGTATTAGGGTTTTAGTTGGGTCAAAGATGGGTCACGGGTTGCTCCAAGTTCCAACTTCATTTGGGCTTCAGATTTTAGCTTATTGGGCCAGTTTTAAAATGTTAGGCTGCAGAATTTTGTTAGGCCAGTTCTTATACATTGGGTTGCTGAAGTTTACTTAAGTTTAGGCTAAATTTGAAGAGCTCAAGAATTTGGGTCTGCACAAGGGTTATTGGGCCACTTAGAAGAGTCTATACAAGGTGGATTTTGGGCCTCCATCACACTAACTTGGGTTGGGTCTGCATCTAACCCATTGGGCCTCCATTAGCCTCTTATCATGATCTATTAATTTAAGCCTAGATAGGATTTCTATCTCAATTAAATCTCAACCCATATTAATTATTCCTAATTAATCTAATTAGTGATTAACACCTTAATTAATTATGGGGTGTTACAAAAATCTCCAGAAATGGAATGATCTCAAGAAAGAAAGATGGAATCGAATGTGCTCTAATCTAAGGTTAGGACCAGGAATGGTATCAGAGCCTTCACATTTATAAGATAATTGGATTAAATTTACTAGTAAAAGAAAGTAAGAAGATTCATTTCCCATAACCATGTCAGCTATGTCCTCTATAGTTGATTCAAAAGAACCCATTCATCTTTCTTCTTCTCTTTCCTTACCTAGATCTATTCCTTCCTCTTGTATGTCACATGCTCTAATAAAATAGATAACCTTGTAGAAATTACTAATATCCTTGAAGAATCTCATTTAGAAGAATTCGTTACCTTCTACTTAATCCCTACTAACTATATCACTAGAATCATTCTTTTGCCAGATCCATTTGTAACCTCTTTTCTCCAAAAATCCTCTTATTAAAGAAATTGTCCAAGGTACTAGACTTGACCTGTATGGGCTTTAGTCTACCCAAGTTGAACAGTATGTTAATTTGAAAATTCCTACTAGTTTCATTTCTCACTGGATTGGTTAAGGATACACTCATCTCCATCTTAGGGTTATCAGATTAGTCCTTACCCTTCATGGCCAAAAAGGGATTGTCACTATAGCTCGTGTTTCCCTTCTGGATACCTTATACACCTCCTTTTAGAATGCTTTGATTGGAGCTGCCCTTAATACCTTAAATGGTGGAAGTGTGATTCTTACTATCGTCCCTAATTTCAATATTAAGTTATCAGATCCTACTCTTCCTACTAGATTAAAGGTGTAAGTATAGATCATTGGTGTTAAACAAGTAGTAGATGTTGTTTTAACAACCCTTCATCACCAGATGATCTATTGTCCTCAGAACCATTCCATGGATCTCCACTTCCAGAACACCAATGATGATGTTCTTTATATGGTTTCTGACTGACCAGATAACACAACCATCATTCAGATACCAAAGCAGATTCCTAAAGAAGATTTGCTTCAACTTATGCCTCTTGAGTGGGTAACAAATTATGAAAAGGAATTCCATAGTAGACAGAAGACTTTCTATACCTCTGCTCCCTCTATCCTTAAGAAATTATCTGATGGCAATATCAAATCTATTTTCAAGGGACCTAGATCTAAAGAAGTAACCTCTTCTACTTTAAGGTTGCTTAATCATTCCATGATGATCACCCCTGCTGTCACTTAGAAATAGAAAAAAGGTCTAATTCCTATTTATGGATTTCATCCAAATGGGTCATATTCTTATGTTGCAAAAATCAATGGACACTTCTTTGGGACTATGATCCATCCATGTGTGACCTTGATTATGGTTGTTATGACCTTGAGAATTAGGAAGGACCTAAGGATAATGAATGGTGACCTCGTGATTCATGTGCCACATATTAGAAGAAAAAGCCATCCAAATCATTTTGGAAGCTTAGCCATTGATCTTACCAAAAACTTGATTTTAGCTCTGATGATGACGATAACCAACTTCCAAAGCCTAGATGGGTTAGCATCAAATCTCTAAGGCCAAGGTCAGAAACTTTTTATGATTTGCTGGAATTAGGTCATGAAGACCATCTTCCTCCTCCACCTCCAGAACCTGAACCAATTATCCTAATACACGTACAGCCTCAACCTTTTCCTTATATGATGTTTTCCTTTGCTTCAAAAGTCTATGACTTTGAATTTTGTGCTATGGATAGAAAAACTAATCTAGAGACAAATGTTACATATAAGTAATTTTCTGTACCCACAAAAGTGTCCCCTAGTGGTACCATAAGGCCTGTCTCACAAGCTAAAAAAGTCCTCAATTGGCATACTCATAATGTTACGGCTCAAAACAAAGTTCTTTAAAGGATTGACTCTCGCCTTGAGAATCTTTCCAATTAAGTGGCTCACACTAATTCTCGAATTAATGGTTTATCCACCCATATTCAAGAATTGTATGATCGCCTCCAGCAGTAGGTGACATTCCTGGATGCAAAACTTAAAAGTTTTATCGTCCATGGATATATGGGTCCTGTCTTTACTTAAAAAAAATGAGAACTTTGTAGAGTAAAATCTTAGATTGTTCAGATAGAAAAGGATAGAGCTAGAGATCATTCCAGAAGCATTTATGAACCTTTCCTTTCACTGACAGGTCTATCACACATCCCTCAAAATAAACTAAGTTGGATATTATATGCAATATAGAGCACAACCTAGGTCATCTCCCTCAAAAATGGAATTTAATGTTCAATTAGGTTTTCTAAATGTTAAAGGATCCTAAAAGCTATCTAAATTAAGGGGTTTTAATCTAATTAAATTGAGTGAAATGAAATGAAATTAAAGTTCCTAAATTCTACCTAATTGGATGAATTATGGTTGAATGATTCGTCCCTTGATATCTACTATCCTTATCCTAATTTATTTATGATTAATTCTAGTATAAGAATCTCTAATTGTGTTCATTGGCAAGGGATGTTAAATTACCACTCAAGATTCAAGAAACTAGCAACTTAATGTTAATTGAGACCTCAACTCCCATTAAAGTACTAATTCTTGTGATTAAGATCTTTGAACACTTAAATGAATGATTAATTAATCAATTAGCCTTTGAATTAACACCCTATGATGTTTAATTAACTAATCAAACTCCAAGGAAACCTCAAATCAAAAAATTAAGCACACTAATTCTCACAAGAATTTTATCAAACACCTTGATTGCATACTTGGAAAATGGTAGGAAAATGAAAATCCAGTACTTAATTCATACAATCAATCAGCCAATATCTCTCCTAATCAATGTCTAACTTGCCATCAATCATGAACTACATCAATTTCAATCATTTACAAGTTTAACCAAGCAGATAAAGTAATTAAAATTGGTATAAAAAGAAAGGAAAATAAAATGAAATTCTTAGCTTAAGATTCTAATTTTAATCCTTGGATTCAAGTTTTAACTCAAGAGCCTTCCTCTTAGCTAATCACAAGGTGGATTAGAGCTTCATTGGAGAATGGATAGAGGTGAGAAAAATAGAGGAAATATGGTGGAAGAGCGTGGAGTGGCTGCTGGATGAAAGGGCGTGCGAATGGAATGATGGAGTGAATATGTAAAATGGAATGTGTCAATCAATGAATGGACAATGGTAGCATGATAAAGGCATGGGATGAATTGACGATGTGGATGAATTACAATTAATGTGCATCTGGATGATGTTCTTTTATTCCCTCTACCTGAATAATAATCCATTCACGTGTTTCATTAATCATTCACATGCTCAACCATCTCATTCCTTCTTATTACCCGTAGCCACATCATGTGTATATAAGGTGGGCCCCATTTTTATTTTGTTTTATACTATTCCACATGCTTTCTTCTCCACGTAGCTTCTTCTTCTTTCCACATCTTGCCTTTAGCCCAACTCATTCTTCCCATAAATCCTTTCTCTCTCTCATGCTTTAAACTCATTGCTTTTCACGTTTTTCATGCTTCTTAATTCTGCATGTAATTTCTCACATAAAATTCTCCACAGTTTGGTGTTCTTCATTTTTACTCCAGCTTGAACTTCCTCTCCATGTGAATCTCTGTTCTACTCGTGTGTTTATTCTACTCAAAAGCTTCTTTTTTATTTCAGCAGCGTTTCTTCATTTCTGCTCCACGTGAGTTCGATGCATAACTCTTCTCCTTAAGAAGATGTGCATGCTCGTTACTTCAGCTCCTTTTAGCTTATACATCCTTAATTATTCCTACGTGGCTGCTCCTTTATTCATTCATCATGCTTCTAAACCTCTGTTTCAGCTACATATGTTTCTCATTATCCTTCACCAACCCATAGTTCATCATATAGCTTTTTCTTCCCACAAGCAGCTCGTGTTGCTCTTCTTCTTTTCTTTCCACACAAGCTCGAGTTAGCTACTGTATGAGTGGGTGGCTTGTGTGTTATTACATGAGCTGCTGGTCTTGTGTGTTCAACGTGATTACTGCTCCTTACTTCTCACCAAAACATTCTTTTTTTCAAGCTTAAGTGTACAACTTCTTCATGCATTCTGCGCCACACAAACTCATGGTTCCACTCTCTTCTACTTCCACATTATTTTCGTGTTGCTGTCCAGGCCTCATGTTTTCTCCATGCAAGCTTCTTTCCATGTAGAAGTTTAGTTCTCATGTAGCTCTCCCCTTGCTTATGTGCTCCTCAACTTCTTTTCCATTCAAGCTCCAATTTCCATTGAAAATCTGCACAAAATAATAGACCAAATTAAGTGGGAAAGATTTTACAAAGTTCATTACAAAATTTATGCATTAAAATTCTAAAATCTTGTAAATAATTTCCTTGAGTGCATAAATGGCTACTAACATCAAATTTTACCTAATTAAACTCCTCAAACTATATTTGCTCATTAAAATGCTTAAGTTAGGAAATTAAAACATATAAAAATCATGCTTGTCAAATTCCCCCACACTTAAACCTTTGTACTCTGGGCAAAGCTTAAGACTTGAAGAAAAGACTAATGGAATGACCAATGGAGAATGAAAATGAAAAGGAAAATGTAGAAAGTTACAAGATAGAGAATGATCGAACTTATCAACACTTCAACAATCCAAGCTAACTTCAATTGCATCAAGAAATCAAATTCCATGGCAATTTCATTTGAAAAGAATGAATCAAAATGCATAGCCCCTCACATGGACTAGTGTTTACTCTCAATTCTCCAGTGTTTAGGTAATGTGTTTTAGTCAAACTCCACCTATCCAAACCTCACTGCTATAGGCTTGTCATGCTTTTAAATCTCCACCACCCATGCCAAATGCAAAGCACAAATCAAGAGGACTTTATTCAAGGTTGTAATGGGGTGAAGGAAATGAAATGAATGGACATTCAACGAAAGGCAAACAAATGGATACCTTAGAACCTCAAGAGCAATTAATGAAGATTTAAAATAGGGAAGAATGTATTTTTAGGCCTTATTTCCAACTAGTAATAGTGAATACTAACTCAAAACACTTCTTTCTTTTTATTATCAATGACTTTTCCTCTCTTTTTTTTCTTTTCATTGCTTTTCTTTTGCTTTTCCATCTTTTCTTTTCTTTAACTTTGAACATTTTCCTAAACTTTTACTATCAATGGCCTAATGGATGCATAACACACATTCACCTATCCTAATTAGATGTAATGCTCCTTGAAATCCCTAAGGCATCTTAAAACAAGGTGGAAAACATTTTTAATGGCTATGGTTTAACTACAAAACAAAACAAGGTCCAAAGTGGCTAAACAATGGATAAAATGTATGTAGGTTGGCTTTTTGGCTATCTATGTAACACTCAAAAAATTTATTAAGGTGCTAATCATGGATTTGGATTTAATTAGGAATAATTAATGTAGAATAATTGAGTAAGTTAAGTGAATGAAAATTTTGGAGAGATAAATTATTAATATGAGTTTGAGATTTAATTAGAATAGAAACTTCATCTAGGCCCAAATTAATGCAAGAGATCATGATAAGAGGCTAATGTAGGCCCAATAAGTTAGGTACAGACCCAATCTAATTCAATGTGATAGAGGCCCAAGATCCACCTTTTATAGGCTCTTATAATTGGCCCAACAACCTTTGTATAGACCCAAATCCTTTGAGCTCTTAAAACTTAGCCTAACCTAATTAAAACGCAATAGCCCAACACATGAAAGCTGGCCCAACAAAGCTTAAATCTAAAGCCCATTTGGAGTTGGATCTTTGGAGCATCCCATAACCCATAGAAAACCCAACTTAAACCCTAAAAACTAACCTAGCCACCCCTCATTCTGCAGAACCACAAGGAACACACACAAAATTCGGAGGTCCAAAGGAGAGGCTAGGGTTCTTAGCATATTTCCACAATTTCCCACTTCTAAAGCAAGATTCAGCCAAGGTAATAATTATATAATGTAATCCTCTCATCTTTCTCTTTAATTTGACTTAATTAATGTTCCAATTAGAGCACTTTCACCCACACCCAGAATCTGAAACTTGCCATTTGATGTTTTCATGGTGAAATTTCGCAGGTTGAGGCTAGGGCTGACATTAGGTAAGTATAAATTCTTCTTTTTGAGGTATTTCTATTAGTTTGAGACCCCAATGATTGGATTATAGTGTGGGTATTAATTTTTCACAAATTTGCTTAGGATTTAGGGTGATATATTAAAGTTTTTGGTAGAGGACACTTCCATTCTGAATTTTGAGAATTAGTAGTGGCTGGGGAGATTTTTGTACCATTGGTAGCTTTTGCAAATTTATCTACAAGTCAGGTAACTAGGGTTCATGTTAATTCCATGCATATATCTGATTTAATTGTGTACTTGTTGCATGATTATGATTTTGATGCTAAATGAATTGGTTGGCTATCTGTTATATGTGATTAGACCTTGTGAATCCATGGTGGAGCTGTGGTGCGGCTGCCACTAGTGCATGTGCTTCGATCGGGCACCGGGTTATGATCAAACCCCAAATGCACTGAGCCTTGGTAGTGCTCATTGGGGAGTGGGTGGCATAGACGAGCCTCTCCCGGTGTTATTAGCCTATAACATGTGGAATTATGATTGCTAGTATAGGATAATAATCATAAATAGCTTAATTGTTTTATTTACTGATATGACTGGTATGTTTTTTTATGCTTATATGAAATCATGCATATATGTTAATTAAACTAGAATATATGAATAGAATTTGCCTTGGTTACTGAGATTTGCATCTCATCCCATTTCATGGGCTAAATATTTTAGGTGAAGGTTCTTTGGGTACGGATAAGGGCAAGCAAGTGGATGAACATCCATGAGCTGAGGCCTGGTGTGGAGAACTACACTTAGTCTAAGTGGAATAGAGTATATGCTAATTTTGTTAACCTTTATATAGCATTATCATGTATCTGTATTGCCAAGTGTAAGAGTTTGTATTTTGATAACACAGAATATAATCAATGAGAAATAGGCTTCATATTATTTGTTGATGGATGTATGAGTTTATGACACTTATTATGGCTTATAAACTTATATTTTAACTGACTATTTAAGTAATGAAATCATGTGATATATTGATTGTGGATTTGAGCTAGCGATGCATGAATTATCCAATGAAAACATGATTGAATGACCATTGTGAGAAATTTATAAATTTGCTGATATAAGACTAATGAATGAGTAGGAGAATCCACCTTTAAATGTGGGATGGGTAATGATATAATGACTGGGGTAAATTAGCTAGATAGATGCTATTAGAATCTCATAACAAGTAAGAGAATGGCCCTAGTGAGCCCTTAGATAGAGAGTGAAGAGTATGAGATAAGATTTTAGGAGTTGTAGGATCAGAAGGCATTTTGCCGCAGCTAAAATATTATTAGCTATGACAAATAGAGGCAAAGTTGCCTAGGGAGAGTACTAGAGAGCAATTCGCCGTGATGAAAAGTGGAATTAGTTATGGCGAAATGTGAAAGGCAAAACTGGGAGTCATCCAGAGGGTAATTCGCCATGGCGAACTTTTGTGAGAATTTGTCAGGTGTTCCAGAGAGGAATTAGCCGTAGCGAAACGGGGAATTGGCTGTGGCCAATAGCGAGAGGCGAGCGAGGTAGGTTCCAGAAGGCTTCCTCACCGTGGTGCCATGTAGGTTAATTGCGGTGAAGCTCCAACTCGCAAAATCTGTAAAGATGTAAGGGTGAACCCAAGAGCAATTGGCCACGATGCAAGGACATTGAGCCACGGCTAATAGACCCAAACTCTCATTCTAACCTAGAAATCTTGGTTTTTCATATGATAACCTCAAGGGATAACTTAGAAATATTGGTAGAAGATTCTTGAGAGTCAGAATTAATGGGTAATAGAATCAAAGGCTTATAAATGAGTATTTGTTTCCCCTGTGTACACGAATGCTTGTAATTATTTGATTGATGACTCTAATAATAATAAGGTTCAAATTCCCTGTATTTTCTCAATGTAATTAGTCTTAATGTCTTGTAACCCTAATATATGGTTATTAATCACGCATTTTACCTTAATTATAATGATTAGAAGTTAGGGTCGTCACAGCTAATATCAGAGCAATGGTTCATGCAAATATGTTTGATTTGTAACTTTGTGGTTAGAAAACTTGGCAATCATGATGCATGCATGATAGGAATAGGAGCATTATGACTTAGTGATAACTTTCATACATACATATACCTGCCATGGGTAGAGTTGTGTTTTATTTGCCTTGGGTTGTAGCTTAATGGGGGATGTTTGTGGTTGTGCTTTAGCATTGCAGAGTTAGATGGCTACACATAGAGAAACAACTGAGATGCTAAGTCAAGCTATAATAGAAATGAATGTCTTATCATTTTTATGCATGCAAATGCAACTGTGGTCTCAACAAAGAATCAAGACAAGTTCTAGAATGAAAGTAATGATAGGTGAATACACACTAGAAATGAACTGATACGGCTCAAATTCTCACCAGCTAACGGCTATCAAATAATTCATTGAAATCAAATAAATTGCCACTTCACTTGAATCAAGACACAAAATCCATTAGTTATCATGTCTAAAGTGAATCCCAACTATAATCGTCTCAACTTGCAACTTTCACAAAAAAACTGAAGAAAAATCACACTATTTTTCAAAAAAAAAATTCAATTTTTCTCCTTTTTTTTCAAAGAAAGGAAAAGATGGATGGAATGAAATGACTCTCCTCCCACACTTAAATATTGCATTATCCTCAATGTCAGCACACAATCCAATAAATAGATAAACAACACAATATAAAGAAAGTGAAAGGAGAGAATACAACCGAATGGACTTGAAAATGGAGATTCCAAGGGTGGCTCAGATTTCTTTTGTAGCTAGTTAGCAATTTATTTCCTACAAAACATAAACAAAACAAACACTGATGTAGAAAAAGAAAAGAGAACTACATTATAAACTAAAAGGAACTTTATTAAAGACTAACTAATCATTAATATCAAAAACCAAGATTAAAACTACTTTATTCCTTCTTAACTGGACAAATATGAGTCTCACTACTTTAAAACATTTTGATTTATCATTCAGTGATGACCCATGGACTTCCTCAACCATCAGTAGTCTCATAAAGTTAAATTCAGCATATTCACAAGCAGTGAAAGAAGGAAAATCAAATTTAAAACATTTAAAACTAAAGAAAGAAAATTGATAATCAAATTTAAAAACACTAGACTCTAGACTCTCTAAATATCTATCAAAGCCAATAAAATCTACTGGACTCTTATCAGTAAGAGTCACTGCATCCATAAAAGAATTTAATTTCAACTTCTCACAGTCCTTTAAGCTCAAGGTGTCTGACAGTTTCTTTTTCTCAGTTGGGAGAGTCTGTTGATTGTTGGGAACTAGCTCAACAACTTCAAGAATTTGTTCTAGACTCTCAACAAGAGAAACAATGTCTTCTCTGATCAAAGAGATAGTAGTAAGCTCACAAAATTCTAAACAATGATCAACAACAGAATCTAGTCTCTCATAAGTATCAATAATAGCACAAGCATCAATAGAATTTTCAGTATCAGCACTATCTCTATGCATGCTCTCATTAATACTAGTATCATTAGTAGAATCAATCTTATCAACAATTTTAGTGCAAACAAATGACTTTTTGGATTCAACAGACTCATTAGACTTTAGAAACTCATTAATCTCAACACATATTAGACATGTATGCATATCATCATATAAGCATTTAAAAGTGGGGTCTGAATTATCAACAATAAGCTGTCTAACAATTTTACTGTCTATATCCTTTTCACATGCTACATCTACCATTTCATCAGTTGTACCATCACAAGCTAGTGAGGAATCATGTTGATTAGTACATGCAGGGGACTTACTAGTCTCAATGAAAGCATTAATCTGGGAGCATCTATTACATATAGTGGATCCAGTACACACATAATCAATAGAGTTATTAAAAACAGCTATGTCACATTGTCTAGATGGTATGTTATCCCTAAACTCAGAAGATGCATCATCAATAGGCTTATCAATCAATCCTAGAGTAGGAATAGAATGATCATCACATTCTAGGTGACCCCCACACTTATCTACTACCCTACACTCAATAGATTCATCAATTGGTTCAGAAATGAAATTTTCACTATAATCACAGTTAGGTGTAAACATACCAAGTGCATCAGTATACAAGGATTCATGAACATCAACAAATGTGTCAATTTTGCTCAATGAATTACTACAATCAACCATATCAGGAGATTCAATAACAATTTCTTCATCTACAACATCATCATGCAATTCAGAATCAACAACAATATATGCATCAGTAGTCACAGTACTATCAAGCAAACTAGATTCAGTTCCAACAAATTACAAAGTATTAGAAGATGGAAGGATATTACTGAATGAATAGGACTCTTCCTCCTCTATACATTCCCTTCTAATTTGCTCTTCAGTTAATTTAGTAGAACTTGAAGTCAATTGATTCATTTGAAATCCCAAATCCTTTATAAGTTTGTCAAACCTTTGTTGACTTTCAAGATGCCATTGTTCATTTTCTTGTTAGACCATTTAATGTATTTGTTGGTTTCAAAGATCAAAGGCTTCTAATTGCTACATCATCCTCTCTGGCTAACTTGGTTCTCTCTGGACTTCTTGTTGCATGTATCCCTTGTAATAATTGTAAGGATGATATTTTGGCTCTTGCATATGGAAATTATGGTATGGCTCATAATGATGGTGGTAACTGGGGTGAACTTCACAAGAATGGTGGTATAGTTGTTGGACTTATTGATATTAATGTGCTTGTCGTTCTTGTCTTTGTCGTTCAAGAAGGCCTTGAAGCATTGACTCAACTTCATCCAACTTCTAGCAAATCCTATTATTTGCACAAGAATCATAGACACCTTGATTAGAATAATAAGGATCCATTTCAGACAAAGAATATTGAAAGCACAATTAACTTCAGCACAAAAACAATTCACTAACAAATTATGACTAAAATTAATTCTAAATCAAGAAAATAAAAATCAAATGAAGAAAAGACCTAATTAACAATCAAGAACACTCAAATATAGAGGTTAATGACACAAAATAAACTCACAAAAAATAAAGAAATTAAGTCCTGAAAAATTGAAAAATTCCTAAAAAAAATTTGAGAAAATACTAAAAAATTAGAAAAAGTACTTTAAACATTGGAATTTGACCAAACAATGGTACGCCTAATAGAATAGCTATTACTTTTGCTTAAAACACCCAAAAACCTTGGAAAACAAGAATTTTCTGGGCACTTTAAACAAAAATTCCAGCAAGCAGACAAGTTGATGCGCAACACCAAACTGATCCAAATCTAAGCTTAAAACAGCGGAAGAACTAAATAAAAATAGAGCTAAAACAGAGCTAAAATAGAACAAAAACACTTAGAAAACTTTCTTAAATAATTGAGAATCCAAGTCCCCAGTAAAGCCACCAAATTTTGACGAGTCTATCGCGCAACCCTTAAAATAAACTAGGTTGGATATTATATGCAATATAAGGCACAACCTAGGTCATCTCCCTCAGAAATGAAATTCAATATTCAATTGGGTTTTCTAAATGTTAAAGGATCCTAAAAGCTATCTAAATTAGGGGGTTTTTGATCTAATTAAATTGAGTGAAATGAAAATGAATTAAAGTTCCTAAATTCTACCTAATTGGATGAATTATGGTTGAATGATAAACTTGTGACTAGCTTTGGATTCATCTCTTAGTATCCACTATCCTTATCCTAATTCATTTGTGATTAATTCTAGTCTAAGAATTCTAAATTGTGTTCATTGGCAAGGGATCTTGAATTACCACTCAAGATTCAAGAAACTAGCAACTTGATGTTAATTGAGACCTCAACTCCCATTAAATTTTTAATTCTTGTGATTAAGATCTTTGAACATGTAAATGAATGATTAATTGATCAATTAGCCTCTGAATTAACATCCTATGATATTTAATTAACCAATCAAACTCTAAGGAATCATCAAATCAATCAATTAAGCACACCAATTCTGACAAGCATTTTATCAAACACCTTGATTGCATACTTAGAAAATGGTAGGAAAATGAAAATCCAGCACTTAATTCATACAATTAATCAGCCAATATCTCTCCTAATCAATGTCTAACCAGCCATTAATCATGAACTACACCAATTTCAATCATTTACAAGCTCAACTAAATAGATAAAATAATTAAAATTGGTATAGAAAGAGAGGAAAATAAAATGAAATTCTTAGCCCAAGATTTTGATTCTAATCCTTGGATTCAAGGTTCAACTCAAGAGCCTTCCTCCTGGCTAATCACAAGGTGGATTAGAACTTCATTGGAGAATGGATGGAGGTGAGAAAAATAGAGGAAATGTGGTGGAAGAGCATGGAGTGGCTGCTGGACGAAGGGGCGTCCCAATGGAATGACCGAGTGAATGCATAAAATGGAATGTGTCAATCAATGAATGGACGATAGTAGCGTGATAAAGGCATGGGTTGAATGGATGATGTGGATGAATTACGATTAATGTGCATCTGGATGATGTTCTTTTATTCCCTCTACCCAAATAATAATCCATTCATGTGTTTCATTAATCATTCACGTGCTCAGCCATCTCATTCCTTCTCATTGCCCGTAGCCACATCATGCGTATATTAGGTGGGCCCCACTTCATTTTGTTTTATAGTATTCCACTTTTTTCCTTCTCCACATAGCTTCTTCTTCTTTCCATGTCTTGCCTTCAACCCAGCTTATTCTTCCCGTAAAACCTTCCTCTCTTCTCAGGCTTTAAACCCATTGCTTTTCACATTTTTCACACTTCTTAATTCTGCACGTAATTTCTCGTATAAAATTTTGCGTGGTTTGGTGTTCTCTAGCTCGAACTTCCTCTCCACATGAATCACTATTTTGCTTGTGTGTTTGTTTTGCTCAAAAGCTTCATTTCTATTTTCATAGCATTTCTTCGTTTCAGCTTCACATGAGTTCGACGCACAACTCTTCTCCTTAAGCAGACGTGCATGCTCGTTACTTTAGCTCCTTCCAGCTCATACATCCTTAATTATTCCTATGTGGCTGCTCCTTCATTCATTCATCTTGCTTCTAAACCTCTATTTCAACTACATATGTTTCTTTTCGTGTTTCTCATTTTCCTTCACCAACCCATAGTTCTTCACGTAGCTTTTTCTTCCTACAAGCAGCTCATGTTGCTCTTCCTCTTTTCTTTCCACATAAGCTCAAGTTTACTACTGTATGAGTGGGTGGCTTGTGTGTTATTACATGAGCTGCTGGTCTTGTGTGTTCAACATGATTACTGCTCCTTACTTCTCACCAAAACGTTCTTTTTTTCAAGCTCAAGTGTGTAGCTTTTTCATGCATTCTGCTCCACGCAAACTCATGGTTCCACTTTCTTCTACTTTCATGTTATTTCCACGTTGCTGTCTAGCCCTCATGTTTTCTCCATGCAAGCTTCTTTACACATAGAAGTTTAGTTCTCACATAGCTTTTCTCCTTGTTTATGTGCTCCTCAACTTCCTTTCCATTCAAGCTCCAATTTCCATTGAAAATCTGCACAAAATAATAGACCAAATTAAGTGGGAAAGATTTTATAAAGTTCATTACAAAATTTATGCATTAAAATTCTAAAATCTTGTAAATAATTTCCTTGAGTGCACAAATGGCTACTAACATCAAATTTTACCTAATTAAACTCCTCAAGCTATATTTTCTCATTAAAATGCTTAAGTTAGGAGAATTAAAACATATAAAAATCATGCTTATCATTCACCTTTTATGACTTCTTATAATCCATATCCTTTTCTTCCATATTCATATTATCCTCAAGAAGCTGACTACTTGAAATGTTTCAACATGAATAATGAAGTCTTCAAAAAGAAAGAAGACTATGTTAGTCTAGTACAACTTAGGTAGCTTCAGCCTAGACAATCACAACCTTGACCTAGAGACCCTAGTCCTCCATAAAAACTTCCTTATTTCTCATCCTATCATCAAGCTTCTCCCTCATGGACCAAACCTCCTGAGCAACCTCCTCCTTCAAAACCTTCACAAATTCATACACCACCTTCTTCTCTTAAAAATACCTAATCTCCTTACCTTGATCATTCCCAGAAAAATAAACAAACTTAAACTGAATCTTCAAGGCATTTTGGAACCATTGCTTTATCATCCTTAATAGTTCCCTATAATTTTGATTTAGACTCTGATCAATCTTAAATACTTTGCCTAAAACCTATTAGTACTAATGATGATGAACCTATACCACATTTATCCTCTTATATAGTCAATACCACTCATGTAGCAAAATATGATGAGTCTAATGTAGACCATGAAGATCATACTAAGTATCAACCTTATCAAACAACTTTTCTAGAGAATGCTCAAAATCAAGCTCATCTGTCTTCTGGACCCTGGTTTACGTTTGATGAAGTTCCTCCTGATAAATGGAGAGACAAGCTACATGAATTACTGAGTTCACTACCAGATTTACTAGTACTCTCTGAGAATGGTTTCAAAGCCTAGGGGAATATAGACAACATTTCTATATAACAGCTGGTAGTGCTAATGACCTCCTTGGTTTCCTTCATAAAGAATTCCTTGGAGACTTTCAACTTGTTGACAAACAAAAGCGTCAAGGGTACTTTCATATATGTTACTACTCTCTAAAGAAAAAAGATCTTGATTTTCATTATAAAACGATGGCTGAGAAATACTATCTTTTCAAGGGATTTAATGATGTCAATCTATGACACACATTTATTGCCTCCTTACTAGAAGAGTTATAGCCATAACCCTCAAGAGCTATTCGGTCCCTCAGAAGAGATATGACATACATTTCTCTTGGAAAAATTTGCTAGTTGACTATAGCTATTCTTGAAAAGCTATGTGAGTAACATAAAATGTTTGATTTAATGATAGATGGAAAGCTGGCATTGCAAAAGGTTTGCAAAATATCATATCTCTAGATCAAGTGCAAAGATAAGTCTAGATTCTCATGTCTGACAAAGAAGAAATCCCATTCCAAGCATGCGTACACCAAACCTTACAGGCCTTATAGAAAGAAAAAGCCTAAAAAACCAATTAAGTATTTCAAAAGGAGATTAACTCAATATAAGAAAAGGGATCACTATTACATTTGTGGGAAAAATTGACATTTTGCCAAACAGTAACCTAACAAAACAAAAAAAAAAGTAAAACTCCTTCAATAAATACAAGCTAGCATTCTTCTAGTAGAAGATTATGACATTGAAGAATTGTTTTCGGAACAAGAAGATGTTGATGATAATACTGCCTTTGCTCTACCTAGACTTCAATCTTCAGACTCTGAACTTTTTGACCTAGATCCTTCTAAAGATTATGTTAATCATAGCTATTCCATGTAGCCATTCAATCTAACAAAATAGAAAGAACCATTAATGCCTTATATTCAGATGAAAATTCTACAAAGTAAGTATCATAAGCCTATTCCTATTATTGTTTATATGGATACTGGAGCTTTGAAAAGCCTTATGAATGTTGCAATCCTTCCTCCACAGGCATGGACTACTCTTTCAGAATACTTCAGTGCTGCTGATGAGAAAATTTTTATAGTTAATCTTATTACCAAGAAAAGAATCGGTATTAGGATCTTCCCCAATTGCATTGTTTGGACTAAATTACTTAGTAGCATACTCCCAAACTAAGACATTCTTCTTAGAATGGACATTTATTGTCAGGCCAAGAGACTTCAAATCCTTTCTCAAGGAATACAATTCAAACAATAATTTAAGGCTTACACCTTTATCTCTAAGGTGTTTGAGCTTTCCCAAGTTCCTATTGGTTATGAAGAACTCCGTGACCAATTTATGCCATACTATCCAGAATCACATGATCATTTTTCCTATTCCTCTCCTCTTTGGAAAAATAGCGAATTCTTCATCCAGCTTCCATTTAAAAGAAATGAAGATATCAATTCCACAAAGGCAACTGATAATAAGTCCATTTGAAATCTTTGAAATAATTGGATATATTGCTTATTGTAACACCATATTCATCTATCTTTTTCCTTGTCTCATTTCTAGTTCCTTCCCTTAGGATAGAAACTTCTTAAAGAAAATTCAATTAAAAGATCGCATTATTTTGCATTACGTCATACTTAAATTTTTCATTTTGCATCCTATGGACCATATTAACTCACCCACATCATTCTCTAATTAAATTACATTTACACAACTCAAAACAATCTCAAAATGTCACAAGAATCTCGAGTTGCTAGCATATATATACAAAAATTACATGTTCAGTCTTGGGTTTTACTGCTAGATTTTTGGTGTCAACTTTGGAAAATCATAACTAAATCTAGAAAAATTGAAATCAAACACACTATACCATTCTGGAAAGCTTTTATGCTAAAAATAAGTCTAGACCAAAACAGAAACGTTTAGCCACTAAAAATCGATGGAATAGTACCAAAGGTACTGCTACATTACTGGTACTGACTCTAAACTTCAAATATTCATATCTCTCTACTTAGGCCTTCAAATAAGGTGATCTCGGTGGCCATGAAAAGCTTATTATGTCTAGTTTATGCCTGTAAAATTTCATAAGTATTGGATACCATTTAGCCCTTAAATGACATAGGAGAAGAAACCGACTATATGAACAGTAACCATATCAGTTTAGCAGCTTGTTGGCAATTTTGCAAAATTCATAATTAATTCTCTAGATGAGATCTATATGCATGCCAAATTTCATGGGAAAATTCGTTCATTTGGTCACTTTGTGATATAAGGTTGCAAAATAGTACTTTTATGCCTCTTTAAGGGTCAAGAATGGTTCAATTTGCCCTTTAGCTTTTCTAGGGCCACTTAAGCATGTAGGAAAGCATAAAAATAGCCTACTAAACATATTCCAAGGGTCCAAAATCCCAAACCTCAAAAATTTACTCTCTTACTTGATGATATACACAAGGAACATACATGCACCATCTTGCATTTCCATGTCAAAAACATATACTATCATTCATATGAATCCAATTCTCATACATATAGCATATATCCATACATTTATAAGTGTTCAAGGGCTTATACATCATATACATCATTGGGTTACATCTTTTCACAACAAAATAGTTACAAAATAACTATTTAACAAATTCCTTGCCAATCTCCTTGCCTTTAAGTATGGTGGCTCCCATTTCTTGGCTCACTTGGTCCACCCAGACATTTTAGGCAATGGAGAGGGAAAAGGAGATTCTAGGAATCCCAATAGCCTTTATCCCTTTCAAACACACATAATAGATGCAATTTCAAGTCTAAAAATGTATGCATGGCTATCTTGAAATTTATAAGCATACATAAAACATTTCCTTCATTCAAGAAGTCACACACAACATACATAGGCTTGCCAAGATAATGTTTTAGACTCATCCATTCTCTTTGGGACTTTTGGACTTGCCTTACCCATTTTTAAGGGACTTTTGACTAAGCCTCACTCTTCTAGAGAATTTTGGCTTTGTCTTACCTATTCATAGAGACTTTTGGCTTCACCAAGTTTATACAAGCTAAAACATGTTTATAAAGCATCTTTCAAACACATAAACAAGGCATCATGGTACCATGGCATGTACATATACACTAGAAACATGTTTCATAGCTTAAACATACACACACACACATTCAAAGACAAGAAAACACCCAAACATGCATGAGCGAAAGGAGAGAAAGCTACCTTGTATACAAGAACACATTTTGCTCTTTGGAATTTCTTCCTCTTCCTCGGCCAAACACCCATAAGGAGGTAGAGCTTGATTCTTTTAGCCTAAACACATCAAATGGGATCTAATTACACTCTTGAAACAATCTCTAATGCCACACACTCTCTAGAAAAACTTTAGCACTCATATGATTCAATTATGGTTCCATGAAGCACCTAATGAAGTAATACCAAGAATTCATGATCTTGGCTCTATTCTTTCATTCCATCTATGATTTTTGACTCCATTTAAACTCCTTAGAGCCATCATACAATTAATTTGAGGACCCTAGCTATATGTTGCTTCCTTAAGTTATAATATGGAACCTACACCTCCATCTCCCTTCCTAGGCTTCCTAAAAATTTTTCAAGGCTTTCTCTCATACTCTTCCATCATATATAATGCAAAACTAGGCTTAGAAGAAATTAAAACACTCCCTTGGTGCTTCTCCTCTTCTTGGTTGAGACATGACTTCTAATTGCACCCATGGAAGCTGTTTTGCTTTCTTTGATGGGAGATGCATGTCAAAGGCTTCTTTGATGTCTTAGGGACTCATATAAACTCTTAAAATACCTTAAATTTTGGCTAGAAACTTTCCTATAAACCAAAGTGCAACTAAAATCCTAGGTTAAGCATCTTGCAAATTCATAATTCTTTCTTTATTCTCTTTGCATTTTCTTATTTTCCACACTCTAAATCATATGTTTCACTCTTGGTTTGGTTCAAATTTAATCTCCCCTTGGCTGTCCTAGGAGTGGCCAAACCATACACAAAGGAGAAGAAGAAGAAGAAGAAAAAGGCATGAAAGTCAATTATTTCTACCTTAATTCAAGTCCTTTTCAAGAGTCTCTTCCTTTGCTTTAGCTCTCTTCTTGAACTTTAAACTTCTCCCCTTTGGTCTAAGCTCAAAATAGAACCAAATACCTCAATATAACTATGGGAAGAAGGAGGAGAATAAGTTTACTAAGGGGAAGAGCAAGAAATTCCATGAAAATCATACATTTTGCTTGGCTTTTTCTTCTCCCTTTTTCCTCTCTCTTGTGTGCCTCTCTCCTTTGGTCTCACTCTCAATTTTAGGTAGCAAGAAGGTTGGCTAAGTGAGGAGAAGATGGGATGCATCACTTAAACAAGAAGGGATTAAAAATTGTTTCAAGAAAATTTCACATATGTCCCATCTTTTTGGAATTTTTGTTTTAGGTTTGTTTTAGCTCTTTTTTTAGAATCATCTTTTCCACCATAAAATTTAGATTCTCAATCTTATAAAATGCCTTTGGAATCACTCAATTTGGAGCTAAAACCTTCCTGAATGAAATGGTCAAAGTTTAGGTCAACTATTATTAAAAAATGTACACCTAACGAGTTTTAACTGTTTTAGAGCTTCCCATGATTTTCAGGGCTTTTGAGAACCCCAGAAAGCTCAAAATTTCCATTTAAAAAACCCTCCTGTGAATATTCTAAAAATTACCTAAAATTATGAAAAAGCCATTTTGTTTTGCAACTATTTCCTTAAATTCTATCTAATCATATTGGCTCCAGTTTCAAGATGCCTTTAGCCTCCTATTTTCATTATTTGATGTGCAAATTATTATCCTAATTTTTCTAGAATTTAACTCTCATTTCAAAAGACTTACTTTTAATACATATTCATTTTCGTCATTTTTACAAACCTAGACATTACACTTATTGTATTGCTTTACCTCTTAACCTAGCCCAATTCAATGATGTACTTTATGTCTCACAGCTTAAAAGGTACTTGCCAAACCCCTTATATTGTAACACCTCGAAAATAATTAATAATGATTTTTAGGATTATGAAATTATTAAGAGGGATTTGAGGAAAAATTATAAGGAGATCGGACTCTTGAGGAAAATGGTAAATTTGAGTATCTTAACATAATAATTATTAATTGCATGATTTGGGGAAAGTAAAATAATATTTATGGATTTAAATATGATTTTAGCCCATGATTAATTTATGTGTGCCAAGAACATTATTAGAAGCCCATTCTTATTTCTATTAAAGGCCTAACTTTATCTTAATATGACCCAACTCTACTCTTATAGAAGTCCAACCCATTTTGAACTCAATTAACCCATATAGCTTGACCTAACTTATTAAGCATTAGCCCACTTGAAACATAGGGCTCATTGGACTAGCCCACATGCACTAAAATCCTGAAGAGCCTACTTGCATTTCATTTGAGTATTGAAAACATAAGGTTCTGCAAAACAAGGGGGAATATTCATACATATGATAAGGGTGCTAGGGTTCCTCACCTTTTAGGCTCTGATTCACAAGTTTAAAAGGAGATTTAGCTAAGGTGAATTATATATAAGTTGATCCTCTCTTCTTTCTTTACATTTTGGTCTAATTGGTTTGTCATTTGGAAAATTTTCATCTCTTCTTAATAGGAAATTTGGTCTTTAGATGATTATTGCCATATTTTTAGAGTTAGAAGTTAGAGGGATGATTATGTAAGCATTTATGATAAGCATGATTTTTATATATTTTATTCTCCTTAGCTTAAACTTTTTAATGGTTAAATAAGGCTTAATGGATTCACTTAAGTAGATAATTGATTTCTATACCCATTTTCTGCACTTTAGGAATTTAACTGCAAAATAATTGATTTTAAATGCATAAATCATTTTAAATGAATTTTGTGAATTTTTCTCCTTTGTTTTCATGCAGATTTTGGGCAAATCATCTCTCATGTTAATGAAGGAATGGATGAATCATGCTACACAATTCCCACTTTGAATCATGCTCCATGTTGCAGCAACACAAACAAATATTCCACCATTCTCACATGAGCAAGTTGTTATTTAAGTGGGGAGAAGGTGAGTTCTCGAACTTGGATGGATGGCTACGAGTTACTGGGCAGAAGCTACATGAGGTGCTTTAATAAGAAATGAAGAAAAAGCTCGTGAGAAGCACCACCAGTTTTCACGTAAATGAAGAGCAGCTGCATGTGAGAGAAGATTTTAACATGAGAAAAGAGAAGGAGCTACAGCTTCAATGTGAAAGAGCTGAGAATAAGAGGTGAGAAAGGGGCTACCACATGCACACACTCATTTGAACTCGAGGAAGCATGAAGAAGACGCTGGGTAGAACGTGCCACTATTTGAGAGAAGAAGGAAGCTCAAGTTGAAGAAGTTTGAGAGAAGAGACATGGAAAGGAGCTGACGTGATTGTCACGATGGAACAGAAGTGTGGAGAAAACAAATGAAGAAGCTGAGCTGACGAGGGACTCAAAAAAGAAGCAAACTCCAGCTCCCTTGTTCTCCCATGGAAGACACACACACAAGCATTCTCTGCACGTACTTACACATAGGCAGCGAAGCACACTCATATAGTAATAGTTCATCATCTCAAAGCTCACACGTCTTAACTCCATATATCCACAAAGCATTTGAACGAGCTACCAGTCCCCACTCCCAAGTCATCATTCACGCAAGCCACAAGTTCCAGCAATAGCCAGCCACGTTGCTTCACCCACGAGCTTTCCCTTGACAATAGAATGTGATTTTGTAGGCTTGAATTAATGGTTCCTTGGGTTTATGGGAGGAAGAGACTATGAAGGAAAGAAGCATGAGTTAAAGGATGAATGTAGCTACATGAAAGGAAGCAAGAGGAGGCTGGGAACTAGCTTAATAGTAACGTGAATAGAGAAAAAGAAAAGAGAAGCTGGATTGAGAGCATCCATGCATGCACACTTACGGGTTGGAATGAGCTACTTGTGGGGAGAAGTCTAGGCCATGAAAACACACACATGTAAAGGCAAAGCTAAGGTTTTAATGTGTGAAGAGGAAGAAGGAACAACTACAGGTTAGTAAGTGTTAAATGTGGCTGTTACAAAGGAAAGAATAAACATGATAGAAAGAGATGAAGCTTCATGCTTGGCTAGAGATGGAACATAAAGCATGCAGCTCGAGTTAAAGAAGAAACAAGAAAATGAACTAGAGAATAACGCTGAGCAGAGAACGATGAAGTAGAATGAAGGAGAAGGACCACATGTTTGCTATGTGTTGGATGGAACATGAAGAATGTCAGTGAGAAGAACAGAAGCTACACAAGGGTAGAACGCGAGGTAAGGGGGAGATTAACGAGGAACAGCCACATAAAGAACGAAGAAGAAGCATGGGCTGAATGCATGAGTGAAATTGACATGAAGAAGCTTATGAGCAAATGCTATAGCTTGGAGAAGGAAATAGTAAAAAAATTAAGCTGGAAATGAAGAGTAATGACATGGAAAGCATTAGGAAATAAGAAGCATGTAGCATTACATTGGGGCTCACACTTATTCATGCAAAGAAGAAGAGAAAAATCTACGGGCAATTGGAATGGGGGGCTGAGTACATGAATGATTGATGAGACATGTGAATGAATTATTATTCGGGCAGAGGGAATAAAAGAACATCATCCAGACACACATTAATCATAATTTATCCACATCATCTATTCATCCCACGCCTTTATCAATTCATCATCATTCACATCGTCACATTCACACATTCACGCCATTTCGTCCAGAGACCATCCTCTCCACGCCATTTTCTCATCCATCCTCCATTCCCATTCCATCTTCACTCAAATGAAGAATTAATTCCATGTGTGGCTAGCTAGGAGAAAGATCCTTAATGGAAGCTTGAATCTATGGAGAAGAACTCAGAAATTTGGCTAAGATTCATAACTCTTTCTACATTGACTTTTGTTATTTTATTTGCTTGGTTAAGCTTGTAATTGACTGGATTAATGTAGTTTATGATTAGTAGCTGGTTAGATACTAATTAGGAGAGCAATTGATGTTTTAATTGATTAATTTTAGTGCTGGATTTTCATTTTCTTACCATTTTTCAAGTGTGCAATAAAGGTGTTTGATGAAATGCTTGTGAGAATTAGTGTGCTTAATTGTCTAATTTGAGGGTTCATTAGAGTTTAATTGGTTAATTGAATCTCCTAAAGTGTTAACTCAGAGGCTAATTAATCAGTCAATCATTCAATTCAATTGTTCATAGATCTTAATCACAAGAATTAGTAATTTAATGGTAGTTGAGGTCTCAATTAACATCAAATTGCTAAGTTATTGATTCTTGTGTGGTAACTCAAGATACATTTGCCATGAACACAATTAAGGACTCTTAGGCCAGAATTAATCACAATTGGATTAGGATAAGGATAGTGGATACCAAGGAACGAATCCAAAGCTAGTTACAAGTCCATCATTCAACCATAATCCATACAATTAGATAGTTAGTTAATTTAATTCAATTTCATTTTAGATAGTTTAATTAGATCAAAAACCCCCCTAAATTAGATAGTTTTAGAAACCTAATTGAACATTAAACTCCATTTCCAAGGGAGATGACCTAGGTTGTGCTACTAGCTACATATTTAGCCCAACCTAGTTTTATTTTGAGGGTTGCAGATAAACCCATTAATTTCCTTTCCTTTTTATGTATTATTTTCTTGGAGAATGTCCCTAAGGACTAATTTGCATCATAAGTTCTGCTATAATGTAAAAATATAAGGAGACAGGAGTGAAACACTATAGTTTCTGCGCTTGATGACTTAAATTCGAATTTTGGAACTCATTAAAGGAATGGATGAGTGCTTCTACCATTTTGTGATGTGTGAATGCTAAAATTTTATTATTTGGATTGATTTTTGGTGCATGGTTTTTATATGGGGCAAAATGGAGATGTTAGAAGTGGTCTATTATAGATTCTTAGTATTTTGACCTTAAATTCATGCTACGAATCCTTTAGGAACTTAGGTAAGCAATTCTCAATAGATTCTTGATGAACTTGAATAATGGATAGGAAATTCCTTGCTAATGATAGTTAAATGATAATGACTATGCTTATTTTAGGCTTGGTATGCATTTTGATTATAATGGTAGCTAAAGGAAGAGTAATTGGGCTTTATTGAAGTAATCGGGGTTAATTTCCTAATTTCATGTATATGCTCATTTTAATCTAATACTTGTTGTACATGTATGATTTTGAATGCTAAATGAATGGTTGACTATCTATTATGTTGTGATTAGATCTTGTGAGTCCATGGTAGAGCAGTGGTGAGGTTGCCACCTGTGCATCATGCTTTGATTAGGCACCGGGTTATGATCAGACCCCTGAATGCATTGAACCCAAGTTGTGCTCATTGGGGGAGTTAGTGCCATGGACAGGCCTCTCCCAGTGTTATTGGTCATTAATATGTTGTATGTGATTGATAGTATGGGATAGTAGTTATTGATAGCTCAACTAGTTCATTTGCTAATTGAATTGATAATTTTGGTATTTGATAAGTTAAAAATGCATTATGTTGATTAATCTATACATATATATGGAATTTTCCTCTTGTTACTAAGATTAGAAATCTCACCTTAGTTATGGGCTAACATTTTCAGGGATCGAATCTATTAGTAGCAAGGAGAAATTAATGGAAGCCTACTAGGATGGTTTAGTAGTGTATAGGCTTGAATGCCTTGTTTAAATGGGTTTATATAATATGCATTCTAGCATTGTTATTTGTTTTGTATGATTGCCATTTTCTATCATATATTGCCAAGTGTAAGAATTGATTTTATAATATGAAACATTATGGAATTGGTACTTGTGATTGTAGCTAGATGATTATTAATAAGTACCTTGATATTCAATGACCTCTACACAATTAATATTGTAAAATTGATGTTTGAGCTATTAGTATAAAGGATTTAAAGGTTTGGGCTAGTTTAAATGTGTTCTCTACACCTACTTAAGGTATTTAGAGGAATTTAAAAGCCATCCTTTGGGTTTTGAGTTGTTACTTGAAAGCTTTAGAAGCAACTCTTTGTTTTTGCTGCCTTATAGTCATTTTGCTTTCATGAGAAGTCATTAGGTGATTTTGTGGATGTTGCATAGTCATATGTTGTATCTGAGGTTGTTCTGGGGTTTTGGGGATAGGGACATGTTTATATGGTTCATGGAAACTTGTTTAAAGTGGTCTAAGGTCAATTGGTAGGAAAAATACATTTTTGAAGTTGTCACTTATAGCTTTATGTACGTTTGCTATTATAATTGGAATTAGAATGATTGGATTAACTTTTAATCCTTGAGTTAGGTAAGACAATTAGATGGAGAATTTAGGAATGTAAACTCTTTAATAACCTTGCCTTTTAGCCATTAAAAGACCCTAGGATTGATCTTGAAGTAGTAGCAAGTTGTTAGTTCATTCCTCTAAATATTTTGGTGCAATAGGTTTCCAAGTCATGGCCAAGTTTTCCCAAGTCACGGCCAAAATGAGTTGATTGTGTTCCAGTAGTGATTTTGGCCATGGCATAAAAATTTTTGGTTGCAACACAAGCACTTCACCATGGTGCAAAATTATCCAGAGGCTAATTTGGCCGTGGTGTAAGTATTTTGGCCCCAGCGCAAGCAATTGGCTATGGCATGAATATTTTTGGGTGCAGCACAAATTGTGTTTGTGTCAAAATTTAATCCAAACCTAAGTTTAGCCATAGCATAAGTTCTTCAAGTCATGACGCAAGTATAGAATTAAGCTTTTAGAGTTTCCAAAGGCTAAGTTGGCCGTGGCCTAAGTTTTGAAACCCCCAATTTAGTTATAAATTCATAATTTTCACTATGGTATTGATGAATAATGACTTTTAATGTAACATATATAAGTTTTTAGGCTTCTTAGAGGTATTTTGGTCGAGACAAAATTGTTAATAAGAGTTTTGAATGACTAGAAACAATAATCCTGTTGTACAACTTGATGGTGAATATTGATTATTTAAAGGTTCAAATTTTCCTATATTTCTATCCACAGCTAACTCATTAACCAAATTAGACCTTAAGTGCACTAGATTAAGAACACAATTATACTTAATTAACTTCATTAGTAGTTAGGGCTGTTACACATATGTCATAAATATGAGAACATTCAATTGTAGGATAATCTTCCTTATATTATAGTATTAGAAAAAATTGTTGATATCAAGATCAAACAGTTGAAAAATAAAAGTATTCCTCTGGTGAAAGTGGTCTGGAAGGGCCTATCTTCTAATAAAGCAACTTGTGAGTTAGAGGATGACATAAAGAAGTAATATCCATAGTTATTTATGTCATATTTGGCATTTTCCAAACCCTTAAACATCAAATTAAGGGTTGATAACCACGATAATGAGAAATTAGAAGCTCAAATGAAAGGAAAGGAAAGAGCAAAAATAACAAAAACAAAGTCCAAGCGGCTAAATGGAGTAAACCAACATATCAGTGACAAAATCATAAATTTAGGAAAAATTTTAGAAACTCAAATAAAAGAGTTTTAAATGACAAAGTTAAACTTATTAAGGATTTTAAAGGCCCCAAAAAAATTAAAGACCATCAGAGTGGTTAAAACCTTAATAATATAGGTTTAAAGTGTTAAATGACTGAAACTTTGACTGAACTCTTTCAAATTGTTTTGAATCCCAAGAATTTCAAAGCAAATGCTTCTAATAAAGTAGAGAGGCTAAATTTTTGTATGTAGAAGAAGGCTTTTGAAAAGGATAAAGAATGAGCCCAAACAAAGGAAATTAAGCGAAAGAACACAATCGGTATTTTGAAAATTGTAATAAAAATCTTCCTTTCCTTTCTATATTCAATGTCACCTCCTTCTTCCTTCTATAACTGACATTTATAACCTTTAAACTAGATGGATATGGCATGAAAATAAGAAGAGAGAGAAAGGGGGAGAAAAAGGTAACAATGGTAAAGAAACATGCCTAATTTCATGCTATGCTAGTTAGAAACTTTCTTCTCTTCTTTAAGCTCTTTCTAATGGTGGTTTTAGCTTCTTGAAAGGTCATAATGAAAAGACAAGATTTGAGGCAATCAAGTTTATCATAAGAATCACCATTGGAAGTGCTTACAAGTAAAGTATGATATAAGTTAGAAATTTTGCATTTCCTTTAAGTTTCATGATGGTCTTGGTTCAGCTTAGATATAAAAAACCTAGAGGCAGTTTGAGTTTGGCTAAAACATGATAGGAATAAGGGTTTAGAAGTATGGAGAATAAGATTATGCAATTGAAATCGATTAAGAAAGTATAGAATTCAAGTTAGGGCACCTAGGGTTTTTTTGCACCTTGGAAGTTTTAAAACCTTAAGAAGATGTTTTAAGCCATCTAAGACCAAACTTGAACTAGAAAAGAGTCAAGGATATCCTATATTCATCAGATTCTCCATGGAAGAAACAAAACTCCCTTAACCCACCTTAAGAGCATAGGTTTGGCCAAGACATAGTATAGGTACCTAGGGAGTTGTTTTATTGATCCTAAGGTTATAAGTGGTCTAGATATGAATTATAAACACTAATAGAACCATTGGATTGAATTTATGAGCTTTACTTTGGAAGGTGAAATTTTATGGTTCAAAAAGACCTAAAAAAGCAACTTCACCTTTAGCTTGTTTAAACATGTATATGTGATAAATGTCAATTTTTATGTATTTTGTTCCTCTTTATTTGGACTTTCAAATGATGAATTATGGCTTAATAGATTTTATTAGATGATATTCAATTTCATTAGTCATTTTTGCACTTTAAAAATTAATTTGCAAAATTATTGGTTTCTAGTGCATGAATTTCTTTTAAATGATTTTGTAAATTTTCCTACTTAATATTTTTTATTATTTTTGCATATTTTAATGGGCAAATAGAAATTAAATGATGGAGATTAATTGGAGGAGAATTGAAAGTCACATGATTGGATTAAAGGGCCAAATATTTGAGGATGGAAACTTCATATGTGCAATGCCAAGCTTGGAATAATTGCCCACATTTTTAATGGAATATTAGAAAATGGAAAAATGGGAGACAAAATGAATTAGATGAATGGCACAGGATGAAGAGCATTATTGAGTAAAAGAATAGAAAGCACATGAAATGAAAGGAAGAAGGTATGAAGGGTTTTGTTTCTAATGTGGAGGGACGTGCAGTAAAGGATAAAGGAGCACTCACATTTCACATGGAAGCCACAGCACACTCAAGGCACTTCATTCATATTCATATGATCAAGCATGTGGAATCATGAAAGGAAGGCACAAGTCAATGCACGGACATGCAGTATCTCCCTACTTCTACATGGAGCCTCTCATATAGGACATGAATGAGAAGAGGGCCCCACTCTACAAACCACACACTCTCTCGGGTTGCCTCCTAATCATACATGAAGGCACGAATAGAAGATCCACAGTTCACACCATTAAATCACACACGAGTTAATTTCATGCATAGGGACACATAGTAGATCCATTTCATGAAGACTCACACACACTCCATGACTTCCTCATACACACATGGCCCTACACTCTACATTCAACATGAAGCACATCACTAATCCATACACCTATATGCACTAAGCTGACACATAGGAAGTCATATGGAAGAGGCTGGGTATTATGGAAAAGAAAGTACGTGAGAAGGACGCGGATGAGGGGGATTCTTGGGTTCTGTAACACCATAATTCTAAGACTTATCTCACATCATATGTAGGCTTATTTTGATGAAGCATAAGGATTTCTCAAGGAAAAGCCTTGGAAAAATACAAATAAATCACGTTGCATAGTGGATAAAATTTTCATTTAGTATCTCATGGACCATATGGACTCATCCATCTCATTATTATATTTAATTACACAAATACAAATGATAACCATCCCAAGAAATGGCCTAGAACTTGTGCAAGTGGATGGAATACACAAAAACTCTAGGTGCAGCCTCGGCCAGAAATTCAAAGTTACTGTCATAAATTTTGAAAAATTATAACTAATTCTAGAAAAATCAAAATCATGCATTCTTTATCATTCTAGAAAGTACATATGTCTACTTTATGGTAAAAATAAATTTAGGCCATAACAGAGGCTGATAGCTAGTGAAAATTGATGAAACAGTACCAGAGGTTGACTATCATTACTAGTATTGTCCTCCAACTTTAAAAATTCATATCTTCCTGCTCAGAGGTATAATTGGGCTAATCTTGGTAACCATGGAAATATTATCATGTCTAGTTTATGCCTGTAAAATTTCATGAGCATTGGAATGACACAACCTAAGTTTCTGAAGATATGAACAGTGTCTGCATCAGTTCAACAAAAAAATTCCAACTTTGAAAATTCATAATTAATTCCACAGAGCTCCAAATAATCTGGTCTTTCACTTTCCAAAAATCTTTGGATGAGATCTATATGTGTGCCAAATTTCATGGACAAATTCATTCATTTGGTCAGATCTTGACATTGAGTTGTGAAATGGCTCATTTTGTGTCATATAAGGGGTCCAAATGGTCCATTTTGAGTTCTAAGATAACCATGACCACTTGAGCAAGTGGGAATGTACCAAAATGACATTATAAACTTCTCTTAAAGGTTTATAAACCCAAAAATTGAAAACTCACTCTCTCACCCTTAGTCATACACAAGAATATACAAGTCTAATCATGCTCCTCAATGTCCATAATGCACTATATCATACACATGACATAAAATATCTTTTGTACATGATACATTTGCATAATTACATATGTTCATAAGGTCATAGAACATATACAATAATGGATTACAACATTTTCCATTCATATGGCCATAAAGAAGAAAAATCTAGGCACTTTGGCATCATACTCTATTCTTACAACTTGGTGGCTTCCATTACCTTGCTCATGTGGTCTACCTAGCATGTTAAGACATTGGAGAGGAGGGAATAAGATTCAAAGAATTCTAATAGCTCATCTCCCATTTCAATCATACATGAAGAATGAAAAACAAATCTTGATAATGCATGCATGAGCATAATGACATGTGTGATCACTCAAGAACCATTCTTAGCATTTGAACAAGTCACACAAAGCATACATAGGTTTGTCAAGCAAGTGGATTAGCCTCACCCATTCTTTTATGGATTTTGGACTTGCCTCATCCATTTTCTCTAAGAGGTTTTGACTTAACTTTACTCTTGGGAGATTCTTTACTTTGTCTCAACTAATTAAGGGTTCTTGGCTCATCCTCACCATGGCTAAGGATTCTTAGCTTCTCCACACTCAAGCAAACCAAAGCAAGTATACTAGCCATCATTTGAAAACATAATAAGACATCATGGTACCATGGAATATAGGTATATGCTAGAACACTTTTCATGGCTTAAAATATACATACATACATACATTCAAAGACAAAGTAGGCACACATTCATGCATGAAAGAAAGTGGAGAGAGCTACCTTTGTTGCAACCACACACTTTTTCTCTTGGAAATGCTTTCCCTTCCTCAGCCTCACACACACAAAGGTGTGGGATTTGTTTCTCTTGGCCTAAACACAATATATGGAAGCCAATTAAGTTTTTGGAGTCATTTCTAAGGCCATACATCTACTTGAAACTCTAACTTTGTCCTATGGTCCATTTATGGTTCCTAAATACACCTAATGAAGCAACATCTATCAATTGAGTTCTAGGCTCTATTCTTTCCTTTCATTTATGATTCTTGACTCCTTTTAAGCCTATTGGAGTTATCACCTAATTAAAACTAAGAGCCTAACTAGGTGTTTCTTCTTTAGGTCATATTATGGAACCTATGCTACCAATTCATTCCCTAGGCCTCCTAAATTTTTTCCAAGGTTTCCCTTCATCTTCATCCACCATATATGACTCAAAAATGGGCTTGGAACAAATTAAACTTCCCTTAGGTGCCTTAACCACTCTAGGCCAAGACTATGCATCTTCTTGGCATCCATGGAGCTTGTTTTGTTTTCTTGGTAGAAAATGCATATGAGGAGCCTTCTAGGGATCTTAGGAGTTTAGCTAAACACTCATTTAGGCCTAAGAATTATTTTATCAAATTAGATTTTAAAAGGGACACTAGAAACCCTAGGTTTGCTATCTTGATTTTCTATGGTTATTTGTTAATTCTCTTTGTGTATTCTTATTCTCCTCCCTTAAATTCCTAAGATTCACCCTTGGTTCTACCCAAAATCCTAGCCTTCTTATAACTCCTTATGTTGGACAAACCAAGGAGAGAAGGGGAGAAGAAGTAGCTACCATAAGAATGAAGATTTACCTTATTTTTCCTTAGTTTCTTGGTTGATTTTTCCTTGACCTGGCCTCCTCTCTTCAAATCTAAATTTTTCCCTCTGTTCTTCCCTTAAAACATATCCAAAGACTTCAATAAAACCATAAAAAAGAAGGAGAAATGGAGAAGAAAAGGTTTGCTAAAGAGAAAGTATGAAAAAGACCAAAATAATCCATACCTCTTCCTTGTTTTTCTTCTTCTTTTCTTCTCCTTCTTGTATGCCTTACCTTTAAGGTTTTTCCTCTAATTTAGGGCAAAAACAATTGCGTCTAAATGAGTGAGGAGGTGGGGTGCCTCATATATATAGTGCTGTGTTTGGAAACGTGTTCTGCTCCTCTCGAACCATGTTTCACATAAAGCAACAAATTGTTGCTTTTATGCAAATGTGGTTTTTGAATGTGAATCCAAACAGGCACTATGTAGGTTTAAGAAACACTTTTCAAAAATTCTAATTTTGCCCCTTCGTCTTGGCATTTTTGTTTCTAGTCCATTTTAGCTTCTTTTTTAGAACTGTCTTTTCTATTATGACATTTAGGTTCCCAATTTAATAAAATTTCTTTGGAATCACTCAAATCAGAGCTAAAACCTTTTCGACTGAGTCTATCAAAGCTCAGGTCAACTGACATTAGAAAACATCCACTGGAAGGATTTTCATTGTCCTAAGGCTTCTCATATTTTTTAGGGCCTCTGAGAACCCCGAAAAACTCAAAACTTTCATTTAAAAAGCCCTCCTATGTGAATTCTAAAATTTTCTCAAAATTATGAAAATGCCATTACATTTCGTTAACTTTTTGTTCAATTTTGTTTCTTCATTCTAGCTTCGTTTTTCTTTTCGCTTGAGCCTGCAATTCTCATTTTTAAAATTCTAAAAGGCTACTTAAATTTTTTAAGACCTTAACTAATTCATTTCGGGGGACTTGCTTTGAAAATGCATATGTTTCCATAATTTGACAAAAATCAGACATTACAATTCTCCCCATTTATAATTTTCATCCTTGAAATTTAAATAACATACCTTATGGAAAGAGCTCTGGATACTTCTTTCTCATCTCTTCCTCTAACTCCTAGGTAGCTTCTTTGGGAGATAACCCCTTCCAAACCACTTTCACTAGTGGTATCGTCTTATTCCATAACTGCTTGAGTCTAACGTCCACGATTTGATCTGGTAATACTATATATGATAGATCTGCAAATTGATTTCTAGAATATAAAAATGGCTAATAAATTCAATTATCCTCTAATTAAAATCCTTTAAGCCAAAATTTATAATCAAAATGCCTAATTAAAGGAGAAAAAATATATGAAAATCAACAATAAAAAATGGAATTGTGTAGGTCACTTAGCACAAGGAAGCTCAAAGCAAATCAATAGCTCAATTCTCCAAGTCATATCACTTATATCGATGTAAAAAGTACCACGGCAATACGCTTAATCAAAAATGAAATGCAATGAAAGTCTCTCACTTGGATTAGTGTTTATCACTCTGCTCTTTAGTGTTTAGGATTAAGTGCTTACTCTCAAATTCCATTCTATCCAACTTTACTACCATAAGCTTGGCAATCATCTACATCTCCACCACCAAAATCAAATGCCAATGAATGAATCAAAAGGTCTTTATTATGGTTGTAATGTAGGCTAAGGTATAAGACAAGTGGTAAACAAAAGAATGAAGGAGACTCAAAAAAGCAAAGTGGATACTAAAAATTATCAAGAGCATCAAAAGAAGAATAAGAATGATGCAAGTGCATTTTAAGGCCCCATTTACCACAAACAACCATATGCACTAAGAGAACTACTTTTCTTCCCTTTTCTTTCTTTTTTTTTTCTTTTTTTCTCATTTCAAATGCTTTTCTTTTGCCTTGAGTTTCTCTTTTTTTTTTCTTTTTTTCATTTTATTTTCCTTTCACCTCTCTCTCTCTCTTTTTTTTACTTGGCATATTTCCAAAAAAAGAACAAACAAACGGCCTATAAATGATGTGAAAAATGCACCGTCACCCAACTTAACAAGATACATTGCCCTTAATAATCAAAAGCATCCTAATCAAGGTAGGAAGAACATTTGTTTGTTTTTCATGGCTGAAAGGCTAAAAAGGAAACATATATGGCTCAAAGGGGGTAAAGCAAATGGATTAAACACATGTAGGATAGCTCTTTGGCTCTAGCTAAAATAAAACAACAATGAATGCGTTAATCCTTTTCATACATGGAAAATGAATAAATGTGGCCTTAAATAAGATTCAAGCCAAGTTCTAAAGTAAAAGCAAGATAGGGGATACACACTACAAATGAATAAGCAATAGGTTCAAAAATCTCATAAGGTAAATTGACCATCATCAAATTTCATTAAAGCAAAGCTAATTGCCACTTAACTTGCATTCTCAACACAAGATCAATTCCCTATCAAATCAAGATATATCAAAGCTATGATCCCCTTAATATTAGCAACTTCCACGAAAACACAATTTTAAAAAACAAACTAGAAAACAACACAAAACTTCAACACTTCAAAAATAAAACAAAAGACTAAAAACCTAGAAACTAGAAAAATCAACTAACCAAAATAAAGAAAAACTAAAAATTTTATTTGTATCCGCCCCACACTTAAACATTGCATTTCCTCAATGCCAGCACACAATCTAGTCAACATAAAGACAACACAATATAAAAGGGGAAAGGGAAAAGGTACAATCGGGGATCAAGGTGGGTCATGAAGTTGGAGCTCCTCTTTGTCATCCCTTGGAACTCCTTCATGAAAATACTTAAGCCTATGTCCATTAATTTTGAATTTAGCTCCCGTCTGCTCATCCAAAAGCTCAACTGCACCAAAAGGGAAAAAATCAAAAACTATATATGGACTTTCCCATTTAGAATGAAATTTACCTGGCATGAGTTTTAAGTAGGATTTATAAAGCAGAACTTTTTGGCCAACTACAAACTCCTTTCTTACAATTATCTTGTCATGGAATGCCTTTGTCTTTTCTTTATAGATCCTTGCATTGTCATAGGCTTCCAACCTAATCTCTTTAAGCTCTTGAAGTTGGAATTTTCTGTGACACCCTGCTCCATTCAAATCCAAATTGCATTTCTTCACATCCCAGTAAGCCTTGTGCTCCACTTCTACAGGTAAGTGACAAGCTTTCCCAAATACCAGCCAATAGGGTGCCATGCTAATAGGTGTCTTGTAGGCAGTCCTATAGGCCCAATGTGCATCATCTAGCCTCTTGCTATAATCTTTCCTATTTGGCTGCATCATTTTCTCCAAAATTTGTTTCACCTCCCAGTTAGAAATCTCTGCCTGGCCATTTATTTAAGGGTGATACAGAGTAGCTACTTTATGCACAACACCATATTTGCTAAGCAAGCTGTGCATACTCTAATTGCAAAAATGAATGTCGGGCCACTAATAATGGCTTTGGAGATACCAAACTTGCAAAAATTGTGAAAGAGAACAAACTCTACAACCACAGAAGAATCATCAGTCCTAGTGGGTTTTGCTTCCACCCACTTCGAAACATAATCAACAGCCAATAAAATGTATGCAAAGCCAAAAAAAGTAGGAAAAGGTCCTATAAAATCAATGCCCCACACATCAATGACTTCACAAAATAAAATAGGATACTATGGCATTTCATTTCTCCTAGATATGCTACCTATTTGTTGACACCTGACACATCTTTTACAAAAATCAAAGGCATCATGAAACAAAGTAGGCCAATACAATCCACTATCTAGAACCTTCCTAGTTGTGTGTTTCAAACTGAAGTGACCTCCACATGCAAGTGTGTGACAAAATTTCAAAACAAAATCAAATTCCATATCAGGCACACAACGTCTAATCACTTGGTCACTACATAGTCTCCACAAGTATGGATCATCCCAAATATAATATCTAGCTTCACTCCTAAACTTATTTAACTGATGTTTATTCGAATCAACAGGCAATTCAGAAGCAGCTAGATAATTCACTAAGTTTACATACCATGGGTAGAAACTATGTACAACACACAAATGCTCATCAAGGAAATCATCATCAATAGGTAAGGAATCTACCTTTGGAGCCTCAATTCTACTCAAATGGTCTGCCATTAAATTTTCAGCTCCACTTTTATCCTGAATGTCAATATCAAACTCTTGAAGTAGAAGCATTCATCTGATCAATCTTGGCTTTGCATCAGGCTTCTTCAGCAGGTATTTTAAGGCTGCATGATTAGTAAAAATAATAACTTTAATATCAAGCAAATAAGATCTAAATTTATCCAAAGCAAAAATAAGAGCAAGAAACTCTTTCTATAGTTGTATAATTTTCTTGGGCCCCATCTAGAGTTTTGGACACATAAGCTATCACATGAGACCTTTTATTCACTCTCTGGCTCAAAACTGCACCTACAGCTAAATTAGAAGCATCACATAAAAGCTCAAATAAGAGGTTTCAATTAGGGGATTGAATAATATGTAGGGAAGTCAATCATTTTTTAAGATCATCAAAAGCTATTTTACATGCATCATTAAAATGGAAATCAACATCTTTTTTGTAATAGCTTAAACAATAGCAAAGCAATTTTACTAAAATCCCGAATGAATCTTCTACAAAAACCTGCATGACATAGAAAAGATCATACCTCCTGAACACATGTCAGGTATGGTAGAGAAATGACAACATCTATCTTAGCTTTATCAACATCTATACCCTATTCAAATACAACATGACCTAATACAATGCCTTTTCAAACCATAAAATGACACTTCAAAATTAAGTACAAGGTTCTTTTCTATGCATCTTGCTAAGACTCTGTCCAGACTACACAAGCAATCATTAAAAGAGTTCCCATATACAGTGAAATGATTAATAAAAATTTCTATACAATGTTCCAGAAAATCACTAAAAAGAGAAACCATGCACCGCTAGAAAGTTCCAAGGGCATTGCAAAGACCAAAAAGCATTCATCTGTAGACACACGTTCTAAATGGGCATATGAACGTTATCTTCTCTTGATCTTCCGGGGCTATGCATATCTGGAAATAACCTGAAAATCCATCTAGGAAACAGTAGTGAGACTTCCCAGCTAAACGCTCAAGCATCTTATCAATAAAAGGAAGGGGGTAATGATCCTTTCTAGCAACTAAATTAAGCCTCCTATAATCAATGCAAACCTTCCAACTGTTCTATGCACGAGTGGGTACCAATTCATTATTTTCATTCTGGACCACTATGATCCCTAATTTTTTTGGAACCACTTGCATAGGACTAACCCACTGACTATCAGAAATAGGATATATAATACCAGTAAATAAAAGTTTAGAAACATCCTTTTTAACAACATCTAGAATAAGTGGGTTCAGTCTCCTTTGAGGTTGCCTCACTAGTTTTGCCCTATCCTCCAACAGAATTCTATGCATGCATGTGTCAAGGCTAATGCTAGGTATGTCAGCTAAGGTCTACCTTATTGCTTGTCTTCTCCTCCTCAAGTCCTTTAGAAGCTTCTCTTTCTCCTCTGGAATAATGTCACTAGCTACAATCACCGAAAGCTTCTCATCTTTCTCTAAATAGGTATACTTGAGATTGTCTAGTAGTGGTTTGAGCTCTAAGATAGGAGCTTGCTCAACTGAAGGTATGAGTGGTTTGATTTCAATCTCTTCCATGCCAAATACCTGTTCAGACAACTCACAAACAGAAGAAATAACTTTCCCATCTTTAGGAACATTAGCAGAATGAATATCAACAAGAGAACTAACAGCAGTAGTAACATCAGTATCACTACTGGGTGAACTAGTTATACATCATCTAATACCACTATCAATAAGCAAGTTAAGAGTGGACATAGATGAACTAGCACAATCAACATATCTAAAAGTGACATCAACATGTAACATATCATGAGAATCAATAAATCCAGTAGCATCAAAACAATCAAGGTAAATAACAGCATGCACATCATCTCTAGAACAAAAGGATTGATCTAGACCAGTATAATCATCCAAATTAGTCACAGGATGACTAACAATGAAATCATCATAAAAAGAAGAGGTCATAGAATCATGATAATCAATACATGTACAGAACTCACTATTCTTAATAAAAGAACTAATTTGGGTACATCTATGACATATAGTGGTTTCAGAACATATACAATCAAGAAAATCATCCAAGTCAGCAATATCACAAGAAACAGTCAACAAACTATCCCTAAAATCATCATTGGCATCATCAACTAGCACATCAATTAGGCTTACACTAAAAATAGAGTTATCATCACAAGGGTGTTTCATGGCATCAAATATATTAAATTGTATCACATTGCCAGCAAACTCCATTTGAAGAGTACCTTCATGCACATTTATAATTGTCTTTATAGTTTTTAAGAAAGGTCTACCTAGAATGAGTGGGGCATGTCCACTAGATCTATGTCTATCATCCTCCATGTTAAGGACATAAAAATCAGCTGGAAAAATCAAACCCTTTACCTTAACCAGAATATCCTTTAACACTTCTAAAGAATAAGCAATGCTCCTATTTGCCAACTGCACAACCACTCTAGTAGGTTTCAACTCTCTCATCTACAAAGATAAATACACTAATTTAGCCATAACATTTATAGCAGCACCAAGATCAATCAAAGTATCAGAAAACTCAAAACTTTTAATAGTGCATGGCATTGTAAAAGTTCCCGAATCTTGACACTTAGTGGGCATTATTGGCTGTATAAGTGCTGAAACATTCTTGCCAAAATTGACTTTCTCATTCCCTTTTAGCTGCCTCTTGTTAGTACATATTTCCTTGAGAAACTTGGCATACTTAGGGATGGTCTTGATTACATCCAATAAAGGTATATTGACCTTAACCTTTTTGAAAGTCTCAAGAATTTCTTTTTCAATTTCTGCTTCAGTTTGCCTCTTTCCCAAGGTAGGTCTATATGGGAAAGGCAAAATCTTCTTTGGCTCCTCTTCTTTCTTAGGCTCATCTGGTGTGACGTGTGTTTTTGATGACGCCGACTTATCCATAGTAATGGTATCTGAGGATCCTTGAACTTCCTTTCCACTCCAAAGAGTGATGGCACTAGCATTACTACTATTCCTTAGATTGACAATAGTCTGAGAAGGTAATTACCCTGATCCTTGGCTTTTTACCTCATTAAGAGAGGTAGCTAATTGACAAATCATATTCTCCACATTCCTGTTCTGAGTTTGCATTCTATTTTATATGTTCTTCATTTCCTGTCTGTGTCTAGTCTCACTCTGTTCTATCTTATCCAAGAGTTGCTTCATCATAAGCTTCATACTGTTATCCTTTCTAAGTTCTTCTTGGATAGGAATTGATTGCCTAATAGGTTAGGAAGGTTGTACACTAGGTCATGTAGCATTGTATCTATTTTGCTGTTGCCCTCCCCATATCCCAAGTTAGGGTGATCCCTCCATCCTGGATTGTATGTATTAGAATAAGGATCATACTTTTGCTGCCCTTATTGCATTGGCCTAATTAGAAACATCCCAGCATAAGTCTCTACTCTGTCTTCTAACATAGGGCACTGATCAATAGCATGTGTAGCCAAATAGCATATATCACACAAGGGTCCCACCAAGGCAGTAGAGGTAGGTGGCTGCCTAAGCATATAGCACCATGGATAAGAATATGTCTGAGTAGGATAGGACTGTGGTGCACAAGTCTAAGATGGAGTAGAGGATGACTGTGGCTGCTGCCAAGCTAAAGTAAGCTGTTAGAGCACAGAAGACATTGCATCAATCTTGCTCTCAATTTTCTGATCATAATGTGAAGCATACAACTCATTGACTCCTCTTACTGTCTATTTCACACCAAACTATTGTGCCTTCTGAGCTATATTATCAATCAACTCCTAGGCCCTTATAGGTGTTAGATCACCTAAAGCTCCACCGGAAGCAGCATCAATCATGTTTCTATCCATGTTTAATAGCCTCTTATAGAAGTATTGAATAAGTAGCTGATCAAAAATTTGATGGTGAGGACAACTAGCCAGTAACCTCTTAAATCTTTCCTAATACTCATACAAAGTCTTTCCACCATTCTGTTTGATCCCATATATTTCCTTCCTTATTGATGCAGTATGAGAAACAGGAAAGAATTTTTCCAAGAAGAACCTTTTCAGTTGATCCCAAGAAGTGATAGCACCAGGGGTAGATAGTACAACCAATCCTTGGCTACACCATCCAAGGAAAAAGGAAATGCTCTAAGCTTAATTTGTTCTTCTGAGACTCCCTGTGGCTTCATAGTAGAACAGACAACATGGAATTCCTTCAGATGCTTGTGAGGGTCATCTCCTACAAGTCCATGAAATTTAGAAAGTAAATGAATCAAACTAGATTTAAGCTCAAAATTTGCATTTAATTCTGGATATTGTATAGAAAGATTTTGATAATGCACATTAGGAGCTGTCAATTCTTTAATGGTTCTTGCATGCATGTTATCATTCAAATTTGCATTTACATTCAAGTTAGCCTGAACATGCATATTCATGTTAGCATTCATTTGATCTTGTTCAACCATATTATCACCAGCAAATTGAAATACACAATCAATTCCTTGCACACAACCAAAAGCAGAAGAAATAAAACTACTGATTCCTACACTCTCTTTATTTTTCTTAATCCTTACTTGCCTTCTAAAGGTTCTTTCAATTTTTAGATCCAAATCAATTAATTTCTCACCAGAGGTCCCTGTCATAAACTAATTAGACAAGCAAAAATTAAGAAGGAATACAAAAATCAACAAAGAAAAATTAAAACAATAAATCTAGAAAAATTAAAAAAATCCTATAAAATTCGAGAAAATACTAAAAAATTAAAAAGCGTACTTAAAATGTTGGAATTTGGCCAACAAATGATGCATCTAATAGCTTTGCTATTAGTTTTGCTCAAAACACCCAAAAACCTTAGGAAACAAAGTTTAAGAATTTTTTGGGTACTTTAAACAAAAATTCCAACAAGCAGTAAAATCAATTCAAGCAACCAAAATGTCTAAAACCCAACTTCAAAATATGGGAAAAATAGAACAAAAATAAAGTAAAAACAAAGCAAAAATACTAAAAAACCTTCTTCAAACAATTAAGAAACTAAACTCCCCAGCAACGGTGCCAAATTTGACGATTATGTCGTGCAATCTCAAATGAAACTAGGTAAAAAATTAAATTTATAGGTAATGGTACAACCTAGGTCATTTCCTAAGGAGTTTTTGCCTTTAATTATTTGTGGAAGAGTATTCCAAGTATCACTAAATGAAAATTGTTTATAGGATTTTGAATTACTAAAATTTAATTGAACTAAATTTCAAATGACAAGAATAAAAAACTTAAGACTAAGTGAAGCAAACAATTAAGAAAATGTAGTAGCTAGTCTTTAGATAGACTCCCTAGAATTCAATTATCCTTGCTCTCTTTTTAATGTATCAAAATTGGATTTAAATTCTTGCTCATTAGTGTATTCTCCATAAGAACTCTTGAATGACCATCCAAGATTCAATTCACCAATTATTCAAGGATTTTGCAACCATAAGTGTGACGACCCTAACTTCTAATCATTGTAATTAAGGTTAAATATATGATTAATAATCATAAATTAGGGTTACCAAACACTAAGACTAATTACATTTAGAAAATACAGGAAAATTTGAATTTTAATGTTATTAGAGTCATCAACCATATAATTACAAGCACTCATGTACATCAGGAAAACAAACATTCATTTATAAGCCTTTGACTCTATTACCCATTAATTCCAACTCATAAGAATCTTCTACTAATGTTTCTAAGTCATCCCTTAGGGTTACCATATGAAAAACCAAGATTTCTAGGTTAGAATGAAAGTTTGAAACCATTAGCTGTGGCTAAATGTCCTTGCGCCATGGCCAATTGCTCTCGTGTTCACTCCTTAAATTCACAGATTTCACCTCGACGAGTTAGAACTTCACCGCGGCTAACCTACATGGCGCTGTTGCAAGGAAACGTCCTAGAAACCTACCTCACTCACCTCTCACTTTTGGCCACAACCAATTCCCCCTTTCGCTACGGCTAATTCCTCTCTGGAACACCTGATAAATTCTCGCAAAAGTTCACCGCTGCCAATTCCAATTTAGCTGCAGTGAATTATCCTTTGGACGACTCCCAGTTTTACCTCTCACATTTCATTGTGGTTAATTCCATTTTTCATTGCAGCAAATTGCTCTCTGGTACTCTCCCTAGGCAACTTCACCTTTATTGGACACGGCGAAATGCCTTCTGATCCTATAACTCCTAAAATCTTATCTCATACTCTCCATTCTTTATCTAGGGGCTCTCTAGGGCCACTCTCCCACTTGTTATGAGATTCTAATAGCATCTATCTAGCTGATTTGCCCCAGCCATTATATCATTACCCATCCCACATTTAAAGGTGGATTCTCCTACTCATTCATTAGTCTTATATTAGCAAATTTATAAATTTCTCACAATGGTCATTCAATCATATTTTCATTGAATAATTCATGCATCGCTAACTCAAATCCACAATCAATATATCATATGATTTCATTACTTAAATAGTTAGTTAAGACACAAGTTTACAAGCCATAATAAGTGTCATAAGCTCATACATCTATCAACAACTAATATGAAGCCTATTTCTCATTGGTTACATTCTATGTTATCAAAATACAAACTCCTACACTTGACAATATAGATACATGATGATGCTATAAAAAGGTTAACAAAATTAGCATCTACTCTAATCCACTCAGACCAAGTGTAGCTCCCCACACCAAACCTCAGCTCATGGATGTTCATCCACTTGCTTGCCCTTATCCTTACCCGAAGAACCTTCACCTGAAATATTTAGCCCATGAAATGAGGTAAGATGCAAATCTTAGTAACCAAGGCAAATTCCATCATATATTCCAGTTTAATTAACATATATGCATAATTTCATATAAGTATCAGAAAACACACCAGTCATATTAGTAAATGAAACAATTAGGCTATCATGATTACTATCCCATACTAGCAATTATATTTCCACATGTTAAAGGCCAATAATACTAGGAGAGGCCCATCCATGACACCCACTCCCTAATGAGTACAACCAGGGCTCAGTGCATCTGGGGTTTGATCATAACCCGGTGCCCTATCGAAGCACATGCACAGGTGGTAGCCGTACTACAGCTCCACCATGGACTCACAAGGTCTAATCACAATATAATAGATAGCCAACCAATTCATTCAGCATTTCAAATTAGTCATATACAGAAACTATGAAATTAAAATAGATATATGCATAGAATTAATATAGTCCTGGTTACCTCATTTGTAGACAAGTTCAGAAGCTACAGTAATACCAAAATCCTTCTAAAATTACAATATTAGAAAATGTTCATTTTTATCAGTCCATTACTATCTCATTCATCATTTGTGGTAATAATCCAATGCTCAAAGAATTAAGTTACCAGTAGTTACCTAAGGGATACCTACCTAATCACCAAGAGCCTCAAATTTCAGATTTTGCCTTTCCTAGACCAGAAACATCAATATATCACTCTAAATCATAGGAAAATTTGCACAAAATTAAGGCCCATGCTATAAGTCTACTATGGGGGTCTTAAACCAATAGAAAATGCATCAAAATAGAGAGTTTATACTTACCTAATAATACTCTCAGCCCCAACCTACGAAATTTCACCAAGAAAATCCCAAACAACCACATTTTAGATTAGGGAATGGTGAAAATACTCCAAATAAAAAACTAATCAAGCCAAAATGAAGAGAAAGAGAAAGGGATTAAGTTATACAACTATTACCTTGGCTGAATCTTACTCTAGAAGTGGGAAATGGTAGATTTCTTGCGCCAAACCCTAGCCTCCCTTCAAACCTCCGAATTTCTCTTTTGTGTTCTTGTGTTCTGCAGAATGGGAGGTGGCTAGGTTAGTTTTAAGGGTGTTAAGTTGGGTCTAATATGGGTCATGGGCTGACCCAAAAGTCCAATACCAAGTGGGCTTCAGATTTAAGCATTGTTAGGCCAGCTTTCATGTATTGGGCTGCAGAATTTTAATTGGCCAGACCAAGTTTTAAGAGCTCAAAGGATTTGGGTTTGCACAAAGGTTGTTGGGCCAACTATAAAAGCCTATAAAAGGTAGATCTTAGGCCTCTATCACATTGAATTAGATTGGACTTGCACCTAACTCATTGGGCCTCCATTAGCCTCTTATCATGATTTCCTGCATTAATTTGGGCCTAGATGAAGTTTCTATCCCAATTAAATCTCAAACTCATATTAATAATTTATCTCTCCAAAATTCCTATTCATTTAACTTACCCAATTATTCCATATTAATTATTCTTAATTAACCCAAACCCATGATTAATACCTTAATTAATTTTAAGGTGTTACAACAAGAAACCTTAAAAAATTAATCAATTGAATTAGGAACAAGAACACACTATAACCAATCCTAAATGCTCATCAAAATCTGCTGCACAATCCACTTAAAATGCTAATTAACCAATTAGATTGACGAATTCCTCAAACAATCAATTATACAAAAATTCTAGCCACTTAATCTAACAACCATTGCATCGATTGGCCTATAATCAAGAGGAAATTAAGAGCAAATTGCATAGCCACTAAGTCTAGATTTTCCACAAACATGTAGAGATAAAAATTAATATCCAAATATCAAATTACAACCAATCTATAATTCAAATCAATCCAATAATTTTTAGTAATTAAATCCCTAAATTAATGAGTTAAACCTAGTCAATTAATAAGAGAATCAATGCTAAAATTAAAAGATAAAGGAGGAAGAATTTATCCAATTTGGAGAAGTAATTTGGAGCTCAAATCTGCATCTAGGAATATCCACTCTTCAGCTAGCCACCAAGGAGAATTCAAGCTGCCATAGATGAGATGGATAGATGAATTTTGATGGAGGAAAGGACCATGTGGAGAAGATGACTGAAGAAATCCCTTCTTACTTGCGTACTGGAGCTCTCCTTTCTCCTTATGTTTTTTTCTTATTTTTCTTCCCCCCTAGCTCGCATTGCTCGCCTTCTTTTCTTACTAAAACATGTTGTACATGTTTTCTCCATCACTTACTCTCCAGCCCTCCACTCACGTGCTGCCCACATTCTTTTCTTCACTTAATAGTCACGTGCCTCATTTATAATCTTCCTATAATTCTTATGCTGATGCTACTACATTCTTCATGTGTTTTCTTCATGCTCTATTCACATGGTTGTGGCTTCTTATTTGCTCATTAGCTCATTTCTTTGTTTCAGCTCCACGTAAGTTGCTTCAGTCATTGTTTCTGCATGCATGTGCAGCTTCCTTCATTTACTTTCATGTCAAGCCTATTCTTCAGCTACCTCTTCTCTTGCTAAAACACATAAGCTGCCTCATAGCAATCCACGTCAACTTCTCCTTTCTTTCTTCGTGGATCCCCCTTGCTCTTTCATATGTTCTACATTAACATATTATGCTCTGCTCTACCTTTATTCATTCATGTCTTCTCAAAGCACCAGAACTAGTAGCGGCATGCTTTCTTGTGCTCTTTCCTCCCTCTGTTTCTTGTGACAACCCTACCTTCTAAATATAGTAATTATGGTTAAATACACGATTAATAATTAATGATCAAGGTTTGGAGTCATTACAATTTATTACATTATGAAGATATAGGAAAATTTGAACCTTGATGTTAGGGTCATCACTAAACAACCACAAACATGAGAATGCATAAAAGAGATTATACTATTATGAGGGGTTTGTGATTGATCCATCCATCAGTTTCAACACAAAAAAAACCTCTCATAAGTGTTCTTATATCATTTCCTAGCATTACCATTAAAGAAACTGGGGTTTCTAGGCTAAAGGTAGGAGTTTGAGGACCTGCGCCGCGACTTGAAACCCTTTCGTCACGACTAAGTTAGGTTCTGGAGCTCAAAAACTACATTTGTCACTTTGTACCGTGGCCCTGACCTTCCGCGCCATGGCTAAGTTACTCTCAGGAATCATTAGGCAATTTATGTGAAGTTCGTTGTGGCGTTGGACCATCACCGCAGCCAGCTTACGTGGCACCGCAGTGGAAATGCCTCTTAGGACTATTGTTCAAATTCCTATGATTCTCACCTTGGCAGAAAACTCTTGTGTCTCGATGAGGCTTGCTACTGGACACTCCTTACTTAGTTTCCTCGACTAGCGCCATGGTAGGACTTGTTGTGTCATGACGAGGTTTCATTCTGCCACTCTCCTGGGCAATTTTTTTCGTACTGAGCTGTGGTGAGATTCCTCAAGCTGTGGCATTCCTCGCCACTATCACTCTTCAGGCCACGGCGAGGCCTTCTTAGCCGTGGTGTGACTTCCTCCTGTAACTACATCTCTCAAATTTCGTCCCATGCACTCCAATTCTCTTCTTAGGAACACCTTAGGACCACTTCCCTTAATTTTATATGACTCTAATGGTATTTATCTACCTTATTTACTTAACTATTCTACCATTACCAATTCAAAACTTAAGTACTAATTCCTACTCGTCCAATTACCACATGTCAACAAATTCATGGATTAATGACAGCAAGAATTCATGCACTATTGACAATTAACATTCGATATACATTCCATTAGTGATTTCATACATCAATGGTTCATATCAATATCTAATACATCACATAATTATATTTCCAATAGTATACCATACCATAAATTCAATAAAATTCATACATCAAGTGTTATGGGTTCATACATCCAATATCAAGCTAAGATGAAGCTTAACTCTTCAATAACTATATCCTAAGTAATCAAAATATAAGAGCCTACACTTGGCAACATGATTACATGATGATGCTATATAAAAAGAAATACAAAAATTAGCATCTATACTAAATAAATTAGCCTAAGTGTAGCCTTCTCTCCATATGGTTGGAACTTATTGATTTTCATCCACTTGCTTCCCCTTATCCTTACCCGAAGAGCCTTCACCTGAAAGTATAATCCCATGAAACGGGATGAGATGCGAATCTCAGTTACCAAAGAAATTTCCATTCATAATATCTAATTTAATTAACATATATGTATGAATCAAAATCAATGTCAGAATCATATCAGCCATATTAGTAAAGGAAATCGTTAGGCTATTATGATTACCATCCCATACTAGCAATCATAATTCCACATGTTAAAGGCCAATAACACCGAGAGAGGCTCGTCCACGACACCCACTCCCCAGTGAGCACAACCAGGGCTCAATGCATTTGAGGTTTGATCATAACTCAATACTCAATCGAAGCACATGCACGAGTGGCAGCCACACCACAGCTCCACCATGGACTCACAAGGTCCAATCACAATACAATAGATAGCCAACTAATTCATTCAGCATTTCATATCATTCATGTACAGTAAATATGAAATTAAAATAGATATATGCATAGAATTAATATAATCCCAGTTACCTCACTTATAGATTAATTGTAAAAGCCACCAGTGGTACAAAATCCTCCCCATACTATAAAGTCCCAAAATTCGAAATAGAGGTGTTCTCTACCAGAAACTTCAATATATCACCCTAAATCCTAAGCAAATTTGTGAAAAACTAATACCTATATTATAATCCAATCATTGGGCTCTCAAACCAGCAGAAATACCTTAAGAAGAAGAGTTTATACTTACCTAATGTCAGCCTTAGCCTCAACCTACGAAATTTCACCATGGAAGCATCAAATGGCAAGTTTCAGATTTTGGGTGTGGGTGAAAGTACTCTAATTGGAACATTAATCAGGTTAAATTAAAGAGAAAGATGAGAGGATTAAGTTATATAAATATTACCTTGGCTAAATCTTGCTCTAGAAGTGGGAAATAGTGCAAATATGCTAAGAACCCTAGCCTCTCCTTTAGACCTCCGAATTTTATGTGTGTTTCTTGTGGTTTTACAGAATGGGGGTGGCTAGGTTAGTTTTTAGGGTTTAAGTTAGGTTTTCTATGGGTTATGGGCCACTCCAAAGATCTAACTCCAAATGGGCTTCAGATTTTAGCTTTGTTCGGCCAGCTTCATGTGTTGGGCTGTTAGGTTTTAATTGGGTTAGGCCTAGTTTTAAGAACTCCATTATTTTGTGTCTACACAAGGTTTATTGAGTCATTTATAAGAGCCTATAATAGGTAGATCTTAGGCCTCTATCACATTAAATTAGATTAGGTCTGCACCTAACTTAGTGAGCCTCCATTAGCCTCTTATCATAATTTCTTACATTAATTTAGGCCTAGATGAAGTTTCTATCCCAATTAATTCTTAACTCATATTAATAATTTATCTCTCAAAATTTTCATTCACTTAACTTACCTGATTATTCCATATTAATTATTCTTAATTAACCCAAATCCATGATTAACACTTTAATTAATTTTGGGGTGTTACATTTCTGCCCTCTCTACTGTCAACCTAAAGCTTCTGTTTATGCAAGCTTCTTACTTCTTCTTGAGTCTGTGTGTGTGAGCTCTGTTTTGAAACCCCATAGCTTCTCATGTGTTTGAGTGAGTGAAATGCAGCATGCTTGGACCTGTGGCATTTGTATATATGAATCAATGTGACCTACATGGACGTGTATGGAACCAATCAAACTACATAGAGGAGTGTATAAAAAGAAACTCATGCAGTGCTTCCTTCTTGTGTGATTCACTTCATCCCCATGGTTGTAAGAGAGCTTCCTTATGTTCACCTCCATGGACTCACCCAGCTTCTTTATTTAACTTAGCTCCCCTTGCTTCTCTTTCCACGTAAGCCTTCTTTTTCTTGCTTCAAGCACCCAAGCTCAAGTTTGCTTCTGCTCACAGGCACGTTCCTTCTTATGCTTCTGCTTCTGTTCCAACCACGTGAGCCATGGCAACTTAAGTGTTGTGCCTTGTGCTTCATCCACCCTCTAAACTTGTGGCTTCTTAAACCATGTAAGCTTCCTTTGTGTGTGGATGCATGCTACGTGTGCTTGATCTGTGAAAGTGAGCAAAGGGTTGGACTTGATGTTGCCTCATGGTTTTGTTCACTTATGTGTATGTTTTGCTCTATGTAAACCATAGCTTCTTCCCTATCTTTCCTAGCTAGAAGTAAATGAATGTAGCTCTATCATGCTCTATAAAATCATGGCTTGCATGTGTGTAACTTCTGCCCAAGTTCTACACAAAACAAAGGAAAAGACGAAGTAGGAGGATTCACAAAAGCTCATTTAAATGGAGTTATGCACCAAAATTGCAAAATTTTGCAAATTGATTTCTAAAATATAAAAATGGCTAATAAATTCAATTATCCTCTGATTAAAATCCTTTAAGCCAAAATTTATAATCAAAATGCCTAATTAAAGGAGAAAAAATATATGAAAATTAGCAATCATCAAGATCCTGTTGTAATTACACATTCTCATATTCTATGACATGTGAGGGGTCGGGCTGGTACTTTTTAAGTTGTGAAACATGGAATACATTATGTACTTGGCTCAGGTTTGAAGGAAGGGCAAGTCTGTAAGCCACAGGTCCTACTTTATCAAGAATCTAGAATGGACCTATGTACTTTTGAATGAGCTTTTTACTCTTTATTGACCGACCTATCCCTGTGACTGGAGACACTCTAATGAAGACATGGTCTCCAACCTCAAACTCTGACAGTCGTTTGTGTTTATCTGTGTAACTTTTTTATCTACTTTAGGCAATTAGTAGTTTCATTCTGATGGTCTCAATTTGTTTAAAAGTCTAGTCCACTAACTCTGGGCCTATCAGGCTCCTATCTTTTAGCTCAACCCAACACATCGGAGACCTACACTTCCTCCTATATAATGCCTCATATGGTTCCATCTGTATGCTTGCATGATAGCTGTTATTATAAGAAAGTTCCCCTAGAGGTAAGTATGTATCCCAATTTCCTTTCATTTCTAGCACACATGCCCTCAACATGTCCTCTAGGGTTTAGATGGTTCTCTCTATTTGTTCGTCTATCTGGGGTTGATAGGCTATGCTAAATCTAAACCTGGTACCTAGAGCATCCTATAATGATCTTTAGAAATTCGAAGTAAATCTGGAATCTCTATCTGACACTATACTCTTAGGTAGACCATGCAATCTAACTATTTCTCATATGTATAGTTAGACTAATTTATCTAGGGTATATATGGCTTTCATGGCTAAAAAGTGTGATGACTTTGTTAATCTATCTACTATTACTCATATTGCATCATGCCCTGATGATGTCCTAGGTAAACCCATGACAAAATCCATAGCTACACTATCCCATTTCCACTCTGGGATGTCTAGAGGCTGCAATAACTTAACTAGTTTTTGATGCTCTATCTTAACTCTCTGATATACTAAATATCGGGAAACATATTCTGCTATGTCTGATTTCATTTTAGGCCATCAGAACATTTTCTTTAAATCATGGTACATTTTATTATTGCCTAGATGAATGGTGTACTTGCTTTTATGTGCCTCATATAATATTCTCTCTCTGATTTCTATATTTCTAGGAACATACAGCCTATCCCTACATCTCACTATATCATCCTTAGACAGATTGAACTCTTGAATACTACCCTAGGCTATCTGAGATCTAATTTTACTTACACGGTCATTTGTTCGCCAGGCTTCTCTTATCTGATCTCTCAGGTCATTTTCTATTCAGGTTTTACTCGTTAATAATTTCCCTAGATGCACCTCACATGTGAGACTCATATCTTTGAATTCCTCAATCAATTCCTGCTCTCAGATCATCATATAGGGCATGGGTATGGATTTTTGACTTAGGGCATCAATTACCACATTAGCCTTGCCGGGATGGTATTTCAATGTGAAATCATAGTCTTTCAAAAATTCTAACCATCTCTGTTGTCTCATATTTAATTCTTTCTATTCAAATAAATACTTAAGGCTCTTGTGGTCGCTGTAAATTTCTATGGCTGCCCCATATAAGTAGTGTCTCTATATTTTCAAAGCAACTACCACTGCAGCTAGCTTTAGGTCATGTGTAGGGTAATTTTCTTCGTGAGGTTTTGAATTGTCTAGAAGTATAAGCTACCACTCGACCTTTCTGTATAAACACATATCCTAACTCTTTCTTAGAGGCATCACTATAAACTATAAAAAAGTCTCTCTAGGGTCAGGGAATACTAAAATTGTGGTCGTGGTTAACTTGTGTGTCAACTCTTGAAAACTCTTCTCACACTTTTCATCCCACACAAATGAAACATTCTTTCTAGTTAGCCTGGTTAGTGGCATCGCTATTTGAGAAAAGCTCTGAATGAATCTCCTATAATAACTTGCTAAACCTAGGAAGCTTCTAATCTCTATCACTGTCCTAGGTCTCTCCCACTGTCATATTGCCTATACTTTATGAGGATCTACTACGACCCCTGCCTGGGAGATCACATGGCCTAGGAATTAAATTTCAGTGAGCCAAAACTCACATTTACTAAGTTTAGTATATAGTTGTTTCTCTCTCAAGATTTCCAAGGCTAATCTTAGATGCTATTCTTGTTCTTCCCTACTTTTGGAATAAATGAGAATGTCATTTATGAAGACAACTACAAATTTGTCTAAATATGGCCTAAATACTCTGTTCGTGTAATCCATGAACACTACAGGTGTATTCGTCAACCCAAAGGAAATAACTAAGAACTCATAATGCCCGTATCTAGTTCTAAATGTTCTATTGGGATTATCCTTAGCCTTTATTCTGAGATGGTGATATCCCGACCTAAGGTCTATCTTAAAAAATACAGACGCTCCTACTAACTTATCTAGGAGGTTATCTATGCGAGGAAGAGGATACTTATTCTTAATGGTTATCTTATTGAGTTCCCTATAATCTATGCACAGTCTAAGGCTCTCGCCTTTCTTTTTTACGAATAAGATTGGAGCTCCTTACGATGAGACACTGTATTTGATAAAACCTATTTCTAAAAGATCTTCTATCTGCTTTTTAAGCTCAGCTAGCTCAATGGGAGCCATCCTATACAGGGCCTTAGACACCAAACCTATCCCAAGTACAATGTCTATAGGAAACTCAACCCCTCTCTCTGGGGCTAGTCTGCTAATCTCTCTAGGGAGTACCTCTGGGAACTCTCTCACTACTAGAATTTCCTCTATACCCTCTTCTACCTCTACCTGGACTGAAAAGAAAACTAGATATCCTTGACAACCATGCCCTTGAGACCTCTCAGCCTGAGAGGTGGTCATATAATAGATAACTCAATCCTCATACTAAGTATAGTCCCATACTCTGGTAAAGTAATACATCTGTGGCTACAATCTAGTGTGGCATTATTAGCAGACATCTAGTTCATACCAATAATCAAATCAATGTCAATAAGGGGTATACAAATCAAATCAAGGGTGGTATAACAATGGTTAAACTAGACTACACAATTCAAGCAAGTATGGGAGGTAATGGCTATGTTTCCTGTAGGGGGTAGATACATGTAAATCATATGGTAGTGTATGCATACTCAAACCCAACCTCTTAGCACAGTCATAAGATATGAAAGAATGGCTAGCACCCGAATCAAATAATATAGTTACAGAAAAATCATTTATTCTAATAGTATTTTGAATCAGACTCGGGGACCAACTAGTCTCTTGCTATGACAGGCCAAAGACTCTACCCTAAGTCTAAGGTCTGGGAGTAGAAGCCATCTCCCTCTGCTGTGTGAACTACTAAGGAGCCTGTGTGCAGTCCCTAACTATGTGCCCTGCCTTACCACATCTGTAGCACACATTCTGCCCTGCGTAGCATAGTCTGTTTCCATGGTTTCTGCCATACTAGGGACATACTATAGGCACAGAACTGGCTCTACTGGACTGAGTCCTCCTTCTCTTTCCTCTTCTATTCCATTGGCTCCTTCCACCTCTCCTACTAGTAACTGCGGCCTGTGATTCCTCTTTAGGTCTCTGGAGTTCAGGGAGGGGTGGTCTAACACTGAAGGTAGGCTGCATCGTTCTAAGGTTAGCTTCTATCACTCTACATATCTTAACTATGGTATTAAAGTTCCTAATTCTCTGTGGAACTACCCTATCTCTGATCTCTAGAAGAAAACCTTTCCCCAGCTTGTCTACTCTCCAGCGTTCATCATCATGCCTCTATAAATACGAAGAATATCTAGAAAGCTCTACAAATTTAACTACGTACTGGTCCACGGACATCCCTTCTGTTTGTCTTAAGAGTACAAACTTTGACTCCTTCTCATCTCTGACTGAGCTAGGGAAGTACCTCTCACAAAAAGCTTGAAGGAACACCTCCCATATAATCAGAAGGTTTTTCATCCTCAAGATAGGCTCAGTGCCCCTACACCAATAATATGCTTCTCTCTCTAATTGAAAAATAGTCATAGTGGATTTCTGCTCAGATGTACACTTTATCACCCAGGAGATTTTCTCTAATTGCATAATCCAAGCCTCGGCTTTTTTTGTATTTATCTCACCATCAAAGGTGGAAGGCCCAAATTTTCTGAACTGGGTGATAATCTATTTGGTAGAGGATTACTCCTAGGCTAGAAGCATCTGAGCTGGTGGAGTAGGAGTAACTATCTGGATATATGACTGTGAATCTTAGTGAGTCACCCCTGAATGCTCAGGATGATTTGAGTGTTGTGGTGGCTATGGAGGAGGAGATGTAAAGCCTTGGCGATCTCTCTCAGCAAGTCATTCCTGTAACTGTGTAATCACAGCTTGTTGCTGATCTAGGCAAGCCATAATAGCCTGTAAGGCTCTAACTACTGGATCGCTAGGCTCGGTTCTATCATCTGCACGAGCCTCTCTAGAGGGCCAATCTCTCCTAGTGTTCACCGTAGCTCTGAAATATTATAACAAACTTTAGCATCAAAGGGAACACTTTCACAACCATCACACACTCAATTCATTCATAACAACTCATATACATCTAGGCAACTCATAAACACAAGGCATAACCCACATCAAGAGCTTGAACATTTGCTCTGATACCAATATAGTGTAACACCATAATTCTAAGACTCATCTCACATCATATGTAGGCTTATTTCCATGAATCATAAGGATTTCTCAAGGAAAAGCCATGGAAAAATACAAAAAATCGCGTTGTGTAGTAGATAAAATTTTCATTCAGTGTCCTGTGGACCATATGGACTCATCCATCTCATTCTTATATTTAATTACACAAACAAAAATCATAACCATCCCAAGAAATGGCCTAGAACTCGTGCAAGTGGATGGAATACACAAAAATACTAGGTGCAGCCTCAGCCAGAAATTCCAAGTTATTGTCATAAACTTTGAAAAATTATAACTAATTTTAGAAAAATCAAAATTATGTATTTTTTACCATTCTAGAAAGCTACATATGTCTAATTTATGCTAAAAATATATCCAAATCATAACAGAGGCTACTAGCTATCAGAAATTGATGGAACAGTACAAGAGGTCGACTATCATTACTGGTACTATCCTCCAACTTCAAAAACTCATATCTCCCTGCTTAGAGGTCCAATTGGACTGATCTTAGTGATCATGGAAATATTATCATGCTTAGTTTATTCTTGTAAAATTTCATAGGCATTGGACATCATTTGACACTCAAATGACACAGCCCAAGTTTCTAACTATATAAACAATGTCTGCATCAGTTCAACAGAAAAATACCAATTTTAAAAATTCATAATTAATTCCACAGAGCCCCAAATAATCTGATCTTTAGCTTCCCAAAAACATCTATATGAGATCTATATGTGTGTCAAATTTCATGGGCGAATTCGTTCATTTAGTTAGATCTTGACATTAGGTTGTGAAATGGCTTATTGTGTCATATAAGGGGTCCAAATGGTTCATTTTGAGTTCTAAGATAACCATGACCATTTGAGTATGTGGGAATGCGCCAAAATGACATTCTAAATTTGTCTTAAAGGTGCATAAATCCAGAAATTGAAAACTTACTCTCTCACCCCAAGCCATACATAAGAATATACAAATCTAGTCTTGCTCCTTAATGTCCAAAATGCACTATATCATACACATGACATAAAATCTCATTTGTACATGATTCATTTGCATAATTACATATGTTCACAAGGTCATAGGACATATACAATAATATATTACAACATTTACCATCCACATGGCCATAAAGAAGCAAAATCTAGGCACTTTGATGTCATACTCTCATCTTCTAACTTAGTGGCTTCCATTACCTTGCCATCTGGTCCACCTAACATGTTAAGACATTGGAAAGGAGGGAATGAGATTCAAAGAATCCCAATAGCTCATCTCCCATTTCAATCATACATGAAGAATGTAAAACAAGTCTTGAAAATGCATGCATGAGCATAATGACATATGTGATCACTCAAGAAGAATTCTTAGCATTTGAACAAGTCTCACAAAGTATACATAGGCTTGCCAAGCAAGTGGATTAGCCTCACCCATTCTCTTATAGATTTTGAATTTGCCTCATATATTTTCTCTAAGAGGTTTTGACTCAACCTCACTCTTAGGAGACTCTTTACTTTGTCTCAACTAATTTTAAGGGTTCTTTGCTCATTCTCACCATGGCTAAGGGTTCTTGGCTTCTCCACACTCAAGCAAACCAAAGGAAGCATTCTAGCCATTATTTGAAAACATAATAAAACATCATGGTACCATGGAATATAGGCATATGTTGAAACACTTTTCATGGCTTAAAATACACATACACACATTCAAAGACAAAGTAAGCACATATTCATGCATGAGAGAAAGTGGAGAGAGCTACTTTTGTTACAACCACACACTTTTTCTCTTGGAAATCCTCTTCCTTCCTCGGCCTGACACACACAAAGGTGTGGGATTTGTTTCTCTTGGCCTAAACACAATCTATGGAAGCCAATTAAATTCTTGGAGTCATTTCTAAGGCCATACATCTACTTGGAACTCTAACTTTATCCTATGGTCCATTTATCGTTCTTGAATACACCTAATGAAGCAACATCCATCAATTAAGTTCTAGGCTCTATTCTTTCCTTTCATTTATGATTTTTGACTCCTTTTAAGCCTCTTGGAGTCATCACACAATTAAAACCAAGAGCCTAACTAGATGTTGCTTCTTTAGATCATATTATGAAACCTATGCTACCAATTCATTTCCTAGGCCTCCTAAATTTTTCCCAAGGTTTCCCCTCATCTTTATCCACCATATATGACTCAAAAATTGGGCTTGGAACAAATTAAAACTTCCCCTAGGTGCCTTAACCACTCTAAGCTGAGACTATGCATCTTCTTGGCATCCATGGAGCTTGTTTTGTTTTCTTGATGAAAGATGCATATGAGGAGCCTTCTAGGGATCTTAGGAGTTCATCCAAACCCTCATTTAAGCCTAGGAATTATTGTATCAAATCAGATTTTACAAGGGACACTAGAAACCCTAGATTTGCTATCTTGATTTTCTATGGTTGTTTGTTAATTCTCTTTGCATATTCTTATTCTCCTTCCTTAAATTCCTAAGATTCACCCTTGGTTCTACCTAAAATCCAAGCCTTCTTGCAGCTTTTTATGTTAGATGAACCAAAGAGAGAAAGGGAAAAGAAGTAGCCACCATAGGAATGAAGATTTACCTTATTTTTCCTTGGTTTCTTGGTTGATTCTTCCTTTCCTTGGCTTCCTCTCTTCAAATCCGAATTTTCTCCTCTATTCTTTCCTCAAAACAGATCCAAAAACTTCAATAAAACTAGAGGAAAGAAGGGGAAATGGAGAAGAAGAGGTTTGCTAAAGAGAAAGCATTAAAAAAACTAAGAAAATCTATACCTCTTCCTTGTTTTTCTCCTTCTTTTATTTTCCTTCTTGTGCACCTCACCCTTAAGGTTCTTCCTCTAATTTAGGGCAAAAACAATTGTGGCTAAATAAGTAAGGAGGTGGGGTACCTCATATATATAGGTAGGTTTAAGAAGCATTTTTCAAATATTCTAATTTTGCCCTTTTGTCTTGACATTTTCGTTTCTAGTTCACTTTAGCTTCTTTTTGAGAATCATCATTTCCATTATGAAATTTAAGTTCACAATTTAATAAAATTTCTTTGAAATCACTCAAATTGGAGCTAAAACCTTTCCGAACAAATCCTTTAAAATTTAGGTCAATCGACATTAGAAAATGTCTACCAGAGGGGTTTTAACTATCCTGGGGCTTCCCATGGTTTTTAGGGCCTCTGAGAACCCCAAAGAACTCAAAACTTTCATTTAAAAAGCCCTTTTGTGTGAATTCTAAAATTTACTCAAAATTACGAAAATGTCATTACATTTCGTCAACCTTTTATTCAATTTTGTTTCTTCATTCTAGCTCTTTTCTTCTTTCCATCTGAGCCTAGGATTCTCATTTTTAGGAGTCTAGAATGCTACTTTAATTTTTCAAGACCTTAACTAATTCATTTCAGGGAACTTGCTTTGAAAATGCATCTATTTTTGTCATTTGATGAAAACCAGACATTACAGGTTCACTAAAGGAGCCGCTCACATGGAAGATTTTCATGTGGAAGGATTAGAGACAAGTTTCAAGGCAAAAGGTTTCACGTGGATGCACATAAAGCCACTAATTTCATACACAATTAAACTCCATGGCATCCTTACTCTATTAACATAAGGCATACATGCCTTCTCTCACACATGGATATGCACGAGTCTAGGTCACAAACTCCATGGCATCATATATATATTCACATGCGGGTCACTTCCTCAAATGGAAAACACATATATGGATTTACCAAGGGAAGAAAACATTCAAGTAGACATGCACGGGTTCCACATAGCAAATATACATACTCACTCTCAGGTTCACCATGTTCGACATGGAAGAGGGCAGAATGCCATTCACACAAGGAGCATTATACAATCACGGGGTGCTTACTCCAAAATACACACTCAAGAAGCACGTGATAGGAAGCTTGGGCTTGATTGGAGGATATGAGATGCAAGAGAGGGGAAAGGAGGCTTGGGGAGAGAGGGGAATCACCATTCTACATTATACATGAAATGCTCTATATGTAACATCCAGTTCCTCCTGTAAATGTGAGAAATATAATGTCTGGTTTCTCCGTAAACGTACGAAATGTATCGAATATAAAAGGAAGTCCCCCAAATAGAATGATTTAAGGTCCAATAAGATTAGAACAATACTCTAGACCTCAAATAATGATGAACCACAGCCAGAGGTGCCCTGAAAACAAAGCCAAAATAACCAGATGAAATTCAACGAAGATGTAATGGCATTTTCGTAATTTCTAGCACTTTTTGGAAAAATTATAGGAGATCTTTTTAAATGTGAAAAATGAGTTTATCGGGATTCTCAGAGGCCCTAAAAACCATAGGAATCCCTAGAATTATTTAAACCCCTCCAATTTACATTTTAGAGTATCAGTTGACCTGAACTTTGACCAGTTTGTTCGGAAAGGTTTTAAATTCAATTTGGATGAAACCAAAGGCATTTTATAGATTAGAAGACCTAAATTTTATGATGGAAAAGACAGTTCTTAAGAAGGAGTTGAAATGAGCCTAAACGAAGCAAACATATGCGTAGGGGCAAAATAGTTATTTTGAAAAATTGTAAAAAAAGTTTCTTAAGTAAGATTACACCCCATCATCTTCTCCAAGCTTCCATTTTCAGATTTTTAGAAAGCTATGGCATGACATTAAGAGGGGAGAGAGAGAAGAAGTTTAAGCTTCTGTTCAGGTAAGTAAACAGCCCCGTTTCATCTCGGTCAATTGGAAAAGTTATTTCTCTCTCTGAGAGCTCTTTAATTGTGGTTTTCTTTTTCTTGAAAACTTGAAGATTCAAGTCTGACCCAAGAAAAAAAGGAACTCTTTTCAAGAAACCAATTGGTGAAACATAATCTACGTGAAGAGAACTCTATTTTAAGGTATGACTTTACTTAAAACATTTGCAAAATCTTATGTTTCCAAGCTATTTAAGCTTCGGTCTAAAGAGAGAAAGTGAGGAAGAGATTTTTTCTTCATGTATTCTTGATGGAACCAAGGGTTATGGAGTGTGAGGATTAAGAATATACAACTAGAATTGAAAAGGAAGCTTTAGAGTGCAAGTTATAGAATTTAGGGATTTGGTTGCACCTTGGCAAATATGAAGCTTCCTAATGATAATTTAAGTTGTCTAAGAATATGAATGAGATTCTAAGACATTTAGGAAGCTTCACAAGTGTTAATTTGTTAAGAGAAAGCAAGCAAACTCCATGGGTGCATAATGCTCTTCATGTCGTAGCCTAATCCACTTCATGCACCTAGGGAGTGTTTTAATTCGTTCAAAGCCTAGAATGGGACTAAATATGATAGAAGAATATTAGTGGAAGCCTTGAAAAAAATTTAAAAGTCATGGAATGTGAGATGGAGTTGTACGCTCCATAATGTGACATTATGAAGCAACTTATAGCTAGGCTCCTTAAAATAAATGTGTGATGACTCTAAAGAGTCTAAAGAGAGTTAAGAGACCTAGAATGAATGAGAAATGAGAGCCAAGACCATGAATTCTCTTAGTTGCTTCATAAGGTCTTGTATGGAAGCATAATGGAGTCATAGAATAAAGTAGCTTCATATAGAGTGTTGACGATTGTGTCGCACAACCTCAAAATAAAATTAGGTTAGATTAAATTTTATAGTTAGTGGCACAACTTAGGTTATCTCTCTTAGAAATAGAATTCAATGTTTACTTGGGTTTTCTAAGTGTTAAAAGACTCTAAAAATTTCCTAACTAAGGGGGGTTTGATTGACTTAAACTAATTAAAATGAAACTGAATTAAAATTCCTAATTGTTACCTAATTGATGAATTATGGTTGATAATGGGCTTGTGACTAGCTTTGGATTCGTCCCTTGGTATCTACTATCCTTATCCTAATCCAATTGTAATTGATTTTGGTCTAAAAGTCCCTAATTGTGTTCATTGGCAAGGGATCTTGAATTACCACTCAAGATTCAAGAAACTAGCAACTTGATGTTAATTGAGATCTCAACTCCCATTAAATTACTAATTCTTGTGATTAAGATCTTTAAACATTTAAATGAGTAATTAATTAATCAATTAACCTCTGAAATAACACCCTAGGAGATTCAATTAACCAATTAAACTCCAATGAATTCTCAAATTAGACAATTAAGCACACCAATTCTAACAAGCATTTCATCAAACATCTTGATTGCACACTTGGAAACTGGTAAGAAAATAAAAATCCAACACTAAAATTAAGCAATTAAAACATCAATTGCTTTTTTAATTAGTGTCTAACCAGTCACTAATTATAAACTACACTAATCTTAATATAATACATCTCTACCAAGCATGTACATGAAAATAGAAAAGTGTAAAAAGAAATAAGAATCTTAGCCAAAAATCCTTTTCTAATCTATGGATTCAAGCTTCTTCAAGAGCCTTCGTCCTAGCTAACCACAAGGGAAATTAATGCTTCATTGATGTGGAAGAAAAATGGAGGGAGATGGATGAAATGGATACGGCGTGGCTGCTGGTGTATGCGAATGGAATGTGTATGACGATTTCTGGATGTGTTATTTTATTCAATGTTTTTAATTATATTCTGCCACCAGCCTCCTCATTAAAAATCACGTGCATGGGATGATGTGTTCTCCTTTTTTTTTTTAATGAACCCAGCTCCCACGTGCTTGCTTTTCTTCTCTCTCTGGCAATCCATGTTCATGTGTGATCCTTGATTTCCTACGTGTAGTTCACATGACCTGGAATGCATGTTTTGTGTGCTGTCTGTAGCTCTTTCAATCACATACTCCTTCACGTGCTTACAAGTCACTCTTTACTCCTCATCCTTTGGATGAAAAGATACAAATGAATGGAATGGCGTGGATGTGTTTATTCTATGTGGAATGGACGGAGGAGCCTCTTTTGGACAGTAGCGTGGAATGTGTATATCAATCGAGTGTGCCCTGATGAATGATGTATTCTGCCCAGCTTCAGCCTCTCTCCCACACTCTCCCTCACGTGGCTTGCTTCCTTCTTTTATTTTATTATTATGTTTTAATCAGTGGACCCCACCTTCTTTCAGTTGTTGCTATTCATTTACGTATCACTTCCTCTCTTCAATCTCCAGCTCGCTACTCCGTCTTTTCTCTCGACGTGTTTCTTCTCTAAACTCCAACTCAAAGCTTCTGTTTACGCGAGCTTCTTCACGTGTTTTCATCTTCATATTCTTCACGTCAGCCCCTGTTTCTGCATGCATGTGTAGCTGCTTTTCCTTCTTCGTTCAGCTCTCCAAAACAGAAGTTGCTTCCTTTTCTTCTCTATGACGAGCTTCATTTAAATCTCCCTCACGTGGTTCTCTTCATGCGTGCTTCTTCCTCTCAATGCTGCCTCTGTTCCTGGTTTCATATGAGATGTTGATGCTTGTGATTACATTCTCGAGCTCATTCTTCCTCCTCTTCGCTTGCTTCTCCTCTTTCGTGTTGCTTCCAAGCTCCTTCAACCCAGCCTCCTTTCCACGTGCTCCAGCTTCTTTTACGTGTTAATCTCTATGCCTCTTCTCACGTGAAACTCGAGACCTCTCTCCTTTAGCATCAGACCCGCGGCGTGTTCATATGATTCTTCCACGTGTTTTCCTTCACTTTTCTACGTTCTGCTCACGCTTTACCATGTGTGTTTATTCTCTTTTCTCACGTGGCACATTCTACACGTCTGTTTACCCAGTAGCTGATTGTTTCATTCTCTTCACACGAGCTACTCCTCCTTTCCATGCACGTTCTTCTCATCCACGTGTTTCTTCCTCACTTTCTTCACATGCCCGAGGATGTTCTGTTCAGCTCATTCCACATGCTTTGTGTGTTTCATGCATGCGTGTGTGAAGGACTATGCAGCAACATGTTTGATGTGGTGTTTGTTTACTCTCATGCATGTATGATCATTGTGCATGAGAGTGTGAGTTGTGGTTTGCTTTTAAGTGCTGTGCAAGTGTTAATGGATGATGCTATCTGTTAGTGTGTGAGCTGCCAACGTGGGTAAATGAAAATGCTACATGTGGTGAATGGAAGTGGATAAGAGTGATTAGTAAGTGAAAGTGTAAGAGTGTGTTTCTTGATGTTGCTTCTTGTGTGAATGTGCTGCAACATGGAGCATGGTTCAACGTGGGAATTGGGTAGCATGATTCATCTATTCCTTCATCAACATGAGAGATGATTTGCCCAAAATCTACATAAAAACAAAGGAGAAAAATCCACAAAATTCATTTGAAATGATTTATGCATTTAAAATCAATTATTTTGCAGTTAAATTCCTAAAGTGCAGAAAATGGCTACTAAAATCAATTATCCACTAATAAAATGCAATAAGCCATATTTAATTATTCAAATGCTTAAGCTAAGGAGAATAAAATATATAAAAATCATGCTTATCAAATTCCCTCATACTTAAACCTTTGCACTCTTGGGCAAAGCTCAAAATCTAAGAAAAGGCTAATGGAATTGAAACACCAGGCTAGTAGAATGGTAAGTGGAGAATGAAAAATGGAAAAGAAAGTGTAAAAATCATAAGCTAGAGACTAATCACAACTCTTCACTCCAATAATCCAAACTAATTTCACTTGCATCAAGAAATAAGCTCCATGGCAATTTCATTTGGAAAGAATGAATAAAAAATGAATAGCCTCTCACATGAATTGGTGTTTATTCTTAACTCTCAAGTGTTTAAAGACTGTGTATCACTCAAACTTCACCTATCAAAACCTTACTACCATAAGCTTGTCAAGCTTCTAAATCTCCACTACTCATGCCAAATGCAAAGCACAAATCAATAGGACTTTACTTAGGGTTGTAATAGGGCTAAGGAGATGAAATGAATGGATACAAAAACAAGGGAAAAACAAACAACAAATGGAACCTTAGAACCTCAAGAGCAATCAATGGAGATTTAGGATAGGGAAGAATGTGCATCTAAGCCATATTTCCGACTAGAACAAACAAAATTCAAAATACTTCTTCCTTTAATTTTCAATGACTTTTCCTTCTTCTTCTTTTTCCAAACTTCTCATTCATTGTTTTTTTTTTTTCTTTTTTATCTCTTCTTTTCTTTAACTTTGTACATTTTCCTCAAATTTTAGTAACAATGGCCTAAATGGATGCAAAGCATACATTCTCTCATCCTAAAGAAGTGTAATGCTCCTTAAAGTCCCTAAGGCATCTTAAAACAAGGTGGAAAACATTTTTAATGGCTATGGTTCGACAAGAAAACAAAACAAGATCCAAAGTGACTAAACAATGGATAAAATGTATGTAGGTTTGGCTTTTTGGCTATCTAGTTATAAAAGAAATGAATGCCTTATCATTTTCATGCATGCAAATGCAAATGTGGTCTCAACAAATAATCAAGACAAGTTCTAGAGTGAAAGCAGAGATAGGTGAATACACACTAGAATTGAATAATTAAGGCTTAATTTCTTACCAACTAATGACTATTAGATAATTCATTAAAATCAAATTCATTGCCACTTCACTTTAATCAATACACAAGATCTATTACTTATCATGTCTAAATGAATCCAAGCTAAAATCATCTCAACTTGCAAATTCCACAGAAAAACTAAAAAAAAATCATGCTATTTCTGAAAATTTTTCTCAAAAATTTTTTAGAAGATGAAATGGAATGAAATGACTCTCCCTCCCCCCCCCCCCCCCCCACACATAAATATTGCATTGTCTTCAATGCTAGAACACAATCTAGTCAACAGATAAATAACTCAATATAATGAGTAGAAAGGGAAAGTATATAACAGGATAAAGTTGAATTGAAGATCTCAAGGGTGGGCTCAGATTTCCTTTGTAGCTGGTTAGTAACCTTTTTATTTCCTACAAAACAGAACAAAACAAATAGTAATGTGGAAAAGAAAAAGAAAAACTAAATTCTAAACTACAAAAAACTCTATTAGAGACCAACTAATCATAAGTATCAAAAACTAAAACAAAACAACTTTATTCCTTTTCAGTTCAACAAATTTAAGTCTAACCACTTTGAAGCATTTTGATTGATCATGCAGTGATGATTCATGGACTTCCTCAACCATCGATAGTTTCAAAAAGTCATATTCAGCATATTCAAAAGCAGTAAAAGAAGAAAAATCAAATTTAGGAAATTTAAAGCTAAAGAAAGAAAATTTAAAGTCAATTTTAAATACACTAGACTTTAGACTCTCTAAATATCTATCAAAACCAATAAAATCAATTTGACTCTCATTAATAAAAGTCACTGCATCCACAAAAAAATTTGATTGCAACTTCTCACAATCCTTTGAGTTCAAATCCTCTAAGGTGGTAGATGCTTCATGTCAGTTGGGGGAGTCTGTTGATTATTGGCAATTAGTTCACCAACTTCAAGAATTTGTTCCAGACTCTTAACAAGAGCAATAGTATCTTCCCTAACCAAAGAGACATTAGTAGGCTCACAAGATTGTAAACAATGATCAATAACAAAATCCAGTCTCTCACTAGTATCAACAACAACACAAGCATCAATAGGGTTTTCAATATCAGCACTATCACTATGCATGCTCTCATCAACACTAGTATGATTAAAAGAATCAGTCTTATCAATAATTTTAGTGCAAAGAAAGGACTCTATGGATTGAACAGACTTGCAAGACTCCAGAAACTCATTAATCTTAGCACACACAGGACTTGTATGTATATCATCACATAAGTATTTCAAATTAGAGTCTGAATCATCAACAGCAAGTTGTCCAACAATTGTATCATCCATATCCTTTTCACATGCTACATCTACCATTTCATTAGTCATATCATCACATGCTAATGAGGAATCATGTTGATTAGTATATGTGAGGTGTAACACCCCATAATTAATTAAGGTATTAATCATGGATTAGACTAATTAAGAATAATTGAAATGGGATAATTGGATAAATTAAGTGGATGGAGATTTTAGAGAGATAAATTATTCAAATGGGTTTGAGATTTAATTAGGATAGAAATTCTATCTAGGCCTAAATTAATAGATTATGAGAAGAGGCTAATGGAAGCCCAATAGGTTCGGTGTAGACCCAACCCAATTTAGTGTGATGGAGGCCCAAAATCTACCTTGTATAGGCTCCTTTAAGTGGCCCAATAACCCTTATGCAGACCCACATTTTTGAGCTCTTCAAACTTGGCCCAAACTTAATTAAACTTCAGCAACCCAAATGCATAAAACTGGCCCAATAAAATTCTACAGCCCAACACTCTAAAACTGGCCCAACAACCTAAAAATCTGAAGCCCAAGTGAAGATGGACCTTGGAGCAGCCCATGACCCATTTTTGACCCAACTTAAACCCAACTAAAACCTTAATACACCAGCCTCTCCCTCACCCTTGCTGAAACACAAAACACAAAGAGAAAATTCGGAGCTTGGAGAGGAGGCTAGAGTTGGGGGCACTAATTCTGCATTTTCTCACATTTAGAGCAAGATTCAGCCAAGGTAATAGTTATACAACTTAATCCCCTCATCTTTCTCTTTAATTTGGCCCGATTAGTTTTTTATTTGGAGCATTTTCATCCTACCCAAAATCTGAAATGTGGGTGTTTAGGGGTTTTCTTGGTGAAATTCGTAGGTTGAGATTAGGGCTGACCTTGGGTGAGTTTAAACCCTCCATTTTGATGCTTCATTTGGTAATTTGAGACCCCCATTGCTAATTTATAAAATGGGTATTAATTATGTACGAAATTGCTTAGGATTTTGGGTGGAATATTGAGTTTTCTGGTGGAGGACAATTTAATCCGAATTTGGGACTTAAAGATCTAAGTAAGTGATCCTTAGGTAGTCATTAGCATCTTAAATTCTTTGGGTATTGATTGTAACTGTTAATGATGAATTAGAGTAGTAATTCTATGATGCTATGGTTATAGGAGGACTTCTGCACCATTGGTGACTGTTGCAAGTGTCTACGAGTGAGGTAACCAGGTTATATCAATTCCATGTATATATTTGATTTAATTTCATATGTTGCTGTATATAAATGATTTGAAATGTTGAATGAATTGATTGGCTATCTGTTGAATTGTGATTGGACCTTATGAGTCCATGGTGGAGCTGTGGTGCGGCTGCCACCCGTGCATGTGCTTCGATCGAGCACCGGGTTATGATCAAACCCAGATGCACTGAGCCCCGGTTGTGCTCAATAGGGCGTGGGTGTCGTGGACGGGCCTCTCCCGGTGTTAATGACCTTTAACATGTGATAATATGATTGCTAGTATGGGATAGTAATCATGATAGCCTAATTATTTCATTTACTGATATAATGGATATGATTCTAATGTTGATTTTGTTTCATGCTTATATGCTAATTAAACTAGATATATGATGGAATTGCCTTGGTTACTGAGATTTATATCTCACCCCGTTTTATGGGATTAATATTTCAGGTGAAAGTTCTTCGGGTAAGGATAAGGGTAAGCAAGTGGATGAACATCCATGAGCTGAGGCCGAGTGTGGGGAGCTACACTTGGTTTGTGTAGAATAGGGGAGATGCAATTTTGTTATTAGTTTACATAGCATCATCATGTAGTCATGTTGCCAAGTGTAGGTGTTTATATTTTGTTTGAATGAAATGTAACCGTTAAAAATTCAAGTCTCATTATAGTGAATATCAATGTATGAACTTATAGCATTAAATATATGTAGTTTTGCTGAAATTGTGATATGGATTATTATATGGGAATTGTAGTCATATGGTGCCTTGGAGGTAAGCTATTGTTGAATGGAAATCACTATGGAAATTGTATGGGATGTAATTGCTGCTAATGTGTGTGTTCTTGCTGTCATATATTCATGAATTTGCTAATATGAGCTAGTTGGGTAAGTAGGAAGGAGTAATTAAGTTTTGCAATGGTAGTGGATAGATTGATGGGTAAATAGAGTAGGTAAACACTATTAGGATCACATAAAATAAGGGAAAGTGGACCTAGAGTGTCTCTAAGATGAGATTTGGAGTGTAGGGGTCAAAATTTGGGTAATGTAGTCATAAGAGGGAGTCCCGCCGCGGCTATCGCCGCGGCAAGATTTGTGAAATAAAGAGACAATATAGGGATACTTGTGGAAGGTTATTGGGTATCGAAACTGATGAATGGTTGTATCATAAACCTTTTATGGTAGTAGGATTTCTTTTATGCAAATTTTGATTTGTGCGGTGGTATGGTGATGACCCTAACATCAAGGTTTAAATTTTTCCCATATTTTCACAATGTGATAGATTGTAACCACTCAAACCTTGATAATTAATTATTAATCGTACATTTAACCATAATTACAATGATTAGAAGGTAGGGTTGTCACATGAGGAACTCACTAGTCTCAATGAAAGAATTAATCTGGGAGCATCTATCATATGTAGTGGTTCCAGCATACACACAATGAAGAGAATCATTTAAGTCAGCTATGTCACATGGTCTAAATGGTGTACTATCCTTAAACTCAGAAGATGCATCATGAACAGACTTATCAACCAATCCCACAATAAAAACAAAATAATCATCACATTTTAGGTCACCCCCACACTTATCTACTACCCTAGACTCAATAGATTCATCAATTGGTTCAGACCTAAATTCATCAATATGGTCATAGTTAGGAGTAGAAATTTCAAGTGCATCAGTACACAATGGTTCATGAACATCAACACATGTGCTAATTTTGCTTAATGAATTACCACAATCAATCAAATCAGGAGATTCAATAATAATTTCCTCATCTACATCATTATCATGCAATTCAGAATCAACATTATCATGTGCATTAGTGGTCACAGTGCTATCAAGCAAACTAGATTTAGTTCCAACAAGTTGCAAAGTATTAGAAGATGGAAGGATATTACCCAATGAATAGGACTCTTCCTCCTCTATACATTCCCTTCTAATTTAATCTTCAATCAATTTAGTAGCACTTGAAGTAGGTTGATTCATTTGAATTCCCAAATCCTTCATGATATTGTCAATCATCTATTGATTTTGAAGATGCAACTGTTCAGTTTCTTATTAGAATCAAAGATTGTAGGCATCCATTTGCTGCTTCCTCCTTTCTTCCCAACTTGGTTCCTTCTAGGGCTCTTATTACATGTATCCCTTATGATAGTCATAGGAATGATACTCTGGCTCTTACACATGTTAATTAGGGTATGGCTCATAATGATGATGGTAATTGGGGTGAACTTCATATTGATGATAGTATGGTTAGTAGTATAGTGGTTGCAATTGTTGGCATTATTGGCTTTGTTGTGCTTGTCTTTGTTATTCAAGAATGCCACGAAGCATTGACCTGAGTTCATCAAAGTGCCTAGAGATCCCATCATTTGCACAAGAATCATAGACACCTTAATTAGAATAATAATATGGATCCATTTAAAGCAAATAAAATGAGAAGTACAATCAATTTCAACTTAAGAAAAATCACTAACAAACTATCGCTAAAATTAACTAAAAATCAAGAAAATAAAAATTCAAATGAAGATAAGAACTTCCTAACAATAAAAAATACTATAAAATAGATGTTAATCACACAAAATAAACTCACAAAAAATAAAGAAATTAAATCTAAAAAAATTTAAAAATTTTTAAAAATTTTGAGAAAATACTAAAAAATTAGAAAAAGTACCTTACACATTATAATTTGGCAAAAAAAAATGGTGAACCTAATAGATTTGCTATTACTTTTGCTCAAAACACCCAAAAACCTTGCAAAATAAAGTTTGAGAATTTTCTGCACACATTAAATAAAAATTCCAGCAAGCAATCCAATTGATGCGTAACACCAAGATTAGCAAAATCCAAGTTCAAAATAGAACAAAAATCAAACCAAAATAGAATAAAAATAGAGTAAAAACACATAGAAAACTTTCTCAAACAATTGAAAATCCAATTCCCAGCAACGGCACCAAATTTTGACAATTGTGTTGAGAAAACCTCAAAATAAAACTAGGTTGAATTAAATTTTATAGTTAGTGGCACAACCTAGATCATCTCCCTTGAAAATGGAATTCAATGTTTAATTGGGTTTTCTAAGTTTTAAAAGACTCTAAAAATTTCCTAACTAAGGGGGGTTTGATTGACTTAAACTAATTAAAATGAAACTGAATTAAAATTCCTAATTGCTACTTAATTGATGAATTATGGTTGATAATGGACTTGTGACTAGCTTTGGATTCGTCCCTTGGTATCCACTATCCTTATCCTAATCCAATTGTAATTGATTCTGGTTTAAGAGTCCCTAATTGTGTTCATTAGCAAGGGATCTTGAATTCCCACTCAAGATTCAAGAAAGTAGCAACTTGATGTTAATTGAGACCTCAACTCCCATTAAATTACTAATTCTTGTGATTAAGATCATTGAACATTTAAATGAGTGATTAATTGGTCAATTAGCCTCTGAATTAATACCCTAGGAGATTCAATTAACCAATTAAACTCTAATGAATTCTCAAATTAGACAATTAAGCACACCAATTCTAACAAGCATTTCATCAAGCATCTTGATTGCACACTTGGAAAATGGTAGGAAAATGAAAATCTAGCACTAAAACTAATCAATTAAAACATTAATTGCTCATTTAATTAGTGTCTAACCAGTCACTAATTACAAACTACACAAATCCTAATCTAATACATCTCAACCAAACATGTACAAGAAAATAGAAAAGTGTAGAAAGAGATAAGAATCTTAGCCAAAAATCCTTTTCTAATCTATGGATTCAAGCTTCTCCAAGAGCCTTCCTCCTAGCTAACCACAAGGGAAATTTCATGCTTCGTTGATGTGGAAGAAAAATGGAGGGAGATGGATGAAATGGATATGACGTGGCTGCTGGTTATGCGAATGGAATGTGTATGACGATGGGTTCTGGATGTGTTATTTTATTCAATGTTTTTAATTGTATTTTGCCACTAGCCTCCTCATTAAAAATCACGTGCATGAGATGATATGTTCTCCTTTTTTTCTAATGAATCCAACTCCCACGTGCTTGCTTTTCTTCTGCCCGTAGCAATCCACATTCAAGTGTGATCCTTGATTTCCTATGTGTAGCTCACATGACCTAGAATGCATGTTTTGTGCGCTGTCTGTTGCTCTTTTAATCACACACTCCTTCACGTGCTTACAAGTCACTCTTGACTCCTTAGCCTTTGGATGAAAAGATATAAATGAATGGAATGGCATGGATGTGTTTATTCTATGTGGAATGGACAGAGGAGCCTCTTCTAGACAGTAGCGTGGAATGTGTATATCAATCGAGTGTGCCCTAATGAATGATGTACTTTGTCTAGCTTTAGCCTCTCTCCCTCACGTGGCTTGCTTCCTTCTTTTATTTTATTATTATTTTTTAATTAGTAGACCCCACCTTCTTTCATTTGTTGCTCTTCATTTACGTATCACTCCATCTCTTTAATCTCCAACTCGCCACTCTGTCTTTTCTCTCTATATGCTTCTTCTCTAAACTCCAGCTCAAAGCTTTTGTTCACGCGAGCTTCTTCATGTGTTTTCATCTTCTTATTCTTCACATCAGCCCCTATTTCTGCATGCATGTGCAACTGCTTTTCCTTCTTTGTTTAGCTCTCCAAAACAGAAGTTGCTTCCTTTTCTTCTCCATCACGAGCTTCATTTAAATCTCCTTCATGTGGTTCTCTTCATGCGTGCTTTTTCCTCTCAATGCTACCTCTATTCCTGGTTTCATATGAGATGTTGATGCTTGTGATTACATTCTTAAGCTCATTCTTCCTCCTCTTCACTTGTTTCTCCTCTTTCATGTTACTTCCAAGCTCCTTCAACCCAGTCTCCTTTCCATGTGCTTTAGCTTCTTTTACATGTTAATCTCCATGCCTCTTCTCATGTGAAACTCGAGACCTCTCTCCTTTAGTATCAGACCCGTGGCATGTTCATATGATTCTTCCACATGTTTTCCTTCACTTTTCTACGTTCTGCTCATGCTTTCCCATGGGTGATTTGTAATATCTGATCCCTCGAAAATGCAAGAAAACATAAGGAAACGTGAGAAACGTAATATACAATTTCTCTATCAACATACGAAATTCACTGGATACAAAAAGGAGTCCCCCAAGTAGAATACATTGAGGTCCAATAAAATTAGAATAATATTCTAGATCGCAAATAATGATGAGTCAAGGCCAGAGGTGCCTTAAAATTAGGGCCAAAATATATGAAAAAAAAAGGATCAGAAAAAGGTCCTGAAGAGTTTTCGAAGTCAAGTATGAAGGAACAAAGGACTAAATTGCAAAGAAAAGTTATATGCAGGGAAAAATGTATAAATTGCCCAAAAGTTTAGGGAACTCTAGTTTCACCCTTTATTCGTGGCTTTAGGTATGAATATCAAAAAATCGGGTAAGAATCTCATAAATCCATGATCTACGGTTAAACTCAATTTGATGAGACGGGTCCAATGATGCCACATTACCCGAATGGCCAGGCAGGATCCGGTCTAGGATCTGGTTAGCCGATCAGTAGTTATGAGCTAAATAGAAAAAGAAGTTGTAACAACTATAGAAATAGAAATAGCTAAAGGGCTAAGAAACCCTGAAGGGGATTCAGGGACAGAATTGTAGTAAATGAAAATTTTATAGCACAATCATAATACAGAACAGTGAAAATTACACCTATAGACTCGGGTGTCCAATTGACATCGAAATTTATGAAGATTGAGGTTAAGGGCCCCTGTATATAGCTATGATATGTGACCTTTTGCTTAGAAAGAGTTGTAAGTTTAGTGTTTTTCCTCTGTTCAAGTTAGTTCTCCTTTATTAAGTTTAGTCATTTGCTTAGACTTGCCTAGTCCCATTTGCAAAGGATGTCCGAGAGGAACATAGAGGTATCTCAAGAGCGCTGGTCAGAGGACATAGTTTAGGGTTTAGAAAGAGATTATTCCTCCAGGGATTCTAGCAACTCTTGTGCCTATGATGAGACTGCTGGCAATTTACGAAGGCGGAGTGACCTTCTATTTAAGAAAAGGATGGTTTGAGATCCTAGATCAGATAAGTTTCAAGCTGTGCCAATAGTACAGGAGGAGCATGATCTTATAGAGGAGGACCCAATGAAGGATCCCAACTATGACAGTGTTACATCTATGGACTCTGCAGATACAGTACCACCTGAGATCCTAGATAAGGATAGGGAATTAGTGTCTTCCAATAGTATTTTGGTGAGAGAGCAGTTGACAAAGTGGGAGACAAAGCTCATTCAGAGAGCACTTATAGAGGTACATGGCAGGTATAGTATAGACTCAATATATGAGATCAGAGCTAAGTTTAAGTTGATCTCTGAGGAAGCAATCATGAAGAAGGATTCTCCTTTAGAGAAGTATTACCATTATACATGGGAGGCACACACTCTCTATGTTGCCACTATTATAGGTCAAAAGGATTATGAGGAATATGAGTAGGTAGACGCCTTACTAAGTTATCTCCTAGAGCAAGGTGATGTTGGAAGTTATATCAGATAAGAGATTAGAACAGGAGGTTATGATAGGGTTTTTGCCTTATGATGCAAGGAGATTGACACCCTTGCTCGCATTAGAATCTTAGGCCATGATAATCCTTAGAGATGGCAGTTAGTTAGGAATGGTTATGACTAATATACTATTGTACATATGACTAATGATGAATAGAGCTAGTCATGGATGTTTTGATGAAGTATAAATGATAGGTTATGATCGTTAGTGACGTACGAAGTTAGCCATACAATATTTTGATTTGTAATGACTATAATGTGATGTAATTAGAGGCAACAAGAAAGATATGTGGATATTAGACATGATAATTTGAGCATGCCTTATCACACCTTTTCCCGTTTGTTCTTATTAGACAAGAATAAATAGATAAATAAATGTTAATGCATGTTTCCTTTCTCTTGATTAAGAAATTCTCAAGATGATGAACACTCGGAAAGGTAGGCCCTCTAAAGAGACTCGAGCAGAAGCTGAGTCTAATGATCCAATGGCTAGAGCCTTTCAGGCCATTATGGCTCGCCTGGATTAGCAGCAGGCCATGATTATGCAACTTCAGGAATGGCTTGCTCAGAGAGACAGTGAGGGCCCTACTCCTCCCCCACCCCAGCCACTACAGCATACAGATTGTCCTGAGCACTCAGGGGCAACTCACTCAGGCCCACAACCCCAAATACAACAAATGCCATTGACTCCCCCAGCTCAGATGCCTCCAATCCTTGAATAGCCTTCTATGAGGCAGGTCATAACACAATTCAAAAAGTTTAGGCCTCCCACTTTTGATGGTGAGTTGAGTACAGAGAAAGCTGAAGCCTAGATTATGCAGCTAGAGAAAATATTCAGGGTCATGGAGTGCACATCTAAGCAGAAGACCGTGATGGACATTTTTCAATTAGAGAAAGAGGCAAACTATTGGTGGAGAAGCATTGAACCTATCATTAAGTCAAAGAATCTCCCGATCAACTGGGAAACATTTTTATAAGTATCCTATGAGCAGTATTTTCCCAGTTCTATTTAAGATGTGAAAGAGTCTGAATTTGTACTCCTAAGACAAACTGAGGGAATGTTTGTGGACCAGTACGTGACAAAATTTGTAGAGTTCTCTAGATATTCCTCCTATTTGTAGAAGCATGACGATGAAAGGTGGAGAGCAGATAAATTACAGAAGGGACTCCTACCAGAGATCAGAGATAGAGTGGTGCCCTAGAGAATTAAGAATTTTAATACCCTCGTGGAGGTATGTAGAGTCACCGAGGCAAATTTGTAGACAATGCATCCCGCCTCAAGTGCTAAACCCCCCCTTCCAGAAAGTAAGAGGCCACATGAGGAGACACCCATTATTGGTAGCAACAAAAGAAGGGGCAAAGGCCAGTGGGACAAGAGAGATAAGAATAGAAGGAAACCAACTTAGTTTAGTAGAGTTAGTTCCACCCTAATAGCCTGCGCTCAGTGTGGCAGGAATCATGGGAATAGACCATGCTATGCCAGTTAGAATGTATGTTTCAGATGTGGTAAGCCGGGGCACATGGCCAAAGATTTCACATAGCTTGCACCCTAAAAGGAGGTAGCCCCTACACCCAGACCATAGACCCAGGGTAGAATTTTCTCCTTAACACAACAAGAGGCTTACGGGTCCCCGAGTCTAATTCAAGGTATTATTAAAATTAATGTTCGTTTAATATTTTCCTTGATTGATTTGGGTGCTAGCCATTTTTTATGCTCCATGACTATATGAGAAGGCATGATCTGAGTGGAATTGTCAGGGGTTCTTAGTATTCTTTTCCCTATCAGTTAAAATAGATTAAGAATAAATATTAAGTTGATGTACTTGAAAAAGCACACTTGTCCTTGGCATAGATGCCTTTCTAACATGATAGTACCTAAAATAAAAATAGTTAGGCAATGTAAAATGACCCCAGGATAAAGTAGAGAAAGAGTTCTCTTTTCCTCGAGTATTCTACAGAAATAAAGAAGATAAAGAAAAGTAAGAGAGGAATACTTACTTTAGATTATTGGAAAACTTGTAATATATAGGCAATAGTGGCTTTGAGCTCGACCATGAGGTGCTTGTGTATTAGTGTTTGATGTTATGATTTGTTTACAACAATGGTTACATGATATTGGGTCTGGCCAATCCAATAGTAATGTGACTTGAGTGCGTAGCAAACAATGGCATTGACCATAAAAAGTGTCCCAGTAATCGAAGAGTATGCTAGTAGTATGATGGGATCATAAAGAATTAAAGGATACAAAACCCACTTCGTATGAAGAGCATAAGAGATATCTGAGGTAAGCCTTAGAAATTATGACCGATAGTTTCCAGACTTAGTGAGCATGTGTTTTATATTTAGATACAGTGATTTTAGGCTTTAATGTCTCCCAAAAATGGATCACAGTAGATCCTAGCATAGTGCAGTGGGTTGCAATAGACCCTAGTAGGGCTCTGAAAGGTTGCAGTAGACTTAGGGGGTCGCAGTAAATCCTACAAAGTTACAGAGAGTCCCAGTTATAGTATGATATTTCTTTGGTAAGATGACAGCCTGAGATAGTTTGTACAAAGCAGTTAGTCTCAGAGACCAGTACAGTTTCAGTTAGCTTTTGTCTCAGAGACTAGAGATCTCCTAAGTCTAGTATACTGTTGCCATTAGAGACAGCAAGGCTATACTTAGATAATTAGACCACTGACTATACCCTCGCTAGATGAGCGTAGCATGTGGGATGAAGAAAGCAAGAAAGTAGCTTTTCAGAGCTAAAGCCAGATGAGCCACTACCCAACAGATATTAGCCCTGACTGAGGGATAGAGAGATCCTTATATACTAGACTATATATTCAGAAAGGGGTCAGATGCAGTTTTAAATAAGTAAGTGGTATAGTATGTCTTCATTAATCGAGACTGTGAGTATAGTTAACATCCCACCAGAATTTAACAGTAATCAGTAATAGTTGCTCTTCGATGATAGTACAGGAAAGAGTAAGAGCATGATGATTAGTCATTAAGTTGAAGAGTTATATAAGCCCTCTCTCGAGTGAATAAAGAGAGTAAAACACAGTTTAGACCTGAAAAGGGAAGGGTAAAAAAAAAGATCAGTTAGTAAGGATATAGAAAATGTCAGATGAGAATGTATACTAAATTTTGAGGACGAAATTTATTTAAGGGGGAAGAAATGTAATATTCAGTCCCTCGAAAATGCAAGAAAATGGAAGAAAACATGAGAAACGTAATATATGGTTTCTCCATCAATGTATGAAATTCACTAGATACAGAAAAGAGTCCCCCAAGTAGAGTAAATTAAGGCCCAATAAAATTAGAATAATATTCTAGACCACAAATAATGATAATTCAAGGCCAAAGGTGCCCTAAAATTGGGGCCAAAATAGATGAAAAAAAAAGGGATCAGAAAAAGATCCTGAAGAGTCTCCAAAGTCAAGTATGAAGGAACCAGGGACTAAAATGCAAAGAAAAGTTATATGCAGGGCAAAATGTATAAATTGCCCGAAATTTCAGGGAACTCTAGTTTCACCCTCTATTCATGGCTTTAGGCATGAATATCAAAAAATCGGGCAAGAATCTCATACATCCATGACCCACGGTTGAACTTAGTTTGATGAGACGGGTCCAATGATGCCACATTGTCCGGATGGCCAGGCGGGATCCGGTCTGGGATCTGGTTAGCCCGATTAGTAGCTATGAGCAAAATAAAAAAAGGAAGTTGTAACAACTATAAAAATAGAAATAGCTAAAGGGCTAAGAAACCCTAAAAGGATTTCAGGGACATAATTGCAGTAAATGAAAATTTTATAGCACAATCATGATACAAAACTGTGAAAATTACACCTATAGACCCAGGTGTTCGATTGACACCGAAATTTATGAGGATTGAGGTTAAGGGCCCCTAGTCCATGTTTGAGGCTCAGTATGGCTAGAAAGTAGAGAAAATAATATGTTTCAATTTTAGAAAGCCTAAAGGTATGTATTATACCGTAAAACCTTAATCAAGCCCAGACACCAATTTTTAGACTGCCGTAAGGCCCAATAGCTAATTCTAAAGGCCCAAAAAGGAAGAGAAGATATAATTAGGGTTTTAAAGAAGATAAAACCCAAATATAAATTTAAAATGAAAAGGAAAGAAGAAAAGGATTTTGGTTATTTTAAAGAATTAATCATGGTTAAGTTAGAAAACTAACTATGGTTGAGTTAAAAGTTGACCATGGTTGAGTTAAGAAATTAACCATGGTTACTATCCATAACTTAAGGGCTAAGAAAAGGCATCCAAGTGTGTGGCCAAGAATTTTTGGAAGAAGATATTTAGTGATGAAATTAGGAAATCAAAAGAAAAAAGGAATGGAAGGTTAAGATTTGATCTTGAAAAGGTTGATCCAAGGGTCCAAATTTAGTATAACCATTTAACTTCATTTAAATTCATCTCCTTCACCTCCATTCCACCATTTTCACGCCACACACAAGGGAGGAGGAGAGAAAAACGTGAAGAGAGAGAGAAAGGGAGAAAAAGTGGAAGAAGAAGTGAAATCAAGCAAAACTAACCATTCTTCACCAAATTTCTTCATCTTCTTCATCCTCCAACCATTTCCTCCAAAGGGCAGCTGCATCTTCATCTTTTCTTCAAGGTGGAATGTTGCTCTAAGTGGGAAGAGAAGGGATTTTAGTGTGAGAAAAGCAAAGGAAGCAAGGATTAAGCTTAAAGAGTAAGTTTTCTCCACCTTGTACTTGAAAATCACATGTCTTAAGTTGTTTTGTTAAACCCTAGCTATGAGTCACTTTTGGACAGCATATGGATCATTAGAAATTTAGTTTATATGTTGAATATGAAGGCCTAGGAATGCAGTTTATATATTGGCTATAGAGGCCATATGAGCTCATCCATTTTGTTATATGTTGGAACCTTGAAAAACATAAAGATTGTAATTTTTGGGAAAATGGAAATGTTAGGGAGATGCTGTCCGAATTTTCCCAAAATTTTAATGGTGTTTTCTTAACATCTTAAAGTCATGTATACCAAATTTCAATCCCTAAAACATAAAGGAAGAGGCTATGAAATTTTTAGAACTAAAGAAACTCACTTTTAGGCCTAAAACAGAACTAGATTATGTTATGACTAAAACGTGTTGTTGGGGCTGGAATCTGATAATTTTATCCTTTCCAATGGATTCAAAAGGGTGTTTTTAGCTATGAATACCTATAGGAAAGCCCCTAAAACTCATGGAATAAAATTTGTAAATTTTGGCCAAGAAATGCGTATTATTCGGCCGTAGTGAATTGGAAGGGAATGGGTTAGATTTTTCTAATTCCAATGGTCCCATTAAGTTTAAAATGAGCTATATTACTCTAGGATTTTGGGTCTATATGTTGATTGTAATGAATTATCATTATGATTATAGGGTTTGATAATTGTTTGGAAACTCTAAGAGTAAGTGAACCGAGTCCTAAAGCTTAAGGAGCCAGATTACTAAGGTAGTAGTTTTCCTTTCTCTTTCTTTAAGCTTGTTTATTTGTATAATGATGAGTGTTATGTTACATCAAGTTGTCATTTATGCTATAAGATGAGACATGTATGCCTAGATTGTGCTTGGCCTGGTATAAAATTCCTTGTATTACTATGTGGTATGTGGCACCTTGATTGGGCTTATGCTATGTATTTACATGCTTGCTTATGAATGAGATTGGTTTATTACTACTGAGATTTTATAATCTCACACTAAACATAACCTATGTTATGTCCAAGCTCAGGCAAAAAAAGGGCAAAGGGTGTGGAGGCATAAACCAAGGACCTTACTTTTATGTATCACATTTTGGTCATGTAATTAAGTTTCTTGGATTCTTATATGTATGAGTTATGGTATGGCTTTGTGAGGTACTCAGGTGTATAATAGAGAGCCATGTATATACTCGACTCTTAAGTAAAAGAGAATATGACTAGCTTGCCTAGAATGCAAAGATACATGTACTTATGTAAGGACAAATCAATATTAATAATAATATGTTAAATGAGGGGTAAAAATCATCCGATTTTTGTAAGAACAGTTTTATACGAATTCATATATATTCCATTGAGTAAGTATTTTTTCCTTGCAAAGGACTTAAAGAGCTTGAATTAGAGCCTTCAACCGACCTCATATGATTTTTCTATAATTAATTGCTTGTTTTCAAAGTTAGACAATATTATGGGAATGACCAAATGAATAGTAAAATTGTGTGAGGAAGTTCTTAAAAAAACAAAAGGGAAGAAAATTTTCATCAGTTCAGATTTCCAATGGCTCTTCTAAGTCCTATATGAGGCATCAATAGTAGGAGAGGCATTATATATGAAGGATGACGTGATTATTCTCTTTTCTCACATGGCACATTCTGCACGTCTATATACCCAGTAGCTGATTGTTTCATTCTCTTCACATGAGCTACTCCTCATATCCATGCACGTTCTTCTCATCCACGTGTTTCTTTATCACTTTCTTCACATGCCCGAGGATGTTCTATTCAGCTCATTCCACATGCTTTGTGTGTTTCATGCATGCATGTCTGAAGGACTATGTAGCAACATGTTTGATGTGGTGTTTGTTTACTCTCATGCATGAATGATCGTTATGCATGAGAGTGTGAGCTGTGGTTTACTTTTAAGTGTTATGCAAGTATGTTAATGGATGATGCTATGTGTTAATGTGTGAGCTGCCAATATGGGTGAATGAAAATGCTCCATGTGGTGAATGGAAGTGGATAAGAGTGATTAGTAAGTGAAAGTGTAAGAGTATGTTTCCTGATGTTGCTTCTTGTGTGAATGTGCTGCAACATGGAGCATGGTTTAACGTGGGAATTGTATAGCATGATTCATCCATTCCTTCATCAACATGAGAGATGGTTTGCCCAAAATCTGAATAAAAACAAAGGAGAAAAATCCACAAAATTCATTTAAAATGATTTATGCGTTTAAAATCAATTATTTTGTAGTTAAATTCCTAAAGTGTAGAAAATGGCTACTAAAATCAATTATCCACTAATAAAATGCAATAAGCCATATTTAATTATTAAAATGCTTAAGCTAAGGAGAATAAAATATATAAAAATCATTCTTATCAAGTGTGTATGATGCCAAGGCTTGTTTCTATAAGTGATTTATGTCTCTTTTAATGTGTCTAGGCCAAGGGAACCAAGGGCCACCTAATTGCAAGGCTTGGCCTAAAAAGGGAAAGAAGAATTTCAAGAGAAAGTGTTGTGTTCTTGCTTCAAGGTAGCTCTTTAACCTTTCTCTCATGCATGGCTTAGATGTTTGTTTGTCCTTGAGTGCTTGTATGTGTGTTTGAGCCATGAGAAGTGTTTCTAGTCTATGCTTACATGTTATGGTACCATTATATTTCTTGAAACGTGATTACGATTGCATAATGGCTTGCATGGGTTTAGTTGTGCCAAAAGTTCCTTAGCAAGGGTGAGAATGATCCAAAAGTCCTTAGAAATGGGTGAGACAAAGCCAAAAGTCTCAAGAAGAGTGAGGCTTAGTCAAAAGTCCCTTGAAAGTAAGTGAGGCAATTCCAAAAGTCCCAAGAAAGATGGGTGAGGCTAGACTAATGCCCTTGAGAACTTATGCTTATTATGTATGAGTTTGTGTGACAAGGAAAATGCCTTATACATATTTATTAGTTGCTTAAGTATCATGCATGCATTCTTTGACATGTTTTAGCATCCATTATGTATGTTTGAAAGGCTTAAGAGCTATTGAGATTCTTTGAATCTCACTTTTCCTCCCACACATGTCTAACCGTGTCTAGATGAGCAAAGTGGGCAAAGAAATCAAAGCCAACAAGCATGAGAAGTAAGATTGTGACAACAAGATAGAGAAATGGCTTGTTTAATTGTATTTTGATGTCAAACTATGTAACTATGAGATGTATACATGAAGTAAACCCTTGAGCATGTTCTAATGTATGTATAAATAGTGTGTGTATCAATATGGAAGCTAGATGAATGAGAATGTGAAATTTTGCCACTCTTTTGCCATTATGTGACTTGATGTTTTTATACATGGTGGCAAGGTAAGATTGAGCCCCATAGTGATTTGGATCATTTGGCATACTTTTATACATGGTGTTTATGCTTTTATACTTGCTCATATGGTGGTGGAAAGTATAAAAAAGCATTTGGCACTTGAAATGCCCATTTTGATCTTCAATTTTGACCAAATGGTGTGTTGAACCAAAGTATGAACCAATGAATGAGTTTTTCCATGAAATTTTTCCAACAAGTGGGTATTATCTAGAGCTTTTCACAAAGCTAAAGAGCACCCAATTTGGAGCTCTAGAGAATTTATTATGATTTTTCAAAGTTGGCTAAAATTTGCAGAAATCGTATGGTTACTATTTATTTGGTTAGTTTTCTTCTCTATGTCACATGTAGGTCAAATGAAGTCCAATGCTCATGAAATTTTATAGGCATAAACTAAATATCATAAGATTTCCATAGCCACTAAGATCACCTTAATTGGAGTTCTATAGAGGGAGATATGAATTTTTGAAGTTGCATGACAATACTAGTAATGCAGCCTGACCTGTGTTACTGTTCCATCAATTTCCAATGGCTTAAGGCTACTACATTGGTCTAGAATTATTTTTCTCAAAAGTAGACATCCACATATTTCCAAAATGGTATGATTTGCTTGATTTCAATTTTTCTAGAATTAGTTATGAATTTTTAAATTTTGTATCAGAAAACTAAATCTGGAACCCAAGAGCAAACCATGAGTTTTGTGTGATGTAACTTCAAACCCGAAATGAATGAAATCAAATATAGTGTGTATGACTTGTATGGATGTGTTATGACTAGAAAATGATGTTAATGAGTTTATATGGTTCATGGAGCATAAAATGAGAAAATAGGATCTTACATAACACAACTAATTCCATTAATTTAATGCCTTTTTCATAGGAAATGTTGGCTTCTCTATATGATTATGCTCCAATTCATATGAAATGCATTGAAATGGATAATGAGACTATGGTAAAATAGCTAAGAGGTCAAGTAATTACACCATGGTTGTAGCTCTCCACACCAATTTCCTCTTCCATTATTTTCCTCCAATGAGAGCTTAATTGAATCTTGTGGCTAGCTAGGATGCAGACTTGATTGAAGCTTGAATCCATGAAGATTAATTTGGGATTTGGCTAAGATTTCTATATTCTTTTCTTCTCTACCTAGCACTTTTCTTATTCTTGTACTAGCTTGGTTAAGATTGTACTTGATTAAGAAATATGTTATTTATAATTGGTGGCTAGTTAGACATCAATTAGGAGAGAGTTTTGATGATTAATAGATCAATTTAAGTGCTATAATTTTCATATACCTTTAATTTTTCATGTATGTAATAAAGGTGTTTGATAAAATGCATGTTAAAAATTGTATGCTTGTATGTTTAATTTGACTTTTCCTTGAGGTTTAATTGGTTAATTGAACCTTCTAGGATAAAAGTTCAGAGGCTAATTTGATTGATTAATCATTCATTTTAAGTGTTCAATTATCTTAATCATAAGAATTAATGATTTAATATGGAGTTGAGGTCTCAATCAACATTTAATTACTAGTTTCTTGAATCTTGTGTGATAACTCAAGATAAATACCATGAACATGTAGGAATCCTTAGACCACAACCATTAGTAATTGAATTAGGATAAGGATAATGAATATCAAGAGATAAATCCAAAGCTAGTTACATGTTCATTACTAGCTTGCTAATTCATGCATTTTAGTTAATGGTCTGTATTTTTAATTCAATTAAAATTTTAGCTAGTTAAGTTCAATCCAAACCCCTTAGAATTAGATGGCTTTTACTTAGAAGGCTTAATTAAATATTGAAATCTATTTCTAAAGAAAACAATCTAGGTTGCACCCTATATTATAAATTTTTTTTCAACCAAGTTTATTTGAGGTTACTCGGCACAACCATCAATATGATGGCACCAATGAGTTCCATTAGAGTTATATGGCTCATAGCAAGTCAGATTTGTGAGCCTAGAAAGTGAAATATAAGAGTTACTTCCTAAGGGACTTCAAATGGGTTAAAGATGCACATTGAGTTCTAATAGGTTTAAGTGTTAGCAATAAGAGTTAAAGTAGATCTAATGAGTTATTTCGCATGGCAAATTGACATATATAGGCCAAGCTAAACCAAGTTCACTTATTTGTGGGTGTCAAGCCAAAGAGGATTAAAGAAAAGAGAACAAACAAGTGAGTTAGTGGTAGCTTGAAGCTATTCAATCCATAAGGTAGCTATCTCCTCCATCTTGCATGCATTTGGATGTTTGAATGAGTTGAGATACTTGTATGCTTGATGTTTGATGATTTTATAGGTTATGACTTGAATTGGCTTTTATTATGAGTTTTATGCATATATGATATTATGTTTCGACTACGAGCTCCTATGGCTGGGAATTGAGTGCAATAGCTCTCCTTACCCTAGAGTTGAGCTTGGTTGAGCCTAGCAAATATATTTTTACACCATGGCTAGACAAGAGTTAAAGTTTCATGCCAATTCTCATGTTTAAGTTACTTAAGGCACATAGCTTTCATGCATGCATTTCCTCATTTGCATTCATGGTTTGTATTGATATGGATTGAGATTTGCTATTAAGATTCTCCTAAGAATCTCACTCTATTTATCTCCCACTAACCATGACAGGTTGCTCAATTAAGGAGATGAAAAAATTGAGAAGAAATAGAGCTTTAAGATAGCTATGAGAAAGCTCGTATGCTTATATAACTATGATGTATCTTTAAGATAAATTAGTAGTGAACCATGCCATATATTGTAAGGCATTGTAATGTATAAATGTCGGATGATGAATACATATATATATATATGCAAAAAGCATGTAATTGGCACATGCTTTACTATTTGAATTATATAAGATACTTTAATATATATTATGGGTCGAAATGAATTGCATATATGATGTATCTATGTTGATATGAAATGGTAATTTATGTATGAGCTTAAGAATATAAGTATATGCCATTTTGATACATAGTATGACCATTAGTACATGTTTTCCCTATTAGAGTCTATTGAGTAGCATATGCATAAATGGATGTGGGATGGTCAACTTTTTATGTTAGCCATATTTCATGCAATGGATCTTATGGAAATGAAGTATGAATGGATTAAAACTTGTCAAACCAAGAGATTGCAATTTAGAGGCCAAATGGACTATTTTGGAACCAAATTTTGGTCTAAATGAGCTATCAATTGCATCTCTACCCTTGATAACCCAAATGACCTAGTTTGGAGCTAAAATTTGTAGGCACATAGAGAATTTATAAAACTTTCTAACAAGCTAAAGATGGTATTTTTTAGAACTTTATAAAATATTTAGCGAATTTTTGAAATTGGTGCAGAATTATGGAAATTATGCAGTATTGTTCATACTGTCATAGCCATGGATTTTCATGCTTTTTAGGGTTTAAATGGATTCATTTGTACTTAAAATTTTTATAGCATAAAGTTAAAATCATAAGCTTTCTATAGACACCTAATTTGCATAAATAAGAGTTGTATAACAAAAGTTATGAATTTTTTAAATTTAAGACTCTATTATGTCTAAAGTGGCCAAATTTGGTTATATGACTCTTATATGCAAATAAGGCTTATGTCTTAGTGTTATGGATAAAAACAAACTTATTTATGGTGGCCTTAAGTGGGGAAAAAAGATTTTTAAAATTTAACCCTTATAGTTCCAGTTGGTGTATGAAATAGGCAAAAACTTAAAAGTTTAGTTGTAGTTGTAATTTTGTTGCCATAAGAATGGAATGAGATGAAATTAGCTATATGATGTATGTTATGGCAATTTACTTGAGGTATGTTCCAAATTTTGAGACAAAAGTTACTTTGGAGGTGAAATGTAATATCCTATGCTTTGTAAACTAAAATGGTCCTTAAAGAATGGAAAGGAAAAAGTAAAAAAGGGTCATAGAGAGAGGAAAGGCCAGTCAGGACAATAAGAACCAATTTAGGCCTAATCAACAAGATAAATTAAGGATTTACAAAATGTAAGAATTGACTTGAGAATCATAATATTATGAAATAGAGTTAGTAGAATAACCACATGAGGTTGGTTTGACTAAATCCCTGATGATATATGGTTTAGGACCCTAAGTAGTAACAACTTTGATCCGACCTTTTAAAGCTATTTTAAATTCCTATAACCTCTAAGCAAAATTTTTAATGAAGAGGAGAGTCTAAATTTTAGTGTAGATCTGTCAGTTTTTAAAAATACTAACAAATGAGCTCAAATGGTGAAATTAAAGTGTAAGGGCAAAATCAATATTTTTGAAAAAGTTATAAACCCTAAAATCTTCTATTAAAAGCACACCACTCATCTCCTACCTCTCATAACTGACCTAGGTTACACCAAAATTCTCTTGTGGTAGTAGGAAGAAGGAAGAAGGAAGAAGGAAGAAAGGAAAAGGAAGCTTCATATAGGTAAGGAAACTTGCTAAATTTGATTATGATGTTGTTATGAAACTTCTCCTACTCCTTTTCTTTATTCTTATGGTGGTTTTAGTTTCTCAAAAGGGTAAATTTTGTGGCTGGTCTCTTAAGTGAAAAAGCTCTTTTAAGGAAACCAATTATACTAAAAGAATCTCCATTAAGAGAATATAAAAGCAAGGTATGATTTAGGCTAAAAAAATTTTGTATTTTTGGAACCCTAGCCCAACATAGTTTCAGGCAAGATAGGGTATGAGTGAAAGGAATATATATTTAATGAAAACTTGGTTAAAACAAGGGTTTTGAAGGGTGAAGAATAAAACTATGCAAAGAAAATTGGTAAAAATAAAAAATAAAAGAATAGCATATGGCTTCACTTAGAGTTTAGTTTTGGCCTTAAGAGATTTAAAATCCTTTTAGAGTTAATTAATCCATATAATAACATAATTGAGTTAGAAATAAATTATGGATAACATAAAGCCATCTAATTCCCTATGGAACAAACAAAAATTTCATGATGGGAGGCCATAGGTATGTCTCAGCCAAAGGGGGAAATAGGCACTGGAGAAGTTTTTAATTTGGCTTCATGGTTCAACAGGCCTAAATAAGAAATATAAAAGCCTAGATGAATCACTAGTTTGAGGAAAAGAGTGAGTTTTGATGATGTGCAAATTTGGTACCATGAAAACCTTAATTGATTCTAGGAATGGAATGGGTGATATGGCTAGGTTTTTGGACTTTCTAGCCATAAAAAGTGAATAAATTGAGATAGATGAATAATGGAATTGATACATAAATGTAGCAAATGGAATAGGCTATTTTGCAACACTTAAGGTAACTAAATCCATACGTTGAGACCTAATTTGCACATGTATTACTAAAATGAGATTAAATATGCTTTAATTGATTATTTTATATTTTAATTAATGTGTCTAGGCCAAGTAAGTGAGACCACACCAAAGTGTGTGTGTGAAGGCATGGGATCAAGAGAAGGAGAGCAAGGGAATTGATTGAGTTTTAGAATGCTTCCAAGCTGTAGAAAACCATTAAAATAATTTTCCAGAAAACAAAAACAAGAAAAGGTGAATTAAAAATCAAATATATATAATAATAGTAGATTTTGGAAGCTTTAGAAAACAACTAAAAAAAAATTAATTAATTAATTAACAAAAATCAAAACAAAAAAAAATCAAAAGGGCCAATCAATAAAAAAAAAAAGAGGAGGATAGCCCAAAGTCTTAGAATGCAAAAGGGCCAATCTGAAGCCTAACATCGGCCCACTCCAATGACCCTGGCCCAACCCCTTCTCAACCCGTCAGATTTTTCCCCACGAGCCCAATCCTCCTCCTAACATCGACCCACTTCAATGACCCTGGCCCAATCCCTTCTCAACCCATCAGATTTTTCCCACGAGCCCACTTCTCCTCCTGTTTGTCTCTTCTATCGTGAGGTAAGTCAGAACCACAGAGAAGGGTTGGCACATCCGAGGAACGCAAGAAGGGAAAGAACATCGCTCTAGAGGGCTGATCAGGGGAGGAACAGAGAGCCAGTTGCAAAGCCGAAAAAGGTTGGCAGTGCTCCAGAGGGTTGATCAGAAGAAGAGCAGAAGGCCAACGGGGGATTCGAGGAGTTGACCTCCCCTTCTCCTGTCCCCGTCATCATCGAAGGCCGAGGAGAGTAAAGCATAGAAATGGAAGGAAGGATGAAAAGGCGAAGGAATGGGGGGGGAAAGGAATCATCAAGAAGGAAAGGAGGGAAAAGAGATTGAGGGAGCGAAGGCCGAGGAAAAGGGCTGGACCTGATTGGAGGTGAGCTGCCGTTGGAGATACATAAAGGAGGAGATTCTGAAACAAAAAAAGAAGGAGATCGAAGAGGGTCTGAGGAGACAGGGAGAAGAGATAGAGGGAGTGCGAGCGAGAGGGAGAAGGCGAGAGAGAGTGCGAGCGAGAGGGAGAAAGCGAGAGAGAGAGTGCGAGCGAGAGGGAGAAAGCGAGAGAGAGTGCGAGCGAAAGGGAGAAGGCGAGAGGGAGAGAGAGCCGAGACTAGAAGAAGCAGAAAAGGAAGAAGGAACAGAGAACACGAGGGACCCAAAATCGACACAGGGAGCAGGAGGAGTGTTTGGAAGAGAAGAAAAACTTGGAGGTAGCCAGTCTTCTTCCAGGACTCCTACAGGTAAGATACAAATTTTACTCGCTTTCTTGTTTTGTTGATGAAGCCATTTGCGATTGCTGCTGATGTAGAATAGGGATGGAGGATTGGGTAATCTCCTTGTATGAAATAGGCGTGGGTATAGTTTGAAAGTGCTTGCTCTGTACATGTCTTCGGGTATGCACAGTAGATGCTTGATAGAATGCCTGAGAGGAGTCCGAAACAGCCATAGGTACTTGATCATTATACTTTCGTTAGTTGAAGGCTGCTAGTTGATAATCTGAGCTGTACAATCCATGAGGACCATGTTAATGTAGCTTTGGTCACTCTTTCTGTTGTTATGGGCATGTGTTTCAAGTCACTGTTTTCTACAGTAAGCTTCGGTGTGATTTCTTTAGCTAAAGACCGATGGATGGTGTAGCAACATGATTCCTCTATTGTTCGGAATGTGGTGCCATTAGAAGGCTTCATCAGTTAGGTACAATCTGATTTTTGTGGTATCTTGTCCTGACCAAGTGTTACCGTTATGAAATCCGTGACAAATGAATCCATGCATGGGGGGGTTTGTTGTTTTGTTGCTGTATAATATTGGGTCCAATCTGATGGTATATTTCGTATGAGGGTTATGCGTTCAAGGGCTGTGCGACTCATGATGCCATGTTGAACAAATAAACGCTGCGTGTGATCAATTTTCCATACATTATATATATATATATATATATATGTATTAGATCATGTGGTTGAATTTCTATTCATGATTTTTGCATTGAATTTTGCCTTGCTTTTGTGGTATCTTGTCCTGACCAAGTCTTAATAAATCTCAAGCATTTTACTTCATGCATGTGGAATCTTATTGAACTCCTAATGGGTTTCATTGCGTGATTTGACCTTAGTCTTAGTTTCAAAAATTGCGAAAGATCAAAGTAAAAAAAAAAATGATTTGAACCTGTGTCTGTAATTTAATAATCCCGAAACAATTCGATTCACTAATCGATACAAGAAAGTTGGATGCAATCATTGTTTGTATTCTCGACGTGTTATGGTCGATAAAAATGTGATTGGTTGAAGCTAAAACAAAGATGTAAATTTGGTATGGAACTCAAGTCGATTTTTTTTGGTTTGTGAATTTTGGACAAATATTTGGCCTCGAACCCTTTTATTTTACTTTTATTTTCACTTCATCTTTGAGAATTGTCGTGTGGGATTTCTTGTCCCCTCAGACGTAGATTCAAGGATATGTGTGACAATGAGTCTCCTTAATCTTTGTTGAGCTTTATAATCGCATTTTAATAAACTTTGAATTTCAATGGCCTACAACAAAATGGGTTCGATTTCAAATAAAAGGATATAACAAAGTCGAGAGTTTAAAAAATATACATCTTAAAGGAGATTCCAATTTCCAAACAAAATGGTATTCACAAATAAAAAGGATTCACTTTTAAAATAAAAAGAGAGAGAGGTTTTAGAAGAAAGAAACAATAAATAAAGAACAAACCAAAGATAAAAAAATTTAATCGATCAAAGTCGAAAGAGGAATATGAAGAAAGTATATATGAGAAAAGAAACAAAAGGGGAGTAAAACTTAAAAAGAGCCCTTCTTGGTTTATTTGATTATTATTATCAATTTTTAATCTTATTTTTGCCCGTTCCTAAAAGTTGTCGTGTGGGATCTTTGTCCCTTCAGACATATAGAAATACCCAAAGAGCCATGTGAGATAATAAGTCTCTTTGACGCTCATTGGGTATGCGCAATCTCTATTTCATAATAAGTTGTGGGTTGCAATGACCTACACCAAATTAGTCTTGATTCCAATAAAGTGGGCTCAAAAATAAAAAGAAAAAAAAAGAAATTTTCAAAACACAACAAAAGGGGTTTCAAAACACAACAACTCATTTCCAAAAAGAAAAAAAGAAATCAACTAAATAGCCAAATTTGATGTGTTCTTTTCTTCTCGTGTAACAAAACACGTAAAAGAAAAATAAATAAAAAAGATAATAACAAAACAAAACAAAATAACAAAAAAAACACAAAAAGAAAGGGAAAGAGTAAAATTAATTCTACTTTTTGCAAATAAAAACATTTCAACCAACTTTAAATTTATTTTATTTGCGAAAATCTAAATGGTTTTTACTCTTTTTCTCTCTTTTTTTTTTTTAAAGTAAATAATATAAAAAATCAAACAAAAACCTAAACAAAACAAAAAACAAAATAAAAACAAAAACAAAACGCAAAAACCAAAACTCACAAAACCTAAAGAAACCAAAAAAAACAAAACAAAAAAAAACAAAACGAAACAAAATCAATCCTGAAAAAAAAAACAAAAACAAACAAAAACAAAAACAAAATCAATCCAAGATTTAAAAAAAAAAAGAAGAGACAGAAAATAAAATAAAGAAACAGAAAAACAAAAGCATCAATCAAACCCCGATCGAACTACGTGGACTTTGATCCCCTTTTGAGGGTACGTAGGCCCTAGGGTCTTATCCTAGGTCAAGTCCGCCCTTGTAGATAAATTTTTTGTTGAATTTTTCCTTTTCTTAATTTCTTTTATCTTGTTTTGTTTTCTAATTTCATTCCTTAGATTTCATTCTTCTTTTTAATTTTATCTCTTTTATTTCCACTTCTTATTCTGCCTGTGAGTTGTTAAGGAGAACCAAAACAAATTAAAGGCCGTAGTAATTCTGCACAACTAACTTAGGGTAACCGTTCTTAGTAACGGGTGTTGTGGGGTGCCTAACACCTTCCCCACTCACAACCGACTCCCGAATCCATTTTCTGGTTCGCAGACCACATTTTTCGTGACATTCCAAATTAAAAAGGTTTTTTTCCAAAATTTTGCCTTTTCAAAAATAAAAATTTGGTGGCGACTCTACTTATTTCACTATTTTTCTAATTTAGTTTTAATTCTGATTTCGATTTGGCGCCGCGCGGTCGCATTTTCGGGTGGGGTTTGATTGATGCTTTTGAGGGTACGTAGGCCCTAGGGTCTTATCCTAGGTCAAGTCCGCCCTTGTAGATAAATTTTTTGTTGAATTTTTCCTTTTCTTAATTTCTTTTATCTTGTTTTGTTTTCTAATTTCATTCCTTAGATTTCATTCTTCTTTTTAATTTTATCTCTTTTATTTCCACTTCTTATTCTGCCTGTGAGTTGTTAAGGAGAACCAAAACAAATTAAAGGCCGTAGTAATTCTGCACAACTAACTTAGGGTAACCGTTCTTAGTAACGGGTGTTGTGGGGTGCCTAACACCTTCCCCACTCACAACCGACTCCCGAATCCATTTTCTGGTTCGCAGACCACATTTTTCGTGACATTCCAAATTAAAAAGGTTTTTTTCCAAAATTTTGCCTTTTCAAAAATAAAAATTTGGTGGCGACTCTACTTATTTCACTATTTTTCTAATTTAGTTTTAATTCTGATTTCGATTTGGCGCCGCGCGGTCGCATTTTCGGGTGTGACAGTATGGCGACTCCACTGGGGATCGAACCCAGAATCTCCTTGTAGATAAATTTTTTGTTGAATTTTTCCTTTTCTTAATTTCTTTTATCTTGTTTTGTTTTCTAATTTCATTCCTTAGATTTCATTCTTCTTTTTAATTTTATCTCTTTTATTTCCACTTCTTATTCTGCCTGTGAGTTGTTAAGGAGAACCAAAACAAATTAAAGGCCGTAGTAATTCTGCACAACTAACTTAGGGTAACCGTTCTTAGTAACGGGTGTTGTGGGGTGCCTAACACCTTCCCCACTCACAACCGACTCCCGAATCCATTTTCTGGTTCGCAGACCACATTTTTCGTGACATTCCAAATTAAAAAGGTTTTTTTCCAAAATTTTGCCTTTTCAAAAATAAAAATTTGGTGGCGACTCTACTTATTTCACTATTTTTCTAATTTAGTTTTAATTCTGATTTCGATTTGGCGCCGCGCGGTCGCATTTTCGGGTGTGACAGTATGGCGACTCCACTGGGGATATTTTGAGAGTCAAGCCCAATTTAAGTTAGCTGTGCAAGAATATTATGGCCTTCTCTTATTTTGATTCTCCTTTTGCTTGTTGTTTGCCTCACATGGTTAGGGTAGATAATGTTTTTCACATGCTTATTTTATACATTTTATTTTTTTGTCTATGTACATAATATGTGTAGGATAGATAACATGAGAAAGAAACCTTAGGATAGATGACCATGTTTGTATATTTTATTTTTTTCACTTCTGCCTGTATATATATTTCCCTATCTCTTATTCTGTCAATCTGCCTAAGCAGATGAGGGTTGGGTATTCCATAGGATGAAAAGGTAAATGCTCTCCTCACACACCTCACCAAGACACAGTCACCTCACACATATTATGGGCCCTATACCCGGGTCTGAGTGCTCCCTAGGTTAGTAGAGGTTTATACTGATTTCCCTGTGAAGCCTTGTGCTTCCTGAGGCTATCATGAAGACCTCACCTAAATTGTACCTTGTTATATGGGTTGGACCTGCGTAGGATCTCTTTCCTCTCATGGTCAAATCTATATAATGAGATCCTCACCTTATGGTGGGGGCAATTTAGGGACCAATGCTTAGGAATCATAGATCTACCTAGTAAATTTGCACTGATAGTTGCGCCGTAGCTACCTCCCAAATAGTTAATAGTCAAATTCCAAGGGTCACAACTTAGGGTCTACCCACATTAAGACAAAGGAGAGCGTTTTCTTTTATCCTTTACTCATCTGACGATATCTAAAAGGAAAGTGACACACTATCATTGCTTACTGGAATAAATGAAGGGTTATTATGGCATAACCAGACGTGCATTAACTAAAATAAAAGTCCACATCAATTAAGCTAGCTTTTGCCTAATGGGTTTCCAACCCTAGAGAGGCCATAATCATATTACTTGCAACCCTTCAAAAGGGGAACCTTTTGGAATACATTCATCTACCTCATACATTCATTTAAAAGGGGGGTAAAGTAAAAAATAAATAAATAAATAGGAATAATGAACAACGCGCAATCTACCAAAGGAATTTTTGAAGATTATGAAATCTAAAAATTTACATTGATGAATGTGTGTGATGCCTCGGCTCGAGATTTGAATATGTTTTAGGGCATTAGTCGTGCAGAAAGGCATATTTCTCTCGATTTAATTGTCAACTCTTCTCTTTCATAGAGTAATAGGCTCTTCAAGAAAGAGTACAAAGCTTTCCTTATAATAATTTCTCGTGCCGAGACATTGTGCCCAACATCATAGTAAGAATGTTAGTGGATCGTTAGGCTAGCTCGCCAAACAATGTCGGTGTCAATTACGTAGGGAATTATTCCTTCTTAAATTGATCCTCACATCCTCATTCTCTGTGGAATAATAAATTTCTCGAGAATTTGGTGAAATGGTGAAGCTAGTAATGATGATGCACTGACTAACCAGTTTTGATATTTTGAAACAGCAAACGGTTATACATACTAATTGGCATAATGGAGGCAACGGAACCCTTGGGCAATAAGCGATATCTGAGTGCAAGACAAACTGGCCTAATTGCGACTGGAATGAAGTTTAAAATCAAGGCAGAAGCAGAATCAGTCGAGAGCCTGATTACATTGGGAGAAAAATTAAGTGGAAGGCATATTCGAGAGTTTCGAAAGGATTATGGGGATATTCTAGACTTGCTGCGGGTACCAGTACAGCCAGAGGCACTTTCAGCCTTGGCCCAACATTGGGATAGTTCATTGAGGTGTTTTGCATTCTCTACATTCCTGATTACACCCACTTTGGAGGAATATGGGAGCTTTGTGAATATACCTTTGAGAAAAGATGCCTCAATTTATTACTATCCGGGACATCTACCATCGAAACGTACAGTGGCTCAAGTTTTAGGAGAGGACCCTAGCAGAATCCATTTACAGCAGAAGGGACAGACCGAAGGCCTTTCAAGGAAGTATGTGGAGAAGCGCTTAAGGACCCTAGCCGAAAAGGAAGACTGGGCAACTTTTAAGAGAGTGCTTGCCTTAGCTGTATATGGATTAGTGTTATTCCCCTCGGCGGTAGGGATGATTGATTTGGCGGCAGTGAGTGTTTTATGGATGGTGGAAAATCATCGTGTAAATCCCGTGCCAGCAGTTTTAGCAGAAACCTTCTTGACTTTAAGTTTCTGTCAACAAGAAAAAGGAGGAAAGTTAAAGTGCTGTCTACAACTCCTCACCGTTTGGATGTTTAATCATATTTATGGGAGACAATATCAGTGGGGTCGACGACATGACGTCATACACCATCCGGTCAGGGACTTCCTCAACCGTGAAGGTGCTATCCTATCATCTGCAAAAATGACCCGTGATGATTGGGCACGATCCCTAGGTCAATTGGACGACAATACAGTTTGGTGGAAGCTAGTTTGGTGGGAAAACGAAGAAGTTATATACTGTTGTGGAGAATTCTTGAACGTACCCCTAATAAGCCCCCGGGGTTGCATCAATTACAATCCGTCAGTTGTTCACCAACAGTTCGCATATAGGCAAGATATCCCGTCCAATGAGGCGACACGATTAATTCACTTTTACCATAATGACCCGGAAGCTAAGATGCTTTGCCAGAAAATGAGAAGCGCGTGGAGCCAAGTGATATGCAAAGGAAGATGCGAGCTGGGCAAACAGATCGTAGCCGTGACCGAGGCATACAGAGAATGGTTAAAGGAAAGAACAACGGGGGCTAACCCTTCTTTCGGATCACCTAATCCTCTACTCGGCAATAACATGCAGGTGATCGAGGAACAATTAGCCAAACAAGTCGAAGAAAAGAAAGAAGGGTTGAGAGTTTTGGAAGAGAAAAGACGAGAACACTTAAGGAATTTGAGTCAAATACGAAATGAATGCACAGTCCTGCAAGCGAAAGCGAATAGGGCAAAGAGATACAAGGGAAATAGGGGAGGTGCCGAAATGGAAAAATTGAAGAAAGAGAATGCGAAATTAAAGGATACCATAGAGGAAGCTCGGCAGCAAGTAACCGAAAATGAAAAGAGGATGCTTGTTAGCAGAGCCCAATTAATGAAAGTCCTCAAAGAAAAAGATGTACTAGAAAGACAAATGCAGAAGCTTGAATCTAGTGGGGGTCGGCATGAAATTGATATGTTGGCAAGGGAATTGGAGAAGAAAGCAAATGAACTATCCATCATTCGGAGTGATAACGCCGCCATACTGCAGAATATGTTGGAACAACTTAATCGACAAGCTGAGACAATCGAGACATGGAAGACACTTCATACTGAGCAAGCCGCGGAAAAGGAAAGGTTTACATCCTGGTTCAAGAAGTTAGTTTGCATGGCTAACGATATCCTTCCTAGTTTCAAAAGTTCGCTCCAGGCGGCCGAGGGTTTAACTAATCCACTGGATACACCAAAGGAAGTTACAGAATTTTTCATGATGTGTAATGATGTTGTAGACGAGTTAAGGTACCTCAATAGTTATTAATGATGATATGATGTATCACTCAGAATTTATTATGAAAGAATTCCATCTCCTTTGTGTTTGCCATAAAAAAGAAGAGTACCTCAGATGAGCATAAAGACCTGATCATGAAGGGGATTAATCCCCTCTTGCGTCAAGAGTCAACTTTGATGTTTGTTGTATGGATTAATAAAATCCTCCAAGAATCAGAGGACTCGATATTCCTCCGCCATTATGCCAGTACGATTAACCCAAGCTAATATGTAAAGAGAAAACGACAATGATAATAACAATGATAATGGTAGCAATAATGACGACAATAACGGCAAAGATAAGAAGAACTTCTTTCTTTTTTAACATCACTAAATTTGCCTTATTTACAGACCAAAAATAATATAAAGAGTAAGATAAAAAGAAGACAATATTGCGCCCCCGAAACGCATTCCATCTAGCCAGACCCGCCCTACGAAGGTATACAGCACGCGCTCAAGAGCTAGACTCATGGAAGAACATCAAGTAGAGGGTAGCCAAAGAGTTGAGGAAGACACGGTGACAATGAATAGTCGAATGACAAATATGGAAAATCAGCTAGCTCAGATGAGTGAAACAATGAAAATTCTCATCGAAACACTAAAGGGGAAAGCCGTTGATTCCTCGCCTAGAGTCTCTAGTCATCCACATGCCACTGCAAATATCCCAGAAGTGGGGACGAGCTTACCAGGGGTGGTCATACCAGAGGTACACTTTGACCAAATAGCCGAGGCTGCGCAAAGGCAGAAGAATGTCCAGAACCCCGTAACAAAAATCTCCGACAAACAGGGGCCCTATGATAGGGATACACAAGAATTTCCCGGCGATGACCCCACCTATACGTTTCAGATCCCAACTACGGAGACAAAAGGGAAAACTAGCTGTGATAAGGAAGATTGGGAGAAAGAGTTAGGGGAGGTCAAAGATCAACTGCGAAACTTGCGAGGACCCAACACTTGGGGTTCGCTGGATGTGGAGGAATTATGTTTGGTTCCCGAAGTTTCAATTCCGAAGAAATTCAAAGTCCCTGACTTTGATAAATACGACGGCACCGGCAATCCGATATATCATCTGAGGTCTTACTGTACAAAAATGACTGTCTGGTCAAGGGATGAGAAGTTTCTGATAAACTTCTTTTCAGAGAGTCTGATGGGATCGGCCTTATTATGGTATATGCAATTAGACCACTCAAAAATTCAAAGGTGGAGGGACCTCACGGAAACTTTCATGAAACAATATAAATTCAATCTCGACACTGCCCCGACTAGGGAACAGCTAAAAAGGATGGGTAAGAAATCGGCGGAGTCGTTTAAAGAATATGCCCAGAGATGGAGACTGATGGCTTCCCAAGTCCAACCTCCAATGATTGCATCGGAATTTTGCTCCTATTTCATTCGAACCCTCTCAGACCCATTCTATAAAATCATGTTGGGAACCCACGTCACAGACTTTGCTGACCTCATCGAAATTGGGGAAAGGATAGATGCAGATATCAGAGATGGAAAACTTTCATCCCCCCAGGCAGAAAACAGTTTCAGAAGGAACCAAGGGCTGAAGAAGAAAGAGGGGGATATAAGTTACGTCCAACCCGTGAGACAGTATCCACAACAACCCATTCCTTATCAAGTGAACAGAGGAAATCAAGGTCAAACCCCATTCGTACCAGTTATGAGTAGGCAAGGGCAACATGAGAGAATGACTTATGGGCGGCCAAAAGATAATCGCCCTTGGCCCAACTTTAATTCTACAAATGCTGAATTGTATAAGAAGCTAGTGGATGCGAAGCTTTTGGGGCCTCGACGTGCAAACCCAATGCAGCCACCATACCCGGCATGGTATGATCCCAACGCCTCTTGTGAATACCATATGGGTGTTTCTGGGCACTCGATTGAAAATTGTGTTGGCTTTAAGAGAAACGTGTTGGATCTTATCGAATCAAACCATATCCAACTAAAACCTAGAGAAGATGCAACAATCACCACCAACCCTTTGCCACATCATGGAGAACAGGTGAACGCCATTGAAGATGAATTGGGGTTTTCCAAGAGTCCTAAGGCTTTTAAGTTGTCAATGAGAATCCTGTTAGTTGGTCTTCAATCGGCTGGATACGTGTTGGAACCACCAAAGGAAAGGGTCATTAACCCTATCGGCAGGTCATCAGTCCGATTCTGCGATTTTCATCAGCAAAATGTGGATCATGACATCGAGAATTGCGTACAGTTTCAGGAAGTTTTGAAGAAGTTAATGTCATTAGGGGTTGTGGACGTAGAGAAACCAGGAAAAGAGGTTGGGACGATAGGAGAGAAGTATGTTGACATTATTATCCCAACCAGACAGCTAGAGGCAGTTACCCTAACGGTTGGAGACCCCTCGTCAACGTCGGGGCCCTCTCATCCCCCTCACCCGAAGCAACCGTCGGTGGTCATCAGCATGCCAGCTCCATTCCCATACCAGAGTAGTCACGCCATACCTTGGAGATATGAGGAAACCTGGGAACACCCCTCTAATCAAATGGCAGTTGTCAAGTCTGGAGGAGAGCCTATCACAAATATAGCTGCAACAGGGGGAATCACCCGAAGTGGTAGGGCATACCTCCCAACAGAGGTTGATAAGCATGGAAAGGGGAAAAGAATTGACGGCAATGGTCGTAAGAATGGGAAAGAAGGAAAAGAGGACGACGCGGATGAAGAATTTTTGCGAATCATAAAACAAAGTGAATATGACGTGGTAGAGCAATTGAGGAAAACCCCTGCCCGGATTTCTATGTGGTCCTTGGTCATGAGCTCTGAAGTACACCGCCGGGCTTTGCAAAAAGTTTTAGAGGAGGCGTATGTGCGACCTGATGTCACCCCAGAAAGAGTAGCTAGTGTGATGAACATTGTCAAATCCACTTCTGCCATCTCATTCTCTGAAGAAGAGATTGTAGGGACATCCGCTAACTCGCCTAAGGCCCTACATATCACTCTAAAATGCAATGGGTTTATAATTGCAAAAGTTTTAATTGATGGGGGGTCAGCATTAAACGTGCTGCCACTAATGACATTTGAACAATTGGCAGTGGAAAGGTCACGCATTGGGAAGAGTGATATGGTGGTTAGAGCGTTTGATGGCTCTAAAAGAGCCGTAGTCGGTACTATATGCTTACCCTTGGAGATTGGGCCGAAACTGTTTGCAGTAGACTTTCAAGTAATGGACATCGACCCCTCCTATACGATGTTATTAGGAAGGCCGTGGATCCACGCTGCTAGTGCTGTCCCTTCCACGCTACATCAAAGGATTAAATTCATCGACAATGGTAGAATCGTCACTATCAAGGGGGAAGAGGAGATAATGTTAAGTAAACCCAGTTCCCTGCCATACATTGAAGCCGCAGAACGCGATAAAGAAATGTTGTTTCAAAGCCTAGAAATGGACGAGCCCAAGCCTGCTGTGGGAAGTGTCGATCAGGTTGTGTTAAGAATGCTAGAAAGGAGTGGATTCGAAGCTGGAAAAGGATTAGGAATACAGTTACAAGGAATTGAACGACCTATTATACTCCCAGAGAACCCTCACCGTCACGGGTTAGGGTATAGACCCCCATTATTAAACCAAGAAGAGGAGCGGCCAAGAGCGAGAGGAAGTAAGAGGCGGGAGAAGCTGGAAATTCCCCACATCAGAGAAACATTTTCGGTCCCTTCAGAGATCGTGGACCGATTAAGTATTTCCACAGTTGATGAAGAGGTCGCGCAAGGAATCAAGACTTGGATTTCGGTTGACGATTTAGGGGGAAGGTTGGATAATTGGGAAGTGGAAGATGTCCCCGATGTCGTAACGCTAGAGTAATTGTTTTGATCATGCTGTTCTTCCTTTTTTTTTTCTTTGTTTTATTTTACTTGTCTTTCTTTCTTTTGTTGCGTTTTGATTTCAGACAATCCATTATGAATGACAATGGTATTTTGCGAATGAAATGAGAATCATTTGGATATTATGCCTGCTGTCTGTTTCAGTTTTCTCTCTTTTAGATCATTCTGCTTCATTCCTTCTTCCAGGGAATTCTTTTCCTCTGAACTCTTGCCCAACGCAGAGGTTCTCGAATCTTCATGGGATAATTTGCACGCTACCTTAGATATGCATGAGTCTGAATCTGATAATGAAGAGTTGATCCAAACTTTTGAAAAGTTACTCGAGTTTGTAGATAAAGGCATTCGCCCTCACGCAGAAGCGATTGAAAGTGTCAATCTGGGGACAGAAGAACATAAAAGGGAGATCAAAATAGTGGATAATCCAGAAAAAGTGGAAATGATCCAACTCTTCAAAGAGTATATAGATGTCTTTGCATGGTCTTATCAAGACATGCCCGGGCTTGACCCGGTGATTGCTTCTCACAAGATTCCCTTGCTCCCAAACATTGAACCTAAAAAGCAAAAGTTAAGACGAATGCACCCTGATATGTCTTTGAAGATAAAGGAAGAGGTCATGAAGCAACTGGAGGCAGGTTTCCTTCAAGTATCCACGTACCCACAATGGGTGGCGAACATCGTACCTGTCCCTAAAAAGGATGGAAGGGTCCGCATGTGTGTTGATTATAGGGACCTGAACAAGGCAAGCCCAAAGGATGATTTCCCTTTGCCTCACATAGACGTTTTAGTTGACAACACGGCACGAGCCTATCGGTATTCCTTCATGGATGGCTATTCAGGGTATAACCAAATCCCTATGCATGAAGATCATAAGGAAAAGACTACATTCATCACGCCATGGGGGACATACTGCTATAGAGTAATGCCATTTGGGTTGAAGAATGCTGGGGCAACTTACCAACGAGCTATGATGGCACTCTTTCACGATATGATGCATAAGGAGATTGAGGTATATGTTGATGATATGGTGGCCAAATCTGCAAAAGGAGAGAGTCATGTGGCAGTACTAAGGAGGTTGTTTAAGAGATTACGTGAATACAAATTGCGGTTAAACCCCAATAAATGTATTTTTGGGGCTTTAACTGGAAAATTATTAGGTTTTATGGTGAGTCAAAAGGGAATAGAGGTAGACCCTGATAAAATACAAGCTATTCAAGAAATGCCATCTCCCCAAACAACAAAAGAAGTGCGAAGTTTTCTGGGCCGGCTCAATTATATAGCTAGATTCATCGCCAATCTAACTGCTACATGCGAGCCAATCTTCAAGTTATTGAAGAAGAATCACCCCGAAAAATGGGACGATGATTGCCAAGAAGCCTTTGATAAAATTAAAGAGTATCTGTCGAACCCCCCAATCTTGGTTCCGCCAACACCAGGACGACCTTTGATCCTTTATCTAACGATCTTGCCAAGATCAATGGGGGCTGTGCTGGGGCAACATGATGCTTTTGGGAAGAAGGAGCAGGCGGTTTACTACTTGAGTAAAAAGTTCAACGAATGTGAAGCGCGCTACCCGTTGATCGAGAAGACTTGTTGCGGTTTGGTATGGACCACTAAACGGTTACGTCAGTATATGCTCTACTATACCACATGGCTAATTTCTAGAATGGATCCCATCAAATATATCTTTGAAAGTCCACATGTGTCAGGAAGGGTCTCCAAATGGCAAGTGGTCTTGTCTGAGTACGACGTCAAATATGTGACTCAGAAGTCAATAAAAGGAAGCTTTTTAGCTGATCACTTGGCCGAGAATCCTCTGGATGAATACCAACCATTGGATTTTCATTTCCCCGATGAAGATATACTCGCTGTAGAAGACGACGAAGATGATAAGAATGGTAGTGACGGGAAATGGAAGATGTATTTTGATGGGGCTGCAAACATGCATGGTTATGGCATTGGGGCCGTGATAGTGTCGTCAGAAGGGAAGCAGTACCCTGTTGCTGTTAAATTGGAATTCGAATGTACCAACAATGTGGCGGAGTATGAAGCTTGCATCAGTGGGTTGAATGCTGCCATAACCCTTGGAATAAGCAGTCTGGAAGTGTTTGGGGACTCTGCCCTCATAATTCATCAAGTGACTGGAGAATGGCAAACTAAGGATCCAAAACTGATTCCGTATCAGAAGTTTTTGATTCAGCTAATTAGCCGATTTGAAGAAATCAATTTTCATCATGTGACTCGAGATAAAAATCAATTTGCTGATGCATTAGCTACCTTAGCGGTAATGATTCGACTCGATTATGGAGTCCAAGTCCAACCACTCCGAGTAGAATCCAGGGATTTGCCAGCCTATTGCCTAAACATAGAAGAGGGATGTGATGAGCAACCTTGGTATCATGACATCAAGGTTTACATGACAACTAGAGAATACCCCGCTGAGGCCACTGAGAACGATAAGAAGACTATCCGGCGTCTGGCCATGACTTTCTTCATTAGCAATGGTATTTTATACAAAAGAAGTCATGATGGTACACTATTGCGGTGTGTAGATGCAAAGGAGGCTCAGAAAGTGATGACAGAAGTTCATGAAGGAATATGCGGTACGCATGCGAATGGTCACACTTTGACCAAACAGATCCAAAGGTGTGGATATTTTTGGCTGACTATGGAAAAAGATTGTACTGAATATGTTCGAAGATGTCATCAATGTCAAATTTACTCAGACAAAATCAATGCCCCGCCGGTCTCACTACACAACTTGATAGCGCCATGGCCATTTTCAATGTGGGGCATCGATGTGATCGGACCAATCAATCCTAAAGCTTCGAACGGACATCGTTTTATCTTGGTGGCCATAGATTATTTCACGAAATGGATCGAGGCTAGTTCCTTTACCAGCATCACTCAGAAGGCTTTTTGCAAATTCCTTAAGGTGAATATCCTTTGTCGTTATGGGCTGCCGGAGAAAATCATTACTGACAATGCCCCAAACCTAAATGGGGCAGAAATCTTTAAGCTTTGTGAGCAGTTCAAGATCAAGCACCATAACTCGGCACCCTATCGGCCACAGATGAATGGAGCCGTAGAAGCAGCGAATAAGAATATCAAAAAAATCATTGCGAAGATGACAGTCACCTATAAGGATTGGCACGAAATGCTCCCATATGCATTGCATGGATATCGCACCACTGTGCGTACATCGACTGGGGCAACTCCTTACTCTTTGGTTTATGGAATGGAGGCTGTTATGCCTATCGAGGTTGAAATCCCATCACTACGAGTGCTAATCGAATCTAATTTAGATGAAAATGACTGGATAAGAACCCGGTATGAGCAGCTGAACATGATCGAGGAACGAAGGCTTACTGCAATATGTCATGGACAGTTGTATCAAAAGAGAATGGCAAGGGCTTTCAACAAGAGACTTCGCCCTCGAGAGTTCAAAGCTAGGGACCTAGTCCTCAAAAGAATCTTGCCAAACCAGGACGACGCTCGGGGCAAATGGGCCCCCAATTATGAAGGCCCTTATGTTGTTAAGCATGCTTTTTCAGGAGGAGCATTAGTCCTAATGGATATGGAGGGTCGGGAGCTAACAAAGCCTATTAATTCAGATACAGTCAAAAAGTACTTCGCATAATGGGAAAGCTCGCTAGGTTGAAAACCCACAAGGGCAGCCTAGGCAAAAGTTAGAGCACAGCAAAAAAGGAAAAAAAAAAAGAAGAAGAAAAGAAGAAGAAAATAGAGTAATGCAAGAAGATACCTGGGGAAAAGTGGAACGAAGTTGGAAAGTCCAATTCGACACAAGTTATCATGAAGCAAACTGGACAGAAACCCCAAGAAGCCAGTGTCATAGATCAGATCGGATGAGAGGCATATCTCGGGTTGCATGACAGATTGTTTCACAGAGACACGTGGAACCAATTGTAGAGGACAGTTTCCTTATGAGAATTGATTGTGAAAATTCTGTCAGCTTTGTTGTCTATTCCTGCACCATTATAATCTCAGTTGTTGGTCGAATTCCATAATGTTCGAACTCCTAGTTGTTTCCTTTAGCAAGCGTTAATAAAATCGTTCGCCGTAAGTCTATGTTGCATCTCATTCTTAGTTCATATCATGATCTCTGTCTGTATGCTTCACAAATAATAACCCAAAATAACATTCATCAAAGTTTTTACTTGGCGCGGCATGGTCGACGTCTTCCTTGGATCACTTATCCTATATGAACCCTTATCGTTACTGGAAAAGTAGACTCATAAAAAGAAACAGTTATAATGGCGAGGATCACGCGCAAGCTTCTTTGACGATAAATGATTGAGAATTATAAATGGAGCACAGCCTAACGTACGGAAGGTTCGGCTAGATGGGCGTTACATTCCAGAAGGGCAGCATACCATTCCCGTGGTGGTCGATCAGTTAAACAAAAAAAAAACAATAATAGTAATAATTAGTCTCGTCCATTCCCAACAAAAATACAACAACAACAAAACTCGCATCTTATATGTAATATCCGTTGCCCAGTACATACTGGAGCAAATAGGGGCAAGTTGCATTTTAGAAAATAAGGAATCATATGTCCCGTGCACATCATACTTGAACACTTCACATAACCTCTGGGTTACACTGGGGCAAGGCAAAAGCCAACATTCGCATTTTTATGAAGCAAAGTATCACGATTGCTTTTTGCATTTCATACATGCATGCATGTGAACCCACAACTCACCAAAGAATAGCATTCTTTTTTTTAAAACCCTGAAAGCCAGGCACCCTCAAAGCCCTGCAAGCCAGGCACTCTTTCAAAGCCCTACAAGCTAGGCACACTCAAAGCCCTGCAAGCCAGGCACCTTTTCAAAGCCCTGCACGCCAGGCACCCGCAAAGCCCTGCAAGCCAGGCACTTTTCAAGCCCTACAAGCTAGGCACCTTCAAAGCCCTACAAGCTAGGCACCCGCAAAGCCCTACAAGCTAGGCACCCGCAAATCCCTGCAAGCCAGGCACTTTTCAAGCCCTGCAAGCCAGGCACACCTTTAAAGCCCTACAAGCTAGGCATCTTCAAAACCCTGCAAGCCAGGCACACCTTTAAAACCCTGCAAGCCAGGCACACCTTTAAAGCCCTACAAGCTAGGCACCTTCAAAGCCCTACAAGCTAGGCATCTTCAAAACCCTGCAAGCCAGGCACACCTTTAAAGCCCTACAAGCTAGGCACCCTCAAAGCCCTACAAGCTAGGCACCTTCAAAGCCCTACAAGCTAGGCACCTTTAAAGCCCTGCAAGCCAGGCACACCTTCCAAGCCCTACAAGCTAGGCACCCACAAAGCCCTGCAAGCCAGGCACCTTCAAAGCCCTGCAAGCCAGGCACACCTTTAAAGCCCTACAAGCTAGGCACCTTCAAAGCCCTACAAGCTAGGCACCTTCAAAGCCCTACAAGCTAGGCACTTTTCAAGCCCTGCAAGCCAGGCACACCGTTAAAGCCCTACAAGCTAGGCACCTTCAAAGCCCTGCAAGCCAGGCACACCTTTAAAGCCCTACAAGCTAGGCACCCTCAAAGCCCTACAAGCTAGGCACTTTTCAAGCCCTGCACGCCAGGCACACCTTTCAAGCCCTATAAGTTAGGCACCCTCAAAGCCCTACAAGCTAGGCACTTTTCAAGCCCTGTAAGCTAGGCACTTTTCAAGCTCTGCAAGCCAGGCACACTTTCAAAGCCCTACAAGCTAGGCACTTTCACAGAACAGGCACCTAAGTCCTGCACAGAATAGGCACTCAAAGCCTTGCACCAAGATAGGTGCCAACAAAAGTCCTATGGTAGAACAGGCATCTTTTTCAGAACTATATTCCTTTTTCCTTCATCATGTTTAAATACCTTCAGGTAAGTTAATTTTCCTTGATTTATTAGCTTCCCAAACAAAATACGTGTTTCCATCTTTACTTATTCTTAAGCTAAGGAAATTAAAAAATTACATTTTCACTCTCCTTGCTTAACGAATAAGTAAAGAGGGGCAACTTGTAAACACCGTATTTTGTTTGAGTTACTTTTTCCTCTTATTCTATTGTCAAAAGGGAATCAAATCATCCTAGACAAAATACGTGTTCTTATCTTTACTTATTCCTTATGCAAAAAAAAATATATTAAAACTTATATTTTCAATCCTATTACCTAAGAAACAAGTAATTTTGTTTGAGTTGCTTTTTCCTCTTATTCTATTGTCAAAAGGGAATCAAATCATCCTAGACAAAATACGTGTTCTTATCTTTACTTATTCCTTATGCAAAAAAATATTAAAAATTACATTTTCAATCCTATTACCTAAGAAACAAGTAAAGAGGGGCAACTGTGAACACCGTATTTTGTCCAGACAAACAAACAAAAACAAAAAAAAACAAAAAAAAATAATAATAAAAAAACCAAATAAAACCCTTTTTAGAAAAAAAAAACAACAACCAAAAAAAAAAAATTATATGAATGCTTCCAAGCTGTAGAAAACCATTAAAATAATTTTCCAGAAAACAAAAACAAGAAAAGGTGAATTAAAAATCAAATATATATAATAATAGTAGATTTTGGAAGCTTTAGAAAACAACTAAAAAAAAATTAATTAATTAATTAACAAAAATCAAAACAAAAAAAAATCAAAAGGGCTAATCAATAAAAAAAAAAAAAAGAGGAGGATAGCCCAAAGTCTTAGAATGCAAAAGGGCCAATCTGAAGCCTAACATCGGCCCACTCCAATGACCCTGGCCCAACCCCTTCTCAACCCGTCAGATTTTTCCCCACGAGCCCAATCCTCCTCCTAACATCGACCCACTTCAATGACCCTGGCCCAATCCCTTCTCAACCCATCAGATTTTTCCCACGAGCCCACTTCTCCTCCTGTTTGTCTCTTCTATCGTGAGGTAAGTCAGAACCACAGAGAAGGGTTGGCACATCCGAGGAACGCAAGAAGGGAAAGAACATCGCTCTAGAGGGCTGATCAGGGGAGGAACAGAGAGCCAGTTGCAAAGCCGAAAAAGGTTGGCAGTGCTCCAGAGGGTTGATCAGAAGAAGAGCAGAAGGCCAACGGGGGATTCGAGGAGTTGACCTCCCCTTCTCCTGTCCCCGTCATCATCGAAGGCCGAGGAGAGTAAAGCATAGAAATGGAAGGAAGGATGAAAAGGCGAAGGAATGGGGGGGAAAGGAATCATCAAGAAGGAAAGGAGGGAAAAGAGATTGAGGGAGCGAAGGCCGAGGAAAAGGGCTGGACCTGATTGGAGGTGAGCTGCCGTTGGAGATACATAAAGGAGGAGATTCTGAAACAAAAAAAGGAGGAGATCGAAGAGGGTCTGAGGAGACAGGGAGAAGAGATAGAGGGAGTGCGAGCGAGAGGGAGAAGGCGAGAGAGAGTGCGAGCGAGAGGGAGAAAGCGAGAGAGAGAGTGCGAGCGAGAGGGAGAAAGCGAGAGAGAGTGCGAGCGAAAGGGAGAAGGCGAGAGGGAGAGAGAGCCGAGACTAGAAGAAGCAGAAAAGGAAGAAGGAACAGAGAACACGAGGGACCCAAAATCGACACAGGGAGCAGGAGGAGTGTTTGGAAGAGAAGAAAAACTTGGAGGTAGCCAGTCTTCTTCCAGGACTCCTACAGGTAAGATACAAATTTTACTCGCTTTCTTGTTTTGTTGATGAAGCCATTTGCGATTGCTGCTGATGTAGAATAGGGATGGAGGATTGGGTAATCTCCTTGTATGAAATAGGCGTGGGTATAGTTTGAAAGTGCTTGCTCTGTACATGTCTTCGGGTATGCACAGTAGATGCTTGATAGAATGCCTGAGAGGAGTCCGAAACAGCCATAGGTACTTGATCATTATACTTTCGTTAGTTGAAGGCTGCTAGTTGATAATCTGAGCTGTACAATCCATGAGGACCATGTTAATGTAGCTTTGGTCACTCTTTCTGTTGTTATGGGCATGTGTTTCAAGTCACTGTTTTCTACAGTAAGCTTCGGTGTGATTTCTTTAGCTAAAGACCGATGGATGGTGTAGCAACATGATTCCTCTATTGTTCGGAATGTGGTGCCATTAGAAGGCTTCATCAGTTAGGTACAATCTGATTTTTGTGGTATCTTGTCCTGACCAAGTGTTACCGTTATGAAATCCGTGACAAATGAATCCATGCATGAGGGGGTTTGTTGTTTTGTTGCTGTATAATATTGGGTCCAATCTGATGGTATATTTCGTATGAGGGTTATGCGTTCAAGGGCTGTGCGACTCATGATGCCATGTTGAACAAATAAACGCTGCGTGTGATCAATTTTCCATACATTATATATATATATATATATGTATTAGATCATGTGGTTGAATTTCTATTCATGATTTTTGCATTGAATTTTGCCTTGCTTTTGTGGTATCTTGTCCTGACCAAGTCTTAATAAATCTCAAGCATTTTACTTCATGCATGTGGAATCTTATTGAACTCCTAATGGGTTTCATTGCGTGATTTGACCTTAGTCTTAGTTTCAAAAATTGCGAAAGATCAAAGTAAAAAAAAAAATGATTTGAACCTGTGTCTGTAATTTAATAATCCCGAAACAATTCGATTCACTAATCGATACAAGAAAGTTGGATGCAATCATTGTTTGTATTCTCGACGTGTTATGGTCGATAAAAATGTGATTGGTTGAAGCTAAAACAAAGATGTAAATTTGGTATGGAACTCAAGTCGATTTTTTTTGGTTTGTGAATTTTGGACAAATATTTGGCCTCGAACCCTTTTATTTTACTTTTATTTTCACTTCATCTTTGAGAATTGTCGTGTGGGATTTCTTGTCCCCTCAGACGTAGATTCAAGGATATGTGTGACAATGAGTCTCCTTAATCTTTGTTGAGCTTTATAATCGCATTTTAATAAACTTTGAATTTCAATGGCCTACAACAAAGTGGGTTCGATTTCAAATAAAAGGATATAACAAAGTCGAGAGTTTAAAAAATATACATCTTAAAGGAGATTCCAATTTCCAAACAAAATGGTATTCACAAATAAAAAGGATTCACTTTTAAAATAAAAAGAGAGAGAGGTTTTAGAAGAAAGAAACAATAAATAAAGAACAAACCAAAGATAAAAAAATTTAATCGATCAAAGTCGAAAGAGGAATATGAAGAAAGTATATATGAGAAAAGAAACAAAAGGGGAGTAAAACTTAAAAAGAGCCCTTCTTGGTTTATTTGATTATTATTATCAATTTTTAATCTTATTTTTGCCCGTTCCTAAAAGTTGTCGTGTGGGATCTTTGTCCCTTCAGACATATAGAAATACCCAAAGAGCCATGTGAGATAATAAGTCTCTTTGACGCTCATTGGGTATGCGCAATCTCTATTTCATAATAAGTTGTGGGTTGCAATGACCTACACCAAATTAGTCTTGATTCCAATAAAGTGGGCTCAAAAATAAAAAGAAAAAAAAAGAAATTTTCAAAACACAACAAAAGGGGTTTCAAAACACAACAACTCATTTCCAAAAAGAAAAAAAGAAATCAACTAAATAGCCAAATTTGATGTGTTCTTTTCTTCTCGTGTAACAAAACACGTAAAAGAAAAATAAATAAAAAAGATAATAACAAAACAAAACAAAATAACAAAAAAAACACAAAAAGAAAGGGAAAGAGTAAAATTAATTCTACTTTTTGCAAATAAAAACATTTCAACCAACTTTAAATTTATTTTATTTGCGAAAATCTAAATGGTTTTTACTCTTTTTCTCTCTTTTTTTTTTTTAAAGTAAATAATATAAAAAATCAAACAAAAACCTAAACAAAACAAAAAACAAAATAAAAACAAAAACAAAACGCAAAAACCAAAACTCACAAAACCTAAAGAAACCAAAAAAAACAAAACAAAAAAAAACAAAACGAAACAAAATCAATCCTGAAAAAAAAAACAAAAACAAACAAAAACAAAAACAAAATCAATCCAAGATTTAAAAAAAAAAAGAAGAGACAGAAAATAAAATAAAGAAACAGAAAAACAAAAGCATCAATCAAACCCCGATCGAACTACGTGGACTTTGATCCCCTTTTGAGGGTACGTAGGCCCTAGGGTCTTATCCTAGGTCAAGTCCGCCCTTGTAGATAAATTTTTTGTTGAATTTTTCCTTTTCTTAATTTCTTTTATCTTGTTTTGTTTTCTAATTTCATTCCTTAGATTTCATTCTTCTTTTTAATTTTATCTCTTTTATTTCCACTTCTTATTCTGCCTGTGAGTTGTTAAGGAGAACCAAAACAAATTAAAGGCCGTAGTAATTCTGCACAACTAACTTAGGGTAACCGTTCTTAGTAACGGGTGTTGTGGGGTGCCTAACACCTTCCCCACTCACAACCGACTCCCGAATCCATTTTCTGGTTCGCAGACCACATTTTTCGTGACATTCCAAATTAAAAAGGTTTTTTTCCAAAATTTTGCCTTTTCAAAAATAAAAATTTGGTGGCGACTCTACTTATTTCACTATTTTTCTAATTTAGTTTTAATTCTGATTTCGATTTGGCGCCGCGCGGTCGCATTTTCGGGTGTGACAGTGGCTCTTTAATTGGTAAGGCTAGGGAATGAGCATGGATTTTGTTTCATCTTAGGCCAAAAGTCCCTTGAAGGCATGGATTTGCTCTTACTTAAGCTAAAGAAATCCCTAGAGCATAGATTTGCTCTCTTATGTATGATTTGGTTATGATTACATAACTTGCATACTTTCCTTCATAGGCTTGAGTGAACCATATGTGTGTTTGAATGTTAGTTTAGCCATTGGAATTTTTTGAATCTCATATTTTCCTATCCATAGCTAGGTGAAACTCCAAGAAAGGAAAATGAAGATGCAAAGGCCTAGCAAGATCAAATTATACATATAAAAAGCTTAGAATTTGATGTTATGTACATGAATATATAAATCCATATTTTAATGCTAATGTAATAGCAATACATTTAAAAGTGTTAGACTATGATTTGTGGCCCATGGATACATATATAAAGAATTAGAATATGATTTAGCATATAACATTCCATGTGGAATACATGTATATTTTCAAATGGGATGGTGATTTTTAGTAGCAAAGCAATTCTTATGTGATGAATCATTGCTATATGAAGTATATATGGATTAAAATATGTTCATGAAAGGAAATGGCATTTTAAAGTTTAATTGGTACTAATTGAAAACAAAATTTTGACTATTTGAGCTATAAAACATCTCTGTATCCTTAATAGCTTTAGTGAACAAAATTGGGGTTGAAATTTGGTGAGTATTTAAAAAATATTTAAAACTTTCTATAGAGCTAAAACTTATAATTTTTAGAGCTTTATAGAATATTTGGTGAATTTTCAAAGTTAGCCCTAAAAAGTTGTCATACACTGTTACTATTCATTCTAATGTAGCTACAAATTTCATATTCTTTTAATAACCAAATGGATTCACTTTAACTTGAAATTTTTATAGTAGAAAGTTCACATCCTAAGCTTTCTAAAGACACCTAATTTGCAATAATCAGAATTGTGTAGCTGAAGTTATAAATTTTTGAAATATAGGCTCCATTGTGTATCTTATAGCCAAATTGAGCAAATGATCATCTTTATAGGCTAAGTCTCTATATATATGTTAACTTGGATGAAACTAATTGGTTATCTATGAATTTATAATATGTAATGGTGAGAATCCATTTTTGAGCCTTGTGAGTCCATTTGAAGCATTCAGTAACTAAAATTTTGGGAAAATTATAGTTAAAGAGCCACTGTAGGAAGAATTTATTCTGAAGGACCTATTACCACTAGATTTAGGGGGTTTTACTTAAAGTCTATGGTAATCTATCCTAAAACAATGGTAATAGGTCCTTCAAAAGAAAATTTTTTTTACTCTAGGTCCTCAACTATAATTCTCCCTAAAATTTGTTGTTAAAGGTTTAGTTATGGTTGTTTTATTCTAAATGGACCACTAATGTCATAAGAGAATTAGAATATTATATGGTGCAACATTTTGTCAATTTAAAATGCATGCTTTGAAAAGGGTTTAATTTGACAACAGTGAAATTTGAATGTTAGTAAGGGCAAGTGGGGTTGGCATAATCATTTTGAGTATCTCAAGTTGTAGTTAGTTTCTTTAGGTTGGAACAATGTAACCAAGTGGTTTAGACTTGGCCAAGGTGCTTTGGTAGGAATTAAAGGTGTATTGATCAAATTAGATATTCCACTTATAGCCTTTACTACAGAAAATTACTGTCATAAGAGTGTTTTTGCTATCATAAAAACTTGCTTTGTCAATTTGTCAAGCAAACTTCTTGGTTTGTTGCTTCCTTGATGTAAAACACCCTAAATTCTTAAGATAGAGTAGCTAATAGGCCAAAAATATTGTGTGCCAATTTTAGAGGAAGTTGGTAGTATAAGGGAGTAGCCAAAGGTACCCAAAGCCTCTTTAGCTCTTGAGTTATGTCCTCTTTGACTAATTTTTCAAAGGTGTATGTTTGAGGGGTTAAATGACATTCTTTTGATTTGAAAATTTTATTGGGACCTTGTATCACTTAGAGGAGGCTATAAACCAAATGCTCATGAATTATGGTTTTTTGTAAAGGAAGTATAAATTTGTAATTAGAAACAATAGTAGCAAGGCCAGTCACAGATTTTAAGGGAATTCAAAAATAGAACAAATGTGAGAAATAGTTGTAAAACTATGTTAAAATTCAAATATGTCTAGTCAACTGGTACAACATAGAAACTCCATAGATCATTGTTGGAACACCAATCAATTGATCCAAGACACCAATCGATTGGGAATGACTCATAGTCAACTAGTCAAATATAGATAGATTCCTAGAAGAATTCTAAGATAGACTGGTTGTAATGCTTTAGCTCTCTAGCCTTCAAATTATATCACAAAGACTCATTCTTACACATTTACATTGAAATCACACTTTTGGCAATGGTTTTTCGCAACATTAAAAGCCAAAATACTCGATGTTTAGCCTAATAAATCATTTAAGCTTCCCTAATTTATTTTTCATCCATAACATGCTCAATCATATTAGAGACATCATAATTCATCACACAAATCTCGGATTTTGAACCATACTTCACAAAACCAGAAGTTGCTCTCACTAACGCAGACCCTGATATTCAAAATTTCATAACTTTCTCTATATTAAACCAAATTAAGTGATCTTGGTGGCTATGGAAGCTTATGATGTCTAGTTTATGTTTGTAAAATCTCATAAGCATTGGACCTCATTTGGCCCTTAAGAGGCCCTGGAATCAAAACTAACCATATGAACAATAACCTTGACAATTCTGCATAATTTAGCAAATTTTGAAAAATCATAATAAATTCTATAAAGCTCTAAATTAGATACTCTTTATCTCTATGAAGAGATCTTAATGAAACCTATTTGCTTGCCAAATTTCATGCAAAAACTCATATATTTGGCTAAACTTTGGTTTCGTTTAAGAAAATGGTCAATTTGAAGTCCATAAAAGGCTCAAGATCCACCAAATGGCTTTCTAATCATTCCACAACCATTTGAGCATGTCCAAAAGCATAAAAATAGTTTATAAGAGCATCCCAAATGGTCCAAATTATCAAATATCTCAAAACCACCTTCCTAGTTGTCATTATGCATATGTACATCAAGGCACTAGGATGTCAAAGATTCACATAAGCATACATTTGGCTCCAAATCCCATTCATACATGATATTTACATACTTTTATACATGCTCAATAATTTATATCTCATAAACATCATATATATACATACTTTGACATTACATTACACAAAATCCTATCCTATTATCAAAGTCTCATGATTCAAGCTCTTTGCCTTCCAATCCTTGTTCCTTGAAGTTCACTTAGATATACTTAAACATATGTAGGGAAAGAGTAAGATTCAAGGAATCCCAATAGCTCTTTAACCCTTTCAAACATACATATATGGCATATTCTCATGTCAAAGAATACAAGCATGTCATAAACACTTCTTGTAAGCATGCATAAACATATTCTCATATCATAGAAAGTCATACATGTCAAATATAGGCTCTAAAGAATGTTGGTCTAGTTTTTCCCACTTTTTTTGGGACTTTTGGATTTGCCTCACCTATTCTTAGGGACTTTTAACTTAGCCTCACTCTTTCTTGACACTTTTGGCTTTGTCTCACCCATTCTTAGGGACTTTTGGCACAACCATACCCATTCAAGCCATTTTGCATTCAAAATCTCATTCAAGAAGCATAATGATACCATGGCATGAAATCAATGGCTATAAACATATCTTATGGTTCAAACATATATATAAGAATCCAAAGAGAATTAAACATCTAAGAAATGCATGCAAGAAAGGTTAAAGAGTTACCTTGAGTCAAAATACAAACTTTCTCCTTTTCTTCCTTACTTCTCCTTTTTTGCCACACACCTACACCTAGAAGGATCTTGATTTGCTTGGCCTAAACACATCAAATAAGACACCATTCAATCATTGGAACCAATTCTAACTTTATATAAACTCTATGCAAGCTTGAACTTATGGCATCATTATAGTTCCATATAAGTGCATAATGAAGCAACCTCTAGAATTTATGATCTTGGCTCTACTTTCTCATTCAATCTAGGTCTTTTTACTCCATTTAAACTCCTTAGAGTCTTCACAATTTTAACTTAAGGAGCCTAAACTCAAGTTGCTTATTTATGCCTTAAAAAGGGACCTAAACTCCCATCTCATAAATTATGGCTTCTAAATTCAATTTAATGCTTCCGTTATTGTTATTATGTCATTTTAAGACTATTCATAGTCCAAGAATTCATTTAACAACTTCCTAACCCCTGGAAATTGCTCTTAGCTAAATATAGAACTCTATAACTTTAACTTGCATATTTCAAAGTTTCAATTAATTCTAAGCTTAGATTCTTATTCCTTGCATCAAATAATATCTAAACATACTAATTAGGAATGGAAAATAACATGGTTAGCCATTGAAGAAGCCTAGGCCAAACTATTACACAATCATGGTCTAGATTGCATTTTTTCATGATTCAAGGAAAACTAATGTTAGATATAGAATCCTTGCATGTTAAAACCCTTGTTTCCATTAAGAACACATGAAGAAAAACTCTCTTCTTCACTTTCTCCCTCTAGAATGAAGCTTAAATGGATTAGAAACACAAGATTTTGCAAGTGTTTCAAGAAAAGTCTTACCTTAAAATGAAGCTCTCTTCGTGTATATTATTTTCCATTGATTAGTTTCTTGAAAAGAGTTCCATTTTAGCTTGGGTCAAACTTGAATCTTTAATTTTTCAAGAAAAAAAATCACCATTAGAGAGCTCATAGAGAGAGAAACAACTTTCCTAACTAGCGCGGGATGAAACGAGGTCGTTTACTTACCTAAATGGGAGCTTAAACTTCTCTCTCTCTCTTCCCTTAATGTCACACCATGGATGCTCTAAAATTTTGAAAATGGAAGCTTGGAGAAAATGATGAGGTGTAATCTTACTTAAGAAGCCTCATTTATTATTTTTTAAAATGACCATTTTGCCCCTATGCATCTATTTGCTTTGTTTAGGCTCATTTTTTTAGCTTTTTCAAGATTTGAGTGCTCCTTACAAATTTTCGGGTGCTATTTCACATAAAAACATTAATTTTGAGGTTTGAATGGCTTAAAATGGTAAAAACTAGCTCCAATTACAATTTTGGCATTATCTGACCCTTTCAACATCTCGAAAGGGCCTTAGTTGATTCTAACTATTCTTATAGTTTTCAAGACCTCTGAAAACCCTCATGACCTTAATTTTAGGCTTTAAAATTTTTTTCTTGAGCTTTCTAAAATTTTCTCAAAATTATAAAAATGTCACTGCCTTTTCATCAAAATTTTATTAAACTATTCTAGCTCCAGTTTTTGGGCATTTCTAGCCTTCTATCCTCATTTTCAATTGTCTAGATTAACACTCTAATTTTATTTGGCCTCTAATTATTTAATTTAGGGGACCTCCTTTAGTACTTCCTTTAGCTTACAGGTTTTCAAATAACGGGACATTACATTGGTCAACTAGTCTGAAAGCCCAATGAACAAGCCCACACTCACAAGTCGATTGATAGCCTACAACAGTTGACTAGTAAAAAATGATAACATTAGCCTTGACAATTTTGGTGCCTATTGGAAACAATAATAACAATTTTCACTATATAACAATTTAGTGACTATTGGAAGGAGTAGAAACTTTAAATAAACATTCAACCAACATGATTATTCGAGTGAAAAGATGTGATAATTCAAGATCAATCATACAAAAGAAAGATTCTGAATACATACCCAACAAGAAAGTGAAAACATTAGAAATTCTATACTTCATCCCAAATTCTCTGTGTAATGATTAGGAAATTCAAAAATCAAACTGAATCTTATAAATTAATACTGGAACACTTGAAAGTAGAGTAAATTGAGGCCAAATAATATTATAATGAGAATTAGAACATCTTAAAATGTGAATTAGAACCTAAGGATATCTTGAAATCATAGCCAAAATGACTGAACGAATTTAAGAAATAACGTAGTGGCATAATTGTGATTTTGGGCAACTTTTTGAAAACTCAAAAGAGGGAGTTTTAAATGAAAAAATTGAGTTTCTTAGGTTCTCAGAGGCCTTAAAAATTATAGGAATCCCTAGAATGGTTAAAACTCCTCCAATATGTGATTTTGGTCATTGGTTGTCCAAAACTTTGACCGAATAGTTTTATAAGGTTTTAAATCCAATTTAGGTGAAACCAAAGGCATTTTATGAATTAGAGAACTAAAATTTCATGATGGAAAAGATGATTCTAAAAAAGGAGTTGAAATAGGGTCAAATGGAGAAAACTAAGATGAGGGACTAAATTAGAATTTAAAAAAGTGTCTTAATGAAGCCCCCACCTCCTTAAAAACATGTCTCACTTCTTCTCCTCCTCATAACCAACTTTCCTCTGGTCCAAAATAGATCAAAGAGTAGACCTAAGTGGTGCACAAGAAGAAGGAGCAAGGGAAAAGAAATCAAGGCTTGAAAGTGTAAGAATTCATCACTTTTTCATGCTTCTCCACTTCTCCCTTCATTAAACTTCTTCTCCTCTTCCTCCTCTCTGTAATGTCCGATTTTTGTTAAATGATGGAAACAAGCACGTTTTCAAAGCAAGTCCCCTGAAATGAATTAGTTAAGGTCCCAAAAAATTTGAGTAACATTCTAGACTCCTAAAAATGAGAATTCTAGGCTCAGACAAAAAGAAAAATAGAGCTAGAATGAAGAAACAAATTTTAATAAAAATCTTATGAAACATAATAGCATTTTCATAATTTTGAGCAAATTTTGGAATTCACACAAAAGGGCTTTTAAAATGAAAGTTTTAAGTTCTTCGAGGCTTTCAAAGACCTTGAAAACCATAAGAAGCCCCGGGATAGTTAAATCCACTTCAGTGGATATTTTCTAATGTCGTGTACCTATACTTTGACGGATTCATTCAAGAAGGTTTTAGCTCTGATTTGAGTGATTCGAAAGGCATTTTACTAAATTGGAAACCTATATTTTATAATAGAAAAGATGGTTCTAAAAAAGGAGCTAAAATAAATAAGAAACGAAAATGCTAAGAACGAAGGGCAAAATGGAAATTTTTGAAAAGTGTTTCTTCCTCCCACCTATAAATAGGTGGTACCCCACTCTCACACTCACATAGCTTCATATTGTTCTGCCCAAATTTAGAGGAAAGAGCTAGGATTTAGGCACACCAAAGGGAGAGAAGAAGAAAGAAAAATCAAGGCAAAATGGTATGGATTCTTGGTAGTTTTCTATGCTTTCTTCCATCTAAACCTCTCCTCCTCCATTCTCCTTTGTTTCCTTTGATTAAAATGAAGTTTATAAATCTGTTTTAAGGGAGAAATTGAGGAGAAAATTCGGATTTGAAGAGAAGAGCTTGAAGAAGACAAGATTCAAGTGAGAAAAAGTAAGAAAACAAGGTAATTTCTTCTTCTATGGTTGCTATCCCTTCCTCCTCTTCCTCCACTATTTCACCCCACTCAAGAAACCCTAGGAGGGTTTGATTTTTAGGTAGAACCAAGAGTGATTTTTAGGAAAAAGGGTGTGGAGATTAAGAATATACAAAGAGAATTAACAAAAAACTATGAAATTTCAAGATGCAATTTCTAGGGTTTCAAGTGTTTCTTCCAAAATCTGATTTGATCTCTTAATTCCTATGCCTAAATAAGTATTTGAATGAGCTCCTAAGATCCCTAGAAGTCTCCCCATGTGCTTTCTCCATCAAGGGAACAAAGCAAAGTCCATAGAGAGTAAAACCCTCCATTGTCTAGGCCTAAGGGTGTTAGCATAGCTAGGGATAGTTTTAAATTTTTCTAAACCCATTTTAGAGTCATATATGATGAATGAATATGAGGGAAAGCTTTGGAAAACATTTAGAAACCATAGAAAGTGAGATGGTGCCTTATGTTCCATAATATGACCTAAAGAAGCAACATGTAGTTAGGCTCTTAGTTTTGATTGTGTGATGACTCCAAGAGGCTTAAAAAGAGTCAAGAATCATATTTGAAAGGAAAGATTGGAGCCTATAATTTATTTGAGGGGTGTTGCTTCATTAGGTGCTTTCTTGGAAACATAAAGGGGTCAATGAGTCAAGCTAGAGTTTAAGCAAGTTGTGTGGCTTTAGAATTAATCCCATGAACCTAATTGTCTTCCATAAATTATGTTTAGGCCAAGAGAAATCATCCCCACACCTTTGTGTGTGTGTGGCCAAAGGAGGGAGCATTGATTCAAGAGAAAAAGTGTGTAGTTGCTTCCAAGGTAGCTCACTCCTCCTTCTCTCATGCATGATTGTTTGCTTTACTTGTCTTTAAATGTGTGTATGTGTATTCTAAGCTATGAAAAATGTTCTAGCATGAGCTCTTACTCCATGGTACCATGATGATACATTATGTATTCTAAATGATGTTTATGATGCTTGCTTTGGTTTGCTTGAGTGTGGTGAGGCCAAGAACCCTTAGCCATGGTGAGGATGAGCCAAGAACTCTTAAGATTGTTTAAGACAAAGCAAAGAGTCTCCCAAAAGTGAGGTTGACTCCCAAGAGTATGGTTGAGTCTAAAAACCTCTTAAAGAATAGGTGAGGCAAGTCCAACATCCACAAGTAATTGGGTGAGGTCAATCCACTTGGTTGATAAGCCTTTGTATGCTATGTATGACTTACTTAAGTGTTGAAATTGCTTCTTGAATGATTACACATGCCCATATGCCATGCATGCATTTGTGAGACTTGTTTTACTTCTTTTATGCATGATTGAATGGGAGATGAGCTATTGTAATACTTTGAATCTCATTCCCTTCTCTCCAATGTTCTAACATGCTAGGTAGACCAAGAGAGCAAGGTAATGGAAGCCAACCACCTTGAAGATGAAAGCTTGACATTACAATGCATAGTTTTTTATCTTTAAGGCCATATTGATGTCTAATGATGTAATCCATTATTGTATATAGTCTATGACCTTTGAAACATATGTAATTATGTTAAGATGTGATGTAGAAATGAGAGGATATGTCATGTGAATGATAGAATGTAATTTAAGCATGTAATGGCAAATTTTCATTATGGAAGTATGTGTATAAATGGAAGTGGAATGGTCAAATTGAGGTGCATGAGGTTTGGGACCATTTGGGTAGTTTATACAAGTCCTAATTATACTTTTAGACTTGTCCAAAAAGTGCCAAATCCCAAGGAAAGTCATTTGGATATTTTGGTATCCTATATAGAGTCAAAATTTACTATAATAGAACTCTATATCACTTCTTGTCCAAATGAGCTCTTTTTATCTAAGATTTGGCATGCAATTAGATCTTATTGAGAGCTTTTTGAAAAGCTAAAGAACACAATTTTTATAGGTCTACAAAATATTTGATGAATTTTCAAAGTTGGCAAAAATTAAGGTTTCAGTCATGTTACTGTTCACTCAGGTCCAAAAATGAAATTTGTCACACAAGGCTCAAATGATGTCCAATTATCATAAAATTTTGTATGGAGAAACTAGACATTTCCAGTGACTTGTGCTAACTGGAAGAACCTCATTCAGAGGTCTAGAGAGGGAGATATAAATTTTTAAAGAATTTATCTAGTACTAGGCGCTCCAACTGACCTCAGGTACTGTTTGATTGGGTTTCAAGCTTTGGGCATGCCTGAACTGGTCTAGAGTTCCCCTCTAGCTAACATCCATAGCTTTCCATATTGGTATCATTTACATGGATTAGATTTTTGTGAAATTAATTGAACATTTTTGAAGTTTGCTACAGAATTCTGTGATAGCACCAGTGGATAGCCAGACCTCTGGACCATTTCGAATGTCAAACATCTGCTGTATTGTATTTCATGGTCTGGACTTATTTTTATCATAAATTAGACATGTGCAGCTTTCCATAATAGCCAAGAATGCATAATTTTGATTTTTTTAGAATTAGTTATGATTTTCTAAAGTTTGTGATAGAAATGGTAAAATTCTGTCCGAAAATGCACACACATATTTTATGCTTCCCTTTGACTTTCACAAGTTGTAGGCCACTTTTGGTGATGCAAATGAGTTGTATTCATGTAATTAAATATGAAAATGTAATGTGTGAGCTCATATGGTCCACGTGACACTGAATGAAATTTTTATATGCAACGCAACATTAAAATAGACATTATTTTAATGCATTTTTCTTTGAGAATTTACATATTTCTTGGAAATGAGTTATCTAAAGGCATGTAATGAACTAGAAATTATGGTGTTACACTATCTCTTCTCATGGTTTTGGTGTCTTAATTAGACATGTTTTATGGCTGGTTCAATAAAGGAAGAGAGTTTGAAGGAAAGCTGGGAAGCTTGTGAAAGTTCTTTAGGAAAGCTTTAAAACAACGTAAAACACCATGGCTATCTTGCTTCTTCTTGGCTCTCCTCCCCCTCTATATGTTAGGCCAAAATAAGGGTTATATGGAGGGAGTTTTATTTTGATCTAAACTAGGTGGAAATTGGGGTTTTGAAGCCAAGGATTCACATGGAGCAATTAGAATCCAAAAAGAACCTATAGATAAAAAGTTATGGGATTAGAGTTTTCTTTACACCTAGGGATTTATGGAGCTTTCTAGTAATAATTTAAATTGTGTGAGAATATATTTAAGTTCTCAAGATATCTAGAAAGCTTCACAAGTGGCAATTTCCCTAAGAAAAATAACACAACTCCATGGGTTCCAACATTGCTTTATGTCTCAGCCAAGAGGGGGATTCTATATCTAAGGAGAGTTTTTCTTAATTCCAATGATAGAAATGGTCTAGAAATGAATAATAAACACCAAAGGAACTATTGGTTTAAATTTAGAAACTATATTTTGAAAGTTGAAAGTTTAAGATTCCTTTAGGCATAAAGAAGCAACTTGGTGTTTGGATCCTTGAAATGAGTTTGTGATGACTCTAATTAGTTTAAATAGAGTCATGAGACTTGGATTGAATGAGAAATTGGAGCCAAGATGATGAATTATATGAAATGCTTCATTATGCCCTTGTATGAAGCCATATACTTGCCATAAGCTATAAATAGCTTGCAAAGAGTTTGTGTAAGCCTAGAGATGGTTCCAATAATGTAATTGTGTCTTTTTAATGTGTATAGGACAAGCAAAACAAGCCTACTCCAAGTGTGTGTGTGAGGCCAAACCAAAAGGCTAAGGAACTGAAGGAGAATTTGTGCTCCTTGACCCAAGGTAGCTCTTCATCTATTTTTGTATGCATTTCTTAGTTGTTTGAATGTCATTAAATGCTTGTATGTATGTTTGATATCTATAGCTATTAGTTTGATACTTTGGTACCATTATGCTTCTTGAATTGTATTTGGAATATGAATTTTCTCTTAATAGATGAGGTTGCGCCAAAAGTCCCTTGAATTGGATGAGGTGAAGCCGAAAATCCTTAAAAATGGGTGAGACAAGGCTAAAAGTCTCAAGAATGAGTGAGACTAAGTAAAAAGTCCCTAGAAAGTGAGTGAATCCAAAAGTCCCAAATAATAGGGTGGGGCTAGACCAAAAGTCCCTAAAGCTTGACTTTGATCTTGATATGCTTATGTGATTTTAAAAATATTTTTATGTTTGGTTCTTGGAAGCCTTTGATGCATGGTTGTGTTCTTTGACATGACATCATGCCATATATGTCTATTTGAAAGGGTGAATAAGCTATTAGAATTCTTTGAATCTCACTCTCTCCTATTTTTATCTAACAATGTCTAGGCGATGCTCAAAGAACCAAGAATGAAGGCTAATAAGTATATATTGTATTACATTGATAATAGATTAGCTTTTGATATAAATTAATGTCAAGTGTGTATTTATAAACTATTTATGAGATGTAAACATTTGCTTATATGTAAAAGTATATAAATATGTTGTCTGAACCCAAGTTAGAGCCAAGTGTATGCAATCCTGAGAACTTGACATCCTTGAGCCTTGGTATATATGTGTATATGAACAAGTGAGATGGTGATTTTAAGCTCCATGATAAATTGGACCTATTATGATGCTTCTATATACTGTGTTTGAGCTTTTGGATGTGATCAAATGGTCATGGTTATTGTGGGAAGTTATTTGGACCATTTGATATTATATTGGTTCCATTTTGAGCCACATTGTTACCCTTAACCAAAATCAAACCAAATGGATGAATTTTGGCCTAAAGTTTATCTGGAATTTAGATCACATATAGAGATTTTCACAAAGTTAAAGAACATAATTTTTGGAACTTTAAAGAATTTATTATGATTTTTCAAAGTTGGCTAAAATTTGTAAAAACTGTTAGTGCAATGTTCATTTGGTTAGTCTAGTTTTAGTGTATTTAATGGCCAAATGAAGTCTAATGATCATGAAATTTATAGACATATAGTTGATATCAAAAGGTTTCCATAGCCACCAAGATCATCTAATTTGAAGCTCTATAGAATGAGATATAAATTTTTAAAGTTGCATGTCTACTATAGTACAAGAAATAGACCTAGTTTTAGGATTTCATGGGCCAAATGATATTGTTTTGATTTGAAATTTTTACAATAGTTAGATGGTGTCCTAAGCTTTCCAAAGAGTTTAAGCTTGTATGATTTGGACTTTTCTAGCTCAAGTTATGAATTTCTAAAATTTGTAATAGAATATGGAATCTATGGAAATTGAGAATGTGATCTTGAATTTAATATGTATGGCCCAAATCCGAATTACATGCTTCAATTTGTGATATTTTCTACTTGAATAAGTGTGTTAAGGAAGTAAGATGAAGTTGGTAAGCCCAAATGGTTCATTTAATCAGAAATGAATTAATTTGGCTTTTAATGACGACACTTTCCACTGCTATAAGTGATGAACATAAGAAAATGGATACTTTAGACTATTTGTAATGCAAAATAAGTGTTATCTTAATATGGTATTACACTTTGAACCTTAAATGCTTTTCTAGAAAGTGATAATTCCACTATTTGTTGAGAGTAATTCTCTAGGGTGCTTTGGATAAATCTTACAAGCATATTTGTCTGTACCCAGCAGCATTATATAGGAGACAAATCTTATTTTAAGATTGTTAGAAAATAAAGTAATAATATAGTTGTGATTGTCTTGCATTATATTTGTCTAATTTTTTTTATCTTGAGGCTATTAATTATATATCCATATTTAAGTGTTACTTTATCTAGTTTGGTATAGAAAATTATTTATGTTTTATATAAATTTAAATAACGATAATATTAATTAGAATAGTTGATAATTATCCTACAAAATTCTAATTTCAATTAGAATTGCCATATATACAATAATGAATAGTTGTTCTACAAAATTCTAATTTTAATAGGTTGGTAGATAATATATTGTAAATTCAAATTTAATTAGAATGGATGATGATTATCTTATGAAACTCTAATTTTAATTAGAATGGTTGACAAGATATTAAAATGACATGTTGAAATTATAAGTTGATGATTTTAGTTAAGCATGTCGTTTGTAAATTTTATAATTATAAACATGACAAAAACATGATCAGATCTAGTGGGTAAAAACTATTTTAAATAGTAACCTAGATGGATATTTTTTGCATGATTTATTTTATGATTAACTAAGTAAATGATAAAGTGTAAGATAAGATTTAAATTTACTTGCTAAAGTTCAATGCTTAGAAATCATGAATGGTGGGTTGGAACAAATTGGTCGATGCAATTTATATAAGAAATATTTGGATTAGCAAAATCATGAATGGCGATTTCAAACAAATTGATAAATGTGAAATTATAAGTTGAATTGATCTATGTGTAATGAATAAAGTGATACTTAGCATGATTGTTAGCTTTGGATTAGCAAAAGAGGAATAAATAATTCTCAAGTCAATGCCACATTGACTCTCCCATTAGCTCTCTTGTCAGTCATGTTAGATTAGGTAGCCATTTGCAATTGCTTTCTTTTCTGTTTTGGTTTATTGAGGCTAAGAACAACTTTAAGGAAAAGAGATAAAATGCTTTAAGCTTTAACCATGGAGTTTTGAGAGGGAGAAGTGTAAACTGTGGCTACATGTAGATGATTTAAAAGGTTTCATTAAGGTAAGTGAAGAAAGAATTGCTCTACTCCTTGTTTACTTTCATTCTATCTAATCAGAATTCTAAATTGTGGCATTTTGCTATTTAGTTAGCCATGAAAATTTGAAGTTTAAGGTTGTTAAAGAGGTGTAGGAATGAGCAAAAAGCTTCCTAAGAGGTAAGAGATTTAATCTTTTTCTTGAAATGTTTGTATTAACCAAAAGGTAGTATGGGATGAATGAAATTCTACTGCTATACTTAGTCATAGGAATTTGCTAGTATAAACTTATTAAATTGTGATTGGAATGAAGGTAAAGGGTGCAAAATCTGTATGGGTTGTATTGGCAATTAATTATGTTATATATGTTACAATTGTAAGTTATGAGCTCACTCCATTATCATAGTTGGAAAGGAACATCAAGGCAAAGAGGAACACTTATTGGTAAGCTTAAATTGTTAGTTGAAATAGTGTTAGGAGCTAGACTTTATGACCATAAATTTATTATTGTGAATCCTAGTGAGGTCAAACCAATAAGGAAAGGAAAAATGAAGATTTAAATTATTCTTAGATTGGGAATTTTGATTTTCAGTTAATAAGAAGTGAACCATGATTTATGGCACTTGAATTTAGTGATTCCATTTTATTTTGGAGCTTTGGTCATGGCTTGTCCTTAGCTTAGGATGTTGTGTGATTATAATTGTAGGAAAGGAGTTTGACAACAAGAACTAGGGGTTGGATTGGCTAGACTTTTGTAATTGAATAAAATTTGGTAAGACCCTTCCAAAACCTTTGAATTTGATTATATTAACAAGTTAGGATTATATGAAGTTGTGGTTGATTTATATACATTTGTATGTATCTTTAACTGAATTAGAGTTTTAGTTCTTGACTTGCTAGAAATAGGAGCTTATTGATAGCAACACATTCATTTTATATATGTTTATGCACTGAACTAAATTGTGAATTTAACTATGCTAGATCGAATGTTTGGTTGTATTTATATATGTTCTCTAATTAAGATAGATGTCTTGGGTAATGGTCCCTCTATTGTTAGCCAATAACCTAAGTATGATAGTCCAATGAATGAATGAAAGTTACTATCTAGCAACTAAATGATTTCTCTATTGAGACTATACATCTAGTGTGATCTAAATTCTAATTCAGTGCCACTTATATATATTATTTAAATGTGGTGCTGCTTATTGAGATTATTATCTTATTACATGACTAACTTTTCTCTCCAGAAATTAATTTTGAAGTTGACAAAGGCAAGTACGCAGAAAATTAATAGACAAAACATTTAGCTTATGTATTGTTTGTATAACTAACTCTTTGTAAATCTTTTGGCAATGTCAATATATATATGTGTATGTGTGCTCATGTGTGTATAATGTATTGTAAAAGATATTAAGGTAATCCTTAGTATAACTATTGGAGATTATGCCCTAGGTCAATCATTGTATTATGAATATTGTACTTCATTAAGAAAAAAGAGTTTCTCTTTTATTACATTTATTATATTGTTTGCATGTTTTCTATAATAATAATATCCTTAGATAAATCATATTGATTATCTTAAATATCTCTAGTTAATCATTTTTTTGGGAACAATAATGAACTAAGGCTAGTATGATTTTGATTAATGATTATATATTAATCATGTATGAAGATACAAATCAAAATTATGGGCACTCATTAGGAAAAAAGGTGCTAGATCAACTCGTCATGAGATAACTATATAGATCAAGTCATAAGTATATCTCTTATATATAGCCATGTCACTAAGCCTTCAAACTTGAGATCACCATAGATTCTTACATGAGGAACACTGTGCTTTGACATAGTCAAAAGTCACCTTTAATCGGGTGATCATAAGGCTATGATTGGGCATAGTGGAATCCATGTAGAGGAAGATGAGTAGTCAAGATGGAATTTGTCTCTTTCATTTGTGGAGAGATATCTCCAGGCCACTCGATGAGTGAGACTAAGAAATGCATGGCCATGCTTGGATAGAAAGGTTTTTCATTTATTCTAGCAGTCTACTTGAAGATCGAGAAAGTGACGGTTGAGTAAAATGAGAATGACATTTCCATGCCTCATACTTGACCTAGATATTGTGTGACGAAAGGGTTGTGATAGGGTTGTATGATAGGTTGCATCAGATCACCGATCCTCATATGATTTGGGTAGTTACAATGTGTAACACCATAATGACTTAACTCTAACTAATCTCCCTTTAGGCTTGATTCCATATGATTTCCAATGAAAATGACCAAAATCGTGGTATTTTACAACTTTAAGTTAGGGTTTAATCAGTCATATTTTGCCCTGTAGGTCCCATGAACCCATCATTCACATTCTCTACTCAAACACCATTCATAAAACTCATACATAGCCTCAAACAACCCATAAACCACGGATATGAAGCAAAAACCAAGAAAATGTAATTTCTCAAGTGGGCCTAAAAGTCAAATTTTTGGCTCTAACTTTGAAAAATCATAACTAATTCTAGAAAAATGGTAATCAATCAAAACATAGCTCCTTAGAAATTTATAGATGTTAATTTTACAAAAAAATAATTCCAAACCACAATCTCAGCGTTTGGACCATGTTTGACATCGAAAAAGAGACAGAGATCTAGCTGTCCCTAGTACTGATGCAGCTTGCTGTCATGAAATTCAAAAATTCATAACTAATTCCAAAACAATACAATCTAGGAAAACTATATCAATTTGGAAAGATAAAGATGCTAACTAGAGGGCAAACATAAGTTTAGATCATTTAAGTAGCCTTTGGACCTCAAAAACAAATACAACAGTAATGAAGGTCAGATGGCTTCCTTAATACTGACACAAAACTTCAGAAAGTTCTTTCTCCCTCTACAAAACTCCGATTGAGGTGGTTCTAGTTGTTATATATCACTGGGGATATCTAGTTTATACCCATAACATTTCATGACAATTGGACACCATTTAGTCCATGAATGATATAGAATCATTTTTAGACCTAGTTGCACAGTACAATAACCAAACCATCAAAATTTCCAAATTTCAACAATTTGCCAAATATTTCCTAGACCTCAAAATATTACCCACTTTAGCTTCCCAAGAATATCTCAATAGAATCTAGACACATGCCAAGTTTCATGTCAAGAAGAGCTCATTTGGTCATATTTTGATGGAGCTCACAAATTTAGCAGTTTTGGCACCCAAAATGGTTCAAAGTGAGTCCAAATAGCCTCCCACATGTTCTAGAATCTCTTAGGCAAGTTTTAAAGTATAAACATAGCATATATGAAATTCTTAAGTGGTCCAAATTATCATACATCTCAAACTCACTATGTTACAGGCCAAAATGCACTATTGCATACAATCCACAAAAGGGGCAAATCCCACATTTTCATTACTTTGACTCTCTACATAATTCATACATACTTTTACACTTGCTCAAACATTTACATCTCAAAAATAATAGGTATATATTCATTTTGTCACCTCTTTGCATCAAAAGAACTAAAATAAACTATTCAACTGTCTATACATGCTTAGCTAGGCTCCTTGGTTTGCATTTTGATCTCCTTGAGCTCCACCTAATATGTTAAGATGGGAGAGTGAAGGGGGTGAGATTCATGGAATCTCAATAGCTCATACACTCATTCAAGGAAGCAATCAAGGCATATAAACAAGTCAAAGTATGCAAACTATTGACAATTACACAACACATGCTTTTCATGCCATGAATTTCATATCAATGCCAAGAATAAGCTCTAGGAACTTTTGGTCTAGCCTCACCTGAGTTTTTGGGACTTTTGGATTGGCCTCACCCTTGGTTTAGGGACTTTTGGCTCTACCTCACCCATCTCAAGGGACTTTCGGCACTACTTCACCCGAGCAATTTTTACAACCTAAACCATAGGCATATTGGTACCAATGCATCAAGGCAACATCAAATGGCATGTCTCATCATACAAGCACATACACAAGCATACAATGACTATTACACATCCAAGAATGCAACAAGAAAGAGTGGAGAGCTACCTTATAAGCCAACACAAGTCTTTCTTTTCAATTTCTCTTCTCCCTTCTTAGTCTCACAATCCTAACTAGATGGAGGTGCTTCTTTTGAGCCTTGACACACAAAGAGCATGGAATTACTCTCTCATAACTCAACAATTATTCACAAAGCTAGGTGGTTCTTTATAGCAAACCCTACAAAGCATGTAAGAAACTAGGGTTCTATCTCTCTTTCTAGAATTTCACCAACTCTTCTTCCTCTCTCATGCTCTCAAGTTGGTAGAACCAACATTCTCAAGGAAAGCAAAGAAGAATAAGTGAAGATACATGAGTTCTAGCTTTCTTCAAGAGTGGTTTTCCACTTTCCCTCTTTTGAACCAAGCCCAAAACCTAACTAATTCAACAACCAAAACCATAGAAAGAGAGGGCAAAGAGAGAAGAACAAGATTCTAAGAAGAAAAGCTATAGAAATCTCAAGTTGTGCTTACCTTTTTCTTGTTCTCCTTTCTTCTCTAGGTCTCTCTCTCTCTCCTCAGCCCTTTTCTCTGCCTTGGATGAAGCCTAAGTCGGTTAAAAGGAAAAGGAATGAATTTGGATGCTTTAAGAAGTTAAATTCCCTTTTTTTTACATTTTTTCAGATTAACCCTCGCTATAGCGAAGAATAACCCTCGCTACGGCGAGCACACATCAGTCCCAGACCCCTGTTTTTGCTACGGTGCGCGCTACGATGAGCAGCTCCCTGGTTTTTATATGGGATGCCCATACTCGCTATAGCTAGAAGCATTTTCGCTATAGCAAAAAGGCACTCTTGCTATAGCTAAACCCTTTCTCGCTATAGTTAGCAGACTTAGAAAAATTTTAGGACTTCAAAAAATTTTCAGCTTTTTTTTTTCTTTTTTTTTTCTAGTTGTTACATTTCTACCCCTCTTAAAAGAAATTTCACCCTCGAAATTTAAATACATCCTCAAGGGAATAATTCTGGATATTTTTTCCTCATTTCATCCTCTAATTCCCAGGTTGCTTCCTTAGATGTCAAGCTTCTCCAAACCACTTTCACTAAAGGAATGTTCTTGTTTTTCAGCTGTTTCAGCTTAACATCCACAACTCTCTCCGATTTCACTACATAGAAAAGATCTTCCTGCAATTGCACATGCTCATACTCTATGACATGTGAGGGGTCAGGTCAATACTTTTTCAATTGGGAGACATGAAAAACACCGTGGATTTAGGCTAGGTTAGGAGGTAAGGCTATTTGGTAAGCCACGAGTCTAATTTTCTTAAGAATTTCAAATGGATCAATATACTTAGGACTGAGCTTCCTCACCCTCATTGGTCGACCTACTCCTATCACTGGAGACACTCGAATGAACATATGGTCTTTAATCTCAAACTCTAACGGCCTCCTTCTCTTATCGGCATAACTTTTCTGCCTACTTTAAGCCGTGAGGAGTCTCTTTCTGATCAATTCTATCTGTCGGGTGGTCTAGTCTACAATCTCAGGTCCTATCATACTCCTCTCACCTAGCTCAACCCAGCATAGAAGGGATCTGCATTTTCTCTTATACAAAGCCTCATAAAGGGCCATCTGACTACTGGAATGGTAACTGTTATTATAAGTAAACTCTGCTAGCAGTAAATACGCAACCCAGTTACCCCTCATTTCTAACACACATGCCCTCAACATGTCTTCTAGGGTCTGGATGGTCCTCTCAGTCTGACCATCTATCTGGGGGTGATATGTAGTACTAAACCGTAACCTAGTCCCTAAGGCATGCTGTAATGACCTCCAAAAGTTTGATGTGAACCTGGGGTCTCTATTCGAAACCATGCTATTGGGTACTCCATGAAGTCGCACTATCTCTCTGATATACAATTAGCCTAATCTATCCAGTGTATGAGTAGCCTTGATAGCTAAAAAGTGTGCAAACTTTGTCAATCTATCCACAACTACCCAAATAGCATCATGTCTAGAGGATGTCCTGCGTAACCCCATAACAAAGTCTATAGCTATACTATCCCACTTCCACTCAGGGATATCTAGAGGTTGCAACAACCCAACCGGCCTTTGATGTTCTATTTTTACCCTCTGACACACTAGGCATCTAGCCACATAATCTGTCACATCATTTTTCATCCCCGGCCACCAGAAAATTCTTTTCAAATCCTGATACATCTTGGTGGCACCTGGGTGGATAGTACACTTACTCTTATGTGCCTCTTCTAAAATGCTTTCTTTCAACTCATTTTGACTAGGCACACAGATTCTATCTCGGTACACTATCATACCATCCTCAAACACCTTAAAATCTAAGATCTTACCTTGAGAAATCTCATTCCTGATCCATCTTAGGAACTCATCCTCTCTCTGGGCATCTAAGATCTGGGTTCTCAATACATTCTCAATTCGAGTTTCACTCAGATACAATTTATCCAATACCACCTGACAAGAGAGGTTCATGTTTCTGAACTTCTTTAGGAGCTCCTGCTCCCTAATCATCATATGGGCTACATGGATGGATTTCCTACTCAGGGCATCTGCCACCACATTGGCCTTGCCCAGATGATATTTCAACACATAATCATAGTCTTTCAAGAACTCCATCCATCTTCTCTGTCTCATATTGAGTTCCTTCTGGTCAAACAGGTATTTCAGACTCTTGTGGTCACTATAAATCTTTATGATAGCACCATACATATAGTGTCTCCAGATTTTAAAGAGCAAACACTACAGTGGCTAACTCCAGGTCATGCGTGGGATAATTCTCCTCATGAGGCCTCAACTACCTAGAGGTATATGCCACTACTCTACCTTGCTGCATCAACACACATCCTAACCTTTTACCCAAGGCATCATAATAAACCACAAATGGTTCACTAGGGTCAGGGATAATCAGTACAAGGACAGTGGTTAGACAGAGTTTCAACTTCTGAAAACTCCTCTCACATCTATCATCCCACACAAATGGTGTCTCTTTTCTAGTTAGCCTCGTTAGTGGTAAGGCCATCTGAGAAAAGCCCTGAATAAATTGTCGATAGTATCCTGCCAAACCTAGGATACTCCTAACCTAAGTGATCGTTTTAGGTCTATCCCACTGTAACACAGCCTCAACTTTATAGGGACCAACCGTGACCCCGTCTCGTGAGATCACATGACCTAAGAATCTCACCTCAGTCAGCCAAAACTCACATTTACTAAATTTGGCATACAACCTTTTCTCTCTCAAGGTCTCTAGGACTAATCTCAAATGCCTCTCGTGCTCCTCAAAAGATATAGAGTACACTAGGATATCATTAATGAAGACCACGACAAACTGATCCAGATACGGTCTGAATACCCTGTTCATGTAATCCATGAACACAGCAGGCACATTCATTAACCCAAATGGCATCACAAGGAACTCATAGTGCCTATATCTTGTTCTAAAGGCTGTCTTGGAGACGTCTTTAGTTTTCACTCTTAACTGGTGGTACCTAGATCTAAGATCTATCTTGGAAAACACAGATACCCCAGCCAACTGATCTAACAAATCATCAATTCTAGGGAGAGGATATTTATTCTTAATGGTAACTTTATTCAACTCTTTGTAATCTATACACAACCGTAAACTACCATCCTTCTTTTTCACAAATAACACTAGAGCTCCCCAAGGTGAAACACTAGGGTGGATAAACCCTTTCTCTAACAATTCTTCTATCTGCTTTTTCAACTCAGCAAATTCGCATGGGAGCCATCCTGCAAGGAGCCTTGGACACCAGTCTAACCCCAAGCACTATGTCTATAGGAAACTCTAGTTCTCTCTCAGGGGGTAGACCACTAAAGTCAAACTCTTTAGGGAAAACCTCTAGGAATTCCATGACAATTGGGATTTCCTCTATCCCTTCCTCTACCTCAACCTGAATAGAGAAAAAGATCCACACTCTAAATGCCTCTCAGCCTGAGCGGTACTCACAAAGGATAACTCAACTCCTACCCTAAGTATAGTCCCACAAGTAGGTAAGGAAATGGTTCGGTATTCACAATCAAGTACTACATTATTTGTGGCCAACCAATTCATACCAACAATCAAGTTAATATCATAGAAGGGCATACAGATCAAATCAATAGTAGTATGACAATGATTGAACTGAACAGTGACATTCAAACAGGTATGGGAAGTAACCACATGGCCTCTAGTGGGTGTTGTAACACCCTAAAATTAATTAAGGTGTTAATAATGTATTTGGACTAATTAAGGATAATTATTATGGAATAATTGGATAAGCAATATGAACGAGAATTTATAGAGAGATAATTAGGTTGAAGATTTCATTTGGGTTAAAGCTTAATTTGGGCCCAAAATCAATTTAAATAAGCCATGGGTAAGGATTTATGGAGGCCTAATGATTTTGGGTGCAAGTCCAACTCCTTATCATAAAATTTGGGCCAAGAAAGATCACCTAATAATAACCCAATTTAATTTAGTAGAATGGAGGCCCAAGACCCAATTTACATGAGCCCTTATAGTTAGCCCAACACACATTATGCAGACCCAAGTTGGATTGGCTCTTGGAATTTGGCCTAGCCCAATCAAATTTCTGCAACCCAACTCATGAAATAAGGCCCAACAAGTATGAAAATCTGAACCCACAATGAATTGGGCCATTGGGTCAGCACATCCCACTTCTAGCCTTAAATTTTCTACAGCCCACTTGAAATAATGAGCCCAATTGGACCTTGGGCTGATGGGTCAACCCATAACCCACTTGGGACCCAACACACACATAACTAAACCCTAACTTTTTAGCCTCCCCTTCATTTGCTGAAACTCAAGAGAGGAAATTCGGAGGTTCAAGGGAGGCTAGGGTTCTACCAACATGGAGGCTCCATTTTTGACTCTTAGAGGATGATTTAGCCAAGGTGAGTTATATATAACTTGTCCCTCTCATCCTCCTCTTCATTTTGGTCCGATTAATTTCTGGTTTTGGGCATTTTCATCTCCTTTCAAATCTGAACCTTGGTGTTTTGGGGTTCCCTTGGAAGATTTTCAGAGTTAAAAGCTAGAGGGGTGATTGGGTAAGTATTTCCCTCTCATTTTGTGTATTATTTTGCTGGAAAATACCCCCAAGGGTTGATTTTCATAATGGGTTCTGCTATTGTGCGAAATTACAAGGAGAGGGAGGTGAAAAACTGAATTTTCTGGGCTTGATGACTGAAATCCGAATTTTGGAATTTCCCATGGTGTGTTCTGGGTAGTTGAGGCTCACCTCAGTCCATTTGACCCCTTAGGTATATGGGTAAGTGATCCCACTTCTCTTATATGGCATATATACTGAATTTCCATCATTTGGACTGACTTTTGGTGCATGGCTTATGTATGTGCGAAAATGGAAATATGGGGGGTGAACTATTGTGAGCTTTGATGACTTGACCTTGCATTAGTGCAATTGACCCTTAGGAAGCTTAGGTAAGAAGTTCTTAACGTACTCTTGTTAAGATTAATCTGTGGATAGGGAAATTCTTTACTAATGGTAGTTAAATAATGATGATTATGCTTATGTTAGGCTTGATGTGCATTTGGATTGGATGGTAGCTAGAGGATGAGTAATTGGCTTCATTGAGGTAACTGGGTTATTTTTCTAATTCCATGTACATGCTCATGTTAATCTGCTATTTGTTATACATGCTTGATTTTGAAATGCTAAATGTCTGGTTGACTACTTGATTGTTATTGTAATTGGACCTTGTGAGTCCATGGTGGAGCTGTGGTGCGGCTGCCACTCGTGCATGTGCTTTGATCGGGCACCGGGTTGTGATCAGACCCCAGATGCACTGAGCCCTGGTTGTGCTCATTATGGAGTAGGTGCCGTGGACGGACCTCTCCCGGTGTTATTGGCCATTAACATGTGTATGATTGCTGGTATGGGACAGTAGTCATTGGTAGTTCAACTAGTTCATTTGTGAATTAAATTGATGATTCTGATATTGATGGCATGAAATTGCATTGGATTGATTGACTTGTACATGTATATGGAATCCGCCCTTTTGTTACTGAGATTGTATATCTCACCCCGTTGTGGGCTAACATTTTCAGGGACCGGACCTCTTAGTGGCAAGGAGAAAATTAATGGAAGATCATTAAATGGTTTGGTAGCACATAGGTTTGGGAGCTTTGACAAAATGTAATGTAACTAGTTTACAAGTTTTGTACCATTGTTGCATTGCATCATGAATTGCCAAGTGTAGAAGTTGTATTTTGTTAACATAGAATGTAATCCCATGATATGTCCCTTATACACTTGACTATTAATGCAAGAAATACCCAATGAAATATGATTGAATGACCATTGTGGGAGATTTATAATTTGTAGACGTAAAATCCTATAGATGAGTAGGAAAATCCACATCTAAATGCTAAAAGGGTAATGATAGATTAGTTGGGTAATTAAGGTACATAATTACCACTAAAGTTGCATAAATTAAGGTAGAATGGCCCTAAAGTGATATTGGAGGGGAATTGGAGAGCATAAGATGAAATCTTGGGAGTTGTAGGAACAGAAGGGAATTGGCCGCGGCCAACATTTAATTGGCCTAGGCCAAATCGTAACAGAGAAGAATTGGCCGCGGCCAACATTTAATTGGCCTCGGCCAAATGTGGCGAACCTGCCAGGGAAGAAAACAGAGAGTAATTGGCTGCGGCGAATGGTGACGTTAGCCGCGGCTAAGCCTGAGAGGCAGTTTTGGGGGTGTTCCAGAGGGTATTTGGCCGCGGCGAAAGGGGTATTTGGCCGCGGCTAAATGTGAAAAACTCATGAAGGCGTAAGGAGTTGAACCGAGAGTAATTGGCTGCGGCGCAAGTGAATTTAGCCGCGGCGAAAGTGCTCTATTTCTCATATTCACCTAGAAAACTTAGTTTCTCTTAAGGTAATGCTAAGGAAGGATTTAGAAACACTTGTAAGAGGATTTTAAGAGTTGGAAATGATGGATGGGAGAATCAAAGGCTCCTCATTAATAATTAAATTCACTCATGCATTCGAATAATTGTGATTGTCTAGCTAATGACCCTAGCAATATTAAGGTTTCAAATTTCCTCACTTGTTCCCGATGTAATTAATTTTAATGACTTCAAACTTTGATATATGATTATTAATCATGTACTTAACCTTAATTACTATAATTGGAAGTTAGGGTCGTTACAGTTGGTATCAGAGCAATGGTTCAGGACAGCCATTCTAATTTAAATTTTATAACTAGGAGCTTGGCAATCATGATGCATATTTGGCATGGTATTAGCTTATGAGAATAGCTAATTAGGCAAACATATAATTGATGTGCTTTCTGTGCTGGAAGGAAGTATAGAGGAATGATGATATGAGGCTTGTGATACTCTATTAAAATGACTATTTCTTGAATTTTATTTAGAACATCACCTATCATAATAAGTATACCTTGGAGAATAATAGAGTATAGTTAGATTTTACTTCATGACACTTTAGTATTGCTAATTTTGAGACTTGAGATTGTTAATGCCAATGAAAAGATTAAAATTTTTGCCTTTCTTTCCTTTGAAAATTGGGTTATTGGTTTCAGTCTAGATAGATAACTGGTTGAGGCTTGTTGCCAACTGGCTACGCAATAGATGCACCAGTCACTCATTGTGAGGCACCAGTTGACTAAATGAATGAGACCAAGTAACTGGTAAGGATGATGAACAAAGCTACTAATAGCGTATATGACCAGTTGACCGCCATTTATTAAGCAAGTCAATTGGGTACGGCCGACCAATTGACTGGCCTATCGAAGTAGTCAACTGATCACAACAAGAGTAGCAATTATTTACCTAAGTGAAATTCTAAGCTTTTCATAGGCCATTTAGAGTGATGTTGAGAACTTAAAAGGCAATGGTACTGGGTAAAACACTTAACTAGCTATAAGAACCTTGTGGAAGGGTAAGATGTAAACCTTTCTTGCAATCAAGAAATTGATTATGAAATTGATGTGTAATAAACAAGTGTGATTGACTAAATATATAAAGTGATGAACAATCCATAATGAGTTAGAATTATGTAGACTTTGAAAGGTCCCCAAGGTTGAGGTGTTATAGGTAAAGAGGTCCTACCCACTTGTTTGGTCCCAGTTAATAAAGGGTGCAATTACTCGATCCTAGCTACCGCAATTTGGCCTAATGAATAAGCATAATAAGAGCTAAAGAATGTTTCAAATTGTTTTATTCAAACTATTAGAGTGAGTTAGCCATCTTTAGCTAATGATGACAATAAAAGAGGACAAGGAACCCTTAAGATTGTCAAGTCCATTTCTAAATGGGGGATAGTGACTTTAAAGTAAGAGATTAAGGGAGATGATGTTTTGGAAAGAATCTGGAGAGCCTTGAGGCTCCTCCCTTAGTGTACTATGGCAAAAGGGAGAGATTCTGATAAAAGGAAAGACAACCCTTTAGTGCGATAAGGGTGAAGTGCACTGGCACGGGGTGCTTATGCATGTTGTCTCTTACGTAATTTAGTTTACTTATGCTATGTGTTGACGTGTATTTGGGTGGTGGTTAGAGGCACTTGATGTGCATGATACACTCGGGGAGTGTAAGATAAGATTCTATAGCACTCTAGTGCTAGAGGCACGTGGGACGTGCTCATTTATTGGCACTTTGGTGCTAAGGGCATGCGGGGCATGTCACTTATCATGTGATTTGATGAATGTTGACCACCAAATTGACGTCAAACTAGACTAAGTAGACTTTCCCCCTGGAAGGTAAAGAGGAGATCTTGATAGTTAGGATCCATCTAAAAAGAGAATGAAATGGTACCCGTGTGTGTACGAGTGGTTGAGATATAGTCATCACAGGGTGATGAGCATGCGTATGGCCACAGAAAAGCATTGCCCGCTAATATTGAAGGCAAAGTTAAATTCTGCCAACAGTAATCTTATTGTTATGTATCACGTGTGGCGTGATTAAGGGACTAGAGACAACATTGGGAAGTTGAAATGGACTAATAATTGATGTAGTAGTAAAACTCCCTAATTTTGAAAAAGAGAACTCCCTAATCTAGGATAATAACTCGGAGGAAGGAACGAGAGATGGCAGTAACATGATTAACTTATGATATTACAATAAAACCTCAGTACTATGACTGATAAGGAAGGGTAAAACATTAGTGGTAAATGATACTTGAGTTATCCCACTAGGAATCCCTACTTGATCCGTTGATAATTAGGGGATGCTTGGTAATAAAAAGATTCCCTAAGTCTCCTTATTGTGTTAATTTAACTCCTAATAGTCAGGCATGAATTGAGGCCTAAAATCTTCTAGAGGTGTGAAAGAGTTAGTTGTGGTCGGCGTAGGCCATTGTGTAAGGACAAAAACTATCATACCATCTCATATCATGTCATAATGTATGGTCAAAAAACCTTGTACTTGTTGTCAGAGAACCTTATTGACAAGGTCTCGGATTTTACCTTAATGAATACAAGATCTTGTTGATAGAATCTTAAACCTTGTTGACAAGATATTATCCCATAACTCCTTAGAGAATTATTATGAATTTCCAAACAAACCTACAGAGATGTTCAGTTGACATCAAATGAGTATAGATGCCATTAAGTTAACTACTAATGCTTGTTGTAACTGAGATCTAAGATGAAACACTTAGATCTATGGACCAGGGTGGTCATAGGGACCATCAGTATGTGGTTACGGTGCTGTCCTCGTAAGTATAAAAAAAAAAGAGAGAAAAGAGGTCCACTAAGGGCTTTCCTATGTTGGTCACACCTATAGATGACGATTAGATTATCTATATGAACTATCATTATGAATGAGAATTCCTAATGTTACAGGCAAGTTGTTGAAACGGTGTCATTTAATAGAACATGCACTTGAATTGTGGCTAGTAAGATTCAAGGAAACTCATTTCCTAAGTCTTAGAAGACTACCTTGATGCTCTAGACAAGGTACACTCACCTTTGAAATAAGGTCTTATTAGAAAATATAATTTAGACCTGGAATATCCTGTTGCTTTCACTTGGAAGATCATGTTTGATTTCGATATGTGGAAGATGAACCTATAGTGTTTGGGTGCCTTCAAGAGATTAGTTGTGAAATCAGACTCTATATTAGTCTTAACCCTTGGGAATCTCAACAAACGAGAAGGAGCAATCTTGGGCACTAATTGAGCCAAAAAAAAAAAAAGGAAATTCTATACGTCCACTGAAAATAATGAACCTTCTACTAACGGACAATGAATAAGGGTGATATGTGCAATAATTTATGAGATAGTTGAATGTAAGACTTGAAAAGTTAAACTAGATGAACCTATAAAAGGAAAAACCCATTTCAGTTAAGAAGATTGGACTAAAGAAATGTAGGGGTAATCTAAGTGAAGGGCAAATGAAATTTCATTGTGAAATAAGGTTGCTTACTTATGTTGCCATTAGTGGAATAAATACTAAAATAACTGACCAAGTGGAATTCCTTGTAGTTCTTGGCATCAACTAATAGGGAGAGTTAAGTTAAAGTATTTAGGAGTTATCTCTTAAACGGATTGAGAGTTAAGCGAAAAAGGAAGTTAACATGAACATTATATGATTGACTTTTGGAACAAAAAAAAAAACGAGACAAAATAGAACAAACCAAATGCTACAAAGGGAGAGAGAGATTTTAACATTTATTTGACCTAAGTGCTTAGACTTGCTATAAGATGATCAAGCGTGGCTTGGTCAGGATCCCTTTAGTTATGGGCAAGGAAAGAATATGGAATATTCAGGTTGGTATGTCATTCGACGTAGGTTGACTAGAAGAAATAGAGTGGTGATTATCAAGTGAAGTGGTAGCATGATAGGAACGTCCCCCCAGGAAAGTGGTCAGAGGGGACTAGTCTCTAGTAAAACTATCGAGCTATCAAGGAGGAAGTTATGAGGATGAATTGTCCAATATCAGTTGAGTAAGATATGGCTAATTTTGAGGACAAAATTTCTAAAAGGAGGGGAGAATGTAACACCCTAAAATTAATTAAGGTGTTAATAATGTATTTGGACTAATTAAGGATAATTATTATGGAATAATTGGATAAGCAATATGAACGAGAATTTATAGAGAGATAATTAGGTTGAAGATTTCATTTGGGTTAAAGCTTAATTTGGGCCCAAAATCAATTTAAATAAGCCATGGGTAAGGATTTATGGAGGCCTAATGATTTTGGGTGCAAGTCCAACTCCTTATCATAAAATTTGGGCCAAGAGAGATCACCTAATAATAACCCAATTTAATTTAGTAGAATGGAGGCCCAAGACCCAATTTACATGAGCCCTTATAGTTAGCCCAACACACATTATGCAGACCCAAGTTGGATTGGCTCTTGGAATTTGGCCTAGCCCAATCAAATTTCTGCAACCCAACTCATGAAATAAGGCCCAACAAGTATGAAAATCTGAACCCACAATGAATTGGGCCATTGGGTCAGCACATCCCACTTCTAGCCTTAAATTTTCTACAGCCCACTTGAAATAATGAGCCCAATTGGACCTTGGGCTGATGGGTCAACCCATAACCCACTTGGGACCCAACACACACATAACTAAACCCTAACTTTTTAGCCTCCCCTTCATTTGCTGAAACTCAAGAGAGGAAATTCGGAGGTTCAAGGGAGGCTAGGGTTCTACCAACATGGAGGCTCCATTTTTGACTCTTAGAGGATGATTTAGCCAAGGTGAGTTATATATAACTTGTCCCTCTCATCCTCCTCTTCATTTTGGTCCGATTAATTTCTGGTTTTGGGCATTTTCATCTCCTTTCAAATCTGAACCTTGGTGTTTTGGGGTTCCCTTGGAAGATTTTCAGAGTTAAAAGCTAGAGGGGTGATTGGGTAAGTATTTCCCTCTCATTTTGTGTATTATTTTGCTGGAAAATACCCCCAAGGGTTGATTTTCATAATGGGTTCTGCTATTGTGCGAAATTACAAGGAGAGGGAGGTGAAAAACTGAATTTTCTGGGCTTGATGACTGAAATCCGAATTTTGGAATTTCCCATGGTGTGTTCTGGGTAGTTGAGGCTCACCTTAGTCCATTTGACCCCTTAGGTATATGGGTAAGTGATCCCACTTCTCTTATATGGCATATATACTGAATTTCCATCATTTGGACTGACTTTTGGTGCATGGCTTATGTATGTGCGAAAATGGAAATATGGGGGGTGAACTATTGTGAGCTTTGATGACTTGACCTTGCATTAGTGCAATTGACCCTTAGGAAGCTTAGGTAAGAAGTTCTTAACGTACTCTTGTTAAGATTAATCTGTGGATAGGGAAATTCTTTACTAATGGTAGTTAAATAATGATGATTATGCTTATGTTAGGCTTGATGTGCATTTGGATTGGATGGTAGCTAGAGGATGAGTAATTGGCTTCATTGAGGTAACTGGGTTATTTTTCTAATTCCATGTACATGCTCATGTTAATCTGCTATTTGTTATACATGCTTGATTTTGAAATGCTAAATGTCTGGTTGACTACTTGATTGTTATTGTAATTGGACCTTGTGAGTCCATGGTGGAGCTGTGGTGCGGCTGCCACTCGTGCATGTGCTTTGATCGGGCACCGGGTTGTGATCAGACCCCAGATGCACTGAGCCCTGGTTGTGCTCATTATGGAGTAGGTGCCGTGGACGGACCTCTCCCGGTGTTATTGGCCATTAACATGTGTATGATTGCTGGTATGGGACAGTAGTCATTGGTAGTTCAACTAGTTCATTTGTGAATTAAATTGATGATTCTGATATTGATGGCATGAAATTGCATTGGATTGATTGACTTGTACATGTATATGGAATCCGCCCTTTTGTTACTGAGATTGTATATCTCACCCCGTTGTGGGCTAACATTTTCAGGGACCGGACCTCTTAGTGGCAAGGAGAAAATTAATGGAAGATCATTAAATGGTTTGGTAGCACATAGGTTTGGGAGCTTTGACAAAATGTAATGTAACTAGTTTACAAGTTTTGTACCATTGTTGCATTGCATCATGAATTGCCAAGTGTAGAAGTTGTATTTTGTTAACATAGAATGTAATCCCATGATATGTCCCTTATACACTTGACTATTAATGCAAGAAATACCCAATGAAATATGATTGAATGACCATTGTGGGAGATTTATAATTTGTAGACGTAAAATCCTATAGATGAGTAGGAAAATCCACATCTAAATGCTAAAAGGGTAATGATAGATTAGTTGGGTAATTAAGGTACATAATTACCACTAAAGTTGCATAAATTAAGGTAGAATGGCCCTAAAGTGATATTGGAGGGGAATTGGAGAGAATAAGATGAAATCTTGGGAGTTGTAGGAACAGAAGGGAATTGGCCGCGGCCAACATTTAATTGGCCTAGGCCAAATCGTAACAGAGAAGAATTGGCCGCGGCCAACATTTAATTGGCCTCGGCCAAATGTGGCGAACCTGCCAGGGAAGAAAACAGAGAGCAATTGGCTGCGGCGAATGGTGACGTTAGCCGCGGCTAAGCCTGAGAGGCAGTTTTGGGGGTGTTCCAGAGGGTATTTGGCCGCGGCGAAAGGGGTATTTGGCCGCGGCTAAATGTGAAAAACTCATGAAGGCGTAAGGAGTTGAACCGAGAGTAATTGGCTGCGGCGCAAGTGAATTTAGCCGCGGCGAAAGTGCTCTATTTCTCATATTCACCTAGAAAACTTAGTTTCTCTTAAGGTAATGCTAAGGAAGGATTTAGAAACACTTGTAAGAGGATTTTAAGAGTTGGAAATGATGGATGGGAGAATCAAAGGCTCCTCATTAATAATTAAATTCACTCATGCATTCGAATAATTGTGATTGTCTAGCTAATGACCCTAGCAATATTAAGGTTTCAAATTTCCTCACTTGTTCCCGATGTAATTAATTTTAATGACTTCAAACTTTGATATATGATTATTAATCATGTACTTAACCTTAATTACTATAATTGGAAGTTAGGGTCGTTACAGGTGTAGTGACAGACAAGTCAAATGGCAAGATACTAACAACTAGACCCAATTGCCTCAAACAATCATAGGATATAAACGAGTGACTAGCACCTGAATCAAACATAGCAACTACAGGAAAGCCATTCACTATCAACGTACCTCGGATCAAACTGGGGGACGCACTGGCTTCCTGCTAAGTGAGTGCAAACACTAGGCCCTAGGTCTGTGTCCTAGAAGAAGGTGTTGTATCCATCTGAGGCCAGTGTCTAGCAATATGCCCCAGCTTCCCACACTTGAAACATGTCACCGGAGACCGCTGGAAGGATGACTGCTCCGAGGAGGCGGCATCGGCTTACCCCGCTGTGGCCTTCTGTTCCATGGCCCCTTGCCTCTCCTCTTAGCACTGGGTGTTATACTAGAACCCTCTTCTGATCTCAGTCTTTTTAATTCTGAAACCCCCTTCTGACTAGTTGTAGCCGCAACAGGCATGATAGCTCACAGGTTAGTCTCAATCACCCTACTGACCTCCATAAGGGTATTAAACTTTTTGATCCATTATGGGATAACTCTATCGCTAATCAAGGGCTTCAACCCAATCTCAAACTACTCATATCTCCAGGGTTCATCATTATACCTCTGGAGATAAGAGGAATATTGAGACAACTCAATGAACTTGGCCACATATTGGTCAACAATCATCTCATCCGTCTATCTCAAGCCCATAAATTCCATCTCTTTCTTCTTCCTTACTGAACTAGGGAAATATTTCTCATAAAACTCGACCAAGAAGCTTTCCCAAGTGATCAGTACATTCTTGGCCTCCATCAAGGGTTTCATACTACGCCACTATCTATCGGCTTCCTTCTGTAACATGAAAATGGCTAGCCGAGCTTTCTGCTCTGTGGTACAATCCATCACCAAGAATATTTTCTTTAGTTCTATAACCCAAGCCTCCACCTGATCCACTTCTAACTCCCCATCAAACGAGGGTGGACTATTCTATCAAAACTGCTTCAACAGTTTCTGGATAGGTATCTGGGTCTGAGCAGTAGCAAGCTCTTGGGGAGGTGCAGGTGGAACGGCAGACGTGAATGGCTGAGGTATAGGGGCTTCTCTCCAGGCTTCTTCTTGCCTAGCCAGGGTATCTTGCAAATGCATGATCATATCATGCTATTGTTAGGCGATGTACCTCTGCTGTTCCAGCATCTCCTGGTGCTGGCCCATCATGGCTTCATATCGGTTAAGCCTCTCTATGATGGTCCATAGAGGATCCTTAGGCCCAACCAAAACCTCTGGCTCAGCTCTCTAAGCCCTGGTGGCCTACCTCTATCCTTGCCCCATCTAGTCTCAACCATCTTATTATCTATAAGGAAGTAGCAACCCTCAGTTCACAATCATAGCACAAGCACATATGCATATGGATGCTACCACTTCCATGGCAATTCACACCAAACACAAACAATTCACATCATTCAAGAGCCCAACCTCAAGTAAAAGTGCTTAAACCTTTGCTCTGATACCAAAAATGTAACACCATAATGACTTAACTCTAACTAATCTCCCTTTAGGCTTGCTTCCATATAACTTCCAATGAAAAGGACAAAAAACCGTGGTATTTTACTACTTTAAGTCAAGGTTTAATCATTCATATTTTGTCCCATGGGTCCCGTGAATCCATCATTCATATTCTCTACTCAAACACCATTTATAAAACTCATACATAGCCTCAAACAACCCATAAACCATGGATATGAAGCCAAAAACCAAGAAAATGCAATTTCTCAAATGGGCCCAAAAGTCAGATTTTTAGCTCTAACTTTGGAAAATCATAACTAATCCTAAAAAATGGGAATCAAGCAAACCATAGCTCTCTAGAAATATCTATATGTTAAATTTATACTAAAAATAATTCCAAGCTACAATCTCAGTGTTTGGATCATGTTTAACATCAAAAAAGAGACAGACATCTGGCTGTCCCTGGTACTGATACAACTTGTTGTCATGAAATTCAAAACTTCATAACTAATTCTGCAAAAATCTAATCTAGGAAAACTATACCAATTTGTAAAGATACAGATGTTAACTAGAGGAAAAAAATAATTTGATATCATTTAAGTGGCCTTTGGACCTCAAAAACTGATGGAATAGTAAGGAAGGTCAGATGGCTTCCCTAATACTGACATGGAATTTTAGAAAGTTCTTTCTCCCTCTACAAACCTTTGATTGAGGTGCTTCTAATTGGTATAGGTCACTGGGGATATATAGTTTATACCCATAAAATTTCATGACAATCGGACACCGTTTGGTCTATGAATGATATAGAATCATTTTTGGACCTAGTTGCATAGTACAATAACCAAACCATCAAAGTTTCTAAATTTCAACAATTCGACAAATATTCTCTAGACCTCTAAATATTACCCTCTTTAGCTTCCTAAGAAGTTCACAATAGGCTTTAGAGGCATGCCAAGTTTCATGTCAAGAAGAGCTTATTTGGTCATATTTTGATGAAGCTCACAAATTTGGTAGTTTTAACACCCAAAATAGTTCAAAGTGGGTCCAAATGGCCTCCCACATATTCTAGCACCTCTTGGGCAAGTTTTAAAATATAAATATAGCATATATGAAATGCCCAAGTGGTCTAAATCATTATACATCTCAAACTCACTATGCTACAGGCTAAAATGCACTATTGCATACAATCCACAAAAGGGGCAAATCCCATATTTTCATTACTTTGGCTCTCTACATAGTTCATACATCATTCATACATAATTTTACACCCAAATATTTACATCTCAAAAATAATAGGTGCATATTCATTTTGGCACCTCTTTACATCAAAAAAACTAAAATAAACTATTCAATTGTCTATACATGCTCAGTTAGGCTCCTTGGTTTGCATTTTGATCTCCTTGAGCTCCACCTAACATGTTAAGATGTGAGAGTGAAGGGGGTAGATTCATGGAATCTCAATAGCTCATACACTCATTCAAGGAAGCAATCAAGGCATCTAAATAAGTCAAAGCATGTAAACTATTCACAATTACACAACACATGCTTTCATGCCATGAATTTCATATTAATGCCAAGAATAAGCTCTAGGGACTTTTGGTCTAACCTCACCTGAGTTTTTGGGACTTTTGGATTGGCTTCACCCTTAGTTTAGGGACTTTTGACTCTACCTCACCCATCTCAAGAGACTTTCGACACTATTTCACCCGAGCAATTTTCATAACCTAAAACATAGGCATATTGGTACTAATACATCAAGGCAACATCAAATGACATGTCTCATCATACAAGCACATACACAAGCATACAATGACTGTTTCACATCCAAGAATACTACAAGAAAGAGTGGAGAGCTACCTCATAAGCCAATATCAGTCTTCCCTTTCAATTTCTCTTCTCCCTTCTTAGTCTCACAGTCACAACTAGATAGAGGTGCTTCTCTTGAGCCTTAACACACAAAGAGCATAGAATTACTCTCACATAACTCAACAATTATTCACAAAGCTAGGGGGTTCTTTATAGTAAACCCTACAAAGCATGTAAGAAACTAGGGGTTCTCTCTCTCTCTCTATAATTTCACCAACTCTTCTTCCTCTCTCAAGCTCTCAAGTTAGTAGAACCAACATTTTCAAGGAAAGCAAAGAAGAAGAAGTGAAGATACCTGAGTTCTAGCCTTCTTCAAGAGTGGTTTTCCACTTTTCCTCTTCTGAACCAAGCCCAAAACCTAACTAATTCAACAACCAAAATCATAGAAAGAGAGGGCAAAGAGAGAAGAACAAGATTCTAAGAAGAAATACTATGGAAATCTCAAGTTATGCTTACCTTTTTCTTGTTCTCCTTCCTTCTCTAGGTCTCTCTCTCTCTCCTCAGCCCTCTTCTCTGCCTTGGATGAAGCCTAAGTTAGTTAAAAGGAAAAGAAATGAATTTGGATGCTTTAAGAAGTTAAATTCCTTTTTTTCACATTTTTTCGGACTAACCCTCGCTATAGTGAAGAATAACCCTCGCTACGGCGAGCACGCATCAGTCTCAGACCTCTGTTTTCGCTACGGCGCGCGCTACAACGAGCAGCTCCCTGGTTTTTGTATGGGATACTTGCACTTGCTATAGCTAGAAGCATTTTCGCTATTGCGAAAAGGCACTCTCGCTATAACTAGAAGCTTCTCTCTAGTTTTTGTATGGGATGCTTGCACTTGCTATAACTAGAAGCATTTTCACTATAGCGAAAAAGCACTCTCGCTATAACTAGAACCTTTCTCGCTATAGCTAGCAGACTTAGAAAAATTTTAGGACTTCGAAAAATTTTTAACTTCTTTTTTTTTTGGTTGTTACACAATGTCTTGCTAGAGGCCACTTATGACTTATGGGTAGAATAGCGTTATTGGTCCACTGTCAATGCCATATGGGCCTACAAGGTCATACACAAGAATGAATCAACTCGAGCTAAAATGTCTAGATTCATTAAATCTAAAAATGCGTCTATATTCAATGAATGTAATGTTCAATTTAAGGTGGAGGAATTTTATAAATATGTTATATATATTTTATAAAATTCAATATATATTTGATATATTATATTTCAAAATATATATATCATCTAATTAATTTAAATAAATTACTTTTAAATTTAATTCTATATGATATATTTAAATTTAAACTAATGTGATAATTTGAATTTAATCTATGTGATAAATTAAAACTTAAATTTGGTTCTAGATTTAGATTAAATAATTAGTCTAAGTTTATTTTATAGGATAGGTTTAAATTTAAACTAATCTATTTAATTATGATTAATTTAAATAATATATTTAAATTAATTAAATCTATCGTAAAACCCTAATATGTCACATCTCTATAAATTGAGAGGCTAGGATTTTCTAAGATGATGATTTTTTTAAGAGAACTGTCTCCCACCCTAGAGAGAGAAAGCATACGAACGCTTAGAGTGAGAAAGAGAAGAACATCTTCTCTCCTTGAACGTACAGACGTTCGTGTTCAATGGTGTTAGCACGTCATTTGAGTTACAGTAATCATTTGTGTGGATACCAGTAGAGGGAACTAGTCTGAAGCGTCAGTTCATGAGATTCGACGATAGAAAGAGGACTTGAAGAATCACATGACAAAGGTAAAAGTCTCTAGCTTTACTCTATTTAAATGACATTGACGGATCTATGGGAGGGATTCAGATTCTTTTTTTTTTTTTTTGTCCCAAGAATCCTAATAATGGTATCAGATCCACGTCAATGTTTGTTTAAATTGGATGGGTATGGTGCATAACATGGCCCTAGGAATCTATCATGGTTTGTAATTTTAAATACGACCTGCATGTCGTGCCTCTCTCTATTCACTCTAGATGTACATTCTCTTCTCATCTTACTCCCCTCGAATGTACAATCAAGGTTTCTTTATGTATACAAATTTTATCTTAAAGGAATCCTCTCATTGGCTTGGGAGGATATAGATTAGATGGGCCATATCGTGACACATTTATTTTATGCTTTATGATGAGTTCATTCACATGTGTATGTATGAGATACTATTGTAGTATATGATCATACGATGATTAAATATATGAATAATAACAAAATAATAAAATCCCTTGAATCAAATTCTAAGTAAAATGCCACCAATTTATGAACACCTATCAAGGCTTTGATCGCCTAAATGTAAGATCCACTAAAGTGGGATGCACTAACTTGGGTAATGGTGATACTAATAAGGTTCATAATAGTTCAACTTAATTGAAACTATCAAAACGGTTTTAAGTCTCAAGGTATTAGATGGGATTAAACATACTAAATCATATGATGACAGGATCTCATAAATATCTAAAAGCTACATACGATGTAATTGGTAAATGAGTTACTTGGTAAATGAGTTACCTACCTAAATAACTTAATTTTAAGGGTCTTGCCAAAGCGGACTTACAGTTAAGTGAAATATGGTCTTTTCCTACTAAACTAAATTGAGGGTTATTTTTAGTGGGAAATAATTAACTTGACTTTGCATATTTTTGTTGTAGAAAAAATGTCAACAAATAACTCTATTACATTGTGATCTATCCTTGAGAAGGATAAGCTGAATGGCATAAACTTTCTTGACTGGTTTAGGAACTTGAGAATTGTTCTCAATCAAAAGAGAAAGTTATAAGTCCTAGATGAACCCATTCTTGAAGAGCCTACAGCCAATGCTCTAAGAGCCCAAAGGGATACCCACACTAAGCATCTCAATGACCTTGTGGATGTAGGATGCCCAATGCTAGCCACCATGGTCCCAAAACTTCAGAAAGATCTAGAACATATGAAGGCTTATAAGATGATTGTACATGTCACACCTACACTTTGCATATGCTATAACTTACCATATGAAAGGATCTTGTACTACTAACAGAAGACCCTATTAACAAGGTTTTAAGTTTTACAAAGCAAAATCTGAGATCCTGTCGACAAGGTTTTTAAGTCCATAGTGTAGAGTCCAAGATCTTGTCAAAAAGATCCTAGACCTAGGAGATTTGTACTGACCTATCTAGAGAGTTTCTAACACTAATCCAAGTATGTCCTATCATCTTTTCATGTAAAGATAATAATCAAAATTTATTTTCATGTAACGTTAAACACTTCTGTTAAATGTAATCGTTAGGTCCTACGAAAAGTTTCTCATGTACTATATTCATATAGATTAAAAGAGAGATTAACACTACAATGTTACATCCTCACTGGAGTCAAACTTTACATTCAATACTTGTTCAAAGGATTCGTAAGACCAATTACAGTCAGTATGTAACCTATTAGTCGATTTGTTCGTTCTCTATTTATCTGGCTCCATTTATAACATAGTTAATACTTGTAAAATGGTCAGTTTATAATGAGATAAAATCCCAGTAGCTAACAATGTACTTAAGAAACACACATATAGATAGCACGGATTACTATCCAGGATACATTTGATGCATACTTCGGTGTCGGAGCATGTAATATCTAAGTAGCAACATATTCTCATTCGTTAGGCTACCGTGCTTCGGTTATTGGCCAATAACAGCAATCTAATACTCATAAAGAGTCATCTTAGTAGATATACATGCAACCAAACATAGCATAGGGACTTTGGGAATTCATCTAGTGCATTAACATAAATAGCAAAATGAGTACAGTGTTAACTACCTGTTTTGTCACTATTGTTCTGTCACATTATTCCTTAGCTCTTGTTGTCCCAATTGCCTTCCTAAATTTCAATCATGCATTGTTTTAATTAAGAATGAGTCATGGTTAATATTTACATTGCAATTAAATTACTAATCCCCCGTACGAAAGTCCTAAACCCCTTTCATTAATTAACTATTGGAATTCCTAATTGTAAACAATCACATCTTCGTTTTCTTTTCCTTCTCATTAATTAGTTACTATCTAAGTTATTCATGTGTGGTCCAGTGCTATAAAGCTAAGTGCTCAGTCCTTATTTTCAAGCTTGATTCTCTAATTCATCATACAAATTCACACTACACTAGTAAGAAACAAAAGCTACTCTAGTCTCAATTTAACTACATTTTCGGACCTGTTTTTGTGAAATTTCTTTCCTCCATTAAATGACCTCCAAAAATCATAAAAATTGTTATAGTGACTCCTTATTATGTTAATTATAAGCCACAGAAACAGTTTTCAAGAATTCCCAAGGATAACTCCTGAACTCCTACTGTTTTGGTCACTACCTCAGTTGAGCTCGCTGTACACTGCCCTTGCTGTTTCTGGCTTTTTTATCCTATCAATTGAGCCCAGAAAGTTCTAAGACTTTGGAGACCCAAAGTTATATGTCTTCGCTATCTCCCCACGAAATTTCATGCACTAATTCCTTCATTTATCCATTTAACAAAATTCTTTATGAAATCAGCCCCAAGCTGTCCCATCCAGAAGCTAAATTGAATTAGTGGGTTGTTTCTTTGATCTACCTTGCTCCAAAAATTCTGTAATTTTCCAGATTTCAAGTATAAGGGATGGACAACCTCTTATAAAAATTTTGGCTTCAAAATCCTTTTCTAACTAATTCTACAAAGACAAAATATCCCAGTCCAGAACAAGGAAGCAACTTAGAACTTACCTTTTATGGAGTCCTTGTACTTTGGTTTATCTTCTCCTCCCTCCTCTTCCATGGCTGTCCGAGTTTTCTCCCTTCTTACCACTACTTCCCTCAGCCTCAATTGAATTAAGGTGAATGGTAACTAATACAATGGACAGCTCTTGCTTTTTTCACTGCTATTAGGTGGCATGAAGGCAAATCAAAATTCCTTGACTTGGTGCAATTGCTAGGTGGCAGCAGATTTGTGTCTTATTCTCATTTAAACTATATATTAAAGGCAATATTTAACTCCTGCTATCAAACCAAATACGGGCATTAGCAAATTACAATTGAATATGTATATATGAAAGTGGGTGGTGCAAGCATGAGTTGTCCTCATTCTAACTTACTTAAGCTATTCATTTACATGGTGGTGCAAGCATGAGGTGTCCTCATTCTAAATTACCTAAGCTATTCATTTACATGCAACCTTCATTCCTAGCTCCTCCATGGCTGAATGCACTACCTAATGTAATCAAATGTCATCTACCACATATACTCACATGCCTTACACATAGAAACACGAGGTGGCATTGGTATTAAATTCCCATATCCAAAAGAGAAGCAGCCGTGGTCAATTACCATATATATATCACTTCCATCTAATATACAAATTGTATATGGTGCCTAATCCCCACGGCAATGTAGATTGTGAGCAAGATTGGAGTATAATTTATGGACACACATATATATAGTCTAAGCATGAGGTGTAGGGGTTTTTATTCCTAATTATTCTCCTCCACTTACTTCTCCACCGAGTAGGATAGGTGTCTCCATTTTAGATCATATAAGCTATTCCTTTACATGCAATTTCCATACTAATTCCCACAGCCAAAGATAACACCAAATGCCACACATATATATATGCTACGATGTAAACATAATGGTTAGGTGCATGGGGTTTATTTATTTAGGAATTTCATGGGTTCTCCTTGGTTGCTTGCTAGGTGTTTCTACTTTAGGTTATATAACCAATAAGTCCATGCAATCTATGCCAATTCCCACAACTAAACATAATTCCAAGTAACCAAGTGAATGCTTATACTCTTGTGTGGTGATGGTGTCAAATGGGTGTAATTAAAATGATTAAAATCCCTTCCTTCCATTCTCCATTTTGTGCTAAATAATGTGGCAGCCTATTGGTGGTTCTTTCCCATCTAATACCATATGTAAAACTATAACTTTTCTACAGCTAATAATATGTGTCCATTTACTAAGTACTACATATATACATGGTACGAGTGTGAGGTGCAAGTGTTCTATTCACCTTGATCCTCCTCCTTCCATGCTATTTGACTCAGTTAGCTCTTTAATTAATGTGGGTTACATTAATAGTTATGACAAGTTTAAAATGTGACAGTACATCTCAAGGAAATGTTCTAACAATGGGCAAGGCCAAAAAAGGTTTGAAACCACAAAGCCCTTACATTCCCGCAAAATGATTGAGGGTGTATCAATTAGCGCTCATGTTTTAAAGATGAAAGGCTACATTGATCACCTTAAAAGACTCGGATTTCCTATAAGCCAAGAGTTAGCTATAGATATGATTTTAAACTCACTCCTAGAATGTTATGACTAGTTTGTCATGAACTCAATATAAATGACATGGGGAAATCAATTTCTAAACTACATGCTATGCTTAAAATTGCTAAGCAAAATATCAAGAAAAAGTCGAGCTCTATTTTAATGGTTCAGAAAGGAAAGGGGATGAAAAAGAAAGGCAAAGGGAAGGGCAAGGGAAAGGGAAAGGGCCCTGGCTATAAGTCCAAAGAGCAAATCAAGCCCAAGCCCAAGACCAAGCTTGAAGCCAAAAAGGCATAACCTCCTAAGGAAAGAGTTTGTTTCTTTTGCAATGAGCCCTATCATTGGAAAAGGAATTACAAACTCTACCCGAAAGATCTGAAAAAGAAGAAGAATAGCGAGGATATTACTTCAGGTATTTATGTTATAGAGATTAATCTTTCTACTTCTTCCACATGGATATTAGATACTGCATATGGTACTCACATTTGTATAAATGTGCAGGGTCTTAAAAGGAGTAGGAAGCTGAAAAAGGGCAAAGTAGACCTACGGGTTGGAAACAGAGCAAGAGTTGCTGCTTTAGCCGTAGGAACTTATTATTAATTTTGCCCAGTGGGCTTTTGTTAATTTTGAACAATTGCCTTTATGTTATTGCTCTGAGTAGAAATATTGTTTCACTTTCTTATTTAGATAAGGAAGGTTTTACTTCAATTATTAGGAATAATAAATATTCTATTTATCTTAATGACATCTTGTAAATGGATGGTGATTTGCATGGTAGTCATTATTTCTTAAACCTTAAAGCTCCCAATAATGAGAATATCTATAACATAACTACCAAGAGGATCAAGTCAAACGATTTGAATTTGACCTACCATGGCATTGTCATCTAGGCCACATAAATGAGAAACACATTTCAAAGCTCCATTTAGATGGACTTCTCAACTCATTTGATTTTAAATCATTTGATATTTGTTGTAACACCATAATTTTCTAGCTTATATTGTCATACCTTACTATATAACGCTTTTTCTACTACAAATACCTCATATAGAGCTTAAAGGAGTCAATGAAAACCTGAACTGATAAAAATTTTCTCTTTTAAAAACTTCCTCATACAATTTCACTATTCATTTGGTCATTTCTAAATTTTTTTGTCTAACTTTGAAATTACATACTTAATTATAGAAAAATCGTATGAGGTTGGTTCAAGGCTCTAATTCAAGCTCTCTAAGTCCTTTACAAGCAAAAAATACTTCCTCAACAGAATGTGCATAAATTCGTATCAAAGTATCCCTAAAAAAATGGACAATTTTACCCCTCACTTGACATATTGTTATTATTATTATTTTGCCTTTTATATAAGCAAATGCATTTTTGCATTTTAAGCACGCTAATCATATTCTATTTACTCAAGGGTTAATTATATTCATAACTTTTCATTTCATACCTGAGTACCTTATAGTGTCATAACATAACTCATACATGGAGTAATCTAAAATATTTAATTACATAACAAAATATGGTGCATAAAAGTAAGGTCCTCGATTTATGTCTCCACACTCTTTGCTCTTTCTTTGCTTAAACTTAGACCTAGCATAGGTTATATTTGGGGTAAGATTATAGAATCTCAATAGTAGTAAACCAATCTCATTCACAAGCTAGCATGTAAGTACATACATAATGCCAATCAAGGTGCCACATACCATATAGAAATACAAGGAATTTCATACAAGGCCAAGCACGGTCTAAACATACATATCTCATCTTATAGCATAAATAACAACTTGATATAGCATAACACTCATCATTATCCAAACATACAAGCTTAAAGAAAGAGAGAGGAAAACTACTACCTTAGCAAACTTTACTCCTCAAGCCTTGGAACTTAGTTTATTTGCTTTTGTAGTTCCCAAAACAAATATCGAACCCTATAATCATAATGATAATTCATTACAATCAATACATAAACATTCACTTCTAAAGTAGTATGACCCTTTTAAACTCATTGGAACTATTGGAATTAGAAAAATCCAACTCCTTCCCTTCTAATTCACTATGGCCGAATAGTGCGCATTTCTTGGCCAAAATTTAGAAATTTTATTCCATGAGTTTTGGGGGCTTTGACATAGGTATTCCTAGCTAAAAACACCCTTTTGAATCCATTGGAAAAGATAAAATTATGAAATTCTAGCCCCAACAACACGTTTTGGTCATAACATAACATAACCTAGCTTTGTTTTAGGCTCAAAAGTAAGTTTCTTTGGTTCTAAAAATTCCATAGTCTCTTTTCTTATGTTTTAGGACTTGAGATTTGGTATACATGACTTTAAGACATTAATAAAACATCATAAAAATTTTGGGAAAATTCGGACAGCATCTCCCTATGATTTTTATTTTTCCAAAAATTACAATCTTTGTGTTTTTCAAAGTCTCAACACATAACAACAATAACTAAGCTCATATGGCCTTCATGTTCAACATATATACTTCATTTCAAGGACTTCATATTCAACATATAAACTCCATTTCTAATAATCCATATGCTATCCAAAAGTGACTCATAGCTAGGGTTTAACAAGACTAACTTAAACCATATGATTTTCAAGTGTAAGATGGAGAAAACTTACTCTTTAAGCTTAACCCTTGCTTCCTTTGCTTTTCTCACACTAAAATCCTTTCTCTTCCCACTTAGAGCAACATTCCACCTTGAATAAAAGATGAATATGTAGCTGCCCTTTGGAGAAAATGGTTGGAGGATGGAGAAGATGAAGAAATTTGGTGAAGAATGGTGATAGTTTTGCTTGGTTTCACTGCTTCTTCCACTTTTTCTCCCTTTCTCTCTCTCTTTACGTTTTTCTCTCCTTCTCCCTTGTGTGTGGTGTGAAAATGGTGGAATGGAGGTGAAGGAGATGAATTTAAATGAAGTTAAATGGTCATGCCAAATTTGGACCCTTGGATCAACCTTTTCAAGATCAAATCTTAGCCTTCCATTCCTTTTTCTTTTGATTTTCTAATTTCATAACTAAATATCTTATTCCAAAAATTCTTGGCCACACACTTGGATACCTTTTCTTAGCCCTTAAGTTATGGATAGTAATAATAGTTAATTTCTTAACTCAACCATGGTCAACTTTTAACTCAACCATAGTTAGTTTTTAACTTAACCATGATTAATTCTTTAAAATAACTAAAATCCTTTTCTCCTTTCCTTTTTATTTTAAATTTATATTTAGGTTTCATCTTCTCTAAAACTCTAATTATATCTTCTTTTCTTTTATTGGGCCTTTAGAATCGACTATTGGGCCTTACAACAGTCTAAAAATCAGTATTCGGGTCCAATTAAGGTTTTACGGTACAATACATACCTTTAGACTTTCTACAATTTATAAATATTATTTCCTCTACTTTCTGGCCATATTGAGCTTCAAACATGGATCAGGGGCCCTTAACCTCAATCCTCATAAATTTCGGTGTCAATCGAACACCCAGATCTATAGGTATAATTTTCACCGTTTTGTATTATGATTGTGCTATAAAATTTTCATTTACTACAATTTAGTCCCTGAAACTCCTTCAGGGTTTCTTAGCCCTTTAGCTATTTTTATTTCTATAGTTGTTACAATTTCTCTTTTCTATTTTGCTCATAGCTACTGATCAAGCTAGCCAGATCCCGCCCAGCCATCTAGATAGCATGGCATCATTAGTCTCATCAAACTGAATTTAATCGTAGATCACGGATTTCTGAGATTCCTGCCCGATTTTTTTATATTCATGCCTAAAGCCACGAATAGAGCGTGAAACTAGAGTTTCCTAAACTTTCAGGCAATTTATACATTTTGCCCAGCATATAACTTTTCTTTACATTTTAGTCCCTGGCTCCTTCATGCTTAACTTCGAAGACTCTTCGGGACCCTTTCTTTTTTACCTAATTTGACCTCAATTTTTAGGCACCTCTGGCCTTGACTCATCATTATTTGCAGTCTAGAATATTATTCTAATTTTATTGGACCTTAATTCATTCTATCTAGGAGACTTCCTTTTGTATCTGGTGAATTTCATACATTGACAGAGAAACTGTATGTTACGTTTCTCACATTTCCTTATGCTTTCTTGCATTTTCAAGGGACAGATATTACATATATCATTCTTAAACCATGCATCTCACATAAGGAGCAAGAAAATAGTATTAAAATAATGAATATTTTAGCGTTATGTAGCGCATAAATTTTTTTGTTCGGTGTTTTGTGGACCATGTGAGCTCATGTATTACATTCTCATATTTAATTACATAAATACAACTCAATTCCATCACCAAAAGTGGCCTAGAACTCGTGTAGGCACAAGAAATACACAAAATTCATAGTTGCAACCTCGGCCAGAATTTTTCCTTTTCTATCATAAACTTTGAAAAATCACAACTAATTCCAAAAAAATCAAAATCACACATTCTCTAGCATTATGGAAAGCTACAGATGTCTACTTTATGATAAAAATATTTTTAGGTCATGAAACACCAAGTAGAAGATGTTTGATATTCAAAAATATACAAAGGTCTGACTAGTTACTGGAACTGATATAGATTTCTCTTATGAACTATAAAAATGTCCAATTAATTTCACAAAAATCCAATCCATGTAAATGATACCAATCTGAAAAGCTATGGATGTTAGCTAGGGATGTCTAGGCTTAGAAAACTAATCAAATATTAGCATAGGTCAGACTAGATGCTTGATACTAGATAGAAATTTCAAAAATTTATATCTTTCTCTCTAGATATCCAAATGATGTGCCTCTAGTTGGCACAAGTCATTGGGAAGGTTTAGTTTCTCCTTGTAAAATTTCTTGGCAATTAGACATCATTTGCCCCATGTATAATAGAGTTTAATTTAGGACCAGAATGAACAGTGCACTAAACCAAAACCAAAAAAATTCCCAAGTTTGAAAATTCATCAAATATTCCATAGACCTTTAAAATTTCTACACTTTAACTTCTCAAAAAGCTCTTAACAAGCTCTAGATGCATACCAAAGTTCAAATCAAGAAAAGCTCATTTGGACAAAAAGTGGTATTACTTTCCAATATGGTCAATTTTGCTTCATATGAGGTACCAAAAGTGTCCAAATGGTCTCCTTTGATGTTTGGCACCTCTTGGGCAAGTTTAAAAGTATGAATATGACTTGTATGAATTGCCCAAGTGCTTCCAAACCCCATGCATCTCAACTTGCCCATTCCACTTCCATTAATACTGTAACACCCTATAATTAATTCAGGTGTTAATCACATATTAGATTAATTAGGAATAATTAATATAGGTTGAGATTTAATTGAGATAGAAATCCTATCTAGTCTTAAATTAATAGATCATGATAAGAGGCTAATGGAGGCCTAATGGGTTAGGTGCAGACCCAACCCAATTTAGTGTGATAGAGGCCCAAAATCCACCTTGTATAGAGCCTTCTAAGTGGCCCAATAACCCTTGTGGAGACCCACATTCTTGAGCTCTTCAAACTTGGCCCAAACTTAATTAAACTTCAGCAACCCAATGTATAAGAACTGGCCCAACAAAATTCTGCAGTCCAACACTCTAAAAACTGGCCCAACAAGCAAAAATCTGAAGCCCAAGTGAAGATAGACCTTGGAGCAACCTATGACCCATATTTGACCCAACTAAAACCCAACTTAAACCCTAATACTCCAGCCACTTTCTCATTTGCTGAAACTCAAGAAGCAAATTCGGAGCTTGGAGAGGAGGCTAGGGTTTGGGGCAAGAATTCTGTATTTTCTCACATTTAGAGCAAGATTTAGCCAAGGTAATAGTTATACAACTTAATCTCCTCATCTTTCTCTTTAATTTGGCCCGATTAGTTTTTCATTTGGAGCACTTTCATCCTACCCAAAATCTGAAATGTGGGTGTTTGGGGATTTTCTTGGTAAAATTCGTAGGTTAAGGTTATGGCTGACCTTGGGTGAGTTTAAACCCTCCATTATGATGCTTCAATTGTTAAATTGAGACCCCCATAGCTGATTTATAAAATGGGTATTAATTATGTACGAATTTGCTTAGGATTTTGGGTGAAATATTGAGTTTTCTGGTGGAGGACATTTTAATCCAAATTTGGGACTTGTAGTGGCTGGGTAAGTGATTCTTAGGTAGTCATTAGTATTTTAAATTCTTTGGGTTCTGATTGTAACTGTTAATGATGAATTAGAGTAGTAATTCTATAATGCTATGGTTATAGGAGGATTTTTGCACCATTGGTGACTGTTGCAAGTGTCTACAAGTGAGGTAACCGGGTTTATATAAATTCCATGTATATATTTGATTTAATTTCATATGTTGTTGTATATGATTGATTGAAAATGCTGAATGAATTGGTTGGCTATCTGTTGAATTGTGATTGGACCTTGTGAGTCCATGGTGGAGCTGTGGTGCGACTGCCACCCGTGCATGTGCTTCGATCAAGCATCGGGTTATGATCAAACCCAGATGCACTGAGCTCCGGTTGTGCTCAATAGGGAGTAGGTGCCGTGGATGGGCCTCTCCCGGTGTTATTGGCCTTTAACATGTGATAATATGATTGCTAGTATGGGATAGTGATAAGTATGATTTTTTATGTATTTTATTCCCCTAAACTTAAGCATCTTAATAGTTAAATGAGGTCTAATAGATTTACTTAGATGAAATTTAAGCTCAGTAGTCATCTTTTGCACTCAAGGAATTTATTTACAAAATTCTTGAATTTTATTGCATAATTTTCTTTTAATTAATTTTGTGAATTTTTCCTACTTGAATTTTCTTATTTTTCTGTATGAAGATTTTTTCAATTTTCAATTGAAGAATAAGCAAGGAGGTTGAAAAGAAGAAGAGGCTACGGTTTTAAAGAAATAAAGAAAAGCATGTATAAGTTGGAGGAAGATTCTCACGTGATTAAGAAGAAGCATGTGAAATGGATTAAATGAACACACTGGACAGCAATGTGGGAATATGAGCAAAACAGAAGAGGAAATGCATGAGGAAGCTTTGAGCTTGGCTAGAGAAAGAACATGCAGGAAGAGTACGTGCTGGAGGACGCTGAAGCTTAAGAGCTGGAGATGAGCAAACAAACACGAGCTTGGATGGATGAAGGAGTTGCATGAAGCTACAGTCTGGACAATGCATGAGCTGGAACAGCAACTGGGAACGTGATATAAGAAGCAAACTCATACAGAAACAGCAGAAGCATCATGTGGTATTAGAGGAGAACGAACATGCCCAAGAAGCCTCTGTTTTTGAGGTTAAGAACAGAGCAAGATGCTGGAAGAGAAGCTGAGCAAGCTGGACGAACTGCACGAGCTGAACGAGCTGGGCTGGATGTATGAATTGAGATGGAGTTAAGAGAATGAACAAGAGGGAGAAAACGAGTTGGAAGCAGAATATGCAGAAACAGCAGAAGGAATCACGTGGAAAATATATACAAAGAAGCTCTGCATGGATAACGTGAAGAAGCATGGAAGGAACTCGAGCTGAACTTGAACGAAACATGAGACTACATGAGTTGAGAAACGCAGAAGCAACGAGCTGCAGAGAGCTGGAGACGCTGATCTTCACGTGGGAGACTGCTTCTTCATTCTGCTGGGATGACAAGCTGAACGAGCAAAACACATGCACAGACACGTGAAGGAGAAGCAACACGTAAACTTGAGCTACTGGATGTAGAGTGCATGAGCTGGAAAAGAGCTACGAGAAAAAGGAGAAGAAGGAAGACGCTGAAGTGAAGAAACTGGGCAGAAAAATGAAGAAGCTGAACGTGATTGCATGAATATTGATATTATACTCAATATGGAATGAAGTGGGGCCCATTATATATATATAAAATAAACAAACATTCTGAAGCGTGGGAAGAAGAAGCTTTTCACGTAAAACTGAAGTAAGAGGTAGCACGTGATTTTTAATGAGAAGGAGAGGCTTCATTCTGCACGTTTCTTTCATTCAATTCAGCACGCCTCTCATCCATTTACAATTCCACACATCTCATGTCTCTCCAAGTCCACCACGCCTCCACATATTTAAATTTCCTAGTTCATTCATGCAACTCTATTCCCTCATGCCTATATATATCCGCCAAACCAATCCTTCGTCCAGCACATCCACCACCATTCATAATCCATTCATCCATTCGTCCAGCACATTCATCCTTCCTCCATCCATCCATTCCAATCCTCCACTACATCCCCGTTCCATCAATCCATCTCCAATGATTTTTTAAATTCATCTTGAGGCTAGCTAGGAGGAATCCTTGGAGAAGCTTGAATCCATGGAGAAAAACTCAGAATTTTTGGCTAAGAAATTCCTTATTTTTCCTACACTTTTCTCTTTCAATTATTGTCTTGGTTAAGATATATTTGATAAAGAATTTGTGTAATTATAATTAGTGGCTGGTTAGACACTAATTAGGAAGTAATTTTTGTTGATTAATTGATTGCATTAGACATCAATATTATCTGAATTCTCCTTGTATGCTTCGGAGGTATTCGATAAAATACATGAGTGAGCGTAATTGTTTAATTTGAGGATTCCTTAATGTTTAGTTGGTTAATTAAATATTTAGGATGATTCAGATGTTAATCAATTAGTTAATCAATTAAATTGGATGTTCATTGATCTTAGAAACAAGAATTAACAGTTTAATGCGGAGTTGAGGTTTCAATTAAACATTAGACCGTTGATTTCTTGAATCTTGCGTGGTTACTCAAGATAAATTGTTATGAACACGATTAGGAACTCTTAGACCAAAATTAATCACAATTAGAATGGGATAAGGATAGTGGATACCAAGGGACGAATCCGAAGCTAGTCACAAGTCCATCTTTCATTCATAATTCACCCAATTAGATAGAATTTAGGAATTTTAATTCAATTTAGTTTTAAGTAAATCAAAACCCCCTTAATTTAGGAAATTTTAGAGTCTTTAATATTTGGAAAACTCAATTAAACATTGAACGCCAATTCCGAGGGAGATGACCTAGGTTGTGCCACTAATTACATATCTTATCAGCCTAGTATTATTTTGAGGGTTGTACGACGATCCACTCAGATAGTGATCATGATAGCCTAATTATTTCATTTGTTGATATGATGGATATGATTCTGATATTGATTTTGATTCATGCATATATGCTAATTAAACTGGATATATAATGGAATTGCCTTGGTTACTGAGATTTATATCTCACTCCATTTTATAGGATTAATATTTCAGGTGAAAGTTCCTCGGGTAAGGATAAGGGTAAGCAAGTGGATGAACATCCATGAACTGAGACCGGGTGTGGGGAGCTACACTTAGTCCGAGTAGAATAGGGTAGATGCAATTTTGTTATTAGTTCACATAGCATCATCATGTAATCATGTTGCCAAGTGTAGGCATTTATATTTTGTTTGATTGAAATGTAATCGTTAAGGATTCAAGTCTCATTATAGTTGAATATTAATGTATGAATTATAGCATTATATATATGTGGTTTTGCTGAAATTGTGATATGGATCACCATATGGGAATCGTAGTCATATGATGCCTTGGATGTAAGCTATGGTTGAATGGAATCTCTATGAAATTTGCATGGGATGTAAATTGCTGCTAATGCATGTGATCTTGCTGTCATATATTCTTGAATTTGCTTATATGAGCTAGTGGAACAAGTAGGAAGTAGTATTTAAGTTTTGCAATGGTAATGGAGGGATTGATGGGTAAATAGGGTAGATAAACAACATTAGGATCACATCAAACAAGGGAAGATGGACCTAGAGTGCTTCTAAGATGAGATTTGGAGTGTAGGGGGCGAAATTTGGGTAATGTGGTTACAAGAGGGAGTCCCACCGCGACTAAGAAGGCTTTGCCACGGCCAAATGAGAGACAGAGTCAAAAGGCGCTGTGGCACAATGAACCCCACCGCGGCGCAAAGGAAAAAAATGGTCTGGGAAGTGACAGTGGCGAGGAGCGTCGCGGCCTGATAAATCTCGCCGCAGCGCGAAGTGAAAAAAAAATCGCCCAGGAGGGTAACAGAACCAAAACTCGCCACGACGCATCATGTTCTGCCATGACGCGAGTCGAAGAAATAAAATAAGGGTTGGACAGAAGCAAAACTCGCCGCAGCGCAAACATATTGCACCAAGGCGCGAATTGTGGAGTTAAGAATAGTAGTTCCAGGAAGGCTTTCCGCCGCGGCGCCACATAAGTTGGCCGCGGCGAAGGTCCAACTCACCGCGGCTATCGCCATGGTGAGATTTGTGAAACTTGTCCATGGTAAGAGATGATATAGGAGTATTTGTGGGAGGTTATTGAGTATTGAAACTGATTGATGGTTGAATCATAAGCCTCTTCTGGTAGTAGGATTTCTTCTATGCACGTTTTATTTTGTTGAGGTGGTATGGTGATGACCCTAACATCAAGGTTCAAATTTTCTCCATATTTTCATAATATGATAAATTGTAACCACCCAAACCTTGATAATTAATTATTAATCGTATACTTAACCATAATCACAATGATTAGAAGGTAGGGTTGTCACAAATACACTAGCACACTAAGCCATCAAGAAGTCAAACTTGCTATTTCTATTGATTTCATACCACAAATAGTCTATACAAGAGTCATACATCATTTTACATTCATACAAAGTCACCTTGCCATTCATATGGCCATAAACAAGTAAAATCTAAACACTTTCTTGTCATATTCTTAACTTCCAAGTTGTTAACTCCCCCACTTAGTCCACCTAGCATGTTAGAACATTGGAGAGGAGGGAATGAGATTCAGAGAATCCTAATAGCTCATCTCCTATTTCAACTATACATAAAGTATGCAAATCATGTCTTACAAATGTATGCATGAGCATATTAAATAACATGAATATTCAAGAAGCAATCTTGGCATGTAAGTAAGTCATACAAGGCATTCATAGGCTTGCTAAGTAAGTAAATTAGCCTCACTCATTCACTTGTGGATTTTGGACTTGCCTCACCTATTTCTTTAAGAGGTTTTTGACTCAACCTTACTCTTGGGAGTCAACCTCACTCTAGGGAGACTCTTTACTTTGTTTCAACTAACTTTAAGGGTTCTTGGCTCATCCTCACAATGGCTAAGGGTTCTTAGCTTCTCCATACTCAAGCAAACCTAAAGCAAGAATAACAAACATCATTTGAAAACATAATGCATCATCATGGTACTATGGAATAAGAGCTCATACTAGAATATTTTTCATAGCTTAAAATACACATACATACATTTAATGACAAGCCAAGCATACATTTATGCATAAGAGAAGGAGGAGTGAGTTACCTTGGATACAACCACACACTTTTCTCATTGAATTTGCTCTCCCTTCCTCGGCCTCACACACACAAATGTGTGGGGTTAATTTCTCTTAGCCTAAACACAATTTATGGGACCCAATTAGGTTCATGGAATTTTTCTAAGGCCATACATCTCCTTTAAACACTAACTTGATCTATTAACCCCTTTATAGTTCCAAAAATGTACCTAATGAAGCAACACCCATCAAATAATTTCTAGGCTCCATTTTTTCTTTGCATACATGATTCTTGACTCCTTTTAAGCCTCTTGGAGTCATCACACAATTAAAACAAAGTGCCTAACTATATATTGCTTCTTTAAGTCATATTATAGAACATACAAGGCCAACTCACTTCCTATGGTTTCTAAATTTTTCCTAAGGCTTCCCCTCATCTTCACTCATCATATATGACTCAAAAATGGGTTTAGAACAAATTAAAACTATCCCTACGTACCTTAACCCTTCCTGGCCGAGACAATGAAGCATAAGGGCAACCATGGACTTTGCTTTATTTTCTTAATGGAGGAAGCACATGAGGAGACTTCTAGGGATCTTACAAGTTCATTTAAACACTTATTTAGGAATAAAAATTAAGGTATTAAATCAGATTTTACAAGGAACACTTAAAACCCTAAATTTGCTATCTTGAATTTCCATGTCTAGTTTGGTGTTTTCTTTACATATTCTTGTTCTCCACATTTCTTTTCCTAAGATTTACCCTTGGTTTAGTTAAAAACTCAACTCCCTAGGGCTGACCATATGTAGGTCGAAATGCTCACAAGAGAAGGGAGGAGGAAGATCAAGTGAATGAATAGCAAAATACCTTGATTTTGTTGGTTTTTCTTGCTTGCTCTTCACCTTCTTTGGCTTCCTCACCTCAATTTCAAATTTTCCCTTTGTTCTTCCCTCAAAATAGATCCAAAAACTTCAGCAAAACTATAGGAAAGAAGGGGGAAAAAGAGAAGAAGAGATTGGCTAAGAAAAAACATGAAAAACCAATAATTTCTATACCTTTCACCTTGTTTTTCTCCTTCTCTTCTTCTTCCTCTTGTGCGCCTCTCCCTTAGGGTTTCTCCTCTGATTTAGGGTAAAACCAAAATGAGCTACGTGAGTGAAGAGGTGAGGCATGCACTTATATATAGGGAGACTAAAAAAAGACTTCTCAAAAATTTCAATTTTGCCCTTTCGTTTTGGCATTTTTGTTTTTGGTTCATTTTAGCTCTTTTTTTAGAATTGTCTTTTCCATTATAAAATTTAGGTTTTTAGTTTAGTAAAATGCCTTTGGTGTTAGGAACTCTAGGACACGCAACAGAAAATTAAAATCTCGAATCCCTTCCCATGGATCCATCAATGTCGTTTAAATCGAGTAGATCTAGAAATATTTACCTTTTTTCTGTCAGATCTCAGAAACTGATCTTTAGATTTACTCCCTCTACTGGTATCCACACGAATAGTTGCTTAACTCGAACGGTGTGCTAGCACCTCTGACCAATGTCCGTACACATTTTTGGTAGAAAAGACGCTCTCCTCTTTCTCTCTCTTTCTCTCTCTAGGCAACCGTACAGTGTCCATACACCATCTGTACACTTTCTCTCTCTAGGGTTTTTCTTCCTTTTGTTGTTCTGTTGTTCTAGGAAACCCAAGCCTCCTCTTTTTTTATTAAGGAGATATCTCATTAGGGTTTCAAATATATTTGATTAATTTAAAATACATTATTTTAAATCAAATCAAATCAAATTTTAATTAAATATATTAGTTTAAATTTAAGTCTATCTAATAGATTAAATTTAACCAATTATTTAATCTAAATCTAGAACCAAAGTCAAATTTAATTTATCTTATAAATTAAATTTCAATTATCATATTAGTTTAAATTTAAATCTATCATATAGATTTGAATTTAAAACTAATTGATTTAAATTAATTAAAGGACATATATATTTTTTGAAATATAAATATATATACATATATATATTTATTTATTTATAAAAAATTTTCCACCCTAGATTGAACGTGACATTCATTGAATCTAGATGTAATTTTAGATTCAATGAATTTGGACATTCTAACTTGAGTTAACTCGTTCTTGTGTGCAACCCTGTAGGCCCATATGAAGTTAACAGTGGGCTAATGACACTATTTGACCCACAAGTTACAAACGACCTCTAGCAAGACATTGTGACTACCCAAATTATATAGGGATCGGTGATCTGATGCAACCTGTCATATAACCCTATCACATCCCTTTTGTTACATGATATCTAAATCAAGTATGAGGCATGGAAACATCATCATCATCTTACTTGATCGTTACTTTCTTGATCTACGTGTAGACTGACAATATAAATGAAAACACTTCCATTCAAGCACAGTCATGCATTTCTTAGTCTCTCATCGAGGGGCCCAGAGATATCTCTCTATTAATCAGAGGGATAAATTCTATCTTGATCACTCATCTTCTTCTACATAAATTTCATCATGTCCGATCATAGCCTTTATGATCACCCGATTAAAGATGACTTTTGACTATACCAAAAATAATATTTTTTCATGTTGAAAATTATTATGATCTCAAGTTTAAGGGCTCGGTGACAAGGTTATACATAAGATATGCTTATGACTTAATCAATGTAAATATCTCATGACAGGTCGATCCAGCATCTTATTCTCTAACAAGTGCTTATGATTTTGATTCGTATCTTTATACATGATTAACATATAATCATCAATCAAAATCATACTAGTATTAGTCATTATCATTCCTACAATGATGATCGACTAGGGATATTTAGGATAATCAATATAATTTATCCAAGAATATTATTATATAGAATAGGCAAAAATATAATAACGTAATAAAAGAAAACTCTTATTTCTTAATAAAGTGCAATATTTACAATACAATAATTAACCTAGAGCACAATCTCCAACATTTGAAATCACTTAAATTGGAGCCAAAACTTTCTGAAAGAATCCGTCAAAGTTCAAGTACACCGACGTTGGAAAACATCTACCGGAGGGGTTTTAACTGTCTCGGTGCTTCCCATGCTTTTCAGGGCCTATGAGAACCTCGAAAAACTCAAAACTTTCATTTAAAAATTCCTCCTGTGTGAATTCCAAAATTTGCTCAAAATTACAAAAATGCCATTACGTTTCGTAAGTCTTTCATCAAAATTTGTTTCTTCATTCTAATTTCGTTTTTCTTTTCTGTCTGAGCCTGGAATTCTTATTTTTAGGAGTCTAGAATATTACTCAAATTTTTCAGGACCTTAACTAATTCATTTTGGGGGACTTGCTTTGAAAATGCACATATTTCCATCGTTTAACAAAAATCAGATATTACACCTATGAATCTTGTTTATTAGGAAAGATGATGAAGGCACCTTTTACTGGGCATAGTTAGAGGGTTACTGATTTATTGGGCTTAATACATACTGATGTATGTGGTCCACTAAGTGCCACTGCCAGAAGTGGGCACCCATACTTTATTACTTTTATAGATGACTTTAGTATATATGGATACATCTATTTAATGAGACACAAATCGGAATCTTTTGAAATGTTCAAAACCTTCCAAAATGAGGTATAAAATTAACTTGGTAAATCTATTAAAGCACTTCAATCTAATTGAGGTGGTGAATATTTGAGCCAAGAATTTATTGACCATCTTAGAAATTATGGAATTATCTCACAATTTACCCCACCAAGAGCACCACAATGCAACGACATTTCTAAACAAAGGAATTGAACCCTATTAGATATGGTTCGATCTATGATGAGTCAAATAGATCTTCCACCTTCCTTTTAGGGCTATGCATTAAATACAACTGCATTCACACTAAATCGTGTTCCATCTAAGACAGTTAAAGAGACCCCATATGAGATATGGACTAGGAAGAAACCTAATTTATCTTTTCTTAAAATTTGGGGATGTGAGGCATATTTTAAGCAATAAGCCTTAGATACTTTAGCACCCAAATCTATAAAATGCCTTTTTGTGGGGTATCCTAAGGAAACTAAAAGATATTACTTCTACAATTCCAATGAGAATAAACTATTTATTGCTGGAAATGGTATCTTTCTAGAAAGAGAACTTATCTCCAAAAGAACCAGTAGGAGTAAGATATATCTTGAAGAAGTTCGAAAGCCACAAAATCGCATTGAATCAGAGATGAAAAAATGAGAAGACTCACAACAAGTTGTTAAGCCTAATCAAGTAACACAAGGCCCACAAAGGTCTGATAGGACACCACGTCAGCCTCAAAGACATGGATTTCTCATAATTGAAATTCGTGGATGAGCCAACTACCTATCAAGAGGCTATATGGGATTAGACTCTGAGAAATGGCTAGATGCCATGAAGTTTGAGATGCAATCCATGTATGATAATTAGGTATGGACCTTGATTGACCCACTTGAAGGTATAAAAACCATTGGGTGCAAATGAGATTTTAAGAAGAAAACCAACATGGATGGCCAAGTGTATACCTTTAAAGCACGACTAGATACAAAAGGATTCAAACAAACCCATGGTATAGACTATGACGAAACTTTTTTGCCAGTCACCATGATTAAATCAATCAGGATCCTTCTTGCCATTGCAACACATTATGATTACAAGATTTGGCATGTGGACATCAAAACATCATTCCTTAATGGGAAGATACTTGAGGATGTGTACATAACATAGCCTGAAGGTTTTGTACATCTCAGAGTTGGAATCATTGTTTTGATGAAGTAGTCAAAGAGTTTGGATTCGTCTAAAATGTTGATGAACCTTATGTTTACAAGAAGGTTAGTGGGAGCATAATTGTATTTCTAGTGCTTTATGTTGATGACTATTTACTTATTGGGAATGACATTCCTACCTTACAAAATATCAAGACTTAGTTAGGAAAATGTCTCTCAATGAAGGACTTAGGCGGAGCCACTTACATCTTAGGAATTAGGATCTATAGAGATAGATCCAAGAGGCTAATCGGCATAAGTCAGAGCACTTACATAGACAAGATACTGCATAAGTTTAGCATGCAAAATTCAAAAAGGGGTTATATACCATATGGCATCAATCTTAGCAAAACATAATGTCCTAGCTCAGGTGATGAACGAGATCACATGAGAAAGATTTCATATACCTCAGCCATTAGATCTATTATGTATGCCATATTGTGCACTTGACCAGATGTCTTATATGCCTTAAGTATGACTAGCAAATATCAGTCGAATCCATGTAAGAGTAACTGGACTACTGTCAAGAATATCCTGAAATACTTAAGTAGGACTAAGAATGTATTCTTAGTGTATGGAGGATTAGACAACAAGCTTATTGTAAATGGTTACACAGATGCAAGTTTCCAATTTGACAATGATGACTCTAGATCGCAATCAGGATTTGTATTCTATTTGAATGGTGGAGCAGTCAATTGGGTGAGCTCTAAACAAAGCATTGTGGCTAATTCTATAATAGAAGCTAAGTACATAATAGTATCAGTGCAGCTAAGGAAGCCATTTGGATTAAGAAGTTCATCACTGAGTTAGGGGTGGTGCTTACTATCTCAAATTCGATATATCTGTTCTGTGATAACAACTGCACAATAGCATAGGCTAAAGAGCCTAGGTCACATTAAAGAACTAAACACATACTTAGGCGATATCACCTCATTAGAGAAATCATTGATAAGGGTAATATAAAGATATACAAAGTACCAAATGATGATAATGTCGCTGATCCTCTTACTAAGATGCTTGCATTGGCAAAGCATAAGCATCAGGTTAGGTCAATAGGTATTAGACATATTAACGATTGGGCCTAATGCAAGTGGGAGGTATTGGAGATTGTGCCTTAGGCCAATCATTATATTATGAACATTATACTTTATTAAGAAAACGGAGTTTCTCTTTTATTACATTTATTATATTGTTTGTATGTTTTCTATAATAATAATATCTTTGGATAAATCATATTGATTATCCTAAATATCCTTAGTCGATCATCCTTGTGTGAACGATGATGAACTAAGGCTAGTATGATTTTGATTGATGATTATGTGTTAATCATTTATGAAGATACAAATCAAAATCATAGGCACTTGTTTGGAAACAAGGTGCTAGATTGACCTGCCATAAGATAACTACATGAATCAAGTCATAAATATATCTCATATATACAGCTGTGTCACTGAACCCTTAAATCTGATATCACCATAGATTCCTACATGAGGAACACTATGCTTTGACATAGTCAAAAGTCACCTTTAACTGAGCAATCATAAAGGTTGTAATCGGGCATAGTGGAATCTATGTAGAGGAAGAAGAGTGGTCAAGATAAAATTTATCCCTCTCATTAGTGAAGAGATATCTTTGGGCCACTTGATGAGTGAGACTAAGAAATGCATGGGCATACTTGGATGGAAGGGTTTTCTATTTATTTTTTCAATCTACTCGAAGATCGAGAAAGTGATAATCGAGTAAAATGAGAATGACATTTCCATGCCTTATACTTGACCTAGATATCGTGTGACAAAAAAGTTGTGACAGGGTTGTATGATAGGTTGCATCAAATCACCAATCTTTATATGATTTGGATAGTCACAATATCTTGCTATAGGCCACTTGTGACTTATGGGTAGAATAGCGTTATTGGTCTACTGCTAACATCATATGGGACTACAGAGTCACATATAAGAATGAACTAACTTGAGCTAGAATGTTTAGATTCATTGAACCTAAAAAAACGTCTAGATTTAATGAATGTAACGTTCAATTTAGGGTGGAGAAATTTTTATAAATATATTTTATAAAATTTGAAATATATATTTAATATATTATATTTCAAAATTATATATATCATCTAATTAATTTAAATAAATTAGTTTTAAATTTAATTTTATATAATAGATTTGAACTTAAACTAATGTGATAATTTAAATTTAATTTATATAATAAATTAAATTTAAATTTGGTTCTAGATTTAAATTAAATTATTAGTTTAAATTTATTCTATAAGATAGATTTAAATTTAAACTAATATATTTAATTATGATTAATTTAAATTAATCAAATCTATCCTAAAACCTTAATATGTCACACCTCTATAAATTGAAAGGCTAAGGTTTTCTAGGATGATAATTTTTTTTAAGAGAGCCGTCTCCCACCCTAGAGAGAGAAAGTGTACGGATGCTTAGAGAGAGAAAGATAAGAACGTCTTCTCTCCTTGAACATACAGACATTTATGTTCAATGGCGCTAGCACGCCATTCAAGTCACAGTGATTGTTCATGTGGATACCGATAGAGGGAACTGGTCTGAAGCATTAGTTCCTAAGATCCAATGGTAGAAAGAAAATATGAAGAATCATGTAACAAAGGTAAAAGTCTCTAGCTTTACTCCATTTAAATGACATTGATGGATCTATGAGAGGGATTCGGATTCATTTTTTTAAAATTTTCACTGTGTGTCCCAAGAATCCCAACAATAACACCCTAAAATTAATTTAGAATAATCATGATGAATTAGGGAATTAATTTGGTTAATTAATAAAGTTAATTAAGTGGAAAGAGATATGGATATTTAATTTTGGCCATATGACTAACCCAAATCCATTTCTTAGAAACCCAACCTTGGTTATGTGTAGATCTAATGTTAATGGAGTCTTATAGTTGGCCCAACAAATCAAAAAGCAGAACCCAAATGGATTTTGGGCCTTTGGGTCAACATGTTTCTTCCTAACCCCAAGAGTTTTTGTAACTCACCTCACCTAACTTTGGCCCAACAATTAAGAGTGAACCCAAATGGACTTTGAGCTAATGGGCCAACCTATTTCTTACTAAAAGCCCTAAATGTTCAATAGCCTCATCCATTTGTAAAGAGCAAAACACTTGGTTCTATAGAGGTAAAACTCATTTTGGCACCTTAAGGAGAAGCTAGGGCTTCCATCACCAACTTGGCTTCATTTCTCCCTTCTCGAGTCAAAATTAGCCAAGGTAACCTTCATGAAACTTAACCCTCTCTTCTTCCTCTCTTATTTTGGCCTGATTTGTTTTTCGTTTAGAGTATTTCCACCTTACACCAAAAATTGAAAATGTGTTATTTAGTGCTTTCATGGTGGATTTTTGGATGTTGAGGCTAAGAGGGTTATTAGGTAAGTGTGTCCTTCCCATTTTAAGGTATTTTCTATTGGTTTAAGACCCCTATAGTTGATTTATAATATAGGCATGGATTTTGTGCGAATTTGCCTAGAATTTGGAATGCTATTATAAAGTTTTTAGTGTGGGGACAACCAAATCTAAATTTGGAGTCTTATGGTAGCTAGGTAAGTGTTCTCTAGGTAGTCATTGGTAGTTTAATTCTATGGGTATCTGGTTTGCTTCTATAAATGACAATTTAGAGTAGTAATTATCTAACTATCACATTCTAAATTTTCTGTAACTATTAACGTAGTCAAAGTAACGAAAGAAGAATAGCAAAGGATTATCTTAAGTAAGTAGTAAAGAACTACCCTATGTTAATTAGAAGGCCTTATTGAGACATTAGCTTGATAATTTATTTAACATAGAAACACCTAGACACGGGTCAAATAAGGTTGCAACCATTCTTGTCTTAATGTCTCCATTATTTTCATATAGATAGGAATACATTTAAGTAGGTCAAGAACAACCCCCTCGTGACTTTGTATACAATAAGCTTAGAGCAACTTAAATCTTAGGATGAGTCTTGGTATCATCTATACATACATGATCAAACAAGAGGATTAGGAAGACACCAAAAAGCCAAAGAATAATAAGGACAAATTAGTGACACATTGGCATTCCATTTGTGCATGGCATTCATTAGTTATTCGATCAAGCCACCACCATCTATTTAGCCATAGGTAATTGATAGAAATCTACATGCAATTAAATGGGTTAAGCAATCCAAAATGGAGACACATTAGTTAGATGGTGATGTGGGACCAAAGAAGAGAAAAACTCTAATAAAACAATGGACACCTCATGCTTCACTATGTAAGATGTATCTAAGCATGCCTATGGATGACATTCAGTAATCTCAATTATAATTGCAACCATGGGATAACTAAGAAGGAGTGTAAGATGCCATGCATGATTGTAGATAAAGAGAGGAAGACATCTAGCTAAGCCACCAATTAGGAGCATAAAGTTAAGAAAATTAAACAACCATTCTTACTACCTCATGCTTGCACCGTCCACCCACACACACATACACATATATATATTCAATTGGTATTTAGTAAGTGCTCTCATTCTGCATTACTGTGGAAGTTAAATGCCAAATGCAAGATATGTATTAGGTGGGAATCATATAGATAAGATGCTACCACATAGCTTAACACTGAATAAGGTATAGAAAAGAGGAATATTAAAAATGGTCTTAGTGCTACCCTTAGGCAGTGAAGAAGCAAGAAGTGTCACTACCAAATCCTTCGTCATTTAACCCTAATTAAGCTAAGAATAAAAAGGGAAGAAGGGGACAAAGCTTTGAGTAAAATAAGGAGCTGTAAAACAAGAGGAAGCCGTAGAGGAAGAAGAAGGTTACAAGACTTATTAAAAGGTAAGCATAGGAAAAACATCTAAGTTCCTTAACCCCTTTCACTTAACCGGTTAATTTGAGTAATTAGGATGCTTTATTATGGATAAACAGCCATAGAATTTTAGAGCAAAGACTATTAAGTGAAGTCTAAGAAGAAGCCCGAATACTTAAAGGTGAATGCCTAAACTTTCCCTTTTACACCAAATAAACCAAGAATGGGGGGAAGAGTAGAAAGAAAATTTTGTGTAACTAGTTAACCATTGGAATAACACTGTGGGAATGTCATAATTTGAATAAGGAGGACTATTCAAGAGAACAGAACCTAGGAGAAATAATAAGAGACAAAAATGAAACCATGTAATCGGTTAGTGTCACACCCGAAAATGCAACCGTGTGGCACCTTAGAAAAGAAAAATTCGATTTCAATTAATGAAAACTAAAATCAAAATAAAAGTAGTAGAGTCACAACCAAAATTTTAATTTTTTAAAAGGTAAAACTTTGAAAAATTCTTTTTATAAGAAAAATAGTCTACGAACCAAATTTGGATTTGGGAGTTGATTGTGAGTGAAGAAGGTGTTAGGCATCCCACTACACCCGTTACTAAGAATGGTTACCTTAAGTCAGTTGTATAAGATTAATATAACTTCCATTCTATTTTAATTAGCCCCAATAAATCACATGTAAAATGGATGGAAAAACTTAAGAAAATAAAGTTAAAAAAAGGAAAAGAAATTAAGGAAACAAAATTAAGAGCGAACTAAAAAGAAAGGAATTAAGAAGATGAAAATTAAAAGAAAATGTTTATTTACAGGAGAAGGCTTGACATAGGATTAGAGCCTAGGGCCTACGTACCCTATGACAGGGATCAAAGTCTACATAGTTCGGACGTTTGCTTGGTTTTTTGTTGTTTTTTGTTTTTTGGTTTTGTCTTATCATCATATTTTTGTTGAAAGGGGAAAGGAAGTAAAAATCATTTAGACTCATGCAGTTAAAATGATTTGTATGTTAATTTATGTGTTTTAATTTGTGAAACCATGAATTACTCCTGCTTCTTAACCCTCTCTTCCATTGTGGATCTTTTTGATTTTTTTTATTATATATACTTTTTCATTTCTTTTTTCTTCTTTTTTTTAAATATTTTTAATTAATTTTCTTTTGGTTTTAGCAAACTTTTGAGAAAAAGGAAAAGCTAAATTTTAATTTTGAAAAATTTTTATTATTTATAGAGAAAGACTCCTTTTTGTTTTTTGTTTTTTGTTTTTTTTTTAAAGATTTAAACTTAATTCATAAATAGATTGATTTTTTTTTTAATTTCGTTGATTACCTTTTTCAAGGATTTGAAAAAATATTTTTATCATTTCTCATTTTTTGCGAATCAAAAATTATTTAAATTTCTTTTTTGCTCTCTTTTTTTTGGTCAAAAGCCTAAATTTGATTTTTTCTCTTCCATCTTTTTCTTGAAAATCTGTTGAGAATGAAATTATGTGTGGGCCATTGAAATTCAAAGTTTATTAAAACATAATTATAAAGCTCAATAAGGATTAAAGAGGCTTATTGCCATATATACCCTTAAATTGATTTATATGCGTCTGAGGGGACAAGAAATCTCACACGACAGTTCTCAAAAAGATGGAATGAAAAAGCAATGAGCTTAAAATGTAACATAAAAAAGAAAAAAAAAGACTAATAAAAAACTAAGACCAACTGGTCTGAAAGTAAAATATTTGTACTAGGGGTACTATAGGTTCAAACAACAATCATCTTATTGCTTTGATTGACATTTACAAAGAGACTAGGAAAGAAATTTAGAGAAAGGAAAATCCAATTCACATTTGCTTGCTTACCTTCATGGTTCCTACATCTATGGTGTTCTCACTCAGTATGCTCAGCAATCACAAACTCACTCACAGACTCAATGAAACCAAAATAATTCCAAAACGAAGAAAAATGAATAAGCAGGTGGATGATCATCACGTTTCATATTCCGTTCAAAACATTTCAAAACCTAAAGGGAGAAACTTTAACTAAACCAATGAATTTCCATAAGAACACTAGGTCTCTGCTCAAATATATCTAAAGATTAAGGACTATTTGCATAACTAGGAGCCCCAATAGGAAACAAAGAAGGGAGATTATTTTGAACTTTAAAGCACGTTGATAACTAGGAAATGAGTCTGGTAAGAGCTAAAGATACACCCTAATCCAAATGGCCTGATTTGCTTCCTCTTCTTTTTTAACATATATTTTAAAGAATGAAATCAGCAGCCTCAACCTAGTCCAATCAGCATATGGGGAAGCAACTTAGTTTCAAACAACAATTAAATTTAAACATGGTAGAATGACAAAATAGCAAGCTACCCTAAAAAAAATATTCCTCTTTTACGTAGCAAATCACAATTCAAATTCAATCCCAGTTAGTGAATATCAATCTATTCAAAATACAAAGCAACGAACTGATTTTAGATAATGACTAAAATTTGAATATGGCAATATGACAAAATAACGAGATGCTTCTAGATTTTCCTCCTCAAATCATGATTTAAATCCAATCCTAGTAAGTGAAAATACATAATTTCAACATTTCATTCAATTGCAAACTCAGCTCAGCATGTCACATCTCTACAAATTGTATAAAATGAAGAGGAACATCAACTATCTTGATTTTGAATTCCTCTTTGGTTTAGTTTTTTTTCTTCCCAGTTTGCATCCTTGCTCCTCTGTCATCTGCCTTTCTCAACCTCTCCTGATTTTTCTCTCGATCTCTTTATCTCTCTTTTACCCTCTCTGCCTCTCGAGTCTCCCCCTCTTGAATCTATTGTTCTCCCCTTTTTATCTCAAACCTCCTCAATCTCTCCTGTGCCTTAGTCTGAATTAGGAATTCCTCTTTTTCACTTCCTTCCCTTTCTTCGATCCACGTCTCCATCCTCCCCTTCCAATTTTGTATCTCCTTTTCTCGGTCTCCGACAGTGAAAGGGACATGAGGGGAGGTCAACCTCTAAAGCGCATCGTTGGCCTTCTACTCTCTCTACTGGTTCCTCTGAAATGTTGCCCTGCTTCTTCCATTCTCTTGCTTATCTAAGGCGTTGGGCTGATAAGTGCCTCTGTTGCCTTTTCCTTTTGCAACGAACAGGGTCAACGAGGAGGGACAGGGGAAGTGGGATTTAAAATGCCAAAAACCCTGCATTTTGACCCTTTTCCTTTTTCTTTAATTTTCTTTTCTCAATTTTCCTTTTTATGTTTTTACTTTTTACTTTTTACTTTTTCCTTTTCTATTTTTATTTTTTTTTGTTTTTATTTTATTTTTTTTTATTTTTTTGGGCTTATATTTTCAGTTTTCGTTTTTGTGCTCTTCCCTTTTTCTTTTACTTTTACCTTTCTTTTCAATATTGAATTATTGGGCTTCAGAAATTTAGGGGAAAATGAGTCCAATACCCTTTTTTTTTCTTTCTTCATTTTGTCATTTTTTCATATTTTTTGCTAAATTGATTTTGTTATTATTATTTTTTAAATTTTCCTGGACAAAATACGGTATTCACAGTTGCCCCTCTTTACTTGTTTCTTAGGCAAGGAAATTAAATTTTTTTGTTTTTGCATAAGGAATAAGTAAAGATAAGAACAGGTATTTTATCTGAGCTGATTTGATTGCCTCTGACAATAAGACAATAAAGAAAAGGTAAGAGCAACCTAAACAAAATATGGTATTTACAGGTTATCCCTCTTTACTTATTCTTTAAGTGAGGAGATCGAAAATGCAATTTTTGATATCCTTAGCTTAAGAAGAAGTAAAAATGGAAACATATATTTTGTTTGGAGAGCTAATAGATCAAGGAGAGTTAACTTACTTAGAAGTGTTGGAACTTGATAAAAGATGCTTGTAACTATAAGGTTTTTGAGCATATGCTCATTTTATGCAAAGTTTTTGGGTACCTGGCCTGCGCAAGGATTTAATTGGTGCCTGTTCTGATGTAGGACTCTTATTTGTGCCTATCTAGTGCAAGACTTTTGGAGCCTATTCTAGCAAGACTTTTGGGTGCCTGTTCTGGTGTAGGACTTTGAGTGCCTGTTCTGGTGCAGGATTCTTGGATGCCTATTTTGGCAGGACTCTTAGATGCCTATTCTGGTGCAGGACTTTTGGGTGCTTGTTTAGACAGGACTTTTGATGCCTGTTCTAGCAGGACTTTTGGAATGCCAATTCTGGTAGGACATTGGGTGCCTGTTCTGGTGCAGGACTTTTGGGTGCCTGTTTTGCCAGGACTTTTGATACTTGTTCTGGCAAGACTTTTGGGATGCCTGTTTTGGCAGGACTTTGGGTGCCTATTCTAATGTAGAACTTTTGGATACCTATTCTGGTAAGACTTTTGGGATGCCTATTCTAGTGCAGGACTTTTGGGTGTTTGTTCTTGCAGGACTTTGGATGCCTATTTTGGCAAGACTTTTAGGTGCCTATTCTAGTAAGACTTTGGGTGCCTGTTCTGGTGCAGGACTTTGGATGCCTGTTCTAGCAGGACTTATAGATGTCTGTTCTGGCAGGACTTTTGGTGTTTGTTCTGGTGCAGGACTTTTAGGATGCCTATTTTGGTGCAGGACTTTGGATGCCTATTCTAGCAGGACTTTTAGGTTCCTGTTCTAGCAAGACTTTGGGTGCCTGTTCTAGTGTAAGACTTTTAGGATGCCTGTACTGGTGCAGGACTTTTAGGTGCCTGTTCTGGCAGGACTTTGGATGCCTATTCTGGCAGGACTTTGGGTGCCTATCCTGGTGCAGGACTTTTGGGTGCCTATTCTGGCAGGACTTTGGATGCTTGTTTTAGCAGGACTTTGGGTGCTTATTCTGGTGCAGGACTTTGGGTGCTTGTTCTGGTGCAGGACTTTGGATGCCTATTATGGTGCAAGGCTTTTTATGCTTATTTTGGTAGGACTTTGAGATGCCTGTTCTAGCAGGATTTTGAGGTGCCTGTTCTGGTGCAAGACTTCAAATGCCTGTTCTGGCAAAACTTTGGATGATTGTTCTAGTAGGACTTTGGGTACCTGTTATGGTACAAGACTTTGAATGCTTGTTCCAGCAGGACTTTTAAAAGGGTGTAATTTTTTGTATGAATTTTCAAGTTTGAAAACTTTGTTTTACTTATCTAAGTTTTATCCAAGGTATGCACCTATATGAAATGCATAATGCATGCAAAAATGCTTGACTTCCAAGCTTGGCAACCCAAGTTTGCCCCTAATATAAATCAAAGTTCACATATGCCGATGTAGGGATCAGGAAGCATGTGGAATGTTGCACAACCTTGGTGTTATCTTTGCTCTAATATGAACTTGAGGGTCCATATAATGTGTGCATAGGTGGGATGCAAGAAACATATGAAATGTTTTAGTTCATGAAATGAAAAATTTTTTGCTTTTACTTGCCCCAGCACAAACTAGGGTTTATGTATGCAAGTGTGGAATGCATGAAACATGTGATGCTTCATTTCATGAAATGCAAATTTTGTTTTATAAAGTGTAAAGTTCTCTTTTACTTTTAGTTGTCCTAACATGAATCAGGGTTTATGCAACATATGCAAATGTGGGATGTGTGAAACATGTGATGCTTCCTTTCATGAAATGCAAATTTTCTTTTGCTTGCCCCAGTATAAACTAGGGTCTGTATGATGTATACAAGTGTGGGGGTGCATGAAACATGTGAGATACTTTATTTCATGAGATGCAAGCTTTTGCCTCTATGTGCCCCAATGTGAGCTTAGTTTAATGTAGGATATGCATGAGTATGATATGTGAAGCATATGAAATGCTAATTGTTTTTTGAAATGCATGTTTTTTCTTGCCTCCGTGTGATCCTAGTAATAGGTAATGCATATGGGATGCATGTTTTGTGTTTTTTCTTTTTTCAAGTTTTTAAATTTAAAATTTTTATTCCCAAGATATGTACAATTTATGCAAACAAAGTTAACTACAAACGAAGAAAAAGATAAGGACATTATCTTTAAACATCCTTAAATTGATTTTGAGTTTTGAAACTCCCCCCCTTTTTTTTAATGCAACAAGATTCCCTCAAAGGAAAGAGGAAGAAAGGAGACATTATTTCTAAATGTCCTTAGACTAATTTTTGAATTTTGAACCTTCTTTTTTCTTGCTTATGCAAACAAAATCACCTCAAAGGAAAGGAGAAGAGAAGGGACATTATTTTTGAATGTCCTTAAACTGATTTTGAATTTTGGATCTCTTTGTTTTAGTAAATGAATTGATGAGAAAAAATGTGATCTTCTTTTTTTTAGCTTTTTTTAATGAATTGATGAGAATAAATATGATCTCCCTTTTTTTAGTTTTTAGTTCTTTTTAATTAATTTGACGTGAAAGGAAAAATATGCTTTGTCTATGTACAAATTCAATGCAAGCATATGATGTATGAAAAATCTCAAAATTTATAAAATGTAGGATTTTTAGCCCTTTGCCTTTGAAAAAATTTCACACACTAGCTCTTCACTTGGCCCAATGAAAAAAAGTTGGACTCTGTCACTAGGATGAATGATTTTGCTAAGCTAGGAAGATTTGGGATTTTTGTTTTTCTCATTTTGAATAGGCTTTCTCAAGGAGATTTTGTTTGCCAACAACTTAGAATGATTAGCCTAATGTGACAATCTTCTTTCATCAACTCTTTATTGTTAATGCGTGAAAGGTCAATAGGCTAAATCCACTCTTACTTTAATTAACAATGCCAATGCTATCATGTACTAAGAGACACAAACTCATGAGCTTGGAAAGGACGAAGACCTTAAAATTGGAAAAATGCAAGGAAGGGTAGTGCATGTGGTCATGTAAGATGATTTTGGAGTGGAGAAATGTAATAAACAATGGCTAGATAGAATGTAAAAGAATGGGAAGATGCTCTAATTCTACACTTGAAGTACTCTCCTTTGAACAATAAAGAAGTAAAATGTTGAGAAAATGGATATGATAGGATAGAGAGAAGCTTCACTTCTGGATTTAAACTCCTTTTGAAAGAAACAATGGATGTAGTTAAAAGAATTTGCTTTGAACCAAACTTTTTGTCTCGGTTTCAATTATTCTAGTTTTTCTTTTAATCGTTCTTTTTAAGAAAATCTACCCCATTATTTTCAAACAAGTTAAACCTCAACAAGGACTTTACTGCTTGTAATGTGGTCTTGGTAAAGGGGTTTATGAAATAAAAGATATTAGGTTTAAGAATTAACATGCCCCTATCAAGTCTCCTATTAATCTCCTTCTCCTATTGCTTTAACAAAATTCTATACTCGAAATTTACTTAGCAAGAAAAGGATGTCTCAAGGCTGTAATGAGGTCAAATACGTAAAAATGTAGCTTAAGAAAGAAAAGTGACAAGGCCCAAACATTCATGTAGGTTCACAATAAGAATTTTGCTCTAGTAATTGTACCATCTTGGAAGGACCAATTGGTTCATGACATTTAACTCAATCCTTTCTTTTAAAAGATCTTTTTGTTCAGCTCACTCTTCCTTGGGGACTTTTCTTTTTTGACCTCCATATAAAACTTTTCTTTGAGAATTTTGCCCTTTGATTGCGTGCAAAGGTGAAGCTCCCTTTTAGAAGCTTTTGCTTTTTCAAATTTTAATTTGTGGGAGCATCCTTTTTGAGAATTTCCTTTCTCCTATGATTTTTCAATGACATTCCTTGAACATCTATTTCTTTCTTTTTTTTTTCTCGACCTTAGAGGAATCCATTATAATGCCACGATTACTCTTCTTTATATAGAATTCTCATGGCTTCCCAGGTTCGATTCATGTTAGGTGTTTAAAGAATTTTTAAGGCTCAAAGTGGTTAGTAACGGTTAAAAAGTGTTTAGATAATTGAAAGAACCTAATCCTTTCTTAATACTTGAATTATTGGCAGAAAAATCTGTTAAAGACTTCCCATCCTAAATGTTCCATGATTAGGGATGAAAGGAATAAACACTACTCCTGGCTCAATTAAGGTGACAAGAGATAACTCCTCCGTGTTTAGGAAAACAAAGAATGCCTCATATCTTAAGCATTACTTGCTTATGGGACATGTATTCATATTCTTGATTTGATTTTTCTTCCCTTTCTTTTGAATTGAATTTGGGACATGTAATTAGTTTCAGATTCGATCCTTCTTCACATCAATTGAATCTTTTCATAATGAGTTTTGGACATTATTATTTTTTTAAATTTTTTGGTCATTTAAGAAATACATGCAAGGAAAGAAGTTATGTCAACATGATTGATGAAATGGGAGGATGCATAAAGAGGGTGAAACAGAAACATATGACAATTGCATTGACAAGGTTAAATAAAATTAGGTTAAATGAAGAACCAACTTCTGCTAGCCATGGACTTTAGCTAGATAGAAGGGTATCGACCAAACAAGCATTAATTTATTATGATGTGACAAGCAATTTTTTAGAATTCAATTACCACGAAGTCCTTATGAAACCTTCTTTCTTATGTCCTTCTGCACCTTGTTTATAAAGAGGTTACAACTTTTTATAAAGTGTCTCATTGCCTAAGGATTAAGTTCATAACTCTTTTTTTTTTTTGGTAATGCCATTTTGGGTGTGAAGGTTAAATGCCAGTGAAAGAAGCATCTTATTCTCATGAAAACTAATCAGGTGAAAGTTAGGCAAAGGACAAGTATTTTAATTGAGACAAATGACAAGTGTCTTAATTGAGATGGTTTGCGGTTCTCAAAATGGTCAAGCTCAATGAGTTTAGAGATGGATGGTTTGAGTTTTTCTTTTTTTTGGTTTGGAGAGGATGATAATGGGTGGGCTATAATAAGTTGGCAGATAAGATGGTATGAAAAGTTACAAGGTGCTAAGCAACATTATCTAATCCTTTGACAACTTCTTTTTGTCCAATCAATTAGCACTCCTCCACTTAGTCCCCCTTAAACCTTGATCTTTCATCTTAGCCATTCATGAGTATAGCTTTTTTTCTTTTTTTTTTTCTTTCTTTTTGTCCAAATTTTGTTTAAGTTGATTTTTTCGTTGCAAAGGACCAAAAATCTTACATTTTACAAATTTTAAAAATGTTAATATGAAATGCATTATGACTGTACATGAATGCAATTTTATTATGTTGTTTGACCTATAAACCAAGGGGTGTAGTGATTTTGGCATAAAGGTCTTTCAAAACAAAGGATCTTTATTTCCTCTTAAGAATCTACTGCGTCTATAAGGTGGATTAGAACTAACAATCGACTTGAGAGGAAAAATAAACCTTTCCCGTTTACATTTATGGTAACTGTTATTTTATCATTGAACCTTTATCTTCCTCATATGCTTATTGCATATAGGGATAAATAAAGTTAACAAATCATCCTAAGGGAATATGCTAAATTCCACATGGATGCTGTCTATGGGAAAGTCTAGCCAATCTGAATCTCTTTTGAAAATTTGTTGGGTCATTTTCATATCCTTCCAACTTCCTTTGAGATTGTATGGTTTCACGATAAAGAATGATATTAACAAGATTAACTCTTAGAGTTTCAATTCCTTTATGGGCAATTCAAATTAGGCTCTCAACCAGCTTGATTCTTACAGTTAACTTACCCCTTGTTTATTCCAGCATCAAACTAGTGACATTATGTCACAACTTATTATTTTTATGGACATTATTTAAAATTGTCTTTTATAATTAGTTAGTAGATTATTAGTATTTGTTGATATATATATATATTACATTTTGATAGGAGCCTATTGATCTCTAGGGAGTTATGGCTCATCACTCAGTTTGAGAAGAGATAATTTATGTAACACCCCAAAGTTAATTAAGGTTTTAATCATGGATTTGGGTTAATCAAGAATAATTAATATGGGATAATTGGGCAAGTTAAGTGAATGAAAATTTTAAAGAGATAAACTATTAATATGAGGTTGAAATTTAATTGAGTCATAAACCCCGTCTAGACCTAAATCAAATTAAGTAGGCCAAGGTTATGACTAATGGAGGCCCAACAATTTTAGGTGCAGACCCAACCTTTTTATTATGAGACTTGGCCTAAGAGAGAGCACCTAGTGATGGCCCAATAACCCTTGTGCAAACGTAAATCAATTAAGTCCTTCAAACTTGATCTGGCCTAATTAAATTTCTACAACCCAACACAAAAAAGCTGGCCCAACAAGGTTTAAATTAAAACCTACTTGCAATTAGACCCTTGGGTCAGCCCATGACCCATATTAGACCCAACTAAAACCTTAAACACTTCAACCTTCCCATATTTTGCTGAAACACAAACACACATCTCAATTTCGGAGGTTTGAAGGGAGGCTAAGGTTTAGGGCAAGAAATCTACCATTTCTCACTTCCAAGCTTAAAATCAGCCAAGGTACTAGTTATATAACTTAATCCCCTTCTCTTTCTCTTCATTTTGGCCTGATTAGTTTTTCATTTAAGCATTTTCACTATACCTAAATTCTGAAACATGGTTGTTTGGTATTTTCTTAGAGGATTTTCAGAGGTAGAGGCTATGAGGGATATTGGGTAAGCGTAAACTCTCCATTCTAGTGTATTTTTCTGCTGGTTTAAGACCCCCATAGTTGATTTATAGTTTGGGTATTAATTATAGACGAATTTGCTTAGGAATTAAGGTGATATATTGGAGTTTCTGGTATAAGACATATTTAATCCGAATAGGAATTTATAATGGCTGGGTAAGCGTCTTTTGGGTAGCCATTTGCATTTTAATTCCTTGGGTACTTGTTGCTGCTGTACATTATGATTTGAAGTAGTAATCTTTTAATATTATGGTTATAGGAGGATTTTGGTATTACTATAGCTTCCCAACTTGTCTACAAGTGAGGTAACCGGGACTATATTAATTCCATGCATATATCTATTTTAATTTCATATTTGCTGTACATGAATGATTTGAAATGCTAAATGAATTGGTTGGCTATCTATTGTATTGTGATTAGACCTTGTGAGTCCATGGTGGAGCTATGGTGTGGCTGCCACCTATACATATGCTTTAATCGAGCACTGGGTTATAATCAAACCTAAAATGCACTGAGCCCTGGTTGTGCTCATTGGGGAGTGGGTGCCGTGGACAAGCCTCTCCCGGTGTTATTGGCTTTTAACATATGGAAATATGATTGTTAGTATGGGATAGTAATCATGATAGCCTAATTGTTTCATTTACTGATATGACTGGCATGTTTTCTGATACTTATGTGAAATCATGTATATATGTTAATTAAACTGGAATATATGATGGAATTTACCTTGGTTACTGAGATTTGCATCTCACACCATTTCATGGGATTATATTTTCAGGTGAAGGCCCTTCGGGTAAGGATAAAGGGAAGCAAGTGGATGAAAATCCATAAGCTCTAGCCATGTGTAGAGGAAGCTAGACTTGGGCTAACCTGAGTAGAGTAGATGCAATTTTGTTAATCTTATATATATAGCATCATCATGTAATCATATTGCCAAGTGTAGGTGTTTATATTTTGATTAGTTGGAATGTATTTATTAAGAAGTTAAGTCTCAATATAGCTTGGTTTTGGATGTATGAACTTATAGTATTTGAAGTATGAACTTTGTTGAATTCATGATATGGTTTACTATTGGGAATGTCATCATGGGATATATTAGATTGTTGATTTGAATCATTGATATATGGAATGTATACTTGAATGGTAATTGCTAGAAGCTTATGAAAATCTGCGGTTATTAATCTATGAACTTGTTAATATAGGGTAGTTGGAGGAGTAGAAATTGACACTTAAACCTTGAACTAGTAATGATAGATTAGCTGGGTAATTAAGGTACATAAATACCATTAGAGTTGTATAAATTAAGGTAGAGTGGCCCTAGGGTGTTATTGAAAGGAGAGTGGAGAGTATGAGATAAGATTTTCAGAGTTGCAAGACCAGAAGGAATTTTGCCGTAGCCAAAATATTATTAGCTATGGCCAATAGAGGTGAAGTTGCCCAAAGAGAGTACTAGAGAGCAATGCACCACAGAGAAATGTGAGAGGCAAAACTAGGAGTCGTCCAGAAGATAATTCGCCGCTGCTAAATGGGAATTAATCACGGTGAACTTTTGTGAGAATTTGTCGGGCGTTCTAGAGAGGAATTAGTCACAGCGAAAGGGGAAATTGGCCGCGGCCAATAGTGAAAGGCGAGTGAGGTAGGTTCCAGGAGGCTTCCTCGCCATGGCACCATGTAAGTTAGCCGCGGTGAAGGTCCAACTTGCCGCGACAATATAAGGAGTGAACCCGAGGGCAATTGGCTGCGTTGCAAGGGCATTTAGCTGCAGCTAGCGGTCCCAAACCTTCATTCTAACCTAGAAATCTTAGTTTTTCATATGGTAACCCCAAGGGATGACTTAGAAACATGGGTAGAAGATTCTTATGAGTTGAAATAAATGGGTAATAGAATCAAAGGCTTATAAATGAATGTTTATTTCCCTGATGTATATGAGTGCTTGTAATTATATAGTTGATAACTCTAATAACATTAAGGTTCAAATTTCCCTGTATTTTCTGAAGGTAATTAGTCGTAATGTCTTGTAACCCCAATTTATGATTATTAATCATATATTTAATCTTAATTACAATGATTAGAAGTTAGGGTCGTCACAATTTCCACGCAATTGATATTTAGAACTTTGGCTTTGATGGTATTTGATAAAACAAGTCAATCAAATGATCCATTGATATATGATGAATTTGATATTGCATATTTGCTCGTACATCATTGAGAATAATGTCTTGGTATATGAAAAGAAAAAAAAAACCTTGTACTTTCTCCTGAGAAACTTATTATTTCATGTAAGAAAAAGTAGTTGGCAATCAATTTGAGAGAAATATGCCTTTCTACACAATTGATGTCCTAAAAAATGATTCCAATCTCTACCTAAGACATGATACTCAATTGTTAATGCTTCAAAAGTTAAGAATATTATGATTCCCTAAAATTTTGAAAGTACTCCTTTTTTATGAGAAATTTGTTATTTTGTAAGGATGAAAATTTTAAGGAAAGAATTTTTTTTTTATAAAATTGGATTATGCATCCTTTATTATTTTATCTTATCTCTTTTATGCATGTGATAAACACATGTTAAAGGTTTCCCTTTCAAGGGATTATGATGAATGTGGTTGTGGCCTATTTGGGGTTGGAAACCCACTAAGCAAAGGTTGGTTTAATTAGCTCCTACCTTCATCATAGTTAACGTATGTCTAATTGTGTGGTGACATCTCATTAGCTACTTCAGTAAACAGTGACGGTGTGTCACCTTCCTTGTGGGTTTTATTGGATGCATGGAATTGGTGATGAAATAATTAAAAAAATGCCTTCCTTTGTTCTAATATGGGTAAACCTTAAGTTAGGATCACAGGTTTGCCAAAGTCTGGCTCTAACTATCTGTGAGGCATCTAAAGCTTGACTATTAGTGCATTTCTTTAAGGTAGGTCTATGACTCCTAAAATTGTTGGTCTCTAAATTGCTCCCACCGTAAGATGAGAATCTCATTATATAAATCTGACCTTGGGAGGAAAAAGATCCTACATAAGTCAAATTCATATAACAAAGTACAATTTATGCGAGGTCTTCATGATAGCCTCAAGAAGCACAAGGCTTCACAAGGAAATCAATATAAATGTCTACTAACCTAGGCGCACTCAGACCCAGGTATAGGGCCCATAATGTGTGTAAGGTAATTGTGTCTCAATGATGTGTATGAGGAGAGCATTTACCTTTTCACCCTATGAACTACCCAACCCTCGTCTACTAAGCAGATTGATAAAACAAAAGGCAAAGAAGTATATATACAGATACAAGTAAAAGAAGTAAAATATATACAGATATAGTCGTCTATCCTAAGGTTTTATTCCACATGTTATCTATCCTAACCCATATTATGTACACAATCAACGAAATAAAACATGTGAATAGCATGTTATCTACCCTAATCATATGAGGAAAACAACAAATGAATGGAGAATCAAAATAAAATGAAGGCCATAATATCTTACACCACTAACTTAACTCAGGCTTGACTTTCAAACTATCCCCAGCAGAGTCGCCAAACTGTCACACCCAAAAATACGACCATGTGGCGCCTTAGAAAAGAATCACCACTAAAATTTTAATTTTTTAAAAGGAAAAACTTTAAAAATTTCTTTTTATAAGAAAAATAGTCTACGAATCAAATTTAGAATTGGGAGTCGATTGTAAGTGGAGAAGGTATTAGGCACCCTACTACACCCGTTACTAAGAACGGTTATCTTAAGTCAGTTGGGCAAGATTAATATGACTTCCATTCTATTTTAATTTTCCCCAATAAATCACATGTAAAATGGATGGAAAAACTTAAGAAAATAAAGTTAAAAAAAAGGAAAAGAAATTAAGGAAACAAAATTAGGAGCAAACTAAAAAGAAAGGAATTAAAAAGATGAAAATTAAAAGAAAATGTTTATTTACAAGAGCGAACTTGACCTAAGATCAGAGTCTAAAGCCTACGTACCCTATGACAGGGATCAAAGTCTACATAGTTCAGATGTTTGCTTGGTTTTTTGTTGTTTTTTGTTTTTATTTTTGTTTTGTTTGTTTGTTTATTTTTTTGGTTTTGTTTTATCGTTATATTTTTTTTGAAAGAGGAAAGGAAGTGAAAATCATTTAGACTCTTGTAGTCAACATGATTTTTATGTTAATTTGTATGTTTTAATTTGTGAAACCATGAATAACTCCCACTTCTTAACCCTCTCTTCCATTTTGGATCTTTTTCATTTTTTTATTATATATAAATTTTGATTTCTTTTTTTGTTCTTTTTTTTAATATTTTTAATTAATTTTCTTTTGGTTTTGGCAAACTTTTGAGAAAAGGGAAAAGCTGAATTTTAATTTTGAAAACTTTTTATTATTTATAGAGAAAGACTCCTTTTTATTTTTTTTTCTGTTTTTTTAAGATTTAAACTTAATTCATAAATAGATTGATTTTTTTATTTTTGATTTCGTTGATTACCTTTTTCAAGGATTTGGAAAAATATTTTATCATTTCTCATTTTTTGCGAATCAAAATTTATTTAAATTTCTTTTTTGCTCTCTTTTTTTGTCAAAAGCCTAAATTTGATTTTTTTTTCTTCCTTTTTTTTCTTGAAAATCTTTTGAAAACGAAATTACGTGTGGCCCATTGAAATTCAAAGTTTATTAAAATATAATTATAAAGCTCAATAAGTATTAAGGAGGCTTATTGCTACATATACCCTTCAATTGATTTATATGCGTCTCTGAGGGGACAAGAAATCCCACATGACAGTTCTCAAAAAGATGGAATGAAAAAGCAATAAGCTTAAAATGTGACATAAAAAAGAAAAAAAAAAGACTAATAAAAAACTACGACCAACTGGTCTGAGAGTAAAATATTTGGACTAGGGGTATTTATAGGTTCAAACAATAATCATCTTATCGCTTTGATTGACATTTACAAAGAGACTAGGAAAGAAATTTAGAGAAAGGAAAATCCAATTCACATTTGCTTGCTTACCTTCATGGTTCCTACATCTTAAATGTTCTCACTCAGTATGCTCAACACTCACATACTCATTCATATAATCAATAAGACCAAAATAATTCCAAAATGAAGAAAAACGAATAAGCAGGTGGATGATCATCACGTTTCATATTCCATTCAAAACATTTCAAAACCTAAAGGGAGTCAAACTTTAACTAAACCAATGAATTTCCATAAGAACACTGGGTCTCTGCTCAAATATATCTAAAGATTAAGGACTATTTGCACAACTAGGAGCCCTAATTGGAAATAAAGAAGGGAGATTATTTTGGACTTTAAAGCACGTCGATAACTAGGAAATGAGTCCGGTAAGAGCTAAAGATACACCCCAATCCAAATGGCCTGATTTGCTTCCTCTTCTTTTTTAACATATATTTTAAAGAACGAAATCAGCAGCCTTAACCCAATCTAATCAGCGTGTGGGGAAGCAACTTAGTTTTAGACAACAATTAAATTTGAACATGGTAAAATGACAAAATAGTGAGTTACCCTAAAAGAAATCTTCCTCTTTTACACAGTAACTAGCAATTCAAATTCTATCCTAGTCAGTGAATATCAATCCATTCAAAATACAAAGTAACAAACTGATTTCAGATAATGACTAAAATTTGAATATGGCAATACGACAAAATAACGAGATGCTTCCAGATTTTCCACCTCAAATCATGATTTAAATCCAATCCCAGTTGTTGAAAATACACAATTTCAGCATTTCATTCAATTGCAAACTCATCTCAGCATGTCACATCTTTACAAATCGTATAAAATGAAGAGGAACATGAACTACCTTGATTCTGAATTCCTCTTTGGTTTGGTTTTTTTTTTTCTTCACAGTTCGTGTCCTTGCTCCTTTGCCGTTTGCCTTTCTCAGCCTCTCTTACTTTTTCTCTCGATCTATTCATCTCTCTTTCACACTCTTTGCCTCTCGAGTCTCCCCCCTCCCGAATCTCCTATTCTCCCCTTTTTACCTTAAACCTCCTCAATCTCTCCTGTGCCTTAGTCTAAATCAAGAATTACTCTTTTCCACTTCTTTCCCTTTCCTCGGTCTGCGTCTCCATCCTCCCCTTCCATTTTTGTATCTCCTTTTCTTGGTCTCCAACAGTGAAAGGGACATGAGGGGAGGTTAACCTCTCGAGCGCATCACTGGCCCTCTGCTTCTCTCTCTACTGGTTCCTCTGAAACGCTGCCCTGCTTCTTCCATTCTCGTGCTTATCTGAGGCGTTGGGCTAATTAGTGCCTCTGTTGCCTTTTCCTTTTGCAGCTAACAAGGTCAACGAGGAAGGACAAGGGAGTGGGATTCAGAATGCCAAAAACCCTACATTTTGACCCTTTTCCTTTTTCTTCAATTTTCTTTTCTTAATTTTCCTTTTTATGTTTTTACTTTTTACTTTTTTCCTTTTCTATTTTTGTTTTGTTTTTGTTTTTATTTTATTTTTTGTTTATTTTTTGTTTTTTTTTTGGGCTTATATTTTCAATTTTTATTTTCGTGCTCTTTCCTTTTTCTTTTTTTTCTTTTACTTTTACCTTTCTTTTCAATATTAAATTATTGGGCTTCAGAAATTTAGGGGAAAATGAGTCCAATACCTTTTTTTTACTTTCTTCATTTTTTCATATTTTTTGCTAAATTGATTTTGTTATTATTATTATTATTTTTAAGTTTGTTCGGACAAAATACGGTGTTCACAGTTAGTATAAAAAATACATGCTCATGTATTGCCATAATTAAAATGGATGTACCAAGGCTAGAGGAATTAGTTCTTAGGGACTGAATTGCAATGTAAAGTAGGATTAGGGACTAAACTTCAAAGCATTGGACCACACATAAATAATTTAGATAGTCACTAACTAATGAGAAGAAAAGAAAACAAAGATATAATTGTTTACAATTAGGACATTCAATCTCTAATTAACGAAAGGAAATTAGGAATTTTGTATGGGGAATTAGTAGCTTAATTGAAATGCAAATATTGACCATGACTTATTCTTAATTAAGGCAATGTGTGACTAAAATTTTAGGAAAATGATTGGAGCAACAAGATCTAAAGGATAACTTGACGTAACAATGGTAACAAAATAGATAATTAACACTGTATTCATTTTACTATTTACGTAATTGCACTAGATGAATTCCCAAAGTTCCTATGTTGTGTATGGTTGCATGTATGTCTATTAAAATGACTTTTATGAGTACTAGATTACTATTATTGGCCAATAACCAAAGCACGGTAGCCTAACGAATGAGAATATGGTGCTGCTTAGACATTATGTGCTCCTACGCCGAAGTATGCATTGAATGTATGATGGATAGTATTCCGTGTTGTCTATATGTATACTTCTTAAATACATTGTTATCTACTAGGATTTTATCTCATTATAAAGCTAATAATTTTTAGGTATCAGTTCTACCTCAAACGAAGCCAAACGTGTAAAAACTGGACAAACTGATTAGCAAACTAATGTGTTGTCCTTATAACTAGTTTGAAATTTTCTGTGGAGTGCCAAATGCTAAAGCATGATTGTAGTTTTGAGCATGTAATTTTGTTTTGTAACCCTCTATTGTGCATCTATAGTATAATTATATAGGTATGACTTCTAGTGTAAGCTAACGATGATGTTTAGCTAAAGTATTGCTTCATGTATAAGAGTAACTTTAATTACTGTTTTGCATGAAACTGATTATCATTATCATGGTATTTCTATGTTCAAATTCTCATAATGAGTTCTCCATCCTCTAGAAAAAAGGTATGGAAAGTTATAGTGCTGTTGGAATGGCTTAGATCAAGGAAATGATGTACTAATTTAACTTAGCTTCTGCATGGGACTGCTTTGAGCAAATTTCATAATAAATCTTGTTAAATAGGTAAACAAAGGAATTCTTGCATGAAATTTTATGGGAAGATAGCTAAGATATATGAAATTAGATCTGGAAAGTCTTAGAATTTTTTGAGCTCATTTGATAGGGTAACAAGGTAAGAAAATAGAAGGGATGTGCACCAAGTTCAAACAATGTAGTAGTGTAAATGACGTTGGTTAAGGAGCCATCCATGGGAGTTTTTGAAAACTGTTTTAGTAGCTTATAATTAACATAATAAGGAGTCATTATACCAATTTTTATGATTTTTGGATGTCATTCTATAGGGGAAAGAAAATTCACAAAAATTAGGTCCAGAAACTTAGACGATTTGTAACTAAGGTAACTTCCGTTTCTTCACAACAGGATATGAATTTGAATGGTAGTTAGAAGGACAAAGTCATAAATCTACATTTCCATGAATATAAGATAGAAATTCCCTAGATATGCCAATAGAAATCTCTAAGGTCTAAGATCTTGTTGACAGGATCTTGAATTTTGCATTGTGGAATTCAAGACCTTGTTGATAGGGTCTTCTAAGTGTAGTACAAGATCCTTCAATACTATGAGTTGGAACATATGAGAAAGGTAGGTGTGACACTAACTTTGTAATAATAGGGTGAATTGGCATTAATATTAGCCTTCAAAGATTGTCCACAAAATAAGGTAACCGGGGTTAATTCTAATTCCTTGCATATGTTCAATTTAATCTTATATTTGCTACACATATATGATTTTGAATGTTAAATAAATGGTTAGCTATCTAATATGTTGTGATTAGACCTTGTGAGTCCATGGTGAAGTTGTGGTGTGGCTGCCACCCATGCATCATGCTTCGATCGGGCACCGGGTTATGATCAGACCCCTAAATGTACTAAGCCCAGGTTGTGCTTAATGGGAAGTGGTGCCATGGATGGGCCTTTCCTAGTGTTATTGGCCTTTAACATGTTGTATGTAATTGCTAATATAGGACAATAGTCACTAATAGTTCAACTATTTTATTTGCTGATACGATTGATGTTTTTTATGCTTATTTGATTTAATGTATATATATTGATTAATTTGGTACATATGAATGGAATTTACCTCTGGCTACTAAGATTTGCATCTCACCTCATTTCATGGGCTAACTATTCCAAGTGAAGACTCTTTAGGTAAGGATAAAAAAATGCAAATAGATGAACATCCATAAGCTCAAACCCTATGTGGAGAATGCTACACTTAGGTTAATCTAAGTTAGAGTAGATGCTAATTTTATTGTTCTTTTGCATAGCATCATCATGTAATTATATTACTAAGTATAGGTATTTTGGTGTTTAGTAAACAATGATATAACTAATAGGGAGCTAGACTATATACAAATTTGGAATTTGATGTATGCACTCATTTATATCTGATATGGAACCTTACTAATCTTGAGATACAACTTATTATTTGAGATTGTAGTCATGTGTTATCTTAAATGTTGATTTAGACTAGTAATGTATGGAACCTCTGTGGGAATTCACATTTAAATGATAATAGTAATGACTTTTACATCACTTAATACCAAGGTTCATGATTTGTTTATATATGGTAGATGGATGGGTAGAGAAAACCCTTAAGTTTTGAATTTGATTAGAATTGGTATGTTGAGTAATTTGGATAGTAAGATGCCATTAGAACCTTACAAATTAAGGTAAAATGACTCTAAGAGGTTGCTAGAGGGAGGTTTGGTATGAGTATGACAAAATTTAGAGAGTTTAGGTGCAAAAGAAGGTAAAGCCACGAGCAGAACTACTTAAGTCACGTCCAAGGGAGATCCGAAAGCTAGTGGCACTGCGGCACGAGACACCTCGCCATGGCACAAGTCTATGATTTTCACCCAAGAGGGTAACAAAGAGCAAACTTGTCATAGTGCAAGGGAAGCTCGCCGCAGTATGTAACACCCCGAAAATAATTAATAGTAATCATTTTGGGATTATGAAATCATTAAGAGGGATTTAAGGAAAATTTATGAGGTGATAGGAGTCTTAAGGAAAATAGCAAATTTGAGTATTTTAACATAATAATTATTAATTAGATAATTTTGAGAGAAATAAAATAATGATTATGGATTTAAACATGATTTGGGCTTATGACTAATTTATATGTGCCAGGAATATTATTAGAAGCTTAGTCTTATTATTATGAAGGCTCAACTTCATCTTAATATGACTCAATCTCATCTTAAGAGGCTTAGTGTAATACCTTAGCCTCTTAACTCTTACATAATGGTCTCATTGTCTATCTCAATGTATTTTATATATATTGGAGCACAAATGTAAGGAAGCATACACTTTACATAAAGAATAATGAATATTCAATGGTATTTAATTGTGTCACGTGAGGCCTCATTGCTTCATTTTATGCTCCATGGACTATGTGTGTGACGACCCTAACTTCTAATCATTATAATTAAAGTTAAATACGTGATTAATAATCATAAATTGGGGTTACAAGACATTACAACTAATTACATTCAAAAAATACAGGGAAATTTGAACATTAATGTTATTAGAGTCATCAACCATATAATTACAAGCACTCATGTACATCAGGAAAACAAACATTCATTTATAAGTCTTTGATTCTATTACCCATTAATTCTAACTCACAAGAATCTTCTACTAATATTTCTAAGTCATCCCTTAGGGTTACTATATGGAAAACCAAGATTTCTAGGTTAGAATGAAAGTTTGGGACCATTAGCCACAACTAAATGTCCTTGCACCACAACCAATTGCTCTTAGGTTCACCCTTATATCTTTACATGACACCACAGTAAGGAAGCCTCCTGGAACCTATCTCACTCGCCTCTCACTATTGGTCACGGCCAATTCCCCCTTTCGTCGTGGCTAATTCCTCTCTGGAACGCCTGACAAATTCTCACAAAAGTTGACTGCAGCCAATCCCCATTTAGCGACGGTGAATTACCCTCTAGATGATTCCCAGTTTTGCCTCTCACATTTCGCCATGGCTAATTCCACTTTCGCAGTGGCGAATTGTTCTCTGGTACTCTCCCTGGGCAACTTTGCCTCTATTGGCCGCTGTGAAATGCCTTTTGATCCTACAACTCCTAAAATCTTGTCCCATACTCTCCACTCTCCCTCCAATAACACCCTAAGGCCACTCTACCTTAATTTATGCAACTCTAATGGTATTTATGTACCTTATATACCCAACTATTCTACCATTACTAATTCAAAACTTAAGTATAAATTCTTATTCATCCAATTACCATATGTCAGCAAATTCATAGATTAATAATAGCAGAATTTCATAAGCTTCTAGCAATTATCCTTCAAATAGCATTCCCTTAAAGATTTCATGCATCACTGATTCAAATCAACAATCTCATATATCCCATCATGACATTCCCTATAGTAAACCATATCATGAATTCAACAAAGTTCATACATCAAATACTATAAGTTCATATATCCAAAACCAAGCTATATTGAGACTTAACTCCTTAATAAATACATTTCAACTAATCAAAATATAAATGCCTACACTTGGCAATATGATTACATGATGATGCTATATATATAAGATTAACAAAATTGCATCTACTCTACTCAGATTAGCCCAAGTGTAGCTTCCTCCACATATATGGATTTTCATTCACTTGCTTTCCTTTATCTTTACCCGAAGGGCCTTCACCTGAAAGTATAATCCCATGAAACAGGGTGAGATGCAAATCTCAGTAACCAAGGCAAATTTCATTCATATATTCCAGTTTAATCAACATATATGCATTATTTCATATAAGCATCAGAAAACATACCAGTCATACAAGTAAATGAACAATTAGGCTATCTATGATTATTATCCCATACTAGCAATCACAATTCCACATGTTAAAGGCCAATAACATCGGAAGAGGCCCATCCACAACACCTACTCCCTAATGAGCACAACCAGGGCTCAGTGCATATAGGGTTTGATCATAACCCAGTGCCCGATCGAAGTACATGCACGGGTGGCAGCCGCACCACAATTCTAACATGGACTTACAAGGTCCAATCACATATAACAGATAGCCAACTAATTCATTTAGCATCAAAATCATAATCATGTAGCAAATACAAAATTAAAACAGACATATGGATGGAATTAGCGTAAACCCCAGTTACCTAACTCAGCAGACAACTGAAAAGCCACTAGCAGTACTAAAATCTCCCTATAACCATAATATCAGAAGATTACTACTTTAATTCATAATGTACAGCAGCAACAAGTATCCAAAAATTAAAATACTAATAGCTACTCAGAGGACACTTACCCAGCCATTACAAATCCCTAAATTCGGATTGAGTATGTCCTCTACTAGAAATTTCAATATATCACCCTAATTCTTAAGCAAATTTGTACATAATTAACACCCATACTATAAATCAACTATTGGGATCTTAAACCAGCAGAAAATACACTAGCATAGAGAGTTTACACTTACCCAATATCCCTCCTAACCTCTACCTCCGAAAATTCTCTAAGAAAATATCAAACAACCATATTTCAGAACTTGGGTATGGTGAAAATGCTCCAAATGAAAAACTAATTGGGCCAAAATGAAGAGAAAGAGAAGGGGATTAAGTTATATAAAAAGTACCTTGGTTGATTTTGAGCTCAGAAGTGAGAAATGGTAGATTTCTTGCCCCAAACCTTAGCCTCCCTCCAAACCTCCAAAATGAGTTGTGTTTTTGTGTTTCAGCAAAATGAGGAGGGGCTGAAATGTTTAGGGTTTTAGTTAGGTTTAAGTTAGGTCCAATGTGGGTCAAGGGCTAACCCAAGGGTCCAATTGCAAGCAGGTTCTGATTTAAACCTTGTTGGGCCAGCTTTTTTGTGTTAGGTTGTAGAAATTTAATTAGGCCAGACTAAGTTTAAAGGACTCAATTGATTTGCCTCTACACAAGGGTTATTAGGCCATCACTAGGTGCTCTCTCTTGGGCCAAGTCTCACAATAAAAAGGTTGGGTCTACACCTAAAATTGTTGGGCCTCTATTAGTCCTAACCTTGGCCTACTTAATTTAATTTGGGCCTAGACGGGGTTTATGACTCAATTAAATTTCAACCTCATATTAATAGTTTATCTCTATAAAATTTTTATTCACTTAACTTGCCCAATTATCCCATATTAATTATTCTTAATTAACTCAAATCCATGATTAATGTAATAACCAAAAAAAAAAAGCTGGAAAATTTTCGAAGGGCTGAAAATTTTCTAAGTCTGCTAGCTATAGCGAGAAATGGCCTAGCTATAGCGAATGTACTTGTTTGCTATAGCGAGAAATGGTCTAGCTATAGCGAGAGTGCCTTCTAGCTATAACGAGTGCCGACATCCCATACAAAAACCAAGGAGCTGCTCACCGTAGCGCGCGCCATAGCAAAGGCAAGGGTCTGGGACTGATACGTGCTTGCCATAGCGAGGGTTAGTCCAAAAAAGCGTGAAAAAGGAGAATTTGACTTTTTAAAACATCTAAACTCCTCCTTTCTCCTTAAACCGACTTGAGCTTCAACTAAAGGAAAGAAAAGAGCTGAGGATAGAGAGAGAAACCTAGAGGAGGAAGGAAGAACAAGAAAAAGGTAAGATTTGCATGATTTTTCTTCTTAGCATGTTGTTCTTCTCTCTTTGCCCTCTCTTCCTATGGTTTTAGTTATTGAAATAGTTAGGCTTTGAACTTGGTTTAGAAGAGGGAGAGTGGAAAACCCCTCTTGAAGAAGACTAAAACTCATATATCTTTACTTCTTCTTCTTCTTCTTTGCTTTCCTTTCTTAAGAGCTTGAGAGAGGAATGAGAGTTAGTGGAATTCTAGAGAGAGAAACCCTAGTTTCTCTTCATGAATAAAGTGTTAAGAGGGTAATTGCATGCTCTTTGTGTGCATAGGCTTAAGAGAAGCACTCCCATCTAGTGGTGATTGTGAAATCAAGAAGGGAGAAGACAAATTGAAAGGGAAAGCTTGTGATTAGCCAATAAGGTAGCTCTCTCCACCTTCTCTCATGCATAGATGTGTGCTTACATTGTCTTGCATGTGTGTATGTATGTTTTTAAACCATGAGAAGTATGCTAGCATGATGATGCCTTATGTATTTCAATGATGTATTATATGATTACCTGGTTTGCTTGAGTATGGAAAAGCCAACAACCCCCTAGCCATGGTGAGGATGAGCCAAGAACCCTAAAGTTAGTTGAGACAAAGTAAAAAGTCTCCCAAAAGTGAGGTTGACTCCCAAGAGTAAGGTTGAGTCTAAGAACCTCTTAAAGAATGGGTGAGGCAAGTCCAAAATCCACAAGTGAAGGGGTGAGGCTAATCCATTGCTTGGCAAGCCTTTATATGTTATGTATGGCCTACTCAAATGTCGAAAATACTTTTCTTATGATTTCACATGCTAATATGCCCATGCATAATGTGTGAGACTAGTAATGCATGCTTTATGTATTATTGAATGAGAGATGAGCTATTGAGATTCTTTGAATCTCACTCCCCCTCTCCACCATCCTAACATGCTAGGTGGACCAAGTGAGACAAGAGATGGGAGCCACCAAGCTTGAAGCTAGAAAATTGGCAAAGGAGTTGTGAAATAGTTATGTTGTCACTATTTTGTAGTTAAATTAAGAGATGTACTCTAATGATATACAGGATGTAGCACATATGAATACTTGTAAATGAATGTATTTATCATATATGTATGAGAATTAGAACCCTCTTGAATGATGTAGCAAGGTTTGGTATGAATAGTAAGATCTTAGCATTATGTACATGGTGTAGGTGTTGGTGTGAAAGAGTGAGTTTTGCAAATCTGGGTTGTTAGACATTTGAGTCATGTTTAATAGCCTATGTTGATGCTTTCCCACGTGCTCATAGAGCTTTAGGAGAAGGAAAAGCCAATTTGAACCCTTGGATCCCTCTTTAAGCAAAGGAAAGTGGCACTTTGCCCTCTTATGTCAAAGTCTAACCAAATGACCTCTTCTTGCCTTGAAATTTGGCATGTTACTAGATCTTGTCTAGAGTTTTTTGGGAAGCCAAAGATCAGCTCATTTGGAGGTCTGTGGAATTTTCTATGATTTTTCAAAGTTGGTATCAGAATTTCAGATTTTGCATCAGCACTGTTCATTTGGTCAATTGTGAAATTGTGTCATCCAAGGGGCAAACGTGGTCCAATGGCTACGAAATTTTATAGGCAGAAAGTAGATAGTTACAGTGACTTGTATCAATTAGAAGAACCTAATTTTGAGGTCTAGAGAGAAAGATATACATTTTTGAAGTTTCTGCCTAGTATAAGTCATCTTGCCTGACCAGAGGTACTGTTCCATCGATTTCTGAGAGTTTGGCTTGATGAACTGATCTAGAGACATTTTTCCTCTCTATTTAACATCTACATCTTTCCATAATGGTATCATTTACATACATTGTGTTTTTTTGAAATTAATTGGACATTTTTGAAGTTCATATCAGTAAACTGTGATAGCATCAGGACTAGTCCGACCTCTAGACCAATTTGCTTGTCAAACGTCCTGTGTGTGGGATGTTATGACTTGTACATATTTTTAGCATGAAGTAGACATCCCAAGCTTTCCAGAATGACCAAGATTACATGTTTTTTTATTTTTCTAGATTTAGTTGTGATTTTTCAAACTTTGCCCAGAAATGAGGCCAAGCCTGGCCGAAAATGAACATGCATGTTCCATACCTCTTTTTGGTTTCCATGGGCAGCAAGCATGTTTTTGGGATTGAAATGAGTTTTAATGGTGTAATTAAATATAAGGATGCATAGAATGAGCTCACATGATCCATGTGACACTGAAGTGAATTTTCAACCATGTCGCTACTCTAAAAAAAAGTGTATGAATCCAATGAGAAAGATCTCACTTTATTCTTCCTATATCTCATATGAGCATATAAGGCATGATGGGTATCAGCTAGAAAGGATGGTGTTATAATTAACACCTTAATTAATTTTTGGGGTGTTACAATGTGCACTTATTCACATCATTTTCTATCCATAGCAAATCCACACAAGTCATAAACATCATAAAACATCTCAAAAGCCTCGGGTTTTATGCCACATCCAACAAAATCAATGTTTTGCTCTCAAGTTCACTTTCCAGATGTCTGATTTGAACTTTGAAAATTCATAACTAAACTATACCATTCTAAAAAGTTTTGGATATTAACTAAAGGTTAAAAATAATTCCAAACCAATGCAATGGCCATTAACTTGCAAAAATTGATAGAATAGTAACTCAGGTTAAGCTACGTTACTAGTATTATCATGCAACTTCAAAAATTCATTCCACCCTCTACAAAGCTCCAAATGAGGTGATCTTAGTGGCTATAGAAAGATTATGATGTCTAATTTATGCTTGTAAAATTTTATAAGCATTATACTTCATTTGACCTATGTGTGATATAGAGAAGCAAACTAACCAAATAAACAGTAAACATATTATTTCTACATAATTTGGCCAATTTTGAAAAATCATAATAAATTCTCTGGAGTTTCAAATTGAGTGCTTTTTGGCTTTTGAAAAGCTCTAGATGAGACCTACTTGCTAACCAAATTTCATGGAAAAGCTCACTCATTTGGTTAGACTTTGGTTTAGCACACAAAATAGCTAAATTTAAAGTCCAAAGTGGGATTTTAAGACACCAAATAGCTTTCCTCTCATCCCATAGCCACTTGGGCACATCCAAAAGTATAATTACAACATATAAAAGCATGTCAAATGATCCAAATCATCATGGAGCTCAATCTCACCTTGCCAATTACATACATATACATGGACATCACATCACATAAGGGCTCTTTGGTGGCAAAAACATACATATTCATTCATCTAGCTTCCACATTGATACACACACTATTTATACATACATTAGAACATGTTCAATGATTTATATTATGTATACATCTCATGGTTACATAGTTTGACATCAATATGCCATCAAAATGCTTATTTTTCATAACCTTTTGTCAAAGTCTTAATATTCAAGGTTGTTGGTCTCCATTTCTTTGTCCACTTGGCTCACCTAATTATGGTTAAGCATATATGAGGGAAGAATGAGATTTAAGGAATCCTAATAGCTCTTAACCCTTTCAAACATATATAATGGATGTATATACAAGTCAAAGAATACATGCATGACATTCAAGTTGGTAATGAGCATAAATAAAACATTTTCCTTATCACATAAACTCATACATAGCAAGTATAAGCTCTCAAGGGCATTGGTCTAGCCTCACCTATCTTTCTTGGGACTTTTAAATTTGCCTCACCTACTTTCAAGGGACTTTTGACTTAGCCTCACTTTTCTTAAGACTTTTGGCCTTATCTCACTTATTTTTAGGGATTTTTGGCTCATCCTCACCCTTGTTGAGGGACTTTTGACACAACCAAACTCATTCAAGCCATATTGCCCATATAAACACATTTCAAGAAGCATAATGGTGCTATAGCTTGTAAGCAATAGCTAGAAGAATTTCTCATGGTTCAAACATACACACAAGCACTCAAAGACAAGTAAACATCTAAACCGTGCATGAGAAAAAGGTTAGAAAGCTACCTTGAAACAAGATTTACACACTTTTCCTTTGGCTATTCCTCCCCCTTTTCGACCACACACTTGCAATTAGGTGGAGCTTGATTTTTTTGACCTAAACACATCAAATGGGACAAAATTACATCATTGAAGTAAGTTGTAGCATCACACATACTTTATGGAAGCTTACTTTGTTCTATGGCTCAATTATGGCTCCATACAAGACCTAATGAAACATCTACTAGAATTCATGATCTTAGCTTCATTTTCTCCTTCTATCTAGGTCTCTTGACTCCATTTAGACCTCTTGGAGTCATCACAAATTCATTCCCAAAAGCATAGATACAAGTTGTTTCTTTAAGTCTTATTATGGAACCAACACTTCTATCTCACTAACCAAGACTTCTAAATTTTTTTCAAGGCCTCCTTTGATGTTCTTCTATCATATTTAGTCCCTTTTCTACCCTTAAAAAAATTTAAAACTCTCCCTAGGTGCTAGAACCATGTTTAGCCGAGACCATGAAGACCTAGGAGCACCCATGGATTTTGTAACTTCTCTTGAAGGAAATGGCACATGTAAGGCTTTCTAAGTGTCTCAAGAATCCATATACACTCTTAGACAATTAGAAATACCACTAGAAAGCTTCATACACATCATGGTGCAATAAAATCCATAAGTTTTGGAAACTTGAAAACTAATGCTTCCTTTTGAAATTTATTTGCATCTACTTGTTTCTCACCCTCAAAAACCTAGGTTTCATGCTTGGTTTAGGTCAAAATTTATTTTTACTTGGTTGTTCTATATGAGGCCAAAAATCACTATGGAGAAATAAGGAGAAGGAAGCAAGGAAAGCTATGAAGTTACCTTGAATCTTTAGCCTTTTTAAGAGCTCTCTTCTTTGCTATAGCTTCTCCTTGAAATTTCAAACTTTCCCCTTTAAACAAGGCTCAAAATAGATCCAAATCACACACCAAAACTATAGAAAGAAAGAGGAGAACAAATTTGCTGAAGGAAGGAGCTTGAAAAACCATGGATTTTTTACTTTTTTCTTAGACTTTTTCTTCTCCTTTTTCCCCTCCTCTTGTGCTCCCTTTCTTACTGAGTTTTTCTCTATTATGGGTAGAAACTAGGTCAGCTAAAATAAGGAGAATAGTGGGGCACCACCTATATATAGGGAGGGATTCATTAAGAGCTTTTCAAAATACCAATTTTGTCCTTCATTTTTTGTTTCTTCCCTCAATGCTCATTTCAATTCCTTTTCAAAAACTATCTTTTTCATCATAAAATTTAGATCCTCTAACCTATAAATTGCCTTTGGAATCACTCAAATTGGATCTAAAACCTTCCTAAACAAAAGGGTCAAAGTTTGAGTCAACTGATGTTTTAAAACATAAACCGAAGAAGTTCTAACTATTTTAGAGGTTCCTATAGTTTTTAGAGCCACTAAGAACCTTAGGAAACTCAAATCTTCTATTTAAAGATCCCTCCTTTGACTTTTCTAAAAAGTATCCAAAATTACAAAAATGCCACTACATTTCATCAAATTTTCTTTAGCCACTCCAACTCTGGTTTCTGAGCATCCTAAGCCTTGGATCCTTATTTTCTATTATTTAGAATTCTATCTTAATTTTATTTAGTCTCAACTCATTCATTTTAGAGGACTCTCTTTTATATCTGGCCCATTTTTATCATTTTTTCGAAAATTAGGTATTACACTTAGCATTAAAGGAACCCACTTGGCATTGGCCTAACCTAATGGGCCTAAGTGAAACATGGGCTGAAGTGAAACATGTACCCTTAAGTTAACCCAAAACCTTAATAAACTTTTCTGTTTAAGGCCCAATAAGCTTACACCAGAACCCAAATGGAGTTTTAGGCCTTTAGGTCAATACAGTTTGTCACACCATCACACATCATATGCTAGAACATACCAAATTGTAAGACCTTGTACTGCTAGCCAAAAATCTTATTGACAAAGTCTTGAATTTCATAGTGTAAAATACAAGATCTTATCGACAAGATTCTGGACCTTGTCTACAAGATGCTATCTCAGCCTCTATATTAATATGATTTAATGCCAATTCATCTTTAATACACTTACTCAACCAGAAACATTATGAAATAAGGCATGAAATTCAGGTTTAAGGCATAGACATCAAAACTAGTCAAGAAGGCAACTTTTATGTCATTCCATATTCTATCTAGAACTTTGGAAATTCATAATTAATTCTAGAAAAATCAAAATCATGCAAATTATATCATTCTAGAAAGCTCAGGATGTCCCTTAACTATCATACAAAGTTCAAATCAAAACAACCACGTTTGGCCTAAGAAATTGAATGGAACAGTACATCAGGTCTGGGTAGTGTCCTGTAACTAAACTAGAATTTCAAAAATTCATATCTTCCTCTACACAAGTCCAAATGGGGTGCTCGTAGTAGCTGTGGAAAGCTTATGATGCCAACTACATGCCTATAAAATTTTATGAATATTGAACTTATTTGGCCTTCAAAAGACACCAAAAACCAGACTGTCCAGAAGCACAATACCATAACAGTTTCTGTATAATTTAGCTAACTTTGAAAAATCATAAAATATTTCACAAAGCCTCAAAAATTATGGACTTTCTCTCTGTGAAATATTCTCAATGAGACTTATATGTCTACTAAATTTCATGCCAAAACTCGTTCATTTGATCTAGTTTTGGTTCAGGTACAAAATATGGCTTAGTTTGATACCATAATGGGGTCAAATTACACCAAATGGCCTCCCAAGCATACCATGACCATTTGAACACACCTAAAAGCATAAACACAACATGTAGAAACACCCTAAATATTTTTAATTATTATGGAGCTTGAATTCACTATCCTACTTACATTCATGTAAAGACTCCAAAGTGCAAAAATCATGCATGCTCATACATATAGCTCCAAATTCATTACATACAACATATTTACATATTTTTTTATATGTTCAAAGGGTTACATCTCATATCTAACTTGTACATATATACTTTGACATTTATTTACATAAAAACTATATTATTGTCAAAGTATTACAAATTGTACTCCTTGGGTCCCATTCTTGGGCTTCATTTAGACAAAGTTAGATGGAAAGTGGGGAAGAGTGAGATTCAAAGAATCCCAATAGCTCTTTCACCCTTCAAGTAAGCATACATAGCATATAATCATGTCAAAAAATACAAGTATGCATCAAACACTTTCAAAAATCGTTCAAATCATATTTCCCATGTCATATAAACATATCAAAGGCAAAAGTAAGTTCTAGGGACTTTTGGTCTAGTCTCATCCTATTTATTTAGAACTTTTGGATTAGCCTCACCCACTTTCTAAGGACTTTTGACTTAGCCTCGCTTATTTTTAAAACTTTTGGCCTTGTTTCACCCATCCTTAGAAACTTTTGGCTTCCCTCATCCATTCCAAGGGACTTTTGGCACAACTTCACCCATAAAGAGCAATCTCACAATTCAAAAGAAATTTATAAAGCATAATGGTACCATAGCATCAAACCAATAGCTATAGGCATGTCTCATAATTCAAACACCCATACAAGCATTCAATGACAATCAAGCAACCAAGAAATGCATACAAGAAAGGATGGAGAGCTACCTTGGTTCAAGAAGCACAATTTCCTTTTTAAATTCTATCTCCCCTTCTCAGCCTTACACCCATAACTAGGAGAAGTTTGGTTTGCTTAGCCTAAACACATCAAACAAGACATAAACACATCAATGGAACCATCTCTAGTCTCATATAAACTCTACACAAGCTATTTCTAGTTTATGCCATAGTTATGGTTCCATACAAGAGCATAATAAAGCAACTCACATAATCCATGATCTTGGCTCCAATTCCTCACTCAATCTAAATCACATGACTCCATTTAAAGTCATTAGAGCCATCACAAGCTTAATTTAAGGAGCCAAACATTAAGTTGCTTCTTTGTGCATAATGGAACCTAAACTTCCACTTTTCAAGATATGATTTCTAAATTCAAACCAATGGTTTCTTTGGAGTCTATTATTCATTTATAGGCCATTTGTATCTTTGGAATCAAAGAAAACTCTCCCTAGGTGCAAGAACTCCCCCTTGGCTAAGACACTCACTCAAGTAGAGAGCCCAGGGAGTTCTCTAGGTTTTCCTAGGGAATTTTCCATCTATAAAGCTTCCTAGATGTCTTGAGAATTCAAACATGATTTTACACTATCTAAATCATCACTAGAAAGCTCTATAAATCCCTAGGTGCAACTAAAACCCTATTTACAACAACTTAATTTCTAAAGCTTTTCTTTTAGTTTCAATTACATATTTTTATTCCTTACACTCCAAAACCCCATATCCTACCAAGTTTAGATCAAATAAAAGTCCCTAACATATGATCCCCAATTTGGCCAAAATGGAGAAGAAGGAGAAGAGCCAAGAAGAAGCAACATAGACCATGATATATTACCTTATTTGCAAGCTTTTCAAAAGAGCTTTCTTATGCTTCAAAGCTTTCCTTTAAATTCCCCCTCCTCTCTACTGAACCAGTCACAAGACATGTCCAAACAAATTATCAAAACCATAGGAAGAGAGAAGAGAAGGAGAAGAAGTTTAGTGAAAGGAGAAGCATGAAAAAAAGCCAATTCTTTACACTTTTCATGCTTGGTTTCCTTCCCTTTTGCTCCCTCTTTAGTGTACCACCTTTGCCTAGTTTAGATTATATTTTAGAGTGGAAATGAGTTGGTTAAGAAAATGGAGAAGAATGGGACGTGATATATAAAGGTAGGGGCTCACTTATCACAATTTCTAAATTCTAGCTATGTCTCTAAACTTTAATTTCTTGGTTTGAACTCATTTCACTTCCTTTTTGAGAACCATCTTTTCCATCATAAAATTTAAGTCCTCTAATTTATAAAATGCCTTTGGTTTCACCTAAATTAAATTTAAAACCTTACCAAATGATTCGATCAAAGTTTTAGTCAATTGACACTCTAAAGTGCAAACCAAAGGAGTTTTGACCATTATAAGGGTTCCTATGGTTATTAGAGCCTTAGAGAACCCTGAGAAACTCAATTTTTCCATTTAAAAATCCCTCCTTTGAGTTCTCTAAGAGTTTCCCAAAATTACGAAAATGTCATTAGCCTTTGTAACTCTCTATTTGGCCATTTTGGCTCTAGTTCTGAGCTAACCCTTGGCTCTAATCCATATTTTAAGATACTCTAATTAACATCCTAATTTCATTTAGATTTAATTTACCTTGCTCTAAGGTGTTTTCATTCCAATTCATCAGATTCAGTTCAATTCTGGATTACCAGATATTACACATTTCTTCCCAACCCCAAGAGTTTTTGCATCCCACCTCACCTAGCATTAGCCCAATAACCAGGAAGAAGTCTAAATAGACCTTAGGCTAATGGGTTAGCCCATTCCTCATTAAAACCCCTAAGGGTTCAATAGCCATATTCATTTCTTGAGAGTAAAACATTTGGTTTTGCTGAGCAAGAGTTCATTTTCGTACCTAGAGAAGGGAGGCTAGGGTTCTTGGCATAAATCCATTTTCTCCCACTCTTAGAGCAAGATTTAGCCAAGGTAACCTTTATAAAATTTAATCATTTCCTCTTCCTCTTTGATTTGGCCTGATTGGTTTTTCATTTAGAACATTTTTCACCTATACCCAAATCTGAAATGTGTAGTTTGGTGTTTTCATGGAGGATTTTTGGAGGTAGAGGCTAGGAGGGTGATAGGGTAAGTATTTCTTTTCTATATTAAGGTAGTTTCTACTGGCTTAAAATCCCTATGGTCAATTTATAATATAAGTATGGATTTTGTGTGAATTTGCCTAGAATTTAGAGTGGTATACTAAAGTTACTAGTGTAAGGACAACCAAATCCGAATTTGGAATCTTATTATGGCTAGGTAAGTGTCCTTTAGTGGTCATTAGTAGTTTAACTCTTTAGGTATTTGATTTTCTACTAGAAATGATGATAATTATGTTTGTTTTAGGCCTCGTTTGCATTTTAATTATAATGGTAGTTAGAGCAAAAGTAATTGGGCTTTATTAAGGTAACCAGGATTAATTTCCTAATTCTATGCATATGCTCATTTTAATCTAATATTTATTACACTTGTATGATTTTAAAATGCTAAATGATTGGTTGGCTACTTGATTATTGTTATTGTGGACCCTGAGTGAGTCCTTGGTGGGGCTGTGGTGCAGCTACTACCCTTGCATCGTGCTTTGATCAGGCACTAGATTGTGATTAGACCCTTGAATGCACTGAGCCCAAGTTGTGCTCATTAAGGAGTTCGTGCTGTGGACGAGCCTTTCCCAATATTATTGGCCTTTAACATATTGGATATGATTGTCAGTATAAGACAGTAGTCATTTGTAGCTTAACTAGTTCATTCGCTAATTGAATTAACAATTCTGATATTTAATGATATGAAAATGTATTATGTTAATTAATTGATACATATATATAAATTTACCTCTTGTTACTAAGATTGTATATCTCACCCCGATTGTAGACTAACATTTTCAAGGACCAGACCTCTTAGTGGCAAGAAGAAATTAATGGAAGCATAATGTATGGTTTAGTAGCACATAGGTTTAAAAACCTTGTCAAATTGGGTTTGTGTAATAAGAATACTAGTCTTTATATATTTGCCGCATTTCATCATAAATTGCAAGTATAGGGACTGTCTATATAATATAGTTATTATGGGATTGAACATTGTGATTGTAATTGACTAATAATTAATGAATGACTTAATCTTTTATGGCCATTAACCCTATAAACATTTGTGGTTAAACCATTTTTACTGTCATGAAATGAGGTTGACTAACATGAAATTAAGTTTTAATTGCTCTAATTCAATCTTAGACCCCTAGATAATGAGGATTAGTGAATCATGATATTTAAGAGATAGAAAGTCTAGAAAACCATGCATGTTAGTCATAGAAACCTTAGAATTCATCTAGAATGAGTGGTAAGGGATTAAAAATCATGAAAATAAGAAGATAGTATCAAGAGGGGGCGAAGTCGTGACTTAAAGGACTTAAGTTGTGGCCAAAATTGAAGTTCAAGGTAACAAAGCCTAGAAGCGCCATAACCAAGGTGATTTGAGTCGAGGTGCAAGGTAAGAAATTAACTCTAGGGGATAACAGAGAGTAGTCTCACCATGGCACAAGGGAGGTTCACCATGGTATGCATTGGGAGGCGAGCTTGGAGAGTTCTAGGAGGCTTTCTCATCACGACACCACATAGACTCGTCGCAGCATGGCACAAGGTTCCCAAGAGCACCTTCGTCGTGGCATGGAAGGGCTGAGTCACGATGCAAGGTTTGTATTTTTTATTTTGAAATCCAGTAGCCACTTATGTCATGGCGTGAATATACCAAGTCATGACAAAAGTTTCCAAATTTAGATTTTAGGTTCTAGTAACTAACTTAGCCACAGTGAAGAAGGTCCAAGTCGTGGCGAAGGTTCCCAAACTCTTATTTTAACTTAAAAACCTTCGATTCTCTTATAATAATGTTATGCAATGACTTAAAAACACTTATAAGAAGTTTTTGTAAGGTAGAATCAGTGGTTAAATGAATCAAAGGCTTTTAATTGATAATTGGAATCACTTGTGGACTCAAATGGTTTTGATTGTTTGGTTAATAACCCTTAATGATATCAAGGTTCAAATTTCCTCACTTTTCCTTAATTTAATTAATTATAATGACTTCAAACCTTGATTTACAATTATTAATCATGCAATTAAGCCTAATCACCATAATTAGAAATTAGGTTTGTTACATGCGAGTGTCAAGAGGCAAGCTTGGAGAGTTCCAAAAGGCTCTCTTGTCGTGACGCCATATAGGCTCGCCATGATGAGACACCCAACTTGCCACAGCATGAGAATTTGAATAGTAGGTTCCCGATAGCACCTACGCCGTATCATAAAAATCCTAAGTTGCAGTGCAAGGTATGAAATTTTAGTTTCGAGTTCCAGTAGCCATTTATGCCATGGTGTGGGTATACTAAGTTACGACTGGAGTCTCCAAACTTGGTTTTCAGGTTCCAGTAACCAACTTAGCTGCAGAGGAGAAGGTCCAAGTTGCGACGAAGATTCCCAAACTCTTATTTTAATTGAGAAACCTTGGATTCCCTCATGATAATGTTATATGATGACTTAGAAACACTTATAAGAGGATTTTGTAAGGAGGAATTAGTGGTTAAATGAATCAAAGGGTTTTAATTAATAATTAGAATCACTTGTGGACTCAAATGGTTTTGAGTGTTTGGCTAACAACCCTAATAATATCAAGGTTCAAATTCTCTCACTTTTTCTTAATTTAATTAATTATAATGACTTTAAACCTCAATTTATAATCATTAGTCATGCAATTAAGCCTAATCATTGTAATTAGGAATTAAGGTTGTTACACCTAGCTTGGTTGTACTACTATATTTTAAAATTTTGATGTTATGGAACATATTTGATCTATATGACTGTTATGTATGAGATTGATAGTTAGGGATACCTTGTCGACAAAGTTCTAGATCAAAGCACTAAAGCATAACTAAAGACTAGTAACATCATTCTACAAGGTCTACAATCTTGATGAGAAGGTCTTCTAATAATCTACAAGATCCTAAATTAGACAAGTAACATTAGTCTACTAGGTCTACAATCTTGTTGACAAAGTCTTCTAGCAATTTACAAGATCCTAAATCAAACTTTAAACTTTAACCAAGTATTAAACCAATCCATGATTGAAACAAGAAATAAGTATGCAATTAGATTAGCTTGAGCCTATACTAGTGCTTCGTGTCTTTAAGAAAAAAATAATAATTTTGTAACATTACAACTTGGCAAACTTATGAAGTTTGACCTAATAATTAAATCAAAACTCCTGACAAAAAAATTAGTGGGGGTTTATCCTTTTAAGTTTTTAAAAGGTCATTAATTTTAATAACTTGGTTATGAGAGATAAAATACCCCTTATGGTGATTCACACACGTATAAAGTCATTGTGTCCTTGTAGTGTGTACATGTTTGAGATGTACTGAAAATAAATATGTTCCATAATTTATAAACTGCAAGACAAAAGAAAAGTACTAATTGTTGAAGGTGAAGTATAGTCTAAGAATATATTGAAAAGAATATGAATTTTAAGACTAAAATTTTAGATTTTAGACATTTTCATCCAGTAGTGGATGGATAAACTTTGATTAGCCAGTTAACTAGTGTAAGTTAAATTAATTAAGCCTAGTTCTTATTTGTGTTTATCCATATTAAAGAAGAATTTTACTCCTAGATAAAAAGATAAGTGTAATTCATTCCATTAATGGGATATAGGTTAGAAAATTGTATAACAATGATCAAAGAGGAAAATGGTTGAAGAATAAGAACAGTGCTATGCCGATAACCAAAGCCAACTATTTCTTTATACTATGCTTGTAAAGTAAAATGTCAAAAAAATTGTGGATTTCAACAAACATATACACATAATAGCTTGGCATATATGATTATTGATTTGTGATAGTATAATGACAAAAACAATATCCATGACCACGATATAACTTGGTAAACATGCTTTGAAAGGAACTCATAAAAGAAGTTGTGGGAAATTTTTGAAAGGTATATGAGTGAAACCCATAATAAAGTTACTAATAATGAAAATTCAACTTCTTAAACTAGATCTAATTAAGAAGTTTAGTATGGTAATAACAAGTTACTAATAAACGGCTAAGGGCACTAAGGAATTATGAATTAATTCAAATTTAGTGCATAAATAAGGATAAGATGTGAGTTTAAATAATACTCTTAATAAAGTTAAGGCAAACCTATAAGGTTTTTTAGAAACCCTTCAACTATGTGAATAGCCAAGAGTGGAGCCACTCTTCTCATAAATTGAAGTAAAATTTTTTGGAGATGTTCATGAAATCTAAGGATAGCACATGGCCATAATCATGCTAGTTTTCTACAAGAAGAGATATTACTTGGTTTTTAAATTAGGTAAGGGATTGTTGAAAATAGTTTTAAAACTATGTTAAAATTGAAATATGTTGAAGACCAGTTGAATGGATAAGAGTATAACATAATAGCATCATAAATCATCTATGGAATACCAATTAATTGTCTTTCTGAGAATCAACTCCTAGTTGGCTAGTCAGATACAGAGAGATTCCTAGAAGCATTTTGGTATAGACCAATAGACTAGTCAGAAGGCCAAATTGACTAGTCCACACTCACCGCTCAACAGGTGGCCCATAATAGTTGACGTGTCGAAAATGATAATATTAGTTTTAATAGATTTGGTGTATGTTAAAGTGAATAGTTATAAGGTTTCACTATATAATAGTTTCATGACTATTGGAAGGAATAGAAACTCTAAAAAACACTCAACCAACATTATTATTCAAGTGATAAGGCATGACAGTTCATAATCAACTCTATAAAAAATTGATTCTAAACACAAACAACAAAAACAAAAAATTCTCTACTTTATCCCAAATTCTCTAAATCTTAAACACTTTCTAGAAAATGAAAATTGCTCTATTTGCTAATAGTAATTCTCTAGGGTGCTTTGTATAATTCCTAAAAGCATGTTTGTCTATACCCTTCAACATTATATATGGCAAAAATCTTGCTTTAAGGATAGTGTGGCACGCACACATTTCAAAGCCTACAATCTAATTAGGTATTCTTGTTTTTATAACTCCATTGCAACCTAATTATTACTCTATTTTCTAACAACAAAGTGGTGCCATAGTGCCCAAATAGGAGGCTGTGGCACTGGCCCTACGACTTTTTGGAATGTTTAAAATGGATAGAGATTCTTGCATAGTATAAAATAAACTTAATTAGCTTAATCTTTTATGTTTAGTGATGATTCATTACTATTGTATTGAAGGCCTTAAAAGAATAAATGGATGAATAAAAGCATCTCATCCTAACTTAGAGTTAATTTTGAGTGCATTTATCTTAAGTTAGAGTTAACTACAAATGAGATCCTACTCCTAACTTCTTGTTGACTAACAAGTAACTATGGTTAACTTTTTCTTACCATAGCTATGAATAGTCTAGCCTAGTGGAACTTTAAGTTGAGAATGAAGTTTACTCATTTCTAGCTTATAATTGACTATAACCTAAATCCAATTAACTATAACTTAAGTAGCTACTAAGGGTCATGTTGATTGAAATGTAAGCTTAGATATAGAGGATGTACCAAACTCAAAGTTCAAATTGACCTATATATTCTTTTTCTATTATCTAACAATTAGGATAAGTTTCCACATAAGTAACATTCAAAGTAGATAGTTAAAGATTAAGTTCAAAGATATTAGAAAGAGATTTTACAACGCAAAATTCTCTATATCATCATAAATGCTAACTTTGTGAATTAGATTACCAGGAATTGATGACATGTTATCATACGTGGACTAATGATCATTACTTCATGCTAAAGTGGACTACTTAATCTTATAACCTTAGCCCATGAATGATATCATTTTTATTTTTCTATCCCCAACCCTCTGTTATCGAGCAAACACTCCTTTTTCTAATTGAAAACCAAAAAAGATAAAATTCCTAATTTAAACATAAGGTTTTTACCTATGCGCATGTAATGATACATCATAATTTTCAATTAATTTAATTAATGGAGTTGGTGTTTAGGATGACATTGAGAATTTTGGCAAACATGTAGGATAACATTAACACAAGACAAACATTTGGAATGAAATTAACAATAACCTCAAACTTTTAAGATAAAAAGTACTTTGTCCAATGAAAAAATTACCAATGTTCATGAAATGGATATCATTGACCCACCACATGTAACACCTAATACTTCCATCTATAAAATAATACTAATACTCAATAATATAATCTCTTACTAGTTAATTATGGAAGCTAAAATGAAAATTTTGAAAAATAACTCCAATATATAAATCCTAAAATAGAATCTTATACAACTATCTAATAATAAAATTCAACTATAAATATAAATGATGTCTAATTCACTTTTATAAATCATAAATAAAAGCGTAATGCATTTAATACAAACTAATTTCTCAAATAAACTTTTTTATTTAGAAAACTATATACTCGACAGTATTTACAGGTAGGATTTCACTACCACAACCCCTGTTTTCCATTTGGTGGCATTTATAATGTGAACTAACTATATTGTTTACTCATCCATCTCACACCGAATGAGATCTATGACCTTAAACTTGGCTCTCTACTAATAGTAATCACTCACTGGAGTGCAAGTGTGCACACCTCACTCAGCAACTTGACTCATTGGCCCAACCATCAATAGCATCAAATCCAATCTCATAATGATAATCATAACCATCAAGTAAATATTCATCCTTAGGTTATTAACCAATAGGTTCCATCTCATAGGCAACAAAACGAGCATGCGTTTGAAATATCATATAAGAATTCCAAAAACATTTCATCTCAAAATCAAATGAACATTAATAATTTACTTTTCACTTTAAATAAATAGTGAGCCTAGTACAAGAATAGTTCAATCTCATAACATAAAAGCATAATTCATCATTTCACAATATAATTCCATCATTCTATAAGAGTCATAACACCATTTCAAATAACTTAACTTTCTCAAGTACTTGAAGTGTGAATCAAATATTTCATAAATCAATTTTATAAAATAGAAGAATAAATTAGAATTATCTTTATAGACACCAGCTACATTGATATAAAGTTAAATGCACATTTGCCAAGACACCAACACTACCCTCAAACTTAGAATCTACAATATATAAAAAAGGTACATTTAACATCATATACATATACATATATATATACACAAAATAATATTTCCTATCTAATTAAATCCATCTTATTTTATCCATTTACCACAATTGTCTAGTTCACAAGCACCTAACAAGTCTAATACTTCACATCTCCACTTTGTCTCCAAACTTTGTCTCCAATTATTCCAACCAAAAGAAAGAATTACACCATTACTATTAATTTAGATCACTTAATTATATAAATTAAAAATTATGAAATTCTAAGTTTACCCAAAATACACCTTTAGCAAAAGTCAAATTTTCTACTAGGTATCATATCAAACACCTAGAGTTCATTAACTCAACAGCTACTAAATATACAATTTAAACTCAATCCAATCTAGCAACCAACAATATAGAAAATAAAAGTTTTACATCAATTAGTCCAATTTCATTTCAAGCACCCAAATCATGCCTCACTATACTTGGTTCAACACTTTGTTTTCCATTTCATGCCAAAATAATGAATTAAGCTTCCAAATTAATTTAATAACATTAAATATAATATAAATAATTATGGCATAGTAAACTTGTAACACTCCAAAATTAATGAAGGTGTTAATCATGGTTTTAGATTAATTAGGAATAATTAATATGGAATAATCGGGTAAGTTAAGCTAATGGGAATTTTGAAAAGATAAATTATTAATATGGGTTTGAGATTTAATTAGGAGAGAAATTTCATCTAGGCCCAAATTAATGTAGGAGATCATGATAAGAGACTAATGGGGGCCCAATAAGCTAGGTGTAGGCCCAATATAATGCAATGTGATAAAGGCCCAAGATCCACCTTGTATAGGCTCTTATAATTGGCCCAATAACCCTTATGCAGACCCAAAACCTTTGAGCTCTTAAAACTTGTTCTAGCCCAATAGAATTTCAGCAACCCAATGCATAAGAGTTGGTCCAATAAAGCTAAAATCTGAAGCCCAAATGGAGTTGGACCTTGGAGCAACCTATGACCCATATTTGACCCAACTAAAATCATAATACTTCAGCCTCTTCCCCATTTGCTGAAACACAAACACCCATCTCAAAATTCGGAGGTCCAAAGGAGGCTCTAGGGTTCTTGGCATAATTCCAAATTTTCCCACTTCTAGAGCAAGATTTAGCCAAGGTAATAGTTATATAACTTAATCCTCTCATCTTTCTCTTCATTTTGGTCCAATTAGTTTTTCATTTGGAGTATTTTCACCATACCCAAAATCTGAAATGTGGGAATTTGGGAATTTTCTTGATGAAATTCGTAGGTTGAGGTTAGGGCTGTCATTGGATAGGTATGAACTCTTCTTTTTGAGGTAATTATGCTAATTTGAGACCCTAATGACTTGATTATAATATGGGTATTAATTTTGTACAAATTTACTTAGGATTTTGGATGAAACATTGAGGTTTCTAGAAGAGAACATAAAAATCCAAATTTGAGACTTATAGTGGCTAGGTAAGTGATTCCTAGGTAGACATTAACATTTAAATTCTTTGGGTACTTGTTGCAACTGTTAATGATAAATTGAATAGTAATTATCTGATGCTATGGTTATAGGGACATTTTCTACCATTGGTGGCTATTGCAATTGTCTACAAGTGAGGTAATTGGGTTTATATTAATTCCATGCATATATCTATTTTAATTTCATATTTTGTTGTACATGAATCATTTGAAATGTTGAATGAATTGGTTGGCTATCATTATATTGTGATTGGACCTTGTGAGTCCATGGTGGAGCTGTGGTGCAGCTGCCACCCGTGCATGTGCTTCGATCGGGCACCGGGTTATGATCAAACCCCAGATGCACTGAGCCCTGGTTGTGTTCAATAGAGAGTAAGTGTCGTGGATGGGCTTCTCCTTATATTAATGGCCTTTAACATATGAAAATATGATTGCTAGTATGGGATATTGATCATGATAGCCTAATTGTTTCATTTACTGATATGACTGGTGTTCTTCTGATGCTTATGTAAAATTATGCATGTATGCTAATTAAACTGGATTATATGATGGAATTTCCTTGGTTACTGAGATTCATATCTCACCCCATTTTATGGGATTAATATTTCAGGTGAAGGTTCTTCGGGTAAGGATAAAGGGAAGCAAGTGGATGAAAATTCATGAGCTTCATCATGTGGTCAGAAGGCTGCATATAGGCTGACTTATTTAGTATAAATGCTAAATTTTGTATTCCTTATTATATAGCACCATCATGTACTCATGTTGCCAAGTGTAGGCTCTTATATTTTGATTACCTAGAATGTATTCATTGAGGAGTTAGACCTCATTTTAGCTTGATATCGGATGTATGAACCCATAACATTTGACGTATGTATTTTGCTGAATTTATGGTATGGTATACTGTTGGAAATATAATTATGTGATATATTAGATGTAGTATGAACTATTGATGTATAAAACCTCTGACAGAATGTATATCGAATTTTAATTTCCAATAATATATGAATTCTTATTGCTATTACTCTATGGACTTGCCAGTATAGGATAGTTGGAGGAGTGAAAGTTTACATTTAAGTTTTGAATTGGTAATGGTAGAATAGTTGGGTGTATAGGGTAGATAAATACCATTAGAGTCATATAAAATGAGTAAAAGTAGTCCTAGGGTAGTCCTAAGATGAGAATTGAAGTGTAGGGGATGAAATTTGGGAGATGTAGTTATAAGAGAGAGTCATGTCGCAACTAAGAAGGCTTCGCTGCAGCCAGATGAGTGACAGAAGCGAAGGGCACCACGGCATGAGTAATCCTGCCGCGGCACAAGCGAATAAAATTTTCCTGAAAAGTAATAGTGGTGAGGAGCGCTGCGGCTTGAGGAATCTCGCCGTGGCGCAAAGTGAAAAAAAATCACCCATGAAGGTAATAGAATGAAACCTCGCCGCGGCGCATCACATGCCACCGCGGTGCTAGTTGAGGGAACAAACTAAGGGGTGTCTAGTAGCAAATCTTGCCACAACGCGAGTGTATTGCGCCGAGGCGAGAGTTGGGGGATTTAGAACAGTAACTCTAGGAGGCATTTCCACCGCGGCGCCGCATAGGTTGGTCGCGACGATGGTCCAACTCACCGCGGCGATGAGAAATTTGCCCAGTAATTTCAGAGAGCAACTTAACCGTAGCAGGAATGGTATGGGCCACGGCGCAAAACCCCAAACTCCTTCCTTTAACCTAGAAACCTTAATTTCTTCAATGGTAATGTTAGGAAATGATGTAGGAATACTTGTGGGAGGTTTTTGTGTGTTGAAACTGATGAATGGCTAAATGATAAACCCCTCACAGTAGTATGATTTCTCTTATGCATTTTTGTTTCATTTGTGGTTGTATAGTGATGACCCTAACATCAAGGTTCAAATTTTCCTACATTTCCATAACGTAATAAACTGTAACGACTCCAAACCTTGATCATTAATTATAAATCGTATATTTAACTATAATTACAATGATATAGAAGATAGGGTTATCACAAAACTTACCCAAGTTCCACTCATAGAAAAATTTAATTTCTCACCTAGGTATTTCATCAAATATTTAATGTGTAACTTTAAAGACAAATAACAATTAATACCTAATCAATGTTCTAATCAACCTACTTACACTACTAGAATGTAATATATGACTTTCCAAAAGTCAAACTAAAATTAACATTTTTATATAAGAAGACCCTAAAGCAAAATGAATTAAGGCCAATTGAGGGTAAAACATTAATTAGAGTATTTAGAAATATGGTTAAGAAACTAAGAATGGCTTGAAACCAAAGCTAAAACAACTAAACAAAGTGACATGAAAAGCCTAGTGGCAAAATTGTAATTTTGGGTAACTCTTTGGAAACTTAAGGGAAGAGGTCTTAAATGGTGAAATTAAGCTCATTAGGGTTTTTAGAGGCCTAGAAAACTATAGGAACTGTCAAAATAGTTAAAACCTTTTTGGTGAAAATTTAGATCGTTGGTTGACTCAAACTTTGACTAGATCATTTCAAATTGTTCTAAATCCTATAAAATTGAAACAAAATACTTTTAATAAATTAGAGGACCTAAATTTTATAATAGAAAAGATAATTTTAAAAAATGAGTTGAAATGAGCTCAAACTAGGGAATTAAAGATTAAGGACAAAATTGGAATATGGAAAAATTATAAAACCTTAGCTCCTCGTTATAAATAGCCACCCCCACCCTTTTTCCTCCATTTTGGCCAAACTACATCGGCTTTTAGGACACCCTTGGAGGTATGACAAAGAAGAAGGAAGACAAATGAAATAAAACTCTATTTAGGTAAGTTTATGTGCTAAATTTGTTTATGATCTTATTATAAGCTCTCTCCCATTCTTTCTCCTCTTTCTCTCTATAGTTTTGACTTCCTAAAAGCTGGAGTTTTATGACTGAACCCTTGGAGGAAAAAACTCATTAAAAGGAAACAAACACACCATAATAAACTCTATGGGAAGCACTTTCAGTTAGTATATGATATAGCTTAGAAACCATGATATTCCCTTGGACTCCTTACTTCTCTTGTAACATCCTAAAATTAATTAAGGTGTTAATCATGGATTTGGGCTAATTACTAATAATTAATATGGAATAATTGGACAAGTTAAGTGAATAAAAATTTTAGAGAGATAAATTATTAATATGAGTTTGAGATTTAATTGAGTTATAAACCCCATCTAGGCCCAAATTAAATTAAATAGGCCAAGGTTAATAACTAATGGAGGCCCAATAATTTTAGGTATAGACCTAACTTATATAAGCCCTTGTAATTGGTCTAATACACCTTATGCAGACCTCAACTAAGTGGGCTTTGGAAAACTTAACCTAACCCAACTAAAAGTTTGAATTGTTGAAGTTAGCCCAACAACTTACAACTTCAACTTAACAACTAGTGGGAGCCTAATAGGTCCTTGGGTTAATGGGTTGACCCATAACCTATTTAGAACCTAACTTAAAACCCTAAAAATCATTTTGGCCACCCCCATTTTGCAGAAACACAAGAAACAAAAGGGAAGTTTAGAGATTTAAAGGGGAGGCTAGGGTTCTTAACATATTTCCACCATTTTCCACTTTTAGAGCAAGATTCAATCAAGGTAATAGTTGTATAACTTAATCCCCTTCTCTTTCTCTTCATTTTAGCCTAATTAGTTTTTTATTTCGAGCATTTTCACCATACCCAAAATCTGAAATGTGGTTGTTTGAGATTTTCTTGGTGAAATTTCATAGGTTGGGGCTGAGGACATTATTAGATAAGTATAAACTCTTCATTTTGATGCATTTTCTACTGGTTTAAGACCCCCATAGTAGACTTATAGTATGGTCCTTAATTTTGTGCGAATTTTCCTATGGTATAGAGTGATATTTTGATCTTTCTGGTCTAGGGAAGGCAAAGCCCAAAATTAGAGGCTTTTGGTGATTGGGTAAGTGTTTCTAAGTAGTTGTATATAGCTTAACTCCTTAAGCAATAGGTTTGCTAATATAAACTATAATTAGGGATAGTAATGGCTTGATTTTGTGTCCATAGACTGAAGTAGCATTCAATTGGCTCTTAGAGGATTGGCTACAAATGAGGTAACCAGGGTTTATGCTAATTCCATGCATATATTCTATTTTAATTTTGTATTTTGCTACATGATTATGATTTTGATGCTAAATAAATTGGTTAGCTATCCGTTATATGTGATTGGACCTTCTGAGTCCATGGTGGAGCTGTGGTGCAGCTGCCACCTGTGCATATGCTTTGATTAGGCATCGAGTTACGATCAGACCCCAGATGCACTGAGCCCTAGTTGTGCTCATTGGGGAGTGGGTGTCGTGGACGGGCCTCTCCCAGTGTTATTGGCCTTTAACATGTGGAGTTATGATTGCTAGTATGGGATAGTAATTATGGATAGCCTAATTGTTTCATTTACTGATATTGTTGGTGCATTTTCTTATGCTTATATAAAATCATGCATATATGTGAATTAAACTAGAATATATGAATGAAATTTGCCTCAGTTACTGAGATGTGCATCTCACCCCGTTTCATGGGATCATACTTTCAGGTGAAGGCCCTTCGGGTAAAGATAAGGGAAAGCAAGTGGATGAAAATCCATAAGCTCTAGCCATGTATAAAGGAGGCTACACTTAGGCTGATCTAAATAGAATAGATGCAATTTTGTTATTCATTTATATAGCATCATCATGTAATCATGTTGCCAAGTGTAGGCATTTATATTTTGATTAGTTAGAATATATATATTAAGGAGTTAAGTCTCATTATAGCTTGGTATTGAATGTATGAATTTATAGTATCTAATGTATGAACTTTGTTGAATTCATGATATGGTCTACTATTGGAAATGTCATCATGGGATATATTGGATTGTTGATTTGAATCAGTGATGTATGGAATATCTAATGGAATATATATTGAATGATAATAGTTGATAGTTCATGAACTCTTACTGTTATTACTCTATGGACTTGCTGATATAAGGTAGTTGGAAGAGTAAAAATTAACATTTAAGTCTTGAACTAGTAATACTAGATAAACTGAGTAAATTAGGCTAGTGAAAGCTATTGGAACCCCATAAATTAAGGTAGAGTGGTCCTAGGGTGTCATTAGAGGGAGAATGGAGAGTATGAGATAAGACTTTAGAAGTTGTAGGATCATAAGGCATTTTACCATGGCCAATGGAGGCAAAGTTGCCCAAGGAGAGTACCAGAGAGCAATTCACCACTGCAAGAAGTGGAATTAGCCACGACGAAATGTGAGAGGCCAAATTGGGAGTCATCCAAAGGGTAATTCGCCGCGGCTAAATGGGAATTGCCAGCGATGAACTTTTGTAAAAATGAGTTAGGCATTCCAGAAAGGAATTAGCCGTGGCGAAAGGAGGAATTGGCCGCAGCCAATAGTGAGAGGCGAGCGAGGTAGACTCTAGGAGGTTTCCTCAACGCGACACCATGTAGGTTAGCTGCAGTGAAGCTCCAACTCGCTGCGATGAAACTTAGGAAGATAAAAGAGTGAACTCGAGAGTAGTTGGACGTGGCTAACAGTCCTAAACTCTCATTCTAACCTAGAAATCTTGGTGTTTCATATGGTGACCTCAAGGGATGACTTAGAAACATTGATAGAAGATTCTTGTGAGTTGGAATTAATGGGTAATAGAATTAAAGGCTTATAAATGAGTGTTTGTTTCCCTTGTGTACATGAATGCTTGTAATTATTTGGTTAATGACTCTAATAACATTACAATTAAAATTTCCTTGTATTTTCCAAATGTAATTAGTCGTAATTTCTTGTAACCCTGATTTATGGTTATTAATCATGTATTTGACCTTAATTACAATGATTAAAAGTTGGGGTCGTCACATCTCTAGGTTTAACCATTATGTGAGGATCCTAGAGGGAATTGATTCTTGACTTAGACATGGTAATTATGGAGGTTTAAGAGTGTAGAGATTAATATGGAACCAAAATAAACAACTAAGAGCCCATAAGTTGCAAGATATGGAAACCAGGGTTTTGATTACACCTTAGGAAGGTAGGGACTTTAGCAGGGCATTTTAAGCCATGTGAAACCATAATTGAACTAGAAAGATGTAACACCATAATGTCTTAACCTCATTTAATCCCCCTCTATCCTTGATTCCATATGATTTCCCAAGAACAAGTGCAAACCGTGGCATTTTCATGCTATAAAACGGGGTTCAAATGCTTATAATTTGCCCCGCGGGTCCCGTGAATATATCATTCACATTCTCTACTCAAACACTATTTATACAACTTGTATATAGCCTCAAACAACCCATAAACCACGGATATGAAGCCAAAAACCAAGAAAATGCAATTTCTCAAATAAGCCCAAAAGTCAGATTTTTGGCTCTAACTTTGGAAAATCATAACTAACTCTAGAAAAATGGGAATCAAGAAAACCATAGCTCTATAGAAATCTATGTATGTTAAATTCACACTAAAAATACTTTCCAACTACAATGTCAGTATTTGGACTATGTTTGACATCGAAAAAGAGACAGAGGTCTGGCTGTCCCTAGTACTGGTACATCTTGCTGTCATGAACTTCAAAAATTCATAACTAATTCCACAAAAATCCAATCTAGAAAAAATATACCAATTTAAAAATATACAGATGTTAACTAGAGGGGAAAAATAAGTTTAGATTACTTCAGTAGCCCTTGGACCTCGAAAACTGATGGAATAGTAACGAAGGTCGGATGGCATCCCTAATATTGACATAAAACTTCAAAAAGTTCATTGTCCCTCTATAGACCTCCGATTGAGGTGTTTCTAGTTGGTATAGGTCACTGTAGATATCTAGTTTGTACCTATAAAATTTCATGACAATTGGACACCATTTGGTCCATGAATGACACAGATTTATTTTCGGACCTAGTTGCACAGTACAATAACCAAAACCAGAAAATTCTCCAATTTCAACAATTCACCAAATATTTCCTAGACCTCCAAATATTACCTACTTTATCTTCTTGGGAAACTATCAATAGACTCTAGAGGCATGCCAAATTTCATATCAAGAAGAGCTCATCTGGTCATACTTTGACGAAGCTCACAAATATGGCGGTTTTGGCACCCAAAATGGTTCAAAGTGGGTCCAAATGGCCTCCCACATGTTCTAGCACCTCTTGGGCAAGTTTTAAAGTATAAACATAGCATATATGAAATATTTAAGTGGTCCAAATCAATACACATCTCAAAATCACTATACTACAGGCCAAAATACACTCTTACATGTATGCCACAAAAGGGCCAAATTCCACATTTTTATTACTTTAGCTCTTTATATAGTTCATACACCATTCATACATACTTTTACACTTGCTCAAATATTTTATCTCAAAAATAATAGGTGCATATTCATTTTGGCACCTCTTTACATTAAAAGATCCAAAATAATTACACAACTCCCTAAGCATGCTCAATTGGCTCCTTGGTGTGCACTTGGTTCTCCTTGAACTCCACCTAACATGTTAAGATGGGAGAGGGAAGAGGGTGAGATTCATGGAATCTTAATAGCTCATACTCATTTAAGGAACCAATCAAGGCATATAAATAAGTCAAAGCATGCAATTATTCACAATTACACAACACATGCTTTCCATGCCATGAATATCATATTAATGCCAAGAATAAGCTCTAGAGAATTTTGGTCTAGCCTCACCCAAGTTTTGGGACTTTTAGATTGGCCTCACCCTTGGTTTAGGGACTTTTGGCTCTACCTCACCAGTCTCAAAGGACTTTCGGCACCACTTCACTCGAGCAATTTCCACAACTCAAAACATAAACATATTGGTACTAATGTATCAAGGCAATATCAAATGTCATGTCTCACAATACAAGTACATACAAGCATACCATGACTATTACACATCCAAGAATGCAACAAGAAAGAGTGGAGAGCTACCTTATCAACTAATACAAGCCTTCTCTTTCAATTTCTCTGCTTCCTTCTTGGTTTCACAATCACAACTAGATGGAGTTGCTTCTTTTGAGCCTAAACACAACAAAGAGTATGGAATGACTCTCTTGGAAGTCAAACAATTACTCACAAAAGGCTAAGGGGTTCTGCATAATAAACCCTACAAAGCATAAGAAACTAGGGGTTTCTCTCTCTCTAGAGTTCTACTAACTCTCATTCCTCTCTCAAGCTCTCAAGAAAGAAAGCAAAGAAGAGGAAGTGAAGATACATGAGTTTCTTGCTCATTCTTGACTAGAATAAAGCTTTCTTACTCAACAATCCATGGAAAGAAACCTTAGAAGGAGAAGAATAAAATCAAGAAGAAGAAGCATGAAGTACTTTAAAGGATCTTACCTTTCTTCCTTAGCTTTCCTTCCTTCTCTCTTAGTTTCTTCTAGTTTCCCCCTCTCTCTCAAGCCTTTTCTTTGCTTTAGATGAAGCTTAGGTTGGTTTAAAGGAAAAGAATGAATTTGGACGCTTTAAGAAGTCAAATTCTCTTTTTTCATGTTTTTTTGGATTAACCCTCGCTATAGCGAAGCATAACCCTTACTATAGTGAGCACGTATCAATCCCAGACCCCTGCTTTCGCTATGGCACGCGCTATGGCGAGCAGCTCCCTGGTTTTTGTATGGGATGCCCATACTCGCTATAGCTAGAAGACACTCTCGCTATAGCTAGACCATTTCTCGCTATAGTAAACAAGTACATTCGCTATAGCTAGGCCATTTCTCGCTATAGCTAGCAGACTTAGAAAATTTTAGGACTTCGAAAAATTTTCAGCTTTTTTTTTCTTTTTTTTCTGGTTGTTACAAAAGAAGCTAAAGAATATCCATAAGTGCCAAAATCTCCAAGAAGAATCACAAAACTCCCTTGACTCTCAATATGGATTATGGTTTAACCATGAAGGGAAATGGGTATCTAGGAAGAGCTTTCAATGATTCTAATATTGTAAATGGTCTATATATGAATTATAAACACTAAAGGAATAGTTGGTTTGAATTTAAAGGCTTTTATTTTGAAAAGTGAAAATTAAGGTTTAATTATACATAAAGAAGCAACTTGGTGTTAGGCTCCTTAAATCAAGTTTATGATGACTCTAATGAGTTCTAATAAAGTCATATAACTCATATTGGGCAAGGTCTTGGAGCCAAGATAAAAATTATAAGAGTTGCTTCATTATGCCATTTAATTGAACCATATATAAGCCTAAAGTTCTAGCTAACTTGTGTAACATACAGTTCTTCCGTAGACGTGAGAAATGTAATGTCTGATTTCTTTGTAAATGTACGTAACTTATCGAATATAAAAAGAAATCTCTCATATATAATGATTTGAGGTCCAATAAAATTAGATTAATAATCTAAACCTCAGATAATAAGAATCGAAAGCCAGAGGTGCGCTGAAAATAGAGTCAAAATAACCAAATAAAATTCAATGAAGATGCAGTAGTATTTTCATAATTTTAAGCACTTTTTGGAAAACTTAAGAGGGATTTTTAAATGGAAAAAATAAATTTTTTAGGGTTCTCAGAGGCTCTAAAAATCATAAAAAATTCCTAGAATGATTCAAACCCCTTCGGTTTACTATTTAGAATGTCGGTTGACTAAAAATTTAACCATTTCTTTTGGGAAGTTTTTAGATTCAATTTGAGTGATTCCAAAAGTATTTTATAAGTTAGAGAATATAAATTTTATGATAGAAAATATGGTTCTTAAAAATGAGCTAAAACAAGCCTAAAACAAAAAGGCCAAAAAGATGAGACGTAAATGGAATTTTTATAAACAATTTTTAAGACACATGGCCTTATATGTAGCGTCCCTCTCTTCTCCTCCTTGGAACCAACTTAGTTACTGCCCAAACCAGAGGAGGTTCTGCCCCAAAGAAACACAAAAAAAGGAGGGAAAGAGGAAGGAAAACTCTAAGAAAAGGTAAAGAAAATGATGATTTTTTAAGCCTCTTCCTTCAGTAATTTGGTTCTTCTCTCTACCACCTCTCTTCCCATGGTTTTAATTATTTTTTTGGTACTATTTTGGGTCTAGTTTAGAGGAGGAAGAATGGAGTTTGAAGGAGAGGAGTTCACCAATTGAAAGAGCATTTGAAACAAGGTAGAAACCAAGATAAACATCCATGCTTTCATGCTTCTTCTTCCTCGCTTCCTTTTGGGTGAGTTTCGGCCAAGGAGGAGTTGTTTCTGAACCAAACCAAGTATGAAACCTATGATTTAGAGTGTGGGAAACAAGATAACGCAAATAAATCCAAGAAATAACCATTGAAATTCAAGATACCAAGCCTAGGGTTTCACTTGCATCTTGGCTTGTAGGAAACTTTCTAGCCATAATTTGAGGTGTTTAAGAGTTTGTGTGAGTTCCTAAGACATCTAAGAAGCTTCCTAAATACATCCCCTATCAAGGAAACAAAACAACTCTATTGGTGCCAAATAGAAGCATAGCCTTGGCCTAAAGGGGTTCATGCATATAGGGAGTATTTTAAATTTTTATAAGTCTAGATTAAGACTATATATGATGGAAGAATATGAGAGGAAGTCTTGAAAAAAATTTAGAAAGCCTAGATTATGAAATGGAGGTGTGGGTTCCATAATGTGACTTAAAGAAGCAACATATAGCTAGACTCCTCAAAATGATTTTGTGATGGCTCCAAGAAGTCTAAATGGAGTCAAGAGTCATAGATTGAAGGAAAGAATGGAGCCAAGACCATAAATTCTTGTAGTTGCTTCATTAGGTGCTTTATGGAACCATAATTGAATCATATAAGAAACTAAGCCTCCTTAAAGTGTGTGAGGTGTTAGAGTTTGTTTCAAAAATGTAATTGGGTTATATTTGATGTGTCTAGGCCAAAGGAATCAAACTCCACCTCATTGTAAGTATGTGGGCGAAAGAGGGGAAGAGAATCCAAAGGAAGGTTTGCATTTTTTCCTTCAAGGTAGCTCTCTAACCTTTCTCTCATGCATTTTTGGATGTTTTCTTATCTTTGGATATGTGTATGTATGATTATACTATGCAAAATGTTTCTAGCAAATGTGTACATGCCATGGTACCATGATGCCTTTGTGATATTCTTGAAAGATGTTTTATAAATGTGTTTTGGCTTACATGAGCTTAGAGAAGCCAAAAGTCCCTTAGCAATGGTGAGGATGAGCCAAAAGTCCTTAAGAATGGGTGAGACAAAGCCAAAAGTCTCTAAAAGAGTGAGGCTTAGTCAAAAGTCTCTTAAAAGTAGGTGACATAAGTCCAAAAGTCCCAAAGAGAATGGGTGAGGCTAAACCATTGCCTTGGCAAGCCTATGTATGATGTGTATGAGTTTTTGAACATGAGAAATGCTTTATGTATGTTCATAAGTTGTAAGATTGCCATGCATTCATTCTTAGACTTGTAAATGCATCCATTATGTATGTTTGAAAGGGTAAAAAGCTATTAGGATTCTTAGAATCTCACTCTTCCTTCTCCAATTTCTACATATGTCTAAGTGGACCAAATAAACCAAGAAATAGAAGCCACCAATCTTGAAGACAAAGAGATTGACGAAGGAAATATTAAATAGTTATTTTGTAAACATATAGTTGTCAAATGATGTAATCTTATGTTGTATATGATGAATAACCTCTTGAACATATGTAATTACATGGATATATGATGTATGTATGGAATTTGGAAGCATAGGAATGAGAATGTAAGTTTTTGACGTTGAGATGCCTTGATGAATTCATGAAACCTTGTATATATGAATAAGTGGGATAGTGACTTTGTGATGTATGAGAAATTGGAGCTCTTGACAAGTTTAGTAGGCTATTTTTAAGCTTTCCCATGTGCTTAAGAGGTCATGGCCAAGGTAGAAGCAAATTTGGTTCACATTTGACCCTATAAGATGCTTAAAATGACTATGTTAGTACCCTATATCACAAGCTAACCAAATGAATGAATTTTTTCATAAACTTTGGCCTACATATAGGTCTTATCTAGAGCTTTTTAAAAAGTCAAAAATCATATCATTTGGAGCTATAGAGAATTAATTATGAATTTTCAAAGTTAGGAAAGACCTGTTAAAATGGCAATTTTATTGTTCATATGATCAGTTTCTTCTCCTATGTCATCTGAGGGCCAATGTTATCCAATACTCATGAACTCTTACAAACATAAACTAGACATGATAATCTTTCTGTAGCCACTAAGATCACCCCATTTAGAGGTCTGTAGAGAGAAATATGAATTTTTAAATTTTGGAGATAGTACTAGTAATGTAGCATGACCTCTTATACTATTCCATCCAATTCCATAGGGTAAATGGTTTTTTTTTGATTTGAAAATATTTTTATCCTCTAGTTAACATCCACAAATTTCCAAAATGGTATGGGTTTTTGGGTTTTGATTTTTCTAGAATTAGTTATAAATTTTTGAAATTTATATCAATAACCTATGATAGCAATTCTAGGCAATTGGACCTTTGGTACTTTTCTATTGTTAATCATAGTCCAGGTAATGTTTTCATGGCCTAGAATGATTTCTAACCTATAGTTGACATTCAAAGCTTTCCAAAAAGCTATCATTTGTTTGATTTTAATTTTTTTAGAATTAATTATAATTCTCCAAAGTTGATGGTAGAGAGTTGGAATATGGAACTCAAGGCAAAATCCTGATTTTTGTGTCATATGGTTCCAAACCCAAAATTTATGAGACCAAATATGATATTCATGACTTGTACAAATTTTATATGACTAGAAAATGATATTGATGAGTTCATATAGTCCCTAGAGCTATGAATTATGTATGTGGCCTCCCAATTATGTAACCTTCCGTGTGTGAAAGTGTATGTTTTCCTGTAAATTTCTTATAATGTACATGGGATATATTGAGATAGCTTATGGGACAAAGGTTTGAAAGCTAAGAGGTTAAGGTATTACAATTTGTATAAGGCTTAAATGGGTACAAGTGTGGTTCCATAGATAATTTTGTGCTTCCTTTTATGTGTATAGGCCAAGTAAGTGAAATTTCACTCAAGTGTGGGTGTGAGACTATGGCACCAAGCCAAGAAACAAAAGGGAATTAAGTTGAAATCTTGTGTTAAGGTAGCTCTTCATCCATGTATTTTGGTTGCTTGAGTGTCTTGGTTTGCTTGTATATATTAATTGCAAATTATGTGTATTCTTGACTATTGGATGATCATATGTAATTGCATGATATTTAATTGCATTTGGAATTGGTTTGGCTCTTAAATGAGTGAGGTTATACCAAAAGTCTCTTAAAATGGGTGAGGTGAGGCCAAAAGTCCCTAAATTAGGGTGAGACTAAGCCAAAAGTCTCAATTATAAGTGAGACTAAGTTTAAAATCCCAAAAAGAGGGTAAGGCTAAACCAAAAGTTCTTAATTGTTAGGTGAGACTAGACAAAAAATCCCTAGAGCTTATTTTTGCTCTTTATAAAGCCATGTGACCCCTAATGAATGAATATGTATGGTATTTAGTAGTGTGACATGCTTGCTTGCTTCTTTAACCTTGATTAGGCCATATATGTATGCTTGAATGATGAATAAACTATTGAGATTCTTTGAATCTAACTCTTTCTCCTATTTTCCTTAACCATGTCTAGGTAACTCTCAAGGAAGCAATGATGGTGAGCAAAGAACCTAAGAAGAACCATTTTGACATTAATTTAAGTTTTAATTCATATTCTTGTACATATGGTGATGTATATGTATATTTGACATATGACTATTACCACACACTCAATAGTATAAAACTATGATGCACAAATCATTTTTGGGTGTAAATATATGAAAGTGTGTCATTTTACCCTTCTAAGTTCTTGAACTTATATGTGTATAATGTCAAGTGCAGAGGTCATTTTGAGTTGTATGGTTTTTTAGACATATTGGACCAACCATGTATGATGCATTTAACATTTGAAATATGTTGAAAAGGAGACATGGCACAATATGGCATATTTAGAACCATTTGAAGTAAAAAAAATCCTAATTTTTGAGCCATAAAATGTCAATGAACCTTTAATTGACCAAATGGAGGAGTCTTGGGCTGAAATTTGGCAAGCATTTAGAGCACATTGAAAGCTTTTTACAAAGCTAAAGAATACAATTTTTAGAGCTTTATAGAATTTTTTATAAATTTCCAAAGTTGGTTGAATTATGAAGATTTTACTAGTTTATTGTTCATATAGTTCAGTTGCTATTTTCATGGGTTTTGAGGGACCAAATAAACTTTTTTTTAATTTATAGTTTTCACAATAAAAAGTTCTCATTATAACCTTTTTGTAACCACTAAGTTTGTACAAATTGAAGTTGTGTAACTCAAGTTATAATTTTTCAAAGTTTAGCCCCTATTATAGGTCAAGTTATGAAAATAAGCATATGTTGTAACCCACGAGTTTCATGCTTCTTCTTGTGATATTCTAAGCCTAACAAACTTATTTGGCATGAATTTGGAGAATAATATGATGAAAATATTTATTTGTATACAATTAAATTATTTGAGGCTTTCAATGGTAGTAAGTTCCGTTGCCAAAAGTGTAAGCATAACTAATTATTATTAAATGAGTCTTATGATATGAGATTCTTGTATAACCTACTATAGTATGATATAAAAGTTTAATTACACTTTTAATTAATCAATTTCAATATCAATTACCAAATTTCCCAAAATTCCCAATTGTCAAACTTTAGAATTTACATCATTTATTTTAACTTCTAATTAATTCAAAATAAGGCTAAAATAGAGTAGAATATTTTTCTCTTCATGTACCTTAGCCAAATTCTGAAGCTAGAGCCTTAAATGGAGCTTGCAAGTGAAAAAGATGAAAATGAAGTCCTCTTGTCTTATAGCTGGTGTCATTTTCATGAGGGAAGTGACAGAGTGTGTTTTGATTTGATGAATAGGATAATTTTAATGTACATGGGTGTTTAGGTCATAGGTATGGGTAATGGTTAATATCCATCTAAATTTATCTAAAGTAATAGTAATATGTTAAAAGAGTTGTTTTTTCCAATTTAATAAACAAAATTCTTATTCTAATATTGAGCTTTTCTATTTTCATCTATTTTATTTAGACCAAGTATAGCTATTTAGGTTTTTATCCTTTTTCTTTCATTTTTATTAAACCCAAGACACTAAAATAAATTAGCCCACTAACTAAAATCTAATATTTTACTAAATAATATATTTTCCTAATATTTCCTATTCATATAAATAATAATTACTCAATAAATCCTTAAATATCTATTATTAACATAAACTGTCAATAATATGCTAACAACACTAAGATTTACGCCTAACATGTAAAACCCATGAATAATAATTCTCAACAATTAGACAAATACTATATATCACTTAAACGTGCCCCACTAGTTAATTAATTATATTTTAATTTAATTATTAAATTAGGATGTTACATTTACTCCTCAATACTATCACTTTAACTAAATACTAGATAATTAATATATATTGTCCAATAAATAATTTCCATGTAAATAATTAATCTAAGAGCCTTTTTTTCATAAATTAATCCTCCATATTTTTTTCAATTACTAGAATAATAAAATACCCACAAAATCCTATGATTTCAAATTAATAAAATAATTGATTAAACACCCAAACCCTAATTTACATGTTCTTCATCATCTTAGAATACTAATTAAATTCCAATTAATTCTCTAATTAATTATTATAACTAATTTATTAATTCAAAATGTTACACCATACATTGAGGCCTTTTGTATCACTATAAAATAAATTGGTTGGACCTTCTCAAAGCCATGAATGCAAATGCTTTATAATTACAAATTGAATGCATATAGTGCAACTAGAAAAAGATAATGAGAAAAGAGATCATGGATGTAAAGAGAGGAAGTGAGCCTTATACACACTTTCACCTCTCTCTCTCTCTCTCTCTCTCTCTTTAATTGCATGAATGTATGACTACAAATGATCCAATTTCCAAAGCCATATTAACTTGCTAAGATTTAAACTTTGACACTATTAGTCTTTGTCTATCGAGCATAAAGAATTTCATTATTAAAAGATGGGTTTCAATGACATGTGTTTTACCCAAAAAAAATTCAATCTTTTAAGAAAATATTTTATTTTTTAAGGAAAACTTTCTTTTTCATTTTTTAAAGAAAATAAAAGATAAATACTTTAAAAATTAGGACCCAATGAATTTGTTAAAAATGATTTTGAAGCTTTTAGAAACATTTTCAAAATGTATGAATGATTTTTCAATTTTTTATCCAAAAATAAAATAAAAAGCAATATTTCTGAAAATAAAATTTAATAATAAAATAAAAGTCCATTTTTAAACCAAAAATCAAAATAGGAAAAATGAAAAGAGCAAGATTAAGTTAGTTTGAAAAATTAAAAACACCAACTAATCGACAAACTTGTCTTGTTTGTGAAATCAAATTTCTATCTTATTTCTTTTTTTGCAATAATAATAATAACAATCACCAATTGATTAACGCAATTTTTTACCCATCCAAATTATATTAATTATAATCCCTTCCATAAGGTATATACATATTAGGCTCTCATTCTATGTTAAATCTACTTCTTTTAAATATCCCATTTCCTCTTTTATTTTCATTTTCTTAGTTTTTCTATTGATCTTCCTTGCATGTGGACCCATCTAGAATTAAAATTATATTAATTTTGCACAATTAGTTTATAATATTTGTTCTTAGAAATGAGTATTGTACTATGCCTAACAAATTTCTCATGCACAACTAACTCTTGGACCCATCTTTAGTTTGCAAACCATATTTTCTTTTTAAAAAATAGTTTTCTCAAAAGTTTTATCATTTAAAATAATTAAAATTTTAGTAGCAACTCTATTTAAATTGATTTTTGTTTTGGAAACCAATTTTCTTATTTTCTCTTTCACTCTATATGCATCACATTTTGGGTGTTACAATGAGTAAATAAAAATATTTGTGATTTTAATAATAATAATAAATACAAGTTACTTTTTCTTATATAAAAATAAATTAGAATGAAAATAGACATGCACATTGGTGCATGTCAAACCAGTAGTGTACCTATCCATATTTATATTAATATGACTTTGGGGCCTTCTAGCATCTTTGGTCTCCAATTAGCCATGTTAGTATAAATTAAATAATTTACTATCTTTGGTATCTAATGTAAATAATAATTTATTTTTTATATTAATATATCTTTTAATATCATACCATAATGAATTGGCATTTATTCTACATATAATAAGCTTACAACATTAATTCTCTTATTTCTCACACTTTTAGCAGTGAAAATACCAACATTAAAGACCCAAATTCTTAATTTTAGCATAAATGCATGACTTTTGTATTTAAACCTTAAAATTTATCCTTAACATACTTGCCCAACTAGAAACATCACAAAAAAGATTAAGGAATTCGAGTTTTTAATCATGCACATCAATTTACCACATTTTCATAATTTCACATTGATGCATATTACAACCACTAACCTTAAAAATTCATATCTTGAGATAAAAAATTCCAAATCAAGCAAATTAAGACTCTATGGAAAGCTCATGACATGAATTACATGTTGTAAGAATTTTAGATCAAAAAATTTCATTTGGACCACAAAAATCCAATGGAACAGTAACCATGTTAGTATCTTAGACCCAACCTAGACCTGAAATTTTGAGTATGCATATCTCTGGCTACATAGCTCCAAATTAGGTGATCACAGTAGCTACAGAAAGCTTATAATGCCAACTATATGCCTGTAAAATTTCATGAGTATTAGATTCCATTTGATTAAATATATGAAAAACCAAAACTAACCATATGAACAATATCCAAGCAAATTTGCATTTTTCAGCCAACTTTGAAAAATCATAATAAGTTCTACGGAGCTCCAAAAATTGTGTTTTTTGACTCAATAAAATACTCTAAATGAGATCTAGATGCCTATCAAAATTCATTTATTTGGTCAATGTTTGGTTTTAGGGGAGAAAGTGGCACATTTATGGTATCAAATGGTTATGGATAAGCTTCCTTAATGAATGTGACCATTTGAGCACGTCCCAAATATGAAATACAGCATGTAAGACCATCTCATTAGGTCCTAAATATCATGTAACTCAAAATGACTCATCCACTTGCCAATGTACATATACTTTCTAAGGATCCCACATACCAAATTTGCACATTCTTACTCATTTACATTCAAAAATGAGATTTGCATCATAGCCTCATACTCCTACATATGTAGGAATGTTTACATTATAAAAATGACATGTACAATCTCTCTCTTGCAAAGTATTACAAGAAAACCTAAACTATTGTCAAATAACATTTCATGGTTGTTGGTCTCTATTCTTTGCTCCTTAAGAGTTCTCTAGATATGGTTAGAAATAATATGTGGAAAAGTGAAATTCCATGAATTTCAATAGCTCATTCATCCTTTAAGCATACTTATAAGGCATGTTATTATGTCAAAGAAAGCAAGCATGCTTCATAAGCATCCAAATAACAAACATAATCATTTTTATGAAATCATAGTAATCCATGAAAATCAAAATCAAACTCTAAGAACTTTTAGTTTATCCTCACCCAATTATTTGGGACTTTTAGATTAGTCTCACCCACTTTAGGGACTTTTGATTTAGCCTCACTCATTTCTTAATACTTTTGGCCATATCTCACCCTTACTTAGAGGCATTTAGCTGTACCTCACCCAAGTCAAGGGACATTTAGCATGACTTCATCCATTAAGAGTCAATTTACATGCCAAATACATTCCATGAAACATAATAATAGCCAATCATCAATCCAATGCCAATAGGCATAATTAATAATCCAAACACACGTACAAATAATCAATGACAATCAAACAATTAAGATAAGCATACAAGAATGGATGAAAATCTACCTTTCTCAATAGAGTACAAAGTTTTCCCTTGGTTCTTGTCACACTCAAAAATGCGACCGTGTGGTGCCTAACAAAAATCAAAATAAAAGTAGGAGTCGCCACCAAAATTTTATTTTGAAAAAGGCAAAATTTTGGAAAAGCCTTTTATAAGAAAAATAGTCTATGAACCAGATTTGGATTCGGGAGTCGATTATGAGTGGGGAAAGTGTTAGGCACCCCACTACACCCGTTACTAAGAACGGTTACCCTAAGTCAGTTGTGCAAGATTAATATGGCTTCTATTCTATTTTAATTCTCCCCAATAAGTCACATGCAAAATAAGAAAGAAAGAAATTAAGAAAATAAAATTAAGAGTAAAAAGAAGGAAAAAAATTAAAGAAATAAAACTAAAAAAAAATTTATTTACAATGACAGCCTTGATTTGAGATGAGAGCCTATGGCCTATGGCCTACGTACCCTGCGAGAGAGATCAAAATCCACGTAGTTCGGACGGAAACTGTGTTGGTTGATGTTTTGTTTCATATTTTTTTCTTTTTTTATGTTTTTCTTATTTTGAATTTTTTATTATTATTTTTGTGAGAAAAGAGAAAGAAAATAAAAATTACTTTTACTTTTAGCAAATAAAATGGATTTAGAATTAGTTGATGTATTTTAGTTTGCTAAAAATAAAGTTAATTTATTTCTTTGACCTTCTCTCATTTCCAACCTTTTCTTTTTTTTTAAATTTTTATTAATTAATCTTTTTTATTTTTATCTTAATTTTTGCTGATTTTTTATTTTTTATTTCTTTGTTTTGATTTTTGTTTTTGTTTTTTGTGTTTTTCAAGTTTTTTTTAATTTTTTTATTTGGATTTTTGGATATGTTCCTTAATTTTTTTTAATTGAGAGGCTTTTCTTTTCTCTCTTTTTTTCTCCTTTTTGATTTTTTTGATTTTTAATTAATTTTATTTATTTATTTATTTTCTCAATTTTTTTTTACTCTGGTTTTTGTACTTTTGATTTCTTTTAATTTTTTTTAGTTCTTGAATCTTTTAGTTATTATATATTATATTTTTTTCACTTTTCCTCTAATTTAAGTAAAAACAAGTTTTCCTTCCCTTTCTTTTCTTCTCCTTTTTTGGTGTTAATTTTGATATTTGATAGAAGATTTTGAGTTAGAAGAAAAAGACTTCTTGATATCTTTTGCCTAGTCTTTTTTCTTCTTGTTTCCTTATTCTGAAACCTCTCTCTTTTTTATTTGAAAAGAAAATCCCTTTATTTTTTAGTATCATTTTGTTTTTTTTTTTTATCTTCTTTAAGAATTTTTTTAAACTCTTAATTTTGTTATATCCTTTTATTTGAAATCAAACCCTACTTGTTGTAGGCCATTGAAATCCAAAATTTATTAAAACATAATTATAAAACTCAATAAGGATGGAGGCTTATTGCCACACATACTTTTGAATTGATTCATATGCGTCTGAGGGGACAATTCCACACAACAATTCTAAAAATAAAATGAAAAAAAAACTAAAATAAGAAATAACAAAATAGTAACGTGGACATCTGGATATTTGTCTTGTGTGTGCTTGTGTGCCAATTAAACATCATATTCAGTATAAAGAGAATGAAATAAGATAAAATCAGAATTAAGAAAATAAAAATATAGAAATATGTGAATTGAAACACAAAACTGGCTAGTCTTCTTGAGTGTGCCTTCATCTCTCATCTTCCTTATGCCTTCCCTAAGTCTTTTGTACCTTGAATCCGTTGCCACATGATCCTTTTCTTCTCTAGAGCATCTTGCCTCAACCTATGGAGCATCTTGTCTCGCCACCACCTAATCACTCTGTACAGCTTCCCTTCCCAGGTCAAATTAGTGCTGCCTCACGTTTTTGTGCTCATCATGTCATGTTCTTCCATTGTGTTCTAATGAAACCTTCACTATAGTTTTTCTTGAACTTTACTCTTGTGACTAGCATCCTTAACCCTCTCACTTTCCTCGGGCGAAGCTCACATGCAACAAAAGGCAAACAATAAGGAGAAGGGAAGTACTTTTAGAGAAACACCTCAACTTCACAATTAAGCAAAATCAAAAGACTTTACAGATTGAAAATATGATAACCATTTATGTAGACAGTGGTGAACGATTACTAGCCTAAATACTCAAATGGATTTGTCAACTAATAAAATAGAACTATGATAAAACATATGGTGAAAATTCTATGGTCAATACCAGAACAGCCTTGATGCAAATGAAGGTCACAATGTATGCTTCCTTTTATAATTGGGAGAACAAAAAGGTAATGAAGCTCTTAATACACATGACTCTTAACATAAACTAGGAGAAGGTAAAGAAACTATACATAGATTTTCACTGATGGAATAAGACTATACCCCATATCATATCCCTACTTTGAGCACAAGCAGAATTGGCATCCTCTTCTCGTGCATACCTCATATCATTAAAGAAAGCATTCAAAAATGAAACTAAGAACACCTTCAACTATCCCAAATAATTCCACTTAAGACCGAGACACTTATCCCTAAAATCATCAACTAAAATCTAGACCCTAATCTTAAACAAACAAAAATAGTATTCACATACCGATTAAACAAGAATAGGGATCATAAGAAAATGCAGAAATTAAAAACCAATTAACCCATAACAACAGAAGCAAACCTCATCAGAAATGAAGATGCAATAGAAATAATATTCATATGCTAGTGCAAAGAAGAAAAAAAGGAAAGGACTAAAAAAAATTAAGCTACCCACAGCAGCAGAAGTAGATTAATCAAGAATAATGATGAAACCAAAATTGACGTGAAGTTAGCAGCATATGATTCAAACTACAGAGTATTCCAGCTGCATGTCAATACCTACAATTAAGAATCAAAATCACATGACTTATCTTTCATTTAAGTGATCAATTCCTTTCCTCTTTCTTTGGTTGCTACTGTGCCTCCCGCGTGAACCCTTTGTTGAACCTTTCTTTATCACAGATCTGTGTTGAACCTCTCTATTGCAGATTTGTATTCAGTTCAACATTCTTCAGCACATCATTAAGCTATTAAAACAGACCCCTTTGAGCTGGTATTCGTGCCTCTCCTCCTTCTTTTCTTGTTCTAATGTTCCTCCCCTCTAACACTTTCCCTTTCTTTACTCGAATGGCCTCATTTTTCCTTCACTGTGTGAATGGCCTCCTCCTATTCCTAAATCCCTTTTTTTTATGCACGAAAGAGCCTCCTCTCCTTTTCTCTAGGACTCTCTCCCTCTCTCTTGAATCTCCTTTCCCTACTTTAAAATCCCTGGGAACCCTTCTTAAGTCTCCCTTTAGGCTCCCTTTCCCTTCTGATGTCTTCTCTTCTTCCATCGATCCCCGTTTCTATCTCCCTCTTCCATTTTCGCGTCTCCTTTTCTCGACCTCCGATGGTGAAAGGGATGTGAGGGGGAGGTCAGCTCTTTGGGCATACCGCTGACTCTCTGCCCTCTCTTTGTCAACTTCTCTATTGCCCTGCTCTTTCCTTTTTCATATTTCCTTGGATGGGGAGTTGTTCTGTGCCTTTGTGCTGCGCCCTCCATACGGCAGAGGAGTGAAGGGAATTGGTAATCAAAACACAGAACTATGTTTTGTCTTCCTTCCCATTTCCTTAGTCTAACTTTTTTTTATTTTTTGTATAAGTTGGGCTGAAGTTTTTTCTTAAATTAGGCTGAAAGGCAAGATAAAGGCCCTTCTTTTTTTTTAGAGTTTTTTTTCTATCCTTTTCTTATTTTCTTCTTTTTTGTTGTTGTTTTTTTTTTCTTTGTTCATTTTGTTTTTTGCTTTTTTTTTGTTTTAATTATTTTTTGGTTATTTAGGATCTTGAAATTTGGAGAAAAAGAAATGGATATTTTCCTCTCTCTTAATTTTATTTTTGAGAAGGAACATGTATTTTTTCTCTCTCTCTCTCTCTCTCTTTTCTTTTTTCTTCATTTTTTCCATATCTCTTTTCCTTTTTTTTCATATTTTTTGCTATTTTGACTTTTGTTATGCCTAGACAAAATACGATGTTTATAGTTCTTATAACACCATATTCATTAAGCTCATCTCACATCAATTTTAGACTCACTTTCTTGAATCACACAAGTTCTCCAAGAAAAAGCCATTAAAAATTCAATTCAATTGCGTTAGGTCATGGATAAATTTTTCATTTCGTGTCCCATGAACCATATGAAGTCATCCATCTCATTCTTATATTTAATTACACAAATACAAATTAGAATCATCTCAAGAAGTGGCCAAGAACTAGAGCTGAACGATTTACACAAAAATTGCAAGTGCAGCCTTGGGTTAGTGTGCCAGTTTTCTATCATGAACTTTGAAAAATCATAACTAATTCTAAAACAATCAAAATCAAGCACACTATACCATTTTGGAAAGCTACATATGTCTATTTTATGTTAAAAATAAGTTCAAACCAGAACAGGGATGTATAGCCACTAGAAATGAATGGAACAATAACCAAGGTTGCCTATCACTACTAGTACTGTCATAGAACTTTAAAAATTCATATCTCCCTGCTCATACATCCAATTGGGGTGATCTTAGTGGCTATAGAAAGCTTATCATGTCTAATTTATGCCTATAAAATTTCATGAGTATTGGACACCACTTGTCCCTCAAATGATTTAGGAGAAAAAACTGACCATATGAATAGTAACCATACCAGAACAACTAAAATTTGGCAACTTTGAAAAATCATAATTAATTCCACAGAGCTCCAAATAATATGGTCTTTAGCTTCCCAAAAATTTCTAGATAAAATCTATATACATGCCAAATTTTATGATAAAATTCATTCATTTGGTTAGAATGTGCTATAGGATTACAAAATGGCCCTTTTATGCTTCTTAAAGGGTATCAAGAGGGTCAAATTTGGTTCTAAGGCTTTCATGGCCACTTGAGCGTATGAGAAAGCACCAAAATGGTCTACTAAACATGTCCCAAAGGTGCATAACCCAAATTTCACAAACTCACTCTCTCACCCCAAGGTATACATAAAAATACATAAGTTAGATCTTGCCATTCAATATCAAGAAATAGCTACAACATCCACATGGCATCAAATCTAATTCATATACAATATATCCATATATTTACAAGTTCTCATGGGTTCATACATCATAGACAATACTTGATTATATCATATGCCATTCATATGGCTACAAAATGGACAAAATCCATAATTCTATGTCAACAATCTTCTTCCTTTAGGCTTGGCGGCTTCCATTCCTTGGCTTACTTGGTCCACCTAAACATGTTAGACAATGAGGAGGAAAGGATGAGATTCTAGGAATTTTAATAGCTTTTCTCCCTTTCAACCATACATAAAGAATGCAAATCCAAGTCTAAACATACATGCATGGATGTCATAGAACATAAAATCATTCATGGAAGATTTCCATCATTCAAGAAGTCATATGAAACATACATAGGCTTGCCAAGCAAGTGGTTTAGCCTCACCCAATCTTTTTGGGGGATTTTGGACTTGTCTCACCCATTTTCTTAAAGAACTTTTAACTAAGCCTTACTCTTGGAGACTTTTGACTTTGTCTTAACCATTCTTGGGACTTTTGGCTCATCTTCACCCTAGCTAAGGAACTTTTGGCTTTACCACACTCAAGCAAACCAAAACATGTTTATAAAGCATCATTTAAGTGCATAACATAATATCATGGTACCATGGCATATAAATTCATGCTAAAATATTTTCATAGCTTGAAACACATATATACATTCAAAGACAAGATAAACATCCACTCATACCTGAAAGAAAGAAGAGAGAGCTACATTGATGTACCTCTGACCTTGGATCCTCATTATTTGATGTCTAAATTATCACTCTAATTTTATTGGACCTTAAATCATTCTATCTAGGGGACTTCCTTCTATATTTAGTGAATTATGTACGTTTACGGAGAAACCAAGCATTACATTTCTCGTGTTTGTGAAGGTACAAGATGTTACAGTTCTCTAGTCTTTCTTCTGAGCCACACAAACACATACTTGGGAGAGGCTTAACTTGCTTAGCCTAGATATATCAAACAAGACACAATTACATTAATGGAACCATCTCTAGCCTCACATAAGCCTTATATAAGCCAATTCTAGTTTTAAGTATCCATATGGCTCCATTCAGTGGCATAATGAAACAACTCACATAATTTGTTATCTTGGCTCTAATTTCTCACTCAATCTAAGTCATATGACTCCATTCAAACTTATTAGAATAATCAATAACTCAAATCAAGGACCCAAACATCAAGTTGCTTCTTTTATGTATAATGAAATCTTAAACTTTCACCTTACAAAATAAGACTTTTAAATTCAAACCAATGGTTGCTTTGATGTTTATAATTCATATCTAAACCATTTCTATCCTTAGAATCAAAGAAAACTCACCTTAAATATTCCAAAGGAGTCTTGGTCCCTAACTCAAGGGATCGGATCATATTCTTTTCTACGCTATTAATCTGGATAATAACACCTTATCCCTTAAACATCGGGGGATAAGTTCAATGCCTTATCATCTGAAAAACTTTAATAAAATTTTCTAATTAGAATCACCAAAGTCCTTTTCTAGGTATGCTTACGCTAACAGCCACTTCTCTGTTGGGCTTTCTTACGCTGGCCTTTTAAGACAAAGGATTCTATTAATTTTCTTAGAAACTCTTTGTAATCATAGACAAGTAGTTGTTATTCAGATAATATGGTAGTAACAACACTTTCTAATACACAGGATCCTCTTAAGAGGCAAGTGTAGAGCATACTAGTGTATGGACAAGATAATCATAAGAGATCTACTAATAAAAGATTTCAGAAGATAAAGAAACTTAGAATAAAGCCATTTATTTGAAACTTTGTTTACAAGGGGAGAAGAAAGGTTTTTTCGTTCGTTCCTCTCTGAAGACTAAGAGGTCCTTCGTATAGAGAAGGAGGAGAGAAACAAGACAAACATCTTTTATAAAAGAAAGAAACATACTAGCCTACAGACTTGACTGAAAGCGACATTTTTCCATGCAAAATAGTAAAACTCATAATTATATAATAAAGTAGGATAAGCTTCAGGATAAGGCTTATCCCTTCTGGATGGAGATAAGTTGGGGTCGTCATCAGTGACTAGAGGATAATACTTCTTTCTGTCAATCTCTTCAAGTAAGACAGCACCCCAAAAGTCTTCACTGGCATCTGTTTGGAAGATCTTTTTACCCTTATCAGGAATCTTTAAAGGTAAAGGGACTTGAGAGACTCTTTTGAGGTGTCTTACTGTTGTAGTCTGAGCAGGTCCCCAAGGAGGGGGGTCCTTTCAGAGAAGTTTAGATAGTTAGCTTGTATGATTAGATACTTTTGGAATAAAGTCTCTGATAAAATTGATTACCCCGAGAAATTGTTGAATTTCTCTCACAGAGAGATCCTTATCCAGAAAAGTGAGTAAGTCTTGGGCTATATGTGGACTTAGCAGATAATGGCCATCTGAGATATGCATCCTAAGATATTCTACTAGGGCTTGGCCCAATTGGCTCTTTTTGGAAGAAAGCATTAGTCCATATTTTTGTATAAGGCCCAAAAATTGTTGGAGAAGCTGTTTGTGATCATCTTCATTTTTTGAGAAGAGCATGATATCATCAATGTAAACTAGGATACTATGAAGAATGGGCTTAAAGATTTTGTCATGGCTTTTTGAAATAGAGACGGAGCAACCTTCAATCCAAATGGCAAACAGTCCATTAGTATTGAGCATTGGGTATACAAAAGGCTATTTTGTACCTTTCAACTGGATCAATTCCAAGTTGCCAAAAGCCAGCCTTAAGATCAAACATAGAGAAGACCTTAGCATCTTTGAGTAGTGTGAGTTGAGAACTGATCTTTGGTAATGGGAATTTATCATCTTGTAGAAACATGTTGAGAGGCTTGTAGTCAATGACTAGTCTCTTTTTTCTATGTTTCTGCTTAGCTCGTTTATCCACATAGAATGCTTGGCATGCCCAATCAAATTTTATAGGTTCAATAAGTCCTTACTACAGAAGGGCTGCGTATTCTATTCTGGCAAGTTGTAGATCATCAGGATTCATGCCAGGGTGAGTTACTTTTGTAAGATTAATATCCTCATTTCTTTTGAAATGAAGCTGGATGAGGAAATCTTTGTTCTTCCACAGAGGAGAAGGATGAGAAAACTGGTAATGAGACTCTGGGCAATAGTTCATAAATTGATCTCGAATATCTTCATATCCAACAGGAACATTAAACAATTCAAAAACCTTGGCTATGGTAGTGTAAGGCTTGAACTGTTGCTTGAATTGGATTCCATGAGGAAGGATTTGAAGCTTTTTTGCTTGACAGTAAATATCCATTCCAATCAGGATATCCTTGTCCGGGAGACTACTACCAAGCACTTTGGTCTAGATTATGCAATTGGGAAAGATCTTAATATCAATTCTTTTCTTGGTAATAAGATCAACCTTAAAGATTTTTTCATCAGCTGCACTAAAGTACTCGGAATGAGCTGTCCATGCCTATGGAGAGAGAACTGCAGGATTCATGAGACTCTTAGAAGCCCCAGTGTCCATATAGGCTATAACAGAAATAGGCTTATGATACTTACTCTGAAGAATCTACATTTGAACATAAGGCATTAGAGGTTTTTTCTGCTCAGTGAGTTTGTAAGGTTGGACAGAATAGCTCGGATGAATATAGTGGCCAGAATAATCTGAAGGAGCAGAATCAGAAATGTCTGAGTCAGATAAGTGAAGTCCAGGAAGGGCAAAAATAGTGGTTGCATCAGTATCTTCTTGTTCTGAGAAATATTCTTCAATGTCATCATCAGCAGATAGAGGAATGCTGGCCTGAACTTGTTGAAGAAGCTTAATATCCTTCTTTATTTTATTAGGATAATTTTTTGCAAAGTGTCCCTTTTTTTCCACAAATATAACAACGATCTCTTTTTCCATATTGCGTGAGCCGTCGTCTAAAAAATTGAATTGGTCTTTTAGGTCTCATTTTCTTATAATACTTGTGATGCTTGAAAGGCTTGGAATAACCATGCTTGTAATGGGAGTGTTTCTTTGTTGGGCAAGAGCATTTTGACTTATCTTTGCATTTAATCTAGAGATAAGGCTTTTTATAAACCTTTTGCAAAGCGAGCTTTCCATCCATCATGGAATCAAACATTTTATGTTGTTCACATAATTTTGCAAGAGTAGCCAGAGTCAATTGGTAAATTTCTCTAAGAGAGATATCAGTCATATCTCATCGGAGGGATTGGATGGCTCTTGAGAGTTCTGGCTATAGCTCTTCTGGCAAAGAGGTAATGAATATAGTCTGAGATTAACATCATTGAAACCGTTGAGGAGATAGTATCTTTCTGCCATTCTTTTGTAATGGAAATCAAGATCTTTTTTCTTTAAGGAGCGACATTTCATTTGAAAGTATTCTTTCCGCTTCTGTTTGTCTACAAGATGGAAATCACCAAGGAATTCTTTGTGATAAGGCCAAGGAGGTCATTAGCACTACTGGCTGTGGTATAAAATCATTATCGATATTATCCTAGACTTTGGAACCATTCTCGGAGAGTACTAGTGAGTCTGCTGGTGAATTCAGTGAGGGTTACATGAAAATTAGCATTTGGAGATCAATCTAGGCTGAAAACTCATACAACTTGTCTCTCCATTTATCAGGAGATATATCATCAAAGGTGAACCATGGTCCAGTGGTTAGACGAGTTTGAGCTTGTGGAGGATCTGGGAAAGTTGTATGATATGGTTGTTCAGCATAGCCATCAACATGTTCGTCATGGTTGATGTTTGACTCATCATATTCTTCAACATGGGTTGGATTTACCATACAGGAAGTTAAGTATGGAATAGGTTCATCTTCCTCAGAACTGAAAGGTTCGAGACCAATTATTCGAGATTAATCTGAATTAAGATCTAAAAGATAAAGGTTAATGGTGGACAATAAAGAGATTATCCCAAATGGTTTAGTTGGTTCTATTTCAAGCTATTTGTTTTTCTGAGTGAGATCAAGATGAACTAGAGGTGTAGTATGCCTTGGTGAGGAAGGTGGAGTATGAATCTGTAAAGGTTTTACAGGAGGGTGCTCTGAAGGTTTTGTCTAGGAGGATGAAGCTTCTTAGTATGAAGGAAAATGAGGTGGTCTTTGAGGAGGATGGATATTTCTAGGTGGAAGAGGTTGTGATTAAGTTGAGGGTTGTCTGGGTTAAAGTTGTCTAAGCTGGGCTGGACTAAGATAGTCTTCTTTCTTTTTGAAGACTTCATAGTTCATTTTGAAATATTTGGAATAATCAACTTCTTGTGGGTAAGGTGAATAAGGCGGTGATGGATATAGATTATATGAAGATGCAAAAGGAGAAGGATAGGAATCATAGATACTTCGAGATTGATCTCTAGCTATGTCTTTTTCAATCTGATCAATCTGAGTTTTTACTTGTTGAAGCTAGTCCCATATATCCATGAGCGATAAATCCCTTAAGTTCTGCATCCAGAGAAGTAACCTGCCTGTGGAGGCGATCATACAATTCTTGGACGTTGGAAGACAGTCCATCTAGACGAGAATTAGTATGAGTCGTTTGGCTGGAGAGATTTTCAAGTTGAGAGTCAATCCTTTGAAGAACTTTGTTTTGAGATGTAACATTATAAGTATGCTAGTTGAGAACTTCTTCAGCTAGTGAGACAGGTCTCATGGCACCATAGGGTGAAACTTCTGTAGGAACAGAGTACGACTTGTAAGTAACATTTGTCTCAAGGTTAGTTCTTCTTTCCATAGTAAGAAATTCATAATCATAGTTTTTTGATGCAAAGGAAAACATCATACATGGAATAGGCTGAGGTTGTGTTTGTATGGGAATGATAGGCTCAGGTTTTGGTAATGGAGAAGGAAGAAGGTCATCATGGCCTAATTCCTTAAGAAGGTTAGACAAGCTTTCTGGCTTGGGTCTGGGAGACTTGATACCAACCCATCGAGGTTTTGGTGGGTGGTCATCATCATCTGAACTGCTATTAGGTGTATGGCCAGAGCAGTGGCCAGATTTTCAAGATGGGTTAGGTAATTATTTTTTCCAAGGAGAAGCACAAGAGTCACGAGGTCTCTAAACATTATCCTCTGGTCCTTCCCAATTTTCAAGATCATCACATCCACAATCAGGGTCGCACATAGAAGTATCACAATCCCAAAGGAAATATCCATTGATTTTGCCAACATAAGTATAAGACCCATCAGGATGAAGCCAATGAATGGGAATTAAACCTTTCTTTTGTTCTTGAGTGACCATAGGAGTAATAATCATGGAATGATTCATCAGCCTTGGGGCTAAGGTAGTAGCTTCATCAGATCCAGGTCTCCTGAAGGTTGATTTTACAGTTCTATTAGAGAGTGTTTCGAGAAGTAGAGGAGCAGATGTATGGAAGGTCTTTTGTCCCCCATGAAACTCTTTTCCATAATTAGTAACCCATTCAAGAGGCATCAGTTGAAGTAGATCTTCATGAAGAATCTACTTAGGGATTTGGATGATGGTGGGGTGTCAAATCTATCATAAACCATATAGAGAACATCATCCATGGTGTTTGGGAAGTGAAGATCAACGGAGTGGTTCTGCAGATGGTAGATCATTTGGTGATGAAGAGTGGCTGGAACAGCATCAAAAACTTGTTCAGCATCAATGATTTGGACTTGTACTTTTAGCCTGGTTAAAAGAGTAGGATCTAACAATTTTATATTGAAGTTAGGAACTATGGTTAGGATCACACTTCCACTATTCAAAGTGACAAGGGCGACTCCAATCAAAGTATTCTGAAAGGAGGTGTAGGATGTATCAAGAAGGGAAACACGGGCTATAGCAGCTATCCCTTTTCTGCTATATAAGGTAAGGACCAATCTAATGGCTCCAAGATGGAGATGAGAATAGCCTTAACGGATCTAGTGAGAAATGAAATTGGTAGGGATTTCCAGAGTAACATACTGTTCAACTTGAGTTGACTAAAGCCCACACTGATCCAGTTTGTTACCTTAGACAGCTTCAACCCAGACAACCCTCAACTCAATCACAACCTCTTCCATCTAGAAATATCCGTCCTCCTCAAAGACCACCTCATTTTCCTTTACACCAAGAAGCTTCATCCTCCTAGACAAAACCTTCAGAGCACCCTCCTGAAAAACCTTTACAGATTCATACTCCACCTTCCTCGCTAAGGCATACTATGCCTCCAGTTCATCCTGATCCCACTCAGAAAAATAAACAGCCTGAAACAGAACCAACTAAACTATCTGGGAAAATCTCTTTATTGTCCACCATTAACCCTTATCTTTCAGATTCTGATTCAGATCAATATCGAATAATTGGTCTTGAACCTTTCAGTTCTGAAGAAGATGAACCTGTTCCATACTTAACTTCCTATATGGTAAATCCAACCCATGTTGAAGAATATGATGAGTTAAACATCGACCATGACAAACATGTTGATGGCTATGCTGAACAACTATATCATTCAACTTTCCCAGATCCTCTACAAGCTCAAACTTGTCCAACCACTAGACCATGGTTCACCTTTGATGATATATCTCCTGATAAATGGAGAGACAAGTTGCATGAGTTTTCAGCTGGGATTAATCTTCAAATGACTCAACCAAATGCTAATCTTCATATAACCCTTACTGAATTCACCAGCAAACTCACTGGTACTCTCCGAGAATGGTTCCAAAGTCTAGGAGAATATTGACAATGATTTTATACCATAGTTGGCAGTGCTAATGACCTCTTTGGCCTTATTCATAAAGAATTCCTTAGTGATTTCCATCTTGTAGATAAGCAAAAGTGGCAAGAATACTTCCAAATAAAATGTTGCTCCTTAAAGAAAAAAGATCTTGATTTCCATTACAAAAGAATGGCAGAAAGATACTATCTCCTCAACGGTTTCAATGATGTTAATCTTAGACAAACATTCATTACCTCTTTGTCAGAAGAGCTATAGCCAGAACTCTCAAGAGCCATCCAATCCCTCCAATGAGATATGACTGACATCTCTCTTGGAGAAATTTACCAATTGACTCTGGCTACTCTTGCGAAATTATGTGAACAGCATAAAATGTTTGATTCCATGATGGATGGAAAGCTCGCTTTGCAGAAGGTTTGTAAAAAGCTTTATCTCCAGATTAAATGCAAAGATAAGTCAAAATGGTCTTTCCTACAAAGAAACACTCCCATTACAAGCATGGTTATTCTAAGCCTTTCAAGCCTCACAAGTATTACAAGAAAAGGAGACTTAAAAGACTAATTCGATTTTTTAGACAACGGCTCACGCAACATGGAAAAAGAGATCATTGTTATATCTGTGGAAAAAAAGGACACTTTGCAAAAAAACTGTCCTAATAAAATAAAGAAGGATATTAAGCTTCTTCAACAAGTTCAAGCCAGCATTCCTCTATCTGCTGATGATGACATTGAAGAATATTTCTCAGAATAAGAAGATGCTGATGCAACCACTATTTTTGCCCTTCCTAGACTTTACTTATCTGACTCAGACGTTTTTAATTCTGCTCCTTCAGATTATTCTAGCCACTATATTCATCCGAGCTATTCTGTCCAACCTTACCAACTCATTAAGCAAAAAAAACCTCTAATGCCTTATGTTCAAATGCAGATTCTTCAGAGCAAGTATCATAAACCTATCTCTGTTATAGCCTGCATGGATATTGGTGCTTCTAAGAGTCTCATAAATCCTACAGTTCTCTCTCCACAGGCATGGACAACTTATTCTAAGTACTTTAGTGTAACTGATGGAAAATTTTTTAAGGTTGATCTTATTACCAAGAAAAGAATTGGTATCAGGATCTTTCCCAATTACATAGTCTGAACTAAAGTGCTTGGTAGTAGTCTCCCAGACAAGGATATCCTGATTGGAATGGATATTTACTGTTAAGCAAAAAAGCTTTAAATCTTTCCTCATGGAATCTAATTCAAGCAACAATTTAAGCCTTACACTACCATAGTCAAGGCTTTTGAACTATTTAATGTTCCTACTGGATATGAAGATATTCAAGATCAATTTATGAACTATTGCCCAGAGTCTCATGATCAGTTTTTCCATCCTTCTCCTCTGTGGAAGAACAAAGATTTCTTCATCCAGCTTCCTTTCAAAAGAAATAAGGATATCAATCCTACAAAAGCAACTCACCCTGGCATGAATCCTAATAATCTATAACTTGCCAGAATAGAATGTGCAACCCTTCTACAGCAAGGACTTATTGAACCTACAAAATTTGATTGGGCATGCCAAGCATTCCATGTGGATAAACAAGCTGAGTAGAAATGTGAAAAAAAGAGACTAGTCATTGACTACAAGCCTTTCAACATGTTTCTACAAGATAATAAATTCCTATTACCAAAGATCAATTCTCAACTCACACTACTCGAAGATGTTAAGGTCTTCTCTAAGTTTGATCTTAAGGCTGGCTTTTGGCAACTTGGAATTGATCCAGCTAAAAGGTACAAAATAGCCTTCTGTATACCCAATGCTCAATACCAATGGACTGTTATGCCATTTGGATTGAAGGTTTCTCCATCTTTATTTCAAAAAGCCATGAAAAAAATCTTTGATCCTATTCTTCATAGTATCCTGGTTTACATTGATGATATCCAGCTGGCTTTTGGCAACTTGAAATTGATCCAATTGAAAAGTACAAAATAGCCTTCTATATACCTAATGCTCAATACCAATGGACTGTTATGCCATTTGGATTGAAGGTTGCTCCATCTTTATTTCAAAAAGCCATGACAAAAATCTTTAAGCCCATTCTTCATAGTGTCCTAGTTTACATTGATGATATCTTGCTCTTCTAAAAAAATGAAGCTGATCACAAATAGCTTCTCTAATAGTTTTTAGGCCTTATACAAAAATATGGGCTAATGCTTTCTTCCAAAAAGAGCCAATTGGGCCAAGCCCAAATAGAATTTCTTAGGATGCATATCTCAGATGGCCATTATCAGCCAGGTTTACATAAAGCCCAAGACTTAGTCACTTTTTCTGGATAAGGATCTCTCTGTGAAAGAAATTCAACAATTTCTCGAGGTAATCAATTTTATCAGAGACTTTATTCTAAAAGTATCTAATCATACAAGCCAGCTGTCCAAACTTCTCTGAAAGGACCCCCTTCCTTGGGGACCTGCTCAGACTGCAGTAGTAAGACACCTCAAAAGAGTCTATCAAGTCCCTTTACCTTTAAAGATTCCTAATAAGGGTAAAAGAATCCTCCAAACAAATGCCAGTGAAGACTTTTAGGGCACTGTCCTACTTGAAGAAATTGACAGAAAGAAGTAGTACTATGGCCATGCTAGTGGACAATTCAAAGACTCTGAAAAATATTATCATATAATTTACAAAGAGATTCTTGCTGTCAAAAGAGGGACCGAGAAGTTTAGTTTCCATCTATGCTCACATGATTTCACTGTGCAAATGGATAACTCCTCATTCCCTAAGATTTTAGAGCCTAACAAAAAAGTTCTTCTAGATAAACAATTGATGCACTGGAAAGACTGGTTTTCCTACTATAAATTCATAATTGAACACATCAAAAGGTGCCACAATATCCTAGCCGATTTTCTTTCCAAACCTCCAAAAACCTTTAATCTCATTACTCTAACTAAACCTGTTTCTCTCATCCATATGGCTCATTCTGTCCCTGGATGTACCATTCACTATCCTCAACCCCAACTAAAAAAGGATTTCCCTTTTGGGGAACCTCGACCAACAACCCTTGCAGAAGTTCAAAACCTCGCCCAGAAATCTCTATTCTATTATCTCCACTGATACCTAAAAGACTCTCATTATAATGTCATTCCTCTAGCCTTTAACCTTATCCAAACTCCCTTTTTACTCTTGCTTCGAATTACAGACCAAGTGACCGATGATACCCTCTGGTATCTTTGGGCTCTCACTGCCCTTTACTCAAGTGCTATCTCATTTCCACCACTCATGATTTTCCAACACCTCACCACCTCTAATAATAGGGACTCTAATTTGTGGACCCTCTTAGAATGGTTCTCTCCATTTCCTTGGTGGCACTCTGAGCTTGACCGTCTCATTCATCATCACAACTTTTGGCAAATACCTGACAAATAAGTGTCTAGCATTTTCATCCTTCATCATCCTTACTAGATTAACAGACAGAACATGCTCCTCACTAGAAAGCATGCATATGAATAGAATACCTTTTTGGACTGGCCAAAGCAATCATCTGATGCCTTAAAGGCTTTAAAATTATTTTTATGTGAAATTAATACTTATAAGCCTGATCCATTCATATTTTGTACTTCATTGGGACCATACCCTGGAGAATTTATCCTTGGAGAACCTAAACTTCCAAAATTGGATCTGTCTAACATAGAACAATAGACTCTAGAACAGATGATCAAATTCCTAATAGGAACCAATTCTCAGGACCCTAAAGCCTCTTCATCCTCAACAATCCAACCACCCTCGGACACAATAATGCAAGACTCACAAGACCCATATGACCCTATTGCTTTGAAAGAATTTGAAAAATAGTTCACATCCTGTTTCAAAAAGTCTCCAAAGGACCCTGATGACTCCACTGATGAGGACCCAAATATGTCTCCATCATATGAGCCAATCAAGAAAGGATAAGCCTTATCCTGAAGCTTATCCTCCAGTCACTGATGACGAGCCCAACTTGTCTCCATCCAAAAGGGATAAACGTTATCTTGAAGCTTATCCTACTTTATTGTATAATTATGAGTTTTACTATTTTGCATATAAAAATGTCACTTTCAGTCAAGTCTGTAGCCCAGTATGTTTTTTTCTTTTGTAAAAGATGTTTATCTTGTTTCTCTCCTTTTCTATAAGAAGGAACTCTTAGTCTTCAGAGAGGGACGAATGAAAAAACATTTCTTCTCCCCTTGTAAACAAAGTTTTACATAAATGGCTTTATTCTAAGTTTCTTTATCTTCTGAAATCTTTTATCAGTAGATCTCTTACGATTATCTTGTCCATACACTAGTATGCTTTACATTTGCCTCTTAAGAGGATCCTGTGTATAAGAAAGTGGTGTTACTATCATATTATTAGAATAACAACTACTTGTCTATGATTACAAAGACTTTCTAAGAAAATCAATAGAATCTTTTGTCTTAAAAGGCCAGCGTAAGAAAGCCCAGCAGAGAAGTGGTTGTTAGCGCAAGCATACCTAGAAAAGGATTTTAGTGATTCTAATTAGAAAATTCTATTAAAGTTTTTCATATGACAAGGCATTAAACTTATCCCCTGATATTTAAGGGATAAGGTGTTATTATCTAGATTAATAGCGTAGACAAGAATGTGATATAATCCCTAACCCTGAGACAAATGTTTCTTACAAGCCACCCATAAAGTTTCGTTTATTTTTCTAAGGAATTTCATACTTATATGAGTTTCTTAGATTTTTTGTAACTCAATCATACTCTTACATTGTTATATCTAGCTTTCTATAACTGATTCATACATTACATAAGGTTTAAGCTAAATTCATATCCATGAATAAGCTTTTTGACACCAAAATCGGTCCATTTACGGGTCATTTTAAGTTATAGAGTTCAAACTTAATTCTTTCTTTTCCTCTATTAATTTTCATCATAAAAAAGTTTATTCATACCCATTTTATCATATTTAACACATAGGATACCTAAGAAATGGCTATAACCCAAAATGAGAGCATGAAGCAAAAATCTACACTAATTTTGAAAATTTATAACTAGGGCTATACAATTCCAAATCATGCAAATTAGGTATCTATGAAAAGCTTAGAATGTAACCTACATGCTATAAAAATTTCAGGCAAAATTGAATTCATTTGCCTTACCAAATGCAATGTAACAATAACCTAGTTCAGATTGGAAGCCATATGATAGACCTAAACTTTGAAAATGCATAAATTAGGTGATCTCAATGGCCAAGGAAAGCTTATAGTGCTAGATATATGGCTATAAAATTTCATGAGTATTGGAATTCATTTGACCTCTCAGAGGTACAAAACATCAAAATTGTTCCGTGTGAACAGTACCATGACCATTTTGAAAATTCTGCCCAACTTTGGAAATTTCTAAAATATTCTATACAACTCCAAAAATTATCATTCTTAACTCGTTAGAAAGCTCTAGAAAGATTCTAAATGCATGCCAAATCTTAGGCTCAAAATAGATTATCTAGGCCACTTTAGACATAGGAGTTGTTTATGGAAAACTTAAAACTAACTTTGGTTTCAATTTCGACCATTTGATGTCCAATTGGTTTTCTTCCACTTTGAGCACATTTTTTTCATCCTAGATGGCTTTTTTTTTCATTCCATAACATGCCAAAATGGTTGGATCAAAATTTGACCTGTTGACATCTAATTATACAAACATCCATATTGGCACCTTGATAACTCAAATATTCTCTATATTTTTACTCATTAATTATGGATTTTTGTTAATGAATTGATGATGTTTTGAGCTTTAGTGAATATTATTTGGATTAGGAAATAAAATATTATCTTTTGAAATTTTAGTGAATAACTTGGACATTTTAATGATATTCTATTTCCTAGATGAGAATTGTATTCCATAGGCCAATGACTTTGTTTATTTTGACTAAGGGCTTTTGATGTAAAAGGAAGTAGATTTATTCTTTCACATCTTGCATGGGCTTCCTCAAGTTCTTTTAACCAACCATCAAGCCAAGCATGTGAAGAGGCAGCTCCTTACATTCATTCCTAGCGAAGCTCTCATCCATTCCACCAAATAGAAGCACTTCCACATAGCAAATGAGTCACACAAAGACTACATGATTAGCAAGGTTCTTACGTGGAATGAAGAAGCAACGTGGCTGGAGCAGAAGGATGGAGAAAGAGCTTGGTTTTAACGTTGAAGTAGCTGAAGCTTGCATGATTCATGGATAACATGTAAGAAGCATGCAAAAGTGAGCTTGAGTTGCATGGAAGAAAGAAGCTAAACTGGGCAGAACGTGGTGAAGAAGGCAGAGCAGAGTTACGTGAAGAAGCTTGTGAGCAGAAAAGAATAAAGATAAGCTACAGTTTGGACGAGCAGAACACAAAGCAAGAATGAAGAGAAGCAACACGAAAAAGGAGCTGCATGAAGAACACCTGAGCATGTGGAAAATATGTGGAAGCAACATGTGAGAAGCTACGTGATTCATTAAGGGAATATAAGCTCATGCAGTAGGCAACAATCACGTTAAGCACGTCATATGAACAAGAAGTGAAGAAGAGCAAGGCTAAAACGTGAAGGAAAGCTACGGGTTGACCTGGATTAATGAGCAAATAAGAAGAACACGTGATCATTACTCGGGCAAGAGTCAGCATCGAATGAATGAAGCTTGAGAGGAAAAAGCTAGAGCATACAACAAATAAAGAATGTGTGGGGGAACGAAGAGGAAAGCTGGCTGGGTGAGCTTCAAAGATACGAAAAGCAGCTGCAAAAGGAGCTGAAAGCAAAGCAAACAGCAGCCAACGTGGAAACTAGAGCATGTTCACGTAGAGAACACGCAGGAGCTGGAGTTAAGTTAATGGAAGACAAAGCCATAAACAGAAGCTACGTGAGCTGAACGAGCTGGAACGTGAGTTGAACGAGTTAGACGCAGGAGCTGAAAAGAAGAAGCATGGATGAATTTTTAATATTACATTCTAGTAAGTCAGCATCACAATTGGACCCACTCTCATACACACATCCATGCAGCATAATACACACGAAGAAGCTGGCGTTTATAATTTGCTGAGCATGTGATTCATTAAAAAGCACATGAAAGGGAGCAGATTCCATCGTCCAGACTTCATCCCATCTCACGCCTCTACACTACATTCACGTCTCCATATCCTAGTCCATTCATAATTCATTCATACCCTGATCCATTCGCACATCCATCCACTCACGTCTCCATGTCTTCGAAACCCCTTGCCTATTTAAAGAGGCACCATTCAGCCACCATTCATCTACCATCCATCACACCATTCAGCCACCATTCATCAACCATTCCATCGTCCACACCATCCATCCCATTCTTCATTCCATCTTCCATCTACATCCCATGAAGTTCTAATCCACCTTGAGGCTAGCTAGGAAGAAGACCTTGGAGAAGCTTGAATCCATGGAAGAATAATTCAGAATTTTGGCTAAGAATTTTCTTATTTTTCCTACACTTTTTCTCTTTCATTTATTGTCTTGGTTAAGTTGTATTTGATAGGGAATTTGTGTAATTATAATTAGTGGCTGGTTAGACACTAATTAGGAAGTATTTTTGTTGATTAATTGATCTGATTAATTTCAATATTATCTGAATTCCCATGTATGCTTCGAAGGTATTTGATAAAATACATGAGTGAAATTATGTGCTTAAATATTTAATTTGAGGATTCCTTAATATTTAGTTGGTTAATTAAATATTTAGGATGATTCAGAAGCTAATCAATCAGTTAATCAATCAAATTGCGTGTTCACTGATCCTAAAACAAGAATTGACAATTTAATTTGGATGTGAGGTTTCAATTCAACATTAGATCGTTGATTTCTTGAATCTTGAGTGGTTACCCAAGATAATTTGTTATGAACACATTTAGGAACTCTTAGGCCAGAATCAATTACAATTAGAATAGGATAAGGATAGTGGATACCAAGGGACGAATCCAAAGCTAGTCACAAGACCATAATTCACCAAATTAGATAGCAATTAGAAATTTTAATTCAATTTAGTTTTTGCTTAGTTTAATTAAATCAAAACCCCCTTAGTTTAGGAATTTTTAGAGTCTTTTAATATTTGGAAAACTCAATTAAACATTGAACGCCAATTCCAAGGGAGATGACCTAGGTTGTGCCATTAACTTCATATTTTATCAACCTAGTATTATTTTGAGGGTTATGCGACGATCCACTCACACCTACATGGTCATTTGTCATCAAAATGCTCATACATTACCATAACTTGTTCTACATTCATATTATCATTCTTTTGCATATAGTTTCATCATCAATTACATCATAAGTCTATCATGGTATGTATAAAATGCCATATGTATATACACTTCAAGTTTTGGTACAAATAGAATTCTAGTACATTAAGTTTAAAATCTAAATTCTTTCAACATCCTTGGCCTTGCTTAGTGACCCTGAAAATGGTTAATGGGAGCATTAGGGTGAGATTCGGGAGAATCTCAGTAGCTAATCTCAACCAATTCAATATATACAAGAATGCCATGAGTGTATGTTATGCATGTAGTGCAAGAATGCTATGCTTATGCTTCATATGAATCAAATGCATCATAAAACATGAAAGCTCATTCATTTCTTAGCCATGGCATCATCATAGACTTGTTGGCTCAACTCTTCTCAAACTAGGGCCAAGGAAGAGCTATTGTACTCAATTCCACACCTTAGGGGAGTTATGAGTTGAAAAACATGTCATACTCATACATAAAGCTCATTATGGAAATCATACTAAAGCATATCTCATGAATGCATCAAGTAACAACACATACAAGCATTCAAACTCATTCAAACACTCAAAGTATGCAAGAAAGGGAGATAAAACTACCTTAAAACTTGCAAGAACTTAAATAGCCACTAACCCGCTTGATCTTAGTTTTTCTCTTGCCTTTCCTTCTCTTGGCACTTACACTTTATAGTATTTAGGCTAGATAGACCTACACATAACAATTTAAGACAAATTAACCTCATAGAACTCATCCTAAGCTTATGATTCTTACTTAGTCTCATTAAAGCTCTATGTAATATATAAAGCTAATTTTTGGTCCATAATGAAGCTACCTTTAGTTCTTGCTTTCAAAACCCTAAACTCTTGATTGATTCTAGTCGTATAACTCTAAAAAAAAACTCATTTGAATCATTACATACTTGGTTAGAAAGGTTTAAAGCCAACTTGTTTCAATAACCTCCTTTAGGCCTTATAATTTCAACTTTCACTCTAAAGCTCCTAAATTCAATCAAATGCTTCCATAATTACTTATTCATCATGTCTAAGTCTTTAAATTCATTAGGACTCAAAGAAACATTCCCTAGGTGCTCCTTATCTCTCTAGGCTGAGACACCATTATAAGAGGATCAAACATGGACTTTTGTTAATTCTTGCTAGGAGTTTGATGCAGACTCATGTTTCTTGGTTTTTCTACAACTTAACCATGAATTTATATGGCCCAAAATACCTTTCAATGATTCCAGAACTCCTAAGGTGCAATTGAAACTCTAATTTCTATATCTTAAATTTTAAAACTTTTTAATTGATTCCAATTGGATATTCTTATTTCTCATGCCTATAAACTTCAAATTCAATCATGTTTTAGCCATAAATATATTCCCTCTAGCATTTCTATAGGGAGGATGAACCAAGAAAGAAGGAGAACATAAGGGAAGAGCAAGTATTCTAGTTGGTATCTTACCTTGCTTGATTCCTTATTCCATGGAGAATTTGATGCTATCAATAGTTTTCTCAAATCCTTCCCTTCTTCCAATAGACCGGGCACAAAAGTGTTTCTTTCAAGAAGCTAAAACCACCATTGAAGAGAGCTTAGAAAGGAGAAAAAGGTTAGTGAAAGTAAGATCATGAAATTTTGCAAATTTTCATACCTATTTTGCCTTGTTCTTCCTTTTCTCTCATCCCTCTTTGGACGCCATTTTCATACTTGTTTAAAGCTAGTTTAAGTTAGTGGAAATGAAGAAGAAGAAGATGTGCCATGTAATAAAAGGTGGGAGAGATTTTTATAGTATTTTCCTATAATTACATTTTTGCCACCATCCTTGAATTGCTCCATTTACACTCATTTTAAATCCTTTTTGAAAACTATCTTTTCCATATGAAAATTTAAATTGTCTAGTTTATTAAAAATATTTACTTTCAATTTTATGAGCTTTGGAGCTATCCTAAATCACATGATCAAAGTTTGAGTTAACCGACAACTTAAGATATACACCGGAGGGGTTTTGGCTATTATAAGGGTTCCTATGTTTTTAAAGCCTCTGAGAACCTTGGGAGACTCAAATTTTTCATTTAAGCTCCCTCGTTTGAGTTTCTAAAAAGTTGCCTAAAATTACAAAACTGCCACTATATTTTTGGAAAATTTTATTTATTTTATCCTAGCTCCTGTTTTGAAGCATCTTTAACTTTATATCCTCATTTCTAAATGTCTAAGTTATTATTCTAATCTTATTTAGTCTCTAATCATTTTATTTTAGGCTCTTCTTTTTTATATCTCATTGGTTTCAATTTAGTTTTAAGAAGACTGGTATTACATACATGGTTTACAATATCATTTTAAAGGCTCATATTTTCCTAGGTGCAATCAAAACCCTAATTCCCATAACTTGCTAATCATAGCTCTCTTTTGAATTCTTTTGGTTCCATATGATTCTCCATACTTCAAAAGCCCATTTCCTATTCAAGTTTGAACTAAAATCAAACTGCTTGCATGGCCCCCTTAGGCTGGCTGAATTGAAGCATCCATGGAAGAACAAAGAAAAGCAAGATTTCTAAGGAGAACTTACCTTGTTTACTTCCTTATCAAATGGTATTTCTTAAGGTTTTCTTCAAACTCTTCCTTCCTTCTATTGAACCAGCCATAAATCACCACCATTCAAAACTTCAAAACAATGAGAAGAGAGAAGAGAAGGATGAGAAGAACATTAGAAAAAGGAAGAGTATGAATTCTTACCCTTTTTAGCTTTGTTTCTCCTTCCTTTTCTCCCTCCTTTGTGCGCCACTTGAAAATGAGTTGGATTTTATTTTGGAATAGATGCAAGTCGATGATAATGAGAAAGAAAAGGTGGTGTGGTCTTAAGAAGGGAGGAAGACTAGTTATAACAATTTCAAATTTTCAATTATATCTTTTAAATTTTGGATTCTCTGTTTAAGCTCATTTTAAATCCCTTTTGAGAATCATCTTTTCCATTATAAAATTTAGGTCCTCTAATTCATAAAATACCTTTGCTTTCACATTAATTGGATTCAGAACAATTCTAAACAATTCAGTCAAAATTTTAATCAATCGACAACCTAAAATATACATTGGAGGAGTTTTGATTATTTTAGGAGTTCCTATGATTTTTAGGACCTTTGAGAACTCTAAGAAACTTAATTTTTTTTATTTAAAATTATCTCCTTTGAGGTTTCAAAAAATTACCCAAAATTACAATTTTGCCATTACATTATCCTTTAATTCATTTAGTCATTTTGGCTCTAATTTCGAGCTATCCTTATGCTCTTAATCATATTTTTAGATGTTCTAATTATCATTCTAATCTCAATTAACCTCAAATTGCTTTATTTTAGGGTGATCCTATCTCATTTTATCAATTTCAGTATAATTTCTAAAAAATTCGTTATTACATTTAATCACCCAAATTAGATATATTTTACTATTTTATCAATAATTAAAATATTTTTCATCAAAATTTTAATTTTTTTATTGTTCAATTCCTTATAAATTGGAGTGAAAAATAAAAAATGAAAATAAAATTTACCTAAAACTAAATAATATTTTGGATTTATAAAAAACTTAGGATGATAATTTAAGAAATACTATATACTATGACATTATTTGAAAGTACTCTTGTAATAATTCAAATGATAATGTATATTGAGTGTTGCGCAAAAATTATCAAAGAAGGACATTTAAATAATTTTTGAAATAAAATATAGTTAAGTCTCTTTCCATCTATCATTTGATGTGAAGATAGATTAGTGTGAATCATTTTGGCCAATGTTTGGCCTTCTTATGATCTAGCGCAAACCAGAAATTTGTTCCAAGCATAACACCCCAAGACTTTTTAGGTAGCATGTGGTTGTGGCTCTTTTAGATGGCTAACTAGTAAATGACATGTGTTCTCATGAAATGATTAATTCTACTAGTTTTTTTTTTTGTTTGACAAATTATAAAGAAATTTTGTCCAACCGTTTCATGAATGTAAAAAATAAATAAGATCAATAAAAGCAATTTTATGTTAGATACTTATTGATTACATCAGGAAATAATACTTTATCATATTAATTGCATTTTTAGAAAAATAAGTAATTAAAGTATGTGTCTACATCAATAGATATTGTATGAAAATAGTGATTTCAATATTTGAATTTAGAATATTTTTTCATTAGGCAAATATATTTAGGAGCCTATACATAAGCAACACTAGGAGCTACAAAACTAAACCATATATATATGTTGGAAGAGAATTTTAATACGGGACCCACTCCTAATTTCAAATATCATTTAGAAAATTGAACACATACTAATAGGTTGGAAAAGCCATCTTCTTCTCAAGTAGGAAGGCCATCTCTACTAAGTTAGTGTTGGCTTCTTTACCAACCTACTCAGTGTCATTCATGGATCTTTCAATTAAACTTCGTAAGTAGTATCATTGAGTCAGCTCATAGACTAAGGTGAATTAGGTAACCTAAAAACACTCATAAGTGAAAGGTTTAAGCCACATAAACACAGTTTACAACAAAGTCACATGAGAGGTAAATATGGTATTGATAGCATTTAGGACCATGTCAAATGTCCTACCAAATGCAGCACTCTTACATAAAGGTTTCACACAATCATCATTTGCCAAATTCCCTCACACAGTTCATCTGTGGCTTTACAAGTTTGCATCTTTGCTCTTTCTATACTTGTCACTTAAACAATGTTGGAAGGGATACAAAGAACCTTGGAAATCTATCATCAATGTTGGTTACAATGTAGCTCACTTCTCTTTATAGGAAGATCATTAATTATCTTTGTAGACTACATGGTTACATCCACGTAAAACTATAAAAGATATCTACTACCTATGTTTATCTAATTGATATAATATTGTTTGTTTTCATAGTAACTTGGCTGCCACTAAGGCTATGTTTCATGAGTGATTTCTTTTTTTCCTAGCATATGTTGTTAGGTAATGTTAGGTCGTTGCCCAAAAACAACGTGCTATATGACTCAAGTACATTGTCAAATGAGCAAGAACTGCAGTATCAATACTTGGGTGTAGTGAAAAATAATTAAGAGTTCCCATATTTTTGTGAACAAATGTGAGTAAAGAAGTTAGTTTATAAGAATAAAATCTATTTTAAAACTTGAAATATAGGTGCCTGTACAAGTAAATCAATAAAAATAGTAGATACCATGATTAAGAGAAAGATTAACTTTATGTGCTTAGAAGATACTTAATGTGTAGGAGAAAAAGTGAAGGAATTATATACTTTAGGTTTTAAACTCTAGTACACCAGCAATGCTAAATCTAGAAATGGGGTAAATATAATTGTAGATAAGTTTTAGAAAAGTATTATAGTAGATGTAAAGAAATTAGGAGATAAAATTATAGCATTAAAGTTTATAGTGGAAAGGAAAACTTTTAATATTATTAGTACTTACGCACTACAAGTAAGGTTAGAAGAGTATCGCAAAGTAAAGTTTTGGGAGGATTTAGAAGGTTTAATTCAAGAAATACCATTAGGAGAAAAGATTCTCCTAGGAGGAGGTCTTAATAGTCACTAGTGTTCGACTTTACAATAGCCAATACTTGTTTTAGGAAGAATAAGGAGTATCTTATCATGTATAAAAGTGAAGGGGTATGCTCTTAAATTGATTTCTTTCTAATAAAGAAAGTGGGTAGAAAACTCTCCATGAATTTCCAAGTTATACTTAGAGAAAGCTTGACTATCTAACATAAAGTCTTGCTTATGGATGTTCGAATTAATAGGAGAGCAAATAGCAAAGGTCAACATAAGGTGGCAAGGATCAAGTGGTGACAATTGAAAGGAGATAAAGAAAAAAATTTGTAGATAAGGATTTTAGAGGAAAAGTCTTAGCAAGTACAAGAAAGTGCTAATAATATGCAGGATGAGATGGCTAAAAAGATTAGGAAGGGGGTAAAAGAGATACTCAATGAATCAAAAGGATTTGAACCCAAGGATAAAGAATTTTGGTGGTGGGATACAAGTGTACAAGACAAGGTTAAGATAAAAAAGGAGTGTTATAAAGCGTGATCTTTATACAAAAGTGATGAAAATTAGAAAAAATATAAGGTAGCTAAGAAAGATATTAAGAAGGCGGTGAGCAAAGCGAGAGCTAGGATACCTAATGGGTTATATCAATTCTTATATACTAAAGTTAGAGAAAGAAATATTTACAAGCTAGCTAAAAGCAGAATAAGGAAAATAAGAGATGTGGATCAAGTGAAATGCATTAATGATGAAGAAGAGAAAGTTTTTGTCACAGAACAAGATTTAAGAAAAGGTGAAAGGGTTATTTTTATGGGTTATTTAATGAAGGACACAAGATTTTATTGCATTCGAATAGGCTAGATATTAAAGAGGATGACAGAAATTATATCTTTTATCATAGAATTTGAGAGTCAGAGGTAAAAGAAGTATTAAAGTGGACAGAAAGTGGAAGAGCAGTTGGACTGGATAATATATCTATTGAAGTATGGAAGGGTTTAGAAGTGAAAAATATAAATTGGCTTACAAAGTTATTTAACGAGATTATGAGATCTAAAAGAATATCAAACGAGTAGAGGAGGAGTAATTTAATCTCTATTTATAAGAACAAAATGGACATACAAAACTGTACAAATTATAGGAGAATTAAGCTCATGAGTCACATTATGAAGTTATGGGAGAGGTTAATTGAGCAGATATTAAGGTAGAAGACTCAAGTTACAGAGAATGAATTTGGTTTTATATTAGGGGATCAACCATGGAAGTGATATATTTGTTGCGAAAATTGATGGAGAATTATCGAAAGAATAAAAAAGACTTATACATGGTGTTCCTTGATTTAGAGAAAGCATACGATAGGGTGCCAAGAAAAATTTTATAAAAGGTTTTAGAGAAAAAAAGAATTTGTATTACTTATATTCAATCAATTAAGGATATGTATGATAGGGTTACAACTAATATAAGAATAAAAGATGAGCTCACAAAAGATTTTCTAGTAACTATTGATTTGTATCAAGGGTTAACTTTGAACCCTTATCTTTTTATTTTAGTGTTGGATGTACTTATTGAATATATCTAATAGCCAGTGCCACAATGTATGCTTTTTACAAATGATATAGTTCTAATTGAAGAATTGAGAAAGAAAAAGAATGAGAAGTTAGAGATGTAGAAACTAACTTTGAAAACACATGAATTCTATTTAATTAGAAGTAAAATGAAGTATATGAAATGTAAGTTTAGTAAGAGATGCACTAATTCTAACATAAAAGTGAAAATCAGAGAACAAACCATACCATAGGTCACATGGTTTAAGTATCTTAAATCTATCATATAATATAACAGAGAAATAGAGAAAGATGTTAAACATAAAATTCAAACAGGGTGGATGAAATGAAGTAGTACTTCAGGTGTTATTTATAATGAAAAAGTACCATTTAAACTTAAGAGTAAATTTTACTACACAGTTATAAAATTTGTAGTATTGTATGAGATGTAGTGTTAGGCAATAAAAAGCCAACAAGAAACTAAGTTTAATGTTGTAGAGATGAGAATGTTACATTGGATGAGTAGACACACTAAACAAAATAGAATTATAAATGACTACATTAGAAAGAAAGTAGAGGTTGTAACTATTGTGGAAAAGATTGTAGAATCACGTATTAAATAATTTGGATATATGTTGAGAAAACCTATAGAAGCTCCAATAAAAAGAGTAGATCAGATAGAGAATAATCCAATAGGCAAAGGCAGAGGAAAATTAAGAAAAACTATAAATGAAACTATTAACAAGGATTTAAATTTAAATAATTTGTCTAAAAACATGATTTGCAATATGACTTTATGGTGTCAATTACCTCATGGAAAAAGACTTTTTGTTATTGTTGTATATGTTGCTTGGATATATGTATATTTTTTAAACTTAATTTGCATACTGCTTTTCTTAGCCAATAAATAAATAAATAATGCATGGACAGATTTACCAAGATCATTAGTTATTTGTGAATAGCCACAATGGTGCTCTTTACTTTTTTAAGATTTCTTCCCTAATTGTCCACATTAAAAGCTAGATCTGGCAAAAAGAAGTCTCAAGGCTTAATCATTAGAGAGGGTTGAATGAGTTACCTTAGGTCATTAGTGTGCTATGTTTTTGTGTGTTTGTATGTTGTTGTTGTCCTAACTTGGAGGCCATTAGGGGCTTTTGATTTCTCCTTGTTCCATGTAGTGTTGTGATGTTTTTTTTAGACAAGATAGAAAGATTTTTGAGGGAATGGAAATAAGAATTAAAATAAAAATAGAATGCAACCCTAAAATTATAAATTATGCTTAGTATGATATGAAAAAGAATGAAAATATATTTCCATTTGTATGTTTAATATAGTAAAAATAATATAGGATTGGAAAGGAAAATTATACAAATAACTATAATACTCCTAACATAAAAAATATTAAAATATTTATTTTAATTTTTTATTTACCAATGATAGTAAATATAATAAAAAATATATTTTTTGAATTTTCTGGTTCAAAAAAATTTTGAATTATCAATAATAAAAAAATTACACTACCATGAAATTATTCTGTTGGGGACATATTGGACATTTCACCTACCATTCTATTGAAGAATTACTTTTCTATCAAATTTGCGAAGGAAGCTCCAAAATAAAAAGTTTTTCTCTAACGAAACCCATCCATATCTACCAAGCATGCCAAATTGATATTTCCATGCACAAAATAGCATAACTAAATTCCTTTCCATTACTCCTTGACTCGGCTCATGTGGTGGAATTGCCAATAATTAGTTTTTTCCATCCAAGAATCAGGTTTCTACATAAAGATATAGGTCCAAGTCCTTGAAGTTGCAAATATTGTTCTTTTTAACCGTGCATCTCTCATTTTATTGTTTTATTATATGCCTTTGCTGTTTGTGCTCGTGCACATCTAATAGTCCATAGTTCATGTGCACACAAATTTCGAGTTGAATATGAGACAAGAGAAATCCAATGAACACGTATTTTTTTTATTTATTTACGGAAGTGAATACAATCTCTAATATAATTTGTCATTGACGAATGTAAAATCGTTTGACTTTTCTCTTTGGTTTCATTTGGACTTGAGGGTTTGAAAGTTTGATTATCAAATTGGATGTGGAGTCTTAACAATAAATTTCAATTTGAGAAATATTCTTAAATTTAAATGTTTGATTGATCAAAGCGGCTTGAAGACTTAAATGCTTCTTTAATCAATGTGAATAAAACTCTTCAATTAATTTCAATTTAAGTGCTTGAAGAAGCTTAAATCTCCAACGGGGAAAGTTTTGGAGAGCTCATAATTCTTTTCTTTTGGGAGGTTCACTTGATTTTGCTGTAAGGCCTTTCTTTTTCTTCGTTAAAAGACTCAAGATCCTATTTATAATGCTTTGGATAGAGTCATGTTTATGTACAACTGTCTTAATAAAGATTTCTTTCTTTTATTCTATTAAGAGATAATTATATAGTGCAATGTGAGTGGCTGTAACAAAATTTATGTGTGGCGTGATTTATTTATCAATTGTCATCATTATTTATTTAATTTTAAAATGACTCATGATTTCATTTTAATTAGCCACAGTGCATCATTTTATATGTGTAACAAATTTCAATTGGTACTTATTTTATGAGTCTTCTTAATGACGTAATTTTTTTAAAAAAATTTATCATCAAAATATTTAGGTAAATTCTATTGTACTCAAATTGGACCTTTATCCTCCCTTCTAATTTAAAAAAAAAAAAGTAAATTCACATGCTTTCCGCTAAAGCCCGTTCAAGCGATTCTGTTCAACCCTCCGATGTCAATAGAATGTTGCATCCAAAAAAAAAAAAAAAAGCGCAATCCAATGCAGGTCTGATTTGGTAGAAGAAAGAAAAATAGATAGTTTGAGTCACTAAAGCGAGGCCTTATCTCTACAGCCTGTGCCCGTTGGATGGAGCTTCCTGCGTTTACCAGCTTCGAGGCAATTTCTAAGGCTTCGTTACTCCCATTTTCTTCCAAACAAGTTTTGTATGGAAGCACTCTTCGTTGCCGGAATATTGGGTTTCGATGGTGTCGAAATTCAAAATCTTTTGCTGGAATCACGATGAGCTCAGAGGATGATTCCTTGTCAAATAAGTGTGGCGTAAGACAGACCGTTGGAACAAAATCTGGGTTTATCGACGTGATTGGCATTGGCAGCAGGAAGGACGCTGTTCTGGACTTCTGCTTGAAGTCGCCGTTTCAGTTATCGTCGCTGCGGTTTTGGTAACCCTCTATTTTTCTATTCTTCTTTTAATCATTTTCTTATGATTTTTCTTTTGGAATAGTGAAGCTGGTGAATGAAAAATCTATTTGCAATTTGTGATGGGTTTCTTCTTGCTCAAATGCCCACAGTGCGAAGAGGTTGAAAGCAGTTGTAATTGATGATAATATTCTTTGAAAGGTTCACTTGAGTCGTGAATATGTAATATCTCGTTGGTCGAGCCGTTAACGTGATACACTCTCTGTCCTCTGCACAAACTATCCTTGAGCGTTGAATGGAAAAAATTTTTGCTTGGAGACACCACTGTTTAACTGCAAAATAAGTGATTTAGACATTTGATAGCATTTGAGTATATGAAGCTTCTGCTTTCATTTTTGGAGAAGGTCCTTCCTCTACCTCATGACCCAAATATCGTTGATGATCGTACATGATATTCTACGATCTTCTTATGGGCAATTGGGCGTAGAAGAAACTATGGAAAGAAATGAGTAAAATAACAAAGATACAAATTATTTTCAATTGCTTTATTTTCTAAACTAATTACAATGTAGCTTATGTATATATGTGGATGCAGTAATTATAACAGTACTTTTAATCATTCATGCTTGCTTCAGCAATTCTTTTTTTTTTTTGGTGGCTGTTGCAATTCTCCCTGAGAAGAAATGTAGAAAAGTATTAGGTCACTAGTGTGTATAATCCAAAATGTAAGAAGTGACTAGTGCTTTTAGTTCTTTTATTGTGCTGAATATCAATTAATAGACCATTTCCCTTTGCAAAAGAAATGGTAAGTGGTTTTAGCTGGTCAAATATTTCTGCTAGTTCTGGTGAAAAATGTGATCTATCTATGCCTTGAATTGATCTTTTGAGTGTTATGATGACCAATGGTTTGTCCAACCTCTTTTGACCATTTCTTACCAATCCGGTTTAAAGGCAATTGTAATAATGAATGAGTAAATTCCTTTGCCAGTGTGCTGTTTTTTTTTTCCCTTTCTTTGGATGTCTCTATGGATTTTTTGAAGGATTGGAGAGCCGTTGTTTGAGCTTAGTTTATTCCTTCTTGTTTTTCATTTTTCCCTGTATGTTTGTTATTGGAGGATTTTGTATCATTTTTGTACTTCTCTTCATTTTCTCTTTATACTTATAAAAGAATGAATTTGTATATTCAATGAATGTCAATCTTTTGCAGGAATATTCTTATGAAGGAATCTCAAGAGGTTCAATTACAACTAAGGTCTAATGAAGAAGGTTTTCCTCTATATTCAATATTGCAGCAATTTCTTTTTGTCCCTTATATTTAAGCTGTCTAATCTTATATAAATATTTTTATATCTTTCCTTTTCATGCTGTCTAATTAGTTATAAATAAGTAATTTCATTTCATCCTATGCTATGAAGACAACTTACATACATCATAGCTTCTCAAGAAAAAGAATATGGAAAATGATATGTTGATTGGCTTTTTTTAAATGAATTTTGGCTCTTTCGATATCTTTACATTTCCCATTTTGTTCTCTATGGTTGAAAGGTATGAGATTGATATTTTTTGGTACTTCTGCAGAATCGCTTCCAAGAGTTGTTAAAGCTCCATTGTTTATGAAGTTATGCTCAACGGCTATTGTCCTTGTTTGTACATTCCTTACCTTAGACTCTTGTAGTATGAATCCAAGTTACAATAATGTAGAATAGTGTGTTGGTTATGATAATTATTTATCTTGAGTTAGTTATTATTTGATCTAGTTTATTTTTCTAGGATAGGGTATATATTTAAGTTTAAATTGTAACTATCTTATCTTATCTGTTCACTTCCATTTTGTAGGATTTAGAATTTAGGAAGTTGTTACTACACTTGTATATATGTATCTACCTATAGGAATAAAATAAATGAGATACATATTCATTCATCTGTCTTCTCTCTAGTTTTATAAATAAATTTCATCTTTTAAGCTGCCATCACAATGACTACATACAAAATCTTGTTTTCATTATTCTGTTCTGCTTATGATTTTTAGAAGTTAACATACTAGCTTTAGCCAGGCAAAGTATTTAAATTTATTATGCATCGCCATATATTTTATTAAGTTCTGACAAAATTCAAAGTCAGTAGTATAGCATCAATTATGGTGCTGCTCCATCTTCCTTTTGTCTAGATGATAATTTTTGCTTGGTATGCAGATGAGCAAAGCAGTCGAAATTTTGTAGGACCACTAGAGTGGTGCTAAGCAGAGAGTGTTTTTCTTGTTTAGTTCCATGGCATTCAACTGCGAAATTGAATCATTTTCTTATATAAATTTTATGTAATAAAGTGTTCATTGCTGGAATCCTGGAATGTTGTCTAGTCAAATAGTGATTGTGATGAGTTCTTGAATTAAGGAATGATTATTTATTTATTGATAGAATATTTTGATGTACATTTGTATTATTCTCCCCAACATCTTTCGTGCATGTCTTGCTCTGAAATGATCGTTCATTTATTTTTACATTGTTTGGTGTCTACTTTATGGAATAAGTTGTTTTGGATGGTTGATGAGAATTGGGTATGCCCTCATCCATCGGAATCAACTCTTTCAATGGAGTTCAGAGGTTTTAGATATGTTGATAGAAAAAGAAAAGGGAAAAAAACAAAAAAGAATGGAGGATTCCCCAACTTGTTTAGCCAGCAATCTGTGTCTATTTATAATTATAAATTAGGTTAACTACAAGGCTAGTACAACTAATACGAACTCAGCTCACTAGTAATCAACACACTTATTTTTAACTTAGCCATCACACACTCAATCTATTCTAACACTCCCTGTCAAGCTGAAGATTGTTCAACCTAAAAAGGAACTGGGGAATTTTGAAGCTTTTCTCCTTCTAATGATTTTTTATTCATATTACAATGTATATATACATAAAGAATGAATGAATCAAGGCAAACAAACTTAAATAAAAAGCCTGAAATGACAACGATTGCAAGAAAGGATCTTGGATTAGCGTTTATTATATCAGATCCCATGATTTCCAATATCCCATTTACTATGCTATCCTCTATATTCCCCCTCAAGTTGGTGAATAGATATTCATCATTCCCATCTTGTCAACTGGTGTTTCAAGGGTTGCTTAAGTACTCCTTTAGTGCAGTAAGAACATAAGTTATACAAATAGTTCTTGAGTTAATCTTCTCCTTGATGAAGTGTCTATTGACCTCCACATATATAGTTTTTTCCTGATGAATAGGATTGTGAGCATTAAGCAATGCTGATTGTGGCTTTGTTATCACAAAACAATTTCATTGGAAGAGAGGTGGGTGCCTTTAGTTCCTTCATCAATCACTTAAGCCATAGTAGCTCACAGGTTCCATGAGCTAAAGCTTTGAGTTCTGCTTCTACATTGCTCCGAGCTACAACTGTCTATTTCTTACTCCTCCAAGTAACAAGTGGTAGACCTCCTATCTTCAATTAAGCGACCCAAATCTGCATCTACAAATGCATCAATATCTGTATTATCACATTTCTTGAAAAATAAATCTTTCTGTGGTGTGGCTTTCAAATAGGCCAGGATAAGGTTGACATCTCTTAGATGCTTCTTTGACAGAGAGTGCATGTACTGATTGGCTACACTTATTGCAAAGGCAATGTTAGGTTTGTTACGTGACAAGTATATTAGTCTTCTTACCAGTCTTTGGCATCTTCCTTTATCCACTGAAATATCCTCTCCCACAACTTGAGACTTCTAGTTTGGTTCAATGTGTGTGTTGGTAGATTAGCACCCTAGCATATCAGTCTCTTTTAATAAATCAAGTGTGTATTCTTTCTGAGAGATTAGTATTCTGATAGGCCCATGAATGCAAGGCCCAAGTTTGGAAGGGTATATGTTAGAAAAGGGAAGAAGCAAGGGATCAATGTTAAAAGGAGGGACCACTATTGATGAGGTGGCGGCAGTGCCTAACTAATTCATGAGTGGAGAGAGAAGGGGGGAGGCTTGGGTGGTTAAGGAGTGCAGGAGTTTGTCCGTGAGGCAAGGAAGAATCTAGTTTGATGAAAGGAGAGGGCTTTGGCTCTCGAATCCCAGGGAGGAGTCATTTTATTTTCTTTTATTTGTATTCTCTGTCATTGTAGTTCTGTATTGAGAAGCTACAACCTTCTTTCTTATTCAGAAGAGGGGCTTACTGTTATAGTCAATAACCAAAATTAGTGAAAGAGTTAAACATATTGCATCAATTGGTATCAGAGCCATACATTTGGGGTATAGTGGGAATTAGAATGGAGGGAAGAGTTGATGTATTGGAAAGGAACATGGTCGAGTTATAGAGAGGGGTCGAGGAGTTGCAAAAGAACTAAAGGGAGTCGAAGGAGGAATTGACTTCTTTGAGGCTAGCATTTATGCAACTCAGCGGACAACTCAATGATTTTTGGGTTGTGTTTGATGATAGTGGTGGAACCCAACGAAGGGGAGGGCCAACATAAAACACTTTGATAGGTGCGACAGTAGTTGAGACAGAATAGAATGAGAGCTAGAGAGGACAGATAAATCTAGAGGGCCCTCGTCTAGAGGAAAATGCCACCTAGAAGTTGACGACAGACACTTTGAACACCACCCACATGGGAGAGATGGTTGAGAATGCTATGGAAAAGGATTTTAAAAGGTATCGGAGATTGGAATTACCAATATTCACTGGAGAAGATCCTATGGGATGGCTTTTTAAGGTTGAACGGTATTTTGTAGTGAATGGGATAGCGGAAGTTGAAAGAATGGATGCGGTAGCTGTTAGTCTGGAGGGAAAAGCTTTAAGCTGGTTCCAATGGCTTGAGTCGCGGTCACCAGTGCGAAGCTGGAGAGACTTTAAGGCCAAGGTGATGGAAATGTTCTAGGGTAGACAAACATGTGATTGTTATGAACGATTAATGGGACTGAAGCAGGAGAACTTGGTGGGAGAATTTAGGGAGAAGTTTGAAATACTCTCAACTCCATTAGGCAATGTTCTCAAGGAAGGTTTGATGGGAGCATTCAAAAATGGGCTGGCAAAAGAAGTGAGAGCTTAGGTGAGATTAATGCAACCAAAATCCTTGGAGTAACTCATGGATTGTGCTCAACAAGTTGAGGAAAGGAATCTGGTGCTACAAGAAGCTAGGAAAGAAAGGAATTCCAGAGGGGTGAAAAACAATGTAGGAGTGAAGTGGAGTGAATACAAATTGAGTTATGTGAAAGGAACTAGTACCGTGGAACAGCCAAGAAGTTTCAACAATAGTTGGATCAATAAGAAATTGGAGAACAAGAGTAGTGAAGAAGGGAAAGCAGTTAGCAGCAAAATTTCTATTCCTATCACAACTACTTCAAGTGGTAGTGGAAGTGCCAATAATAAAAAGAGACTCACTGAAGCAAAGATTAAGCGTAGGAGAGATTTGAGATTATGTTTCAAATGCGACGAAAAATTTGGGGCCAATCATTGTTGCAAGAATAAGCAGTTACAAATGTTAATATTGACAGAAAATGATGAGACTGGAGAAATTGAGATAGAGGAGGTGGAGCCACAAATCATAAAGGAAGCAAAATGCGAAGAACCTCAAAGAGTTATGGCTTCGATGGAGTTATTAATGAGTTCAATAGCAGGGTTGGCAGGATAGAAGACTCTGAAGATGATAGGAATTGCATATGAAGAGGTGTTGGTGCTAATTGATTGTGGTGCTATTCATAATTTTATCTCATCCAAATTGGTAGAGAGATTAAAGATACCAGTAGAAGATACCAAGTATTACTCCATAATAATGGGTGATGGCCACAAGATTTTTACTAAATGAGTATGTAAAAGGTTGAAGCTAGAGCTCCAGGGAATGCCAATAAAGCAGACTTTCTACCTTTTTGAATTGGGTAATGTTGACCTGGTGTTAGGTATTGATTGGCTGGAAAGTTTAGGAGAAATAAGGGTTAATTGAGTTCAATTATATATGAAAATTAAGGTGGGTCATGAGTTGGTATGTTTGGAAGGAGACCCTACTCTAACCAAATCAGTGGCTTCATTCAAATCCATTGTAAAAGCTCTAAAGGGAAAGGGAGAAGGATATATACTGGAGTTCACATCAACCACATCAGATAAAGGGGTTGAGCAGCCAGTAATTGCAGATGAAATTATGAAATTATTAGAGTAAGCCTCAGTGTGCGAACCAGTGGGTAACCTACCTCCTTACCGTTCCAAAGACCTTGCAATTATGATTAAACAGGGAGAGCAGCCCTTTAATATTCAGCTTTACCATTATGCTCATTCAAAAAAAACCGAAATTAAGAGATTAGTGAAGCAAATATTGGAAGCTAGCATTATTAGGCCAAGTGTTAGCCCTTATTCCAACTCGGTATTGTTAGTTAAAAAAAAGATAGGAGTTAGAGGTTTTGTGTGGATTACCAAGCGTTAAATAAAATTATCATTCCAGATAGATTTCCTATTGACACAAATTGAGAAATTCTTGTGTGTATTACTTGATTAAGGTACAAGGGTATTTATACAGAAAGAATGAAGTTATTCTAGGAAAGAAAATAAATTGGAAATAAGGAAAGAAAATAAATCAGAAATAAAGAAAGAAAATAAAATCTTATCAAATACTCCCTCCGGTCCTGTTTATAAGAAAATTTGAAGAGATTTTTTTGGTTCCAAAATATAAGAAACATAGTATATTTTTTTATTTCACTAAATAATAAATTTCTTTTTTACCCTTCATTTATTGTTACATCTAATACACTTAACAATACATAACGTTTTCCCATGCAAAATAAAGATGGGTAAAATAGGAAAAAATTATCAAATTTAAACCTAATTAATGAGTTAAACTAATATTAACTGTTTTTCTTAATACCAGTGAAACAGTTTTTTGTTTCTAATAAATAGGACCGGAGGGAGTATCTAATAATTAGGAAACTAACTCTTATGGTCAACTTTTTATCATAATTACAAAGATGTCTAACATAATTACAAGATCACAATTATAAGGAAATAAAGATTGATCGTTGACACTTCCCCTTAAGTTGGTGAGTGGATATCATCCATTCCAAGTTTGGTGATGATGTCTTGAAAGATGGCACAAGATAATCCCTTGATAAACACATCTGCAAGTTGACCTCCAATAGGAACAAAGAGAATACAAATCAGACCACTATCCAATTTCTCTTTGAAGTGGTGATCTATTTCAATATGCTTAGTATGATCATGTTGTATCGGATTGTGAGCAATATTAATGGTAGATTTATTGTCACAATTAAGTTTCTTTAGGCGTTCCCACATAATCTTTAAATCTTCCAAAATTATTTTTAACCATAATAGCTCACATATTCCAATTGTTATTGATCTAAATTCGACTTCCGCACTTGATCTTGCAACCACATTCTACTTTTTGCTTCTTTAAGTAACAAGATTTCCTCCTAGAAAGGTGCAATAGCTTGAGGTTGATTTCTTATCAACAAGAGAACCTGCATAATCTGGATTAGTATAATCCTCAGCAGTCAATCCCTCACTTCTTTTAAATAGAGTCCTTTCCCTGGTGTACCATTCAAATATTGTAGTATTATATGAACTAATTTGAGTTGTGATTCTTTTGGATCATGAATAAATTGATTCACAACACTTACAGCATAAGTTATATCAGGCCTAGTATGAGACAAATCATAAGTCATCTCATAAGCCTCTGATAAGAACATTTATCAACTGGTGTATCTTTAGAAGCTTCACTTAGTCTATAATTCAACTCTATAGTTGTTTCTAAGGTTTATATCCTAAATTGCCTGTGAATGAGCCATTTCAAAGTTGAGAAAATATTTTAACTTATCCAATTTTTTGATTTCAAACTCCTTTATCAGTTGCCTGTTTAACAACCCAATCCTCTCATGGTCATTCCTTGTGACTATAATGTCATCTACATAAACCAAGAGTACAGTTACTCCCGTTGAGGTTGTATGTCATACAAATAAAGTATGATCACCTTGACTTTATTTATACCCTATACCAATCATAACTTTAAAAAATCTTTTAAATTATGCTGGTCGAGATTGTTTTAGCCCGTAGAGTGCTTTCTTAAGCTTACACATCATGTCCAGTTTATCTTGAGAAATGAGTCTTGAAGGAATCTCCATGTACATTTCCTCCTCTGGGTCACTATGCAAAAAAGCATTTTTGAGATCGAATTGCTGTAATGTCCAATCCAAATTAATAGCTACAGACAATAATACTCATACTGTATTCATTTTTGCAACTGGGGCAAAAGTTTCCATATAGTTAATGCCATATGTTTGGGTATATCTTTTTGCAGCAAGTCAAGCTTTGTATCTTTCCAAAGTACCATCTAAATTATATTTAGTGGTAAATACCCAACGACAGCCCACTGGTTTCTTTCCTTTTGGCAATTGCACAAGATCCCAAGTTTCGTTTTTCTCAAGTGCCTATATCTTAACCTTTGGAGCATTGACCCAATTCTTATTCTTGAATGCCTCAGATAAGGTTTTGGGAATAGGAATGGCATTTAGTGTATTGAGAAAGGCTTTGTGGTTAAGAGACAGATATATATAAGAAAGAAAGGAAGACAAATGATATTTTATGCAAGTTCGTATGCCTTTGCGTAAAGTAATAGGAATATCATAATCATTGTGATCCATATTATTAGTGGGTAAAGAAAGTACTTCAATTTTATTAGGAGCAAAAGAGAATGATTGGACTAGCTTTGGCAAAGAAGATGATGTCTTCTTTCGAGAATATACCTGTAATGGACGAGTAGGGTCTAAAGTTGGTTTTGGCTACAATAGAGGTCCAGGTGGGTTGTTTGGTGATAATTGGGGCTCAGGTAATGGTGAGGTATAAGTGGGTGATGATGAGAAATTAAAAGGAAATAAGTCCTTGAATCTATTCTGGATAGAGGGATCAGCAACTGTGTTACTTTCATTGTGAAAGGAAGAATCAGATTCAGCAAATGTGATATCAGCAGACACATAAAATTTCCTTGTAGAGGGATGATAACATTTATAACCTTTTTTAATGGAAGAATATCCAAGGAATACACATTTGAGGGTTCGAGGATTAAGTTTGGTTCTATGGTGAGAATGCGCATGGACGAATGTTGGACATCCAAATATTCTAGGTACAAGGTTGTTAGATGCATTGAAACTTGGAAAAAATTGTGTGAGAACTTTCTTGGGACTTTTGAAATCAAGCACATGAGTGGGAAGTCAATTAATAATGAGTAGTAGGTAAAATAGCTTCCCCCTAATATTGCTTTAGGACATTTTTTTGAAACAATAGAGCCCTTGTCTAGAAGATGACCGTTCTTTCGTTTGGCCACCCCATTTTGTTGAGGTGTATAAATCTAAGAGGATTCATGTATTATTCTTTTCTCATAAAAAAAAAGATAGAAAGAAATTGATTAAAAAAATCCTTTGCATTGTCAGATCGAAACCTCTGTATTCTTGTTCTAAATTGAGTTTGAATCATATGATAAAAAATAAGAAATATAGTGCTCACATTAGACTTTGTTTTAACAAATAAATCTAAGTCACTCAAGTGCAATCATCAATAAATGAAATAAACCATCGAGCCCCAGAGATATTAGAAATCGGCGCTGGGCCCTAAATATCACTATGAATTAATCTAAAAGGAACACAAGTTCTTTTATTACTAATTGGAAAAGAAGCACATTTATATTTAACAAGTTCACAAATCTCACAATGTAAAGTTTCAATTTCTGATCCCTTGAGCAAAGCAGGAAAAATAATTTTGATAATATGAAATGGCAAATGTCCAAGACGAAGATGGTGAAGCAAAATCTTATCTTTATTAGATTGGAAAGACTCATAATGGAAAGACATAGGTAACACTTTGGATTCTACTACATCCATTATTTTCTACTAGACGATACAACTCGTCCTTCTCCCTAGCAAGTCTAATCGTCTTGTTCGTGTCTTGTTCCTGAAATACACAATGAAAAGGATAAAATGTCACATTGTAATGAGAATCAGTTGTAAGTTTTTGGATAGAAATAAGATTGGTTCAAAGTCTTGGAACATGGAGAACATTTTTAAGCACGATATTAGCATTTAAACACACATATCCCTAACCAGCAATAGTAGTGACCGATCCATCTGTTGTAGTGATTTTTTGATCACTAGGGCAAGGAGTATATGAGAGAAAATGCTGAGAAGAATGAGTCATATCGTTCGTAGTTCCAAAGTCAATGAAACAAGAGGCAGAAGAAACCTTATTTGAGACATTAGACGGAATCACAGGTAGATGAAGAGTGAGAAGAAGTACTTGAGAAAACCAAAGAACAAGCATCTATGGTAGATGGAGGGCTTTTCCCCGAAGTCCCCAAAAGACCTCGTAACTTCTCAATCTCTTCTTTATTGAAATCAGCCACAGAAGAGGTATCCTCACTACTGGAACCAGTGGTCACCATATGAGTTTAGATGGGTCCCTTCTTCATGTATGGAGACTTATCATGGAGTTTTCAGTGCTTCTCCTTAGTGTGGCAAGGCCTCTTGCAATAGGTGCATCATAAGATGTCCTTATTAGATTGTTGAGGGTGTTTGAATTACCCTTTTGTTGCATCAAACCTTGACCCAGAATGCTTGGAGACTAGAATAGAACTCTCCAATTGTGGGGCATCAAGCATGACACTCCGTCTACGTTCCTCACCCAGGACAAGAGCAATAGCCTCATTCAAGGATGGTAACTCTTCTCGTCCTAGTATCTAAACCCTAATAGCATCAAAGTCAACATTGAGATTGGTAAAGAATTCATAAATCTTGTCTTTTTCCATAAGACGCTTAAGAATAATGGTGTCGTCACTACATTTGATCTAAATATACTGGTAGTGATCTAGTTCCTGCCAAAGACTTTTCAGGATATTAGAATAGGCGGTGACTGACAAGGACCCTTGTTTGGTATGGGTAATTTTCATCTTAATATCATAAATTTGTGCTACATCCTGAACTTTAGAGTAGGTTTGCCAAATAGCCTCCCATATCTCGAGCTGAACGCAGAAACATACAGGTATCACTAATATCAGGGGACATAGAATAAAGTAACCAAATCATGATCATAGAGTCTTCTTCATCCCAAGCAACAAACTTGAGATCGTCGGGTTTTGGATCAATACCAAGCAAATGGCTAAGCATGTCTCGGCCCTTCAGAAAGGTGCGAACCAACTGAAACCACTTTATGTAATTCTTGCTGTTCAACCAGTATGTCACAGGAATGTGTTGTAACTCCGTAGGACCAGAGGAGTTGCCCATGGCTGGATCAGAAGGGTGGCTAGTGATAGTAGGCTCAGACATGGTCTAAAACAAGGAAATAGCAATCTCTGTTGAACAAAAGAATAAAAAGCAGCCAACTAGTATTAAAGAGCCCACACAAAAGGAGAATGAGCACACATAGACCCCAAAATGACCGAACTACACCAGGGACAAATGCGGCAAGGTGAGGCTTCTAGATAAAAAAAGAAGTGGCCAGAAAGGAGGTTTATGCCCCTATATGCGCTGGCATGTGGCGGCGCGTGAGAAGGTCGAATAGGGTCTTGTCATGGGGAAAACGTTGGTCGGTGTGGTCTGAGGGTTGAGTGAGGATGCACAAAACAAAAACAAATAGTAATATTGAGAGTTTCGTTAAAAACAAATGGCAAGTAAGGCCTGAAAAAGAAGGGGAGATGTCCTAGGAACTTTAGGGCTCTGATACCATGACACAAATTGAGAAATTATTGTGTGTATTACTTGATCAAGGTACAAGGGTATTTATACAGAAAGAATGACGTTATTCTAGAAAAGAAAATAAATCAAAAATAAGGAAAGAAAATAAAATCCTATCAAATTTCTAATAATTAGGAAACTAATTCCTAGGGTCAACTTTCTATCATAATTATAGAGATATCTAATATAATTACTAGATCACAATTATAAGGAAATAAAGATTAAGGAAGTAAAGATTGATCGCTAACACCTATACTTGCCATAGATGAGTTGTTGGATGAGCTTGGGGTGCTACCATCTTTTCTAAATTAGACTTGAAATCTGGGTATCATCAAATTCGAATCAAAGTTGGGGATGAATCCAAAACAGCATTCAGAACTCACGAGGGACACTATGAATTTCTAGTTATGTCCTTTGGACTGACTAATGCTCCTTCCACTTTTCAAACTCTAATGAATGATGTTTTCAGAGATTACTTGAGAAAGTTTATTCGAGTATTCTTTATGACTTTCTCATCTATAGTTCTGATGTGGGCTCACATATCCAGCACTTGATGACGTTAGAGGTGCTACAGAAAAATCAGCTGGTAATCAACAAGAAGAAATGTGTGTTTGGACAGCCTAAGCTCGAATACTTAGGGTACATCATATTAGCTTATGGAGTGCGAGCAGACACCTCTAAAATAGAAGTTACGGTGAAGTGGCCAGTCCTAAAAGATTTGAAATCTCTTAGGGGATTCCTAGGCCTTACCAGTTATTATAGGAGGTTTGTGACAAATTATGGAAAATTAGCAGCTTCATTGACTGATTTGCTAAAGAAAGATGCTTTTCATTAGAGTCAAGAAGCTCAAGAAGCCTTTGAAGCATTAAAAACAGCCATGACAAGAACTCCTGTGCTAACCTTGCTTGACTTTAATAAGCCTTTTGAGATAGAAGCTAATGCATTAGGGTGTGGTGTAGGAGTGGTTCTGATACCAAGAAAAAGCCTATTTCTTTTTTCAATCAGAAACTATCACAGAAGGCTTAACATTGTTCAGTATATGAGAGGAACTCATGGTTATGGTCTTTGCAGTAAAAAAATGGTAACATTATTTACATGGGCATCCATTTATCATTCAGATAGATCAAAAGGCTCTCAAGCATTTACTGGAATAGCGTATAATTGATCCTAACCAATAAAGGTGGGTCTTCAAATTCATGGGGTACAAATTTGAGATTTAGTATAAATCGGGAGTGGAGAATAAAGTAGCACATTCTTTGTCTAGGAGGGAGAATAGTATGGAATTTAAAGCTTATTCATTGTGGCAATTTGAAGAAGTAGAGAGTTTGGATCAAGAGGTGAAGCAAGATGAAAAGTTGAATGAAATAATTCAGTAGGTACTCGCTGGGAAAGAGGCACCTAGAGGATATAGTCTAAAAAGGGATGCCTAATGCACAAGAACAGAACTGTGATTCCATCAAAGTCACCTAAAAACATGGCATTGCTTAAGGAGTTTTATGACTTGCTGATGGGAGGACATTCGGGGTACCTGAGAACCTATAAAAGGTTGGCTAATGTGGTACATTAGGAAGGAATGAAGAAGGATGTGCAGACTTATGTGGCTCAATGTTCCATATGCCAACAAAATAAATATCAAGCTTGAAACCAGCTAGACTTCTACAACCTTTACCCATTCCTAATCAAGTTTGGGAAGATCTTAGCCTAGATTTCATAAATGGATTGCCTAAATCCAGAAAGTATGATACAATTTTGGCAATGGTCGATCGCCTTACCAAGTATAGCCATTTGTAGCATTCTCCCATCCTTATACAGCTAAAGATGTGGCTACCCTATTGTCTAGAGAAGTGGTGAGACTCTATAGGATCCCAAAATCTATAGTATTTTATAGAGACACAATTTTTATTAGTCAATTCTAGAAGGAGCTATTTAAACTAGTTGGAACTAAGCTGAGGTACAATTCAGGGTACCACCCTGAGACCAACGATCAAACCAAAGTGGTGAATAGAATCTTGGAGACTTACTTCGCTACTTTGTTCAGGGAAAGCCAACAAAATGGAGTGAGCATCTACCTTGGGCAGAATTTTGGTTCAATACAACCTATAATTGTTCCATTGGGATGACTCCCTTCAAAGCATTATATAGTTGGGACCAATCCACTGTTTTAAATTGGGAAGATAGTCCTTCTACTGTGGAGGAATTAAACGTGGCAATTCGAGAAAGGAACCTTCTATTGGATGAATTAAAGGAACAATTACAACAAGCTCAGATGCACATGAAAAAAGTAGTGGACAAGAGGAGGAATGTGCATTTTGAGGTGGGAGACTATGTATATTTGAAGTTGAGGCCTAATTCAAGACTTTAGCCAAGAGATAGAACGAAAAATTGGCACCAAGATTCTATGGACCTTATAAAGTGTTCGAGAAATATGGCACCATTGCTTATAAGTTACATATGATATTCCATGTTTCTCAACTTAAACAATCACTACATCCTCACACACAAGTGACTGACATTCCTGACCATATGTCGAAGGAAATAGAAGTGGAGGTGGTACCAAAAAAAGTGTTGCAGGTTAGGAACTCTAATAGTGGGAAATGTGAGGTGCTTATCCGATGGGTTGGGTATCCATCATCAGAAAGAACTTGGGAAGACTATAACAATATTAATCAGCAATTTTCTCAATTCCACCTTGAGGACAAGGTGCAACTTGAAGGGGGAGGAATTGATGGGCCTACAAATGCAAGGCCCAAGTTTGGAAGGGTATATGTTAGAAAGGGGAAGAAGCAAGGGACCACTGCTAAAGGAGGGGCCACTACTGAGGAGGTGGCAACAGCACCTAACTAATTCATGAGTGGAGAGAGAAGGGGGGAGGCTCGTGTGGTTAGGGAGTGCAAGAGTGTGTGCGTGAGGCAAGGAAGAATCTAGTTTGATGGAAGGAGAGACCTTTGGCTCTCAAATCCCAAGGGAGGAGTCATTTTATTTTCTTTTATTCGTATTCTTTGTCATCGCAGTTCTGTATTGAGAAGCTACAACCTTCTTTCTTATTTAGAAGAAGGGGGGGGGGGGGCTATCGTTATAGTCAATACCAAAATTAGTAAGAGTTAAACATATTGCATCAGATTCCTTGCTTGCTTCTAGCAATTTCCATTCCTAAGAAATACTTGAGATCTCTAAGATCCTTAATCTCAAACTTAGATTTGAGGATATTCTTCAATTTCTCTGTTTCTTCAATATCTTCCCCTATCAAGATGATGTCAACATACACAATTAGGATGGTTCTCTTGTTGCTCTCAGATAGTTTCATAAAGAGAGAGTGATCAGCTTGCCCTTTGTTAATAGCCATGATTTAGGGGACTGCTTCAAAATATATAGTGATTTCTTTAGTCAACATACCTTCCTTTGTTCCTCTTCATTTTCAAATTCAGGTATTAGAGTCATATATACCTCCTCATCTAGATCTCCATTGAGAAAAGCATTCCTTACATCCATCTATTGCAATTCGCACACTAAGTTAGTAGCCAATGACATGAGAATTTTGATAGTGTTTAATTTTGCAACAAGTGCAAATGTCTTTGTGTAATCAATGCCAAAGGTTTGAGTGTAACCTTTGGCCACCGATAGAGCTTTGTATCTTTCTAAGGTTCCATCAAAGTGGTAATTGATAGTGAATACCCACTTGTATCCAACCACCTTTTTCCTTTTGGTAAATCTGTGACTTCCCATGTTTCATTCTTTTTCAATGCTTTCATTTCTTCCATCACAGCTTGTCTCCACTCAGGTTGCTTTATAGCCTCCTATATAACCCTTGAAATTTCAACGTTGTCCTTTTTCTCTTTCTCTTTTAAAGTTCTGAATGCAGCAGATAAGCATGAGAAGGATAGATAATTAGAATTAGAATATTGAGTGCAAATTCTTACTCTCTTCCACAAAGCAATTGGTAGTTCCTCAACATCAGCCTCCTTAGGCTGTCCCCCTCTTTCTTCATTCTCATTGGATGGATTTTTCTTCAGTTTATAGGTCAGGACCAAAAAGACCACAAAATATTACAATCCATGCCAAACCATGGGTGAAAAAACAATGTTAGTAAGGTTGATCAGCCTTTTATGGGCACATTGGTGTGCTTGCCGATGTCAAATGTGCCTTCATCTACTAGAGCTTGGGACACTGGTAAATGTGGAATGGCAGTGTGTGGGGAGGCTTTCTGGCATCCTACCATAGGAGATGCAGTTTTTTGGAGGGTTCAAGGGCCGATCAAAGTGTCTTTTGTCCAAAAAGGAACTGCTCAGAATATACTTCGGTCACTAGAAAAGGATTGGAAATGGATATAGAGCTGTTTCAGAGAATCTAGGGAGGGGCAGGGTTAAAGCCCCTTTCAAAAGTGGTCAAAGCCTTGGATCTAAAATTGAAAGCAATTGAAGGCCTATTCTTCCCTTCAACAAAGCGCAAATACCATGGAGAAGTCAAAGAAAGAAAAATCTACATGGATTATTGAATTACTCAGTCAAGCTGCCTATGTGTCTATATAGAATTATAAATTTGGTTAGGTACAAGAGTAGTAAACAACTAGTACAAGCCGACCCAATTAGTAATCAACACCCTTATTTTAACCCATTTGTCATTCACTATTCTAATTAGAAAGATTATATAGACACAAAAAAACCTCCTTAAATGAAACATCTGAAACCCAAATTCCCCCTGCCCTGCAAAATTGCTAGAATCAATGTTGAATACTAGAATTAAGTTGATTCTTAGAATGAAGATGTGATTTATTTGTCAAAAGATTGATTATAATTGTGCTTGAATTGGGGAGTGATTATCGATTGATTGATGGAATATTTTTAATGTACTTTCATGTTATTCTCCCTAACATCTATAAATTATATTTATAGAGGTGTAGGGCATGAGCCACTGTGTGCTTCAAACCTACAACTCATACATTTCTTTCTTTCTCTTTCATTTCTGGCATCACTTTCTCTAGAATTTCTGGTTTTCCTTGAAAAGAATGGATGGATACTTGATATTATGTATAAATGATAAATGAGTTGTTCCTTCCAAGTTTCAAATCACTATTTGTCAGATTCCTCCTTTTCTTTGTAATACTTCCCCCCCTCTATTTATAATTAAAATTTTTTCTTTTGTGCATAAAATTAATTGCCAAAATATACTGATATTATTCACTAAGTAGAATACCTTCAAGTGGTATTACAGTGTTCTTGCTATAATTTGTTATAGTGGTTTGTATGGCCATTGTTTTTTTCTTCTCTTACAAGAAACTATTTATCAACAAAATTCTGTTTCCTCTTTTGAAATTTCCCCTATTTTTATTCTCTAGGTAGCTAGTGCAGGATATGGATCGGACCACACTGTTGCAGTTGATATTTTTAAAACAATAAAGTCTTCAAATGGATTAACAGTTGCTATAGTCTTGAAGCCTTTTGTCTTTGAAGGGTTGAGGCGACGAGATGAGGTATAATCTGTGCTTAAGATAACAAACTTTGCTACAGTGAAATAAGAAATTGCTATTGCAAAACAACCATTCATTATGATGTTTTAAACATTTTCACTTGCAAAGAATGGCATGGCATGTTGTGATGATGAACATTTCCATAGGCTCAAATTTTCATGTAGTATGATGACTTATTTATATACTTTTGGAGGTTATTAGACATCATATATATTAATTGCTCTTCAATTGCTTGACTTGATTCAACTGATTATTCATTCATGCTTTGGAAATCAATTATTTTGTTTTATAATTATTTGTGTGGTATAGTCAGTTTGGATGTTAGTAATCCTTACTAACTAAAGAAACTGTACCTTTTTTTAAGTCAAGGAAGAAAAACTCCAACTATTCTCTTAAGAGAAACTGCACACTTTATTGATCAATGAATGAATGTACAATACAGCATTTGGCTATTTATAGGCCTTGATCTTATTCTGTTCCATGAGAATTTGTTTACTGCTTTTAACTAACAGCAACTACAATCAACTTTCTTTCTTTCTTTCTTCTTCTATCTCTCTCTTTTCTGTTCTGCTGCATTATTTTCTGCATCAATTTCTCTACCTGAGAAAAGAACCTTGTCCTCAAGGTTAAGTGTGGGGAACTTCTGCTGCAATGTAGTTCAGTACGTCCAGGTTGCTTCAGCTCTGTCCATTCTTTCTCATTCAACTGGTACTGTACTTTCAAATGAGAACCTGTATCATCTGTGAAGATTCTGTAATCTATCGTATCAAGTGGCTGAGATGAAGATGGCACTGTAGTGTCAGGTATGATAACAGAAAAGGTGCTGGGGTCCCCACAAAATTCCTTTCATAAGGAAATGTGGAATACTGGATGAATTTTGCTGCCGCTAGATAACTCCAGCTCAAGTAGCACTGGTCCAACCTTGCTCAGAAATTTTTAAGGCCCATAGTATCTTCTGGCCAACTCAAAACTGCTCCTTTTTACTATTGAAGTCTGCTTATAGTGATGCAGTTTGATCCAAACCCAACTGCCAACATTTAACTCCTTGTCAAGCCTCTTCCCATCTGCAGTTTTCTTCATTCTCTTCTAAGCTTTTTCCCAATTAAAAGCAAATTTGCTGCTGGACTCTATTGATTAAATCACCATCTACCTTCTCCACAGATGAAGCACCTGGAATATATTCTGGAATAGCATTAGGATTGCTGCCATATAGTACTTGATATGGAGTCATAACTATGCTTGAATGGGATGTGTTGTTGCATAATTCTGCCCACACCACAATAGAAAGTCACAACTTCCCTAAATGAAAAACAGTCTCTCAAACATTGCTCCAAATCCCTATATAAAACCTCTTGTCTGTCCATCTGTTTAAGGATGGAATGCTATACTGAAAGGTGGTTTGTGCCATTAAATTTCATAAGATGTTGCCAAATTTTACTTGAAACAACTGGGTTTCTATCTGAAACAATTTTTCTGGGAAAACCATGTAGCTTTAGCTTCATGTTAATGAAAAAAGCTACTGGTTGAGGATTAAAACCAAGCCTTAGTGACCCACAATAGGCACACTTTGTGAATCTGTCAATCACAACTAAAATAGCCGTGATAGAGACTGGAGTAAGCCTTGAGGTTAGTTTTTCCTTTTTTTTTTGGGGGGGGGGGGGGGTTGGGTTACATGAGACATTCAGCCCCAAGATGCCTCCTACAAGCCAAAGGAAAGAGGATTTGCACTTGACCAAATTAGATAAAAGTTTCCTTTTTGCACACACGCCAGGCTGTGTGTTTTTGCCTAGTCACTAGATCAGGCTGTGTGAAACACTGTTTGAAGCTTTTTAAGTGGCTACAAAATACATGACCCTGTGAAATCACATGGGCCGTATGATGCACTGTTTACTTGCTGTTGCATCATTTCTTCCTTGCACATCATTCAATCTAGTTCCTGATTAGAACGCACAAAATTAGCATAAGATATTACATAATATTGATCAGAAAACTGAAATTTAAAGCCAAACAAGTATGTGAAAATATAACATATCGAGAAGCAACATGCCCTCCTGGTTTTCTCTTCACCAACTGTCTAACCATCACTTGCAAAGTATCCGTTGACTCTGAAATCCTGCAGAGTACCTTACACTTGTGCCATATTTACATCATCATTACTTTACACCTGCTTCATAGTCTTCTGAAATCTTGCTAACCAAGTTCCCTTTGCCATGGTAGCAGAACAATGAAAGTGCCAAAATGTTAGTAATTCTTACTAACTAAAAGAATTCTTCCTCTTTCAAGTAAAGGAAGAGAAACTCCAACAAATTCTCTCAAGAGAAACTGCACACTTAATTGATCAATGAATGAATGTACAATACAGCATTTGGCTATTTATTACACTAATTCTGTTACACAATTTGATCACTGATTTTAACTAACAGCAACTTCAATCAACTAACCGTCTAACATACATTTCTACTTTTATATTTGCTTTTTCACTTGTGTCTCTTTTGTCTCTTCTGCTGCATTCTTTGCTGTATGAATGTATATTTATATTTTTATCTGTCATAACTGTTAATTCACAGGTCAAAAATTTGGTAGAGATACTAAAGGGGAACACACACTTACTTATTGGTGAGTTAAGTATCGTATGTTTGTTTAGTTGAACATGATCATGTCAATGCTTTTCTGGTTCACTTATTACCAATATTATAAATAGATGCATAGGGAACCTGACCGTGTTAATTCAGTGATCCCATTCACTTTCTTCTCTTCCCTCCTCACTCTTTTACCTTCTCTGTTTTCAAGGGTGAAAACAAATAATAAGCAGGCAAGGATTATGATAGAGTGGGTACCTTTCTAATGGCCAGAGCTTGGCAGTTCCATTGTAGGAAAAGATGTTGGAGTAGGATGTGAGTCTGCAGATGTTTTAGTAGTGCCCACAGAAGATGGTAATAATATGTCTGGAGCAGTTGGGGTATGTTTTATATGAGGGCCAATATAGTGAACTCGAAGAACGCCACACAAATGCTTTTGGTGAGTGAAGACAAGAAAAAAAGAAACTTTTAAAGGTGATATCAGCGGAAATTGAAAATTGTGAAAGAATGATAACATTGATGATTTTATGTAATGCAAATTAAAATTTATAAACAGATTTAAATGACCTTATGGGATTAACTGACCAAGGATTGAAGTTGTTGATTTAAACTACTTGTCAATGACATGGTGCTTGTCTTCATTTGAAGATGATGAAAAATAATTTGAGGTAAATAGAGAAAGAAAAGTATAATTTGCATCCTCAAATTGCCAAAAGGCCTGCAAAAAATCTGACAATTTACTAACCATTATTGATTTATGGAGCACAGAAATTGATATTGATGCACTACTCAAAAAGGACTTCTTGACTCTAGATGAAGCTATGAAAACTGCAAATGATGCAGTTTTGTTGGCCATTAATGCTATATCTGCTCTCAAATCAGTAAGTTTTCATTTTCCAATTTATTTCTGGCTGTCAGAGTTTTTAGAAAATAATCATATGGTTACACCTTGGACATTTCTAGGAGATGCACAGAAAACTTATAGATTATTTGCACAGTGGCATGAAAGAAGTCAGCATTTCAGAAATTAATAAAGTAAGATTCTAAGATCATTCATTTCCCCCCATACAATTTAGCCTCTTTCTTGTAGCCTTGTTACTGGCGGAAACAGAACCAAACTTTAAATTTTACTTCTTTTCTTTCTAAAACCACATAATGTTTTCTGTTTCTTTCTATTGCATTCCTTTGTGAGACTGATGTTGCTGTTTGCAGATATTTGAAAGTTATAAGGAAGCCAGAATTGGATTTGGAACAGCATACAACATGAAAACTTCAATTCTACAGTCTTTATTTGATTGTCCTTTCCTTGGTGCTAGTTTAAAGGTATAACGCAGCTTCATATTAATGTATGAATTAATAGGTAAATTTTCTTTATTGATGGGTCATGATGATACTCAAAAGGTGTGGTTTCTTCCACTGTGTTCTTTCTTAGATTATGCTAGTTACAGATATTATTTTATTACTAGTATATCAATTTTCATAAACATTTTGCATTCTACCATTTGTTAGGTATAGAATTTTTCATTTGAAAAAAAAAGGAAACTTTGGGTTATTTAAATATCATAGTTATTAGAAATGTGCTGTGCTACATGGCATTGGACATGGTGCTGTGCCACACTGGTGTTGTGCAATTTATATAGCTGGCAGGTGCATGTGCTTTGTGTGCAGTACATGGTGCACAGTACATGCACCATGTTGAAAGGGATGAATTATATCAGTCTTCATCCCCCGTTTTTGGCTTCCAGTTTAGGGGGGTTTCTCAGCCTTCATAATTTCACAAGGTTTACAGCTCCTCTCCCCCCTTTTCTGTTATGTTTTTCCTTGTCTCTGGTGTCCCTCTCTTTTTCTCTCCTCAATGGTTTCCATGGCAGTTTGAATGTGCGTAGAAAATGGGTTGATTGGGAGAAAGAAAGGGCAATGCAGCAGTGAATCCCTCAGATGCCATCTGCAATTTTTAACTTTCTTGTGGTTTCCTTGGGTTTGGCTGTGCATAGATGAGAGGATAGTGGGAAAGAAAGGTGATGTGGCAGTGGATGAAAGAAAAGGAAACTTGATGACAGGTTAAAAGAAAAGAAATCGTCAGTGAGGGAACATATATAAAATACTGATCTGGTGGGGGGCTTTTAAACTATATTATGTTTGGTCAAGAGATGTGATGCAGGCAATGCTATTGGTCGTAGTTGTTTAATTATAATCTTAGATTAGAAAATTTTAATAGCAAACACTTAATGGAGAAACTAAAGAGAAAATATTATTCTATCATAGAAAAAAAACTAAAAGTAAAATCTAATACTTAATTCTATTTGTATTATTATGTTCTATTGTAAAATATTGTGCATTACTAATTTTAACATATAAAATATAATTTATATTATTGGTTTCTCTTTCTTATTCTCAGTTTTCTATATTTTTCTAACTGTTTTAATTTATTTATTCATGAAATATATATTTTTTATCTTCTATTATTTCATGCAATTTTTCTATCATATGATATCATCACTTGATTGTTGAAGTTATGTTTTAAGTATGATTTAATTATATCTATGTGTTATGTGTTGTTTTACTTTTAATTTACTGTTAATTAAATAATATGTGCACTCCACTTTAATATTATAATGTGCCTTGCCGCATGTCACGGCTGCAGGAGCCTCTATTGGTCAAGTGTGCATCATGCATCAACAACAACTATGTTAAACATTACTTTTATGTTTGCCTACTTCCTCTCTTCTTCTACTATATTAATTTATTGATTATAATGACCAGTATTTTTTGTTTAGGACCCAAATGGCATGGTTATATGCATTCTCACAAGTTCAGCTCCTATCAATGATAATGATATTGCTGCCTTTCTGCATACTTTCCGTCAAACAACAGAATACACAAAGGAAATAATAATATCTACAGACCATGAGCCTAATCTTGAGCCAAACCTCCTAATGACAACCGTTCTTACCCTGGGGTAAGTATTTTACCTAATGATATAGGACCCGTTTGGAAATGCGGTGGCGAATCACGTTCACGTAGAAGCATGAATATTTCGCTTCGTGTCAAACGTGGTTTTGAGCGTTCTTACCGCGTTTCCAAACACACTGATAAATGCTTATTGATGAACTTCTTTTGTGGTTATTTTTCTTCTGTGATGGAGGCACCTTTGATTACTTCATCTCCCTTACTGTTAGCTTTTTTCAAAGTTCAAATTGAACTTTGATTTATTTCACTTGTGACTTCCACAGATTGAGTCAGTGAAGTGCGTAATAAAAATGAGTCTTTTGAGGCACTTTAACTTGTGTGTGTGGATGCCAGATTTGCATAATCTATTTCTTTCATTCAGGGAGGACATGTTGTATGTTTTGTAATCTTTCTTTTCCATTTTCTCAATGGCACCTTCAATATACAAAGAAGAAGTAACAGGTTCATTTTAAGTCAAACGCTGACTTCTGATTCAGAGAGATTGTGATTTAGTGACAGAACATTGACTTACGATATTGGAGGTTTTTCTTTTTCCTTTTTCCTTTTGCAGAGCAAGGATGGACAATGGACTTACATGTGTCTGTTTAGTGGCTGTGAACAGCTCCACTATGAGTGACATTGTGTAAGGAAACTTAATGAAAGAGATAGGATCATAAGTTCGCAAAACATTTAGACATTGTCTATCCTTTGGAAATAAAACTAGGATTTGATTTGACGAATCACTGAGAAGATTCTTACAAATTTGACAGCAGAAGATTGCAACCCAGGACAGTTACGGTTCTCTAGTTTTGAAATTTTATTATATTATAGCAACTATTCAGTGCACAGATTTTCTGAAATTGGAGTCTTGAGTGACATTGTTGAGAAACCTTAAAGCAGGACTCCTAAAGGACGAGGAGTTTATTGTTATCTAGAGTCTTAAAGTGTATTTTTGCTTAGATGTCTTGGTTATCCTCTATGATTATCTTTTAAGAGTTTATCTTCTTCATATAAATTAAAAGAGGAGAGGGACTACCATGTGTGTGAGCGTGTGCAACCCTCCCAATTCACCATATTTATGTTTTTATCCTGAATTTTACAGACATAGAGGACTTGTTTGCCCACTGAGCCAATTAAAATGGATATAATCCTGAACTACTAAGTCAACGTTCCTATTCTATTTGACTGATCTTTGAAGTAATTCAGATATGGACCTTAGATGCATTACTTTAGCTGTTTATGAGTTGTCCCCTTTAAATATGGTTGGCTCACCTATCAAACCTGTTTTAGTGAGTCGCATTAGGCTTAAATCTGACCTTAATACTTTCTAATACTTTAATGTTTTTCCAATCCACATGATGATTAGTTTTCCAATGCACATGATTAGTTTTTTGACCATTTCTACAAGGGCATTGATCACTGTAACATGTGGGACATTGCTGGTAATTTATGGATGATGTTGATGGTAATAATTAATCAAATGTATCAGTGGCATAAACGATTGTTTTGCAGTACTTCTGTCCATGATGCCAGGAATTTCTGACTAGGCAAAGTTGATTTGATTTGTTCCATTTAATCAGCAGTGTAGATATGCAGCAGTCTTCCCAGAGTGGTGGCATGCTTTCTAGACTTGCCCAGCATTTTCCTCTTTTTTTCAGCTTTTGGGGGAGGCATCAACATCAACCAGTTGACACTTGGAAAGAGAACGCAACTGAAAATATATCTTCTTCTGACTTCAATGATGGGGCAGATAGAATTGCTTCTGAAGTGATAGATGACAAATTTAATAAGTTCTTTGAATCTTTGGAGGCAGTAGTGAGTAGCAAAAGTATGAAGTCAAATGCATCAAGGTTTGTTCTCTCTATATTTTGCTTGATCACTTTCTATTTTCTTATTCTTTTTATTTTTGTAGACTAACATTGGTGTTCATAAATGAATGAATCTTTTCCTTATTCTCCTTTCCCATTTTGTCTAATGTTAGGGGGCCTGAACAAAACAGAGAACTATTTGACACAAGTTCTGAGTATTCCAGCCTTTATGATGAAATTACTAGAGGTAACTAGGAGAAACTGAAATTTTGATTGCTTTGCATGTGTGCACTTGGAACAATTTTTTTTTTCTTTTCTTTTTAAAATTAAATTGCATCAGGTGACTCTGCTTGTCAAAGGGAGAAACTTGTAAATTGGAATCTTGGCCCTGGATATGAGGTGGCGCAGGAGTGGGCCAAAGAAAGGGCAGCTGATGCTACACCGATAGCTGATAATGTTAGCATGTTCAACCTTCCTGTTGGTGTAAGATCTTCAGAAGAGTTGAAAGACTGTTTAGAAGTCTCCATGGCGCAACAAGAGACAGCAACTGAAAATGATGTCAACGTACCAATACTGAATAGAAGTATGTCTTGGAGTGCATTGACTGATGCAGGTCTGGAAGCAGTAATGGAATTTACATCTACACTTTTAAATGGAAAGTACACTGATAAACCAAACAAGCAAGGAGTTCTTTCTGTTCGTGCAGCATCTATGCTGGAAGCAGAACGCGATTCATCAAAAAAGTGGATTCCAATTGTGGAAATGCAATATAGGGGAGGTCAATACAAGGGACGATGCCAAGGAGGTCTACCTGAAGGGAAGGGGCGACTTGTCCTTGGAGATGGAAGTATATATGATGGTTTATGGCGCTATGGTAAGAGATCAGGTTCCGGCACATTCTATTTCAAAAATGGAGATGTGTTCCAAGGATCGTGGAGGGACGATCTTATGCACGGCAAAGGTTGGTTTTATTTTCACACCGGCGATAGGTGGTTTACAAACTTTTGGAAGGGAAAGGCTAATGGTGAGGGCCGCTTTTACACAAAGAATGGGGATGCCTTCTTTGGCAATTTTAAAGATGGATGGCGGCATGGGCAGTTTCTATGCATTAATGCTAATGGAACAAGGTACATCGAGATTTGGGAACATGGTGTTATTTTAGAAAGCAAGCATTTAGACAAAGCTGCTGGAGCAGAATGAATACTGCATCTAAAATTTTGTGATTACTTTAATTCCTATTGGCTTGTCTTTCCTGTTCTGTGATTTATCTTTCCATTTTTCATAATCATTGTTATTTTGTGTCCTTCTGTATGGGTCATAGTCAGCATATTGTGTTTGTAGTAGCTGATCTTCTAAATTTTTTCCTTTTAACTTTCTTCGTATATTCTTCTCGTTCTCTCATCAAAGTGACCAGCGCGTCAAAATTTTGTATAAACTATCTACTTTCCATGATATTTTTGAGCACTATTAAATATTAACACATGTAGTGTAACTGTGTTACTGTACAATATCTGCCCCCCTGGCATTTTTTGCGTACATGACCCCTGCATCTCAATTACTTTATCTACATCTCATTTAGCCAAATAAATTAACCCAATGGCACTGGTATCTTTGAATTTGGAACTATTATTTTTTTTTTCTTTTTATTTAATAATTGTTTCTTTTATATTATTTATGTAATAAGATATATTTACTCGACTATATACAGCAACAGGCAAATTGCAATACTAGCGTGTCTCATTCCTTCTCATCGCGTGCAAAGTTCGCTTCCCAATATGCGGCAAACCGTCATTTTGGAGATTAATCACTCGCAGGACCCCTCACTGCCCAACTTGTTCTGTTATAGAGTGTCCTCCATGCCGCTTCAACCAAAAATACTGGGCTAAACTTGTTGGTTTTTGAAAATTGGGTGAATAAGGATTCAAACCCACCTCTCCTAGATGTGAGGTGCTTCAACGATGCAGCCCGGATGGTTAGTTCTTAAAATTAAGAATGGCAATTTCGCAAGACCCATCCCCAATCACTGCAAGGGGAAAAAATTTACCCATCTCCATTCCCTATGTCCCTAAAGGAATAACCAAAAAATAATAAAAAAGCAACTAAAATCCAGTAAACACACACACACACACACACACATATATATATATGAAAGAAAAGCTCAAATTTAAAGCTGAACCATCATATTAAGTCTATGACATGAAGCTCAACAAGTTCAAAGATAAGAGAAATTCAAATAGCAACTTCTATAACAAGTAAACACATTCAAATTCAAGTCTTCAACTGAGTTACAGTACCCCAAATTTGTCAAGCTATGGTGCCTTATGTAGGTGAAAGATACACCTAGAAGGGGGTGTTAGGTGTTTATGTAAAAATGTAATTTTTAAGCTATTTAGCAATTACTTTCAGTTAAGATATAAATGTTGAAAATATCAACACGGATTATAATTGGCACACACTAGGAGTTCCTGATAGCTAAATCACACCACATACAAGACTCACATAATGAGTATAAAGAGAAAAAGAAAGACTATAATACATTTCAGATTTTTCTTCTTACTCAAGTTGTCTAGCTTCTGTTCTTGAGTCTCTATATAGAGGATGCTTCACACTTAACCGTTGGGACTTCCTTCTTCATCTTGCATCTTATGATAGCCTTTTTCTGATTTTGAAACATAGGTAGCTCATGATTCACAAAGGAAGGCTAGAGGCAAGGTGCAGCAACTTTTTTGATTTGTTTGGGCATGCCTTCATTGACCACTCCTTCTCTTACTTGCTTGGTTAGTCCATGAGATCTGAGAATAAAGGCAAGAAGATGACTTCCTATCCCAAGCTTTCACTTCTCACTTTAAATGTACTTGAAATAGCCATTGAGAGAAGAAAAATGCTTCAGACCAATTTTCTTTGTTTTCTCCATTTGTTTTACTGTATATTTGATATGATAGGTGACTGAAATTTTTTTTTTCTGCACTCTACTAAAATCTTTTGCATAGTCCCGTAACATAGTTAACTTTTGAAACATAGAACAAAGTGAGTGCTTTGGAATATGATGTTAACTATTTGTTCATTCTAACTGTTAGTTACTCTTTCTGTCAAGAGGATGTCTATTTTTAATATTTACTTTTCTTTAAATAGAATAAACTAATGCTCTTTCAAATATAATATTTGGATAAAAGGCTTAGAGTTTTTTGGTTTTGAATTATGTCTAATATGTTCAACTATGTAATATATTGGGCTAAAAAAGTTGTTAGATCAATATATTTTAATGGCTAAGCTGCACTTAAAGTTTAAATAACAAAGATTGAATTTCATATAGAATATCTTGTTTACAGTAAGTTTTCAAAATGAACATTGTGTTGAATAAATTTTATGACAAAATTTTTTAATTGTGGATACAAATGGAAAGAAATTCAAGAATCTTATATGGCAAGTTTATGGATAGATATATTATTGCGCATTAACAAAAGTACTCTTAAGGAAAGTTTTCAAACAACTTGGGATTATTAATTCAAGATATCAATATGGAAATATTCTCTATAGTCTAGTTATCTTTGAGTTATTAATGATATAATTTTGCTTGGATACAAAAAAGGAAAATCCATGATATCAAGAAGTAGAAATGAAAATGATAGTTTGAAGAAAGCACAATTAAAGCTACAAAAGTAAACATTCTACAAATTGAAAGGCTGTTTGTTATGGAATAAAGATGTTATATTTATTTCTAATTGATTAGAAGCATTTAAGACAAATTCCTAATTGATGAACATATGTATGCAATTAAAAGAATTTGATGTACCAATGGTCATATGTTGAAAGCTGAAGTATATATTGAAGACCTTTTAGAAAACAAATTGAGAAGAGACAATTGAACATTGATCATTATGTTATAAAGATATTCGAGCTGTGCTTTAATGTGTGATTGCTCTATGTGAGTTAGCCTTTGCATTTTAAGAGAACCCTTAGAAAGTTTGTGAGGTTAACCTTATTCTTCTTCTATTTTGAGTTTCTAAGTGTCTTGGGAAACAAAATTAAGGATAAGTTTAATGGAATCTTATAGAAAAACCTTAGAGAGAGTATTTTAGGTTTCTTATGGAAAAATCTAAAGAGTGGAAAATCATGCAAAGAGAAGAAAAGTATAAAAGTTGTAAACTAAACCCTATTAGATTGCCTTAAGAGAGATTGTAAAAGTAAGAATACTGCACCTGTGTATATAAGGTTACTTGTATCCTTGGTGATTATCAACACTTAATAAAAATCTCTTGTTATATGCTTGGGATCTAGATAAAAAGCATTTTGGTCTAAACCAATATAAATTGGTTGTGTGATTCTCTCTCTTCCTTACTCTCTTTACTTTTTGTTTATCTTATTTTGTTAAAGAGTAAGATCATGTTCATTGGGAACCTCATGTTGGTTAAAGGAATCAAAATTAATCAAAAAAGGAAAAATAATTTTAAAATCTAATTTAACCCCTTTCTTAAATTACTTCTCGACTAGCAATTGATATTAGAGCATGATCTTTATTTTGCAAGACTAACCTCTTAAAGAAAAGATCGTTTCTAGAAGATGAATTAGTTTGTTAGTATTGAAGGTCACTCAATCAACAAAACACCATACTTTGGTAAGACAAATTGTAATAGCCAGTCTTCCTAAAAATTGAACTGAAATCAATGAAATGTAAAAGGAAAACCCCAAAATTAAATAAATTAAGGTTAAACAAGATTAGAATAATAATCTAAACATCTAGAAATGAGAATACAAGGTTAGAATGGCCCGAAATAGGAGTCAGAATGGCTAAATAAATTTAATCATATTTGCAGTGGCAATTTTATAATTTCGAGCAACTTTTTAGAAACTCAAAAGATGGAGTTTTAAATGAAAAAATTGAATTTCTTAGAGTTTTCAGAGGTCTTAAAAATTATAGAAACCCTTATAATAGTCAAAACCCTTTCCTGTGTACATTTTAGGCCATTAGTTGACCTGAACTTTGATCGAATCATTCAGGATGGCTCCAAACCTTATAAAATTGAAAGTAATGTTTTTAATAAACTAGATGATCTAATTTTTATATGGAAAAAAATGGTTCTAGAAAAGGAGCTAAAATGAGTGAAAATAGAAAAACAAAAGTTGAAGGACAAAACGGGAATTATGAAAATTACTTTATATCACCCTCCTTCATCTTTTATAACAGCCACGCCACCTCTTTAAGACCATAATTGACTTATTCTGCTCCAAACTAGAACTCCAAGGTGCACCAAAGAGAGGAGGAAGAAGAAGGAAAGAAGGCCAAAGAAAGGTAAGAAAAAGTCTATTTTTCATGCTCTTGCCTTTACCAACTTGGTTTTTCTCCTTAAACTCTTTCTTTTGATAGTTTTGAATTCTAAAAAGAAGTATTTTTGTGGCTGATTTGTTAGAGGAAGGAGAGAGTTTGCAAAAACAAGCCAAGCATCAAACTCCTCTCTTGAAAGGCTTTAAAATGGTATGTTTTATAGTAGAAATTTTGCTCCACTTTGCCTTCTCCTTTTTCATAGTTTCGGCTAGACCTAGAACTATATAGGGGAGGATGAACTTCGGCCATAGCAAGGCTGACCCAAGGGTTTTGAGGCATGAGAAATAAGAATATGCAATTGAAATCAATTAAAAAGCTTTAGAGTTTAAGATATGAAAATTAGGGTTTTAATTATGCCTTAGGAGTTTTGGAATCATTAAAAGGTATTTTGAGCCATATGAATTCATGACTAAGTTGTATAGGAACCAAGGAACATAGGTATTCATCAAACTCCTAGCAAGAAATAACAAAATTCCATGTTACTTCCCTTGAAGTAATGTCTCGGCCAAGAAGGGAATAGGGTACCTAAGGAGTATTTCTTTGAATTCTAATAAATTTAGAGACTTAGATATGATAAATAAATAATTATGGAAGTATTGGATTAAATTTAGGAAACCTAGAATAAAAGTTGAAATTTTGAGGCCAAAATGAAATTAATGAAGCAAGTTAGTTCTAAACCCTTCTAACCAAGCATGAAATAATTCAAATGAGTTTTTTAGGAGTTATAAAACTTGTAGCAAACAAGAGTTTGGAGATGGGAAAGCAAAAACCAAGAGTAGCTTCATAATGGGCCTAAAACTAGCTTTATGTATCACCTTAGGCTTTAATGAAATTCAAGAAAGATAATGAAGCCTAAAACAAGTTTCGTGGGGTCAATTTGTCTTGAAATTTCTATGTGTAGGCCCATCTAACTCAAACACTCTTAAGTGTAAGTATCAAGTGAAAGAAGACCAAGAGAAAAGGTAAGTGTGTGTTTGGATTGATGGTGAGTAAAATTAATGTTGGTAAACTTGATTTTGCAGAATTAATTTTGTGTAAAAGTGGGTTTACATAAATGTGATTTATGTTTGGAAACTTTAGTTGAAAAGTAATTCTGGTAGAATTGATTTTGTTTAGATATTATATAGTAAAATCACTTTTAGGTGTGAAATTACCAAAAAGGGTAGTCATATTACTTTGTTGGATTTATTCCTATAACATTACTTCCCTTTTTTTTAATAGAATTTAACAAATGATATAGTATAATATATATTTTTTATTTCTGTTGATACTAGAATTAAAATATAAATTAGAAATAAACATTTTAATTAAGTCTACAAATGTGCATAACATAGAAATAGAGCATTACCATTGATTGAAACTACTAGTTATTTTGTGTAACCCTCTAAGATTAATTAAGGTATTAATCGTGGATTAGACTAATTGAGAATAATTATTATGGAATAATTAGGCAAGCTATATGAAAAGGAGTTTATGGAGAAATAAATAATTAATGTAGATTTAAGATTCAATTAGGTTAAAACTTAATCTAGGCCCATAATTAATTTAAGTATGTAATTGATAAAGACTAATGGAGGCCTAATGATTTTAGGTATAGACCCAACCTCCTATTGTGAAACTTGGCCCAAAAGAGATCATCTAACAATGCCCCAATCTGGTTTAGTGAGTTAGAAGCCCAAAACCATGCTAAAATCCTATAAATTCTGTAGCCCACTCCTAAGGTCTGGCCTTACAAGCAAAAATTTGAACTCCATGAGGATTTGGGCCTTTGGGTCAGCCTAAACCTATCCAAAACCTTAATCTAGTCAGCCCCATTCCCTATTTTGTAGCCACACTTTAAGAAATTGGAAGCCAAACACTTGTGCTGCAGAACATAAAAGTCTATTTTCGCACTTTGAAGGAAGAAGCTAGGGCTAGCAGCATAAATTCATCTTCTCCCACTTCTAGAGTCAAAATCAGCCAAGGTGCGTTATATAACTTAATCCTCTCCTCTTCCTTTTCATTTTGACTTGATTGATTTTTCATTTGAAGCATTTTCACCACACCCAAAATCTAATATGGATTATTTGATGATTTCTTGGAGGATTTTTGGAGGTTGAGACTAGGAAGGATATTGGGTAAGTGTAAACTCCTTATTTTGATGCATTTTCTGCTAGTTTAAGACATCATAGTTTATTTACAATATGGGTATTAATTTTTTATGAATTTTCCTAAGATTTAAGGTGATATTTTGATGTCGTAGGGAAGACAAAATCTGAATTTTGTTCTTGTAGTGGCTGGGTAAATGTCCTCTAGGTAGCTATTGGTGGTTTAATTCTTTGAGTATTGGGTTGCTGCTATAATTGATGAATAGGAATGGTGATGGTCTGATTTTGTCTTTATAGGTTGAGATAGCATTGTTGTTGCCTCCCAAGAAATTGTTTACAAATGAGGTAACTGGTGTTAATGTTAAATTCTATGCATATGTCTACTTTAATTTTATATCTGCTATACATGTATGACTTTGAAATGCATAATGTGTAACACCCCATAATTAATTAAGGTGTTAATCAATGATTAGATTAATTAGGCATAATTAATATGGGATAATTGGACAAATTAAGTAGATGGAGATTTTAGAGAAATAAATTATTAAAATGGATTTGAGATTTAATTGGGATATAAATTCTATCTAGGCCTAAATTAATAGATCATGAGAAGAGGCTAATGGAGGCCCAATGGGTTAGGTGCAGACCCAACCCAATTTAGTGGAATAGAGGCCCAAGATCCACCTTGCATAGACTCTTCTAAGTGGCCCAATAACCCTTGTGCAGACCCCAAATTCTTGAGCTCTTCAAACTTGGCCCAAAGCTAATTAAACTTCAGCAACCCAATGCACATAAAACTAGTCCAGTAAAATTCTGCAACCCAACACTTTAAAAACTGGCCCAACAAGCAAAAACCTGAAGCCCATTATGAGTTGGACTTTGGAGCAACCCATGACCCATATTTGACCCAACTTAAACCCTAATGCTTCAGCCACTTTCTCATTTGCTGAAACTCAAGAGGCAAAATTCGGAGGTTGAGAAGGAAGCTAAGGTTGGGGGCAAAAATTCTGCATTTTCTCACATTTAGAGCAAGATTCAGCTAAGGTAATAGTTATATAACTTAATCCCCTCATCTTTCTCTTTAATTTGGCCTGATTAGTTTTTCATTTGGAGCATTTTTATCCTACCCAAAATCTGAAATGTGGGTATTTGGGGATTTTCTTGGTGAAATTCGTAAGTTGAGGTTAGGGCTGACCTTAGGTGAGTTTAAACCCTCTATTTTGATGTTTCATTTGTTAATTTGAGACCCCCATAGTTGATTTATAAAATGGGTATTAATTCTGTACGAATTTACTTAGGATTTTGGATGGAATATTGAGTTTTCTGGTGAAGGACATTCTAATCCGAATTTGGGAATTTTGATGCCTGTTGCAAATTTATCTACAAGTAAGGTAACCGATTTTATATTAATTTCATGTATATATCTAATTTAATTTCATATGTTACTGTATATGAATGACTTAAAATGTTGAATGAATTGGTTGGCTATCTGTTGAATTGTGATTGGACCTTGTGAGTCCATGGTGGAGCTGTGGTGCGGCTGCCACCCGTGCATGTGCTTCGATCGAGCACAGGGTTATGATCAAACCCCAGATGCACAGAGCCCTGGTTGTGCTCAATAGGGAGTAGGTGCCGTGGACAGGCCTCTCCCGGTGTTAATGGCTTTTAACATGTGATAATATGATTGCTAGTATGGGATAGTAATCATGATAGCTAATTGTTTCATTTGCTGATATGATGGATATGATTCTGATGTTGATTTTGATTCATGCATATATGCTAATTAAACTGGATATATGATGGAATACCCTTGGTTACTGAGATTTATATCTCACCCCGTTTCATGGGATTAACATTTCAGGTGAAGGTTCTTCGGGTAAGGATAAAGGGAAGCAAGTGGATGAAAATCCATGAGCTCTAACACATGGGAGGAGGCTACACTTAGGCTAGCTTATGTAGTAGAGATGCAATTTTGTTATTAGTATACATAGCATCATCATGTGTTCATGTTGCCAAGTGTAGGCGTTCATATTTTGTTTGATTGAAATGTAACCGTTAAGGATTTAAATCTCATTATAGTTGAATATTAATGTATGAACTTATAGCATAATATATGTAGTTTTGTTGAAATTGTGATATGGATTACCATATGGGAATTGTAGTCATATGATGCCTTGGTTGTGGATATAAGCTATTGTTGAATGGAATCTCTATGGAATATGCATGGGATGTAAATTGCTGCTAATGCATGTGTTCTTGCTGTCATATATTCATGAATTTGCTGATATGAGCAAGTTGGCCAAGTAGGAAGTAGTATTTAAGTTTTGCAATGGTAATGGACGGATTAAAGGATAAATAGGGTAGATAAACACCATTAGAATCACATAAAATAAGGGTAGGTGGACTTGGAGTGTTTCTAAGATGAGAATTGGAGTGTAGAGGGTGAAATTTGGGTAATGTGGTCATAGGAAGGAGTCTTGCCATGGCTAAGAAGGCTTCGCCGCGGCCAAATAAGAGACAGAGCCGAAGGGTGCCGCGGCATAACCAATCTCGCCGCGGCGCAAGGGAAGAAAATTGGCCTAGGGAGTGACAGTGGCGAGGAGCGTCGCGGCCTGATAAATCTTACTGCGGCGCGAAGTGGGAAAAATCGCCCAGGAGGGTAACAGAATCAAAACTCACCGCGACGCATTATGTCCTGCCGCGGCGCGAGTTGAGGAAATAAAATAAGGGTTGGACAGAAGTAAAACTCGCCGTGGCGCAAATATGTTGCGCTAAGGCGAGAATCATGGGAGTTAAGAATAGTAGTTCCAGGAGGCATTTCCGCCACAGCGCCATATAGGTTGGTCGTGGCGAAGGTCCAACTCGCCGTAGTGAAATTTGACCAGTGATTCTAGAGAGCAACTTGGTCGCGGCGGGGAAGGTATAGGTCGCGGCGCAAGTCCCCAACCTACTCCTTTTAGCCTAGAAACCCCAATTTCTTCAACGGTAATGGTAAGAGATGATATAAGAACACTTGTGGGAGGTTATTGGGTATTGAAACTGATGAATGGTTGAATCATAAACCCCTTATGGTAGTAGGATTTCTTTTATGCAAATTTTGTCATGTTGAGGTGGTATGGTGATGACCTTAACATCAAGGTTCAAATTTTTCCCATATTTTCACAATGTGATAAATTGTAACCCCTCAAACCTTGATAATTAATTATTAATTGTATATTTAATCATAATTACAGTGATTAGAAGGGAGGGTTGTCACATAATGAATGGTTGGCTATCTGATATATTGTATTTAGACCTTGTGAATCCATGGTGGAGCTATGGTGCAACTGCCACCCTTGCATTGTGCTTCGATCTGGCATCAAGTTGTGATTAGACCCTTACATGCATTGAGCCTAGGTTGTGCTCATTAGGGAGTTAGTGCAGTGGGCGGGCCTTCCGTGGTGTTAATAGCTTTTAACATGTGGATATGTGATTGCTAGTATGGGATAGTAGTCACTGATAGTCCAATTATTTCCTTTACTGATATGACTATTATTTCGGATGCTTATTTAATTAATTGCATATGTTAATTAAATTGGAATATATAAATGGAATTTGCCTTTGGTTACTGAGATTTTCATCTCATCCCATTTCATGGGCTAACTATTTCAGGTGAAGGTCCTTCGAATAAAGATAAAGAGAAGCAAGTGGATGAACATCTATAAGCTAAGACCATATGTAGGAAGTTTTTCACTTGGATGGATCTAATTTAGGATAGATACTAATTTTTGTTATCCTTTTGTATAGCATCATCATCATGTAATCATATTGCTAAGTGTAGGTATCTTGTATTTTGTTAACCTATGATGTATCTAATAGGGAGTTAGGCCTTACACAAATCTGGTATATGGTGTATGTACTTATCTATATCTAATATGAAATCTTCTTAGTATGAATGTATGACTTGACTTTTGAGGGCATGCTTTTATATCTCTATGAATGATAATATTAGTTGCTTATGGATCTTGCTATTGTCAATACTTCATAAATTTACTAATGCATGATAATTTGATAAGTAGGAATCAACCCTTAAGTTTTAAGTTAATAATGATAGGCATATTGGGTAAACCAAGTAGATGAAAGCTATTAGAGCCTCACAAATTAAGGTAGAGTGGCCTTGGATGGTTACTAGAGAGAGTTAGAGTGTATGGGATGAAACTTAAGGAGAAATAGTGCAGAAGAGGGTAACACCGCAGCTAAGAAGAGTTGAGCCACGACCAGGAGTCAGGCAGAGGTGAGGAGCATCATGATGCAAAGCGAAAATGTTGCCCAAGAAGGGTAATAGAGAGCAACCTTGCCGAGGCACAAGTTGTTTAGCCATGGCGCAAGTCAAGGAGATCAAGTGATGAGTGTCTCAGTAGCTAGTTTAGTCACGACGCAAGTATAACCCGCCACTGCACAAATCGTGAAAATTGCTGCAGTAGCTCCAGGATTTACACCGTAATGCCACATAGGCTAGCCACGGCTAGGGTCCAACTCACAGCGGCGATAGATTTATGAAAACCTAAGAAGTTGAACCTGAGAGCAACTTTGTCGCGGCGTAAAAATCTTAAGCCACGACGCAAGATGTGAAACTTGGTTTCTAGGTGCTAGTAACCAACTTAGTTGTGACGAGGAAGGTCTAAGCCATGACGAAGGTTCCCAAACTCTTATTTTTTACTTAGACACTTTAAATTTCACTATGTTAATGTTGTGCAATGACTTGGGAGTCTTTATATGAGGTTTTTGTGAGTTGAAATCAGTAACAAGATGAATCCAAAGTCTTACATGGTAACTATGATCACTTGTGGACTTGATTAATTGTGGTAGTTTAGCTAATGATCCTAATGATATCAAGGTTCAAATTTTTTCCACTTTTTCCTATTTTTAATTAACCATAATGACCTTAGACATTTATTTGTGATTACTAATCATGCTATTAAGCCTAATTATGGTAATTAAGAATTATGGTTATTACATTACGTGCATGTAGTGCAATTTGATCCCAAATGGTGTCTCGAAGTTGATCCATTTTAGATGAAGAGATAATGTTTAGACTTAGCAATAGATCTAGGTCAATGTACTCATAAGTTTTTCCTTCAAATTAGCTTTCATCTTCAAGATGGCTGAACTTAATATTTGTTTTAGAATTCCTTCTAATATAATTATGTATAGCCATTGTCGCACTAACTCTTTGCACTTGTGTTTCAATTTTGAACTTTGTCATGTATCGCAAAATTTTAAACCTATTCTTCCATACCCCAAAAGTTCTTTCTATAATACACCTCAAACTTGAATGGTAATAGTTGAATGCCTCATTATCATTTTTAAATCTGGAAGAATGTCTAAAGTTAGGGAGATAATAACTAATAATTGCTAATTTCATATACTTTATCCCCTCTAATGTAGGCATTTTGATGATAAATTGAGGCTTAAAGGATTTCAATTGAAGGATAATTGAGTTTATTGGCTATTATTTACACTCTAGAAATTTTTTTACAAAATTATTGAATTTTAAAGCATAAATTTCCTTTAAATATTTTTTTGTGAATTCTTCCTACTTAATATTTTGTTTTGTTTTATTTTTCTTGTGCAGATTTTGTGGGCAAATGGAAGTCAAATGGGAAATTTAATTGGAAGCATTATAGGCAGCCACTTTTTGCACATCTCTGGGTTTTGGTTCATGAAAAAAAAAACAATGGTAGCTAGCTCTCCTTGTGGAAGTAACGTATACATCAATAAGAAGCATTCTTGGTAGAGTCCAAATCAGCAACCTCTTTTTCTTTGGTTTTATGTTGCTACAGCAGCTCACACTCACGTGTCAATGCATGGGTCATCTCTCACTCACGTAGCTTCACATACTCCACTTCACTCACTAACCCACACCATTTCATGCATCAGTACTACCTTATAAGCACATGGAGCTTCATCACCATGGGCTCTAACATAAACACACACCAGAGAGTCCAAGCCACGAGTCCAGCCTCCATACACTTCTACGAAACCACAAACACATCATAAGAAGCAGCTACAGGACACGAGCTCCAGCTACTCCAACATTAACATATTCTAGGATGTGAAGAAAGAATAAAAGAAGCCATGGGTCTCATGTCAATGCATACAACCACTGTTTTAAGAGTCCAGGCGTCATTCATCATTCTTCCACATAAACAGAGCACCAAGACATTAGGATAACACATGTTGATGCACTACACAGCTCTCACTCCATTCACATGGAAGCTACCACTAAAATCACACACAAGAGTTAAGATGAAGCCACAATTTTTGTGAGGAGGAAGAAGCTTGTGAGAAGAAGCATGAGCTGGAGCTTGAGGAGGAGATTCATGTGATAAGTAAAGAGATGCACATGCATTTTTCTAATGGGGAAAACATATGGGAAAGAAGAAGCTACGAGTACTAGAGATACAAAGAACACAGCTACACGATGAAGCAAGTGAGCTGACGTGGATTAAGATGAAGAAACATATGGATAGCTGGGCTGAAGGAAGCATGAAGAGAACACATGAGGGAGATTAAATAAGAGAAGCACGTAACCATTAAAAGAATAAGAAGGGGCACGTGAGAAAAGGGGAATACATTCGAGAAGTAGGTAGAAGTGAATGAGGAGGGTTTTGGACAAAAAACAACACTATAGGAAACACTTCCAGAAATGTAAAAAGAGGGGAAGGAGTCTTTGATTCAATAAAACCTCCCAAGCCATGAATTCTTACATCCACTTTCTTCCATTAATCTTCCCTATGAAAGCTTAAAATATCTTGGATAGCTAGCTGAAGATTGGAGCTCCAAGATTGCCTCTCCAATTTGGATAAACTCTTTTCTCTCCATCCTTTACTTTCAGCATTAATTTTTTTGCTTAATTTGACTAGTGTAGCTTATTAATTAGAAAATTTGGTGGCTGAATGTACTAGATCAATTGGTCTATAATTTGATTATAATTTCACATTTAAAGGGTGATTTAGATGCCTGAGTGTTTGTAGAAATGCCAAGCTTAATGACTGTCCAATTTACTAGTTAATTCCTTTTGTTTCTAGGCCAATTAGTGTGATGATTATTGAATTAAGTAACTGGACTTTTGTGTGATTAATGTACTTGAGGAATTCATTAAGCTAATTGGTTTATTAGAAATTTTAAGTGGATTGTTCAGCTATTTTAATGAGCACTTAGATTCTATTTTGGTGTGTTCTTATTCTTAATTCAAATGATTAATTGTTCAAGATTTCTTGTGGTTACAAGTTTTTTGAATTATTAGTGATTTGAGTCTTGGATGGTAATTCAAGAATCCTTATGAAGAATACATTAAGAAGCAAGAGTTTAAATCCAATTTTGGGTACATTAGAAATGGAGTAAGGATAATTGAATTCTAGGAAGTCTATCTAAAGGTTAGTTACCACACTTTCCTAATTATGAACATCACTTAGTCTTAAGGCTTTAGTTCTTGTTATTTTTCTTTAATTCAATTAAAATTCAGTAATTCAAAACCCCTTAAACACTTTTCATTTAATGTTACTTGGAGAACTCTTTCACAAATAATTAAAAGTAAAACTCCTTGGAAAATGACCTTGGTTGTACCATTAGCTACAAATATTTTTCAACTTAGTTTTATTTTGGAGGTTGCGCGACAAACTTTCAAAATTTGGCGCCGTTGCTAGGGATTTTAGTTTCTTAATTATTTGAAAAGGGTTTCCTAGTGTTTTTGCTTTGTTTTTGTTTTGTTTTTCTCCTGTTTTGAACTTGGATTTTTGTCTCTTGGGTTGCTTGAATCAATTGTCCTACTTGCTGGAACTTTTGTTTGATGTGCCTAGAAAATTCTCAAACTTTGTTTTCCAAAGTTTTTGGGTGTTTTAAGAAATAGTAATAGCAAACCTATTCGGTGCACCATTTTTAGCCAAATTCCAATGTTGTAGGTACTTTTTCTAATTTTTTAGTATTTTCTCAAATTTTCTAGGATTTTTCTAATTTTTTTGATTCATTTTCTTTATTTTTGTGAACTTATTTTGTGCAATTTGTCTTTGGTTTTTAGTGTTTATATATGCTAGGTAGTTGTTAGTTTAATTTGGAATTAATCTTGTTGCCTTTTTAGTGTGAGAAAATTTTTTATTTTTCAAACATTTTCTTTATTTTTCTAGATAAATTGTTTTGTTTTTTTTTCTTTGTTGGCGCTTGTGTTCGTTCTTAGTTTTTGCTTGCCTAATTGGTTTATGACAAGGTCCGCTGGTGAGAAATTAATTGATTTGGATCCGAAAATTGAAAGAACCTTTAGAAGGCAAGTAAGGATTAAGAAAAATAGTGATAGTGTAGAAAATAGTAATAGTTTTTCTTTTACTTTTGATTGTGTGTAAAGAATTGATTGTGTACTTCAATTTGCTAGTGACAATATGGATGAACAAGAATAAGTGAATGCTAACATGAATATGCATGTTCAAGCTAACTTGAATGCAAATGTAAATGCAAATTTGAATGATAACATGCATGCAAGAACCATTAAAGAATTGACAGCTCCTAATGTGTACTATCAAAATCTTTGTATACAATATCCAGAATTAGATGCTAATTTTAAGCTTAAGTCTAGTTTGATTCACTTACTTCATAAATTCCATGCACTTGTAGGAGATGACCCTCACAAACATCTGAAGGAATTCCACGTTATTTGCTCTACAATAAAGCCACTGGGAGTCTCAGAAGAATAAATTAAACTCAGAGCATTTCCTTTCTCTTTGGATGATGTGGCAAAGGACTGGCTATACTATCTACCTCTTGGTGCTATTACTTCTTGGGATCAATTGAAGAGGCTTTTCTTAAAAAAATTATTTTCTGCTTCTTACACTACATCAATAAGGAAGGAAATCTGTGGGATCAAACATAATGGTGGAGAGACCCTATATGAATACTGGGAAAGGTTTAAGAGATTGTTGGCTAGTTGTCCTCACCATCAAATTTTTAATCAGCTACTAATTTAGTATTTTTATGAGGGGCTATTGAACATGGATAGAAACATGATTGATACTGCTTCCAATGGAGCTTTAGGTGATTTGACACCTACAAGAGCTTGGGAATTAATTAACAAGATGGCTCAGAATGCACAATAATTTGGTGTGAGACAGACAATAAGAGGAGTCAGTGAGTTGCATGTTCCTCACTATGATAAGAGAATTGAGAGCAAGATTGATGAGATGTCTTCTGTGCTCCAACATCTTGATTCAGCTTAGCAGTAGCCATAGTCAGCCTCTATTCCATCTCAGACTTGTGCACCACAGTCCTATCCTACTCAGATGCATTCCTATCCACAGTGCTATACACCTAAGCAAGCATATACCTCTACTACCTTGGTGGGACCCTTATGTGACATATGTTATTTGGCCACACATGCTATTGATAAGTGCTTGATGTTAGTGGATAGGGTAGAGACTTGTGTTGGGATGTTTCCAACTAGGCCAATGCAACAAGGGCAGTAAAAGTATAATTCCTACTCTAATACATACAATTCAGGATGGAGGGATCACTTTAACTTGAGATATGGGGGAGGGCAACAACAAAATAGATACAATGTTGCAGGACCTAGTGTACAACCTTCTCAACCTATGAGGCAATCAATCCTTATACAGGAGGAACCAAAGAAAGAAAGTAATTTGGAGGACATGATGAAGCAGCTTATGGAGAGTAATGCAAAACTTACGCAACATTTGTAGCAGCTACAGATGAGCATGCAAAACTTAGAAAGAAGGGTTGATACTCAGTTGCACAACATTTGCAGCAACTAGAGATGAGCATGCAAAACTTAAAAAAAGGGTTGATACTCAGTTAGGCCAGTTTGCTTCCTCTCTCAGTGAGTTGAAATCTTAAGGTTCAGGCCAATTGCCATTACAGATGATTGTTTGTAATGCCTCTTCTAAATACTCATTTTTAGCTATAATTTTTTTTGAATTCCTAATTTAATTTTAGTTACCTTTTTCTATGGTAATTATCCTTTCACAATAGAATCTAATTAACGACGTAGCGAACTATGACAATAATAGAAATACACTGTAATTTATACAAACTAGTTTAAGAGTTTCCTCATAGGGGAGTGGGGTCATATAAGTCACATCACATCAAAAGGGGATCTATCCTATAACTATCCAAAATGAAAATCCCCAAATAATAAAAGGACCAAAAAGGTCAGTACCCTATGTTCACAAAAGGGTCAATGTTAGTGACTAGGCCTCTATTTATGTAAACAGAGGAGCAAGAGGGTCAACTCCACCCACTAGAAATGTGTGGGACTCTAGCTCCCTTGGGGACACAAAGTACACTAGTATAGTATGAACAATATCATTACATGATATGATGCGTATATTATGGATGAGGAAGACCCATTCCCGAAGTGGGAACTGGATCCACTCTGCTTGGAGTTCTAGGGTCACTCGATAAATCAACATCTAAGAAAAGTATAAATCATAATAGAGTAAGAAATAATTTTTTCAGTAATATAGACAGGATTAATACTATATAATATCTATGAAGAAGAGCCAAGTAATTTTAACAGATAACAAGTAATATAATGGCAAGATAGTTACTTTACTAAATAATATAAATAGAGAGACATACCTGTTAGCAATATCTAACATGAATATGAAAAAGCGAAGTGAATAAACATATTACGTTTAAAGATAGAACATGAATAAAATACAAGAATTGTCTTAATGTAATTGATATTCAGTTGTTACAAGATATTTAAGAGATTTTCGCACATATAGAATGTATAAGATATCACAAACAATATTTATTTTCTCTTAACCATTAGGCCTTGGAGACCGCCAGGCCCAACACTCAGACCGTGTCGTACTAGCTTCTACAAGCTTAAGCCCAGTTCATATTGCACTGCTATGACATAACAAGCTTACCCCTACTTCCTTTACTGAGGCATCCCCCAGTGGATACCCAAGGAAAGTCATACAAAATATCATAATAATATATCATCCAAGTCATCATTTGATCAAGGCATAATAAGTATATTTGGGAAAGAACTGCCTTGCACAACTTTGTGCATAAATAATCCTAATAGTGTAATAGTGTACTGGAGTCCGAAAATTAGTGGTTTAGGTATTTTTAAGTATCTTTAAGATTGGACATCCAACACAATAGCAGCTACGTAATGGCCAACTCTGGCACACACAAGGTTCATCCCCTAGATAAGGCTACTCCGCCATATATATATTGGTTAGTCCTTTACCAAATAACCCATACCTATAGAACCAGGCAGTAAACAACATATTATCCATGTCAAGAAATCAGATAGTATATCAGCACAACAAATAGTGCAATTCCAGAACACATGTTATCACATATTCCATTCTTGATATAACGTTGCATAATTTTCTAACTATCATAAATGGGTTCCAAAATTCACAAAATAAATATCAGCATAATCTAGACAACACGTAGAACATATTAGGCCATAACAATCATCCAAAACATATCAAATAATATTAGGGAAAATTCAAGAACATCTTGGTCAACACTTTTTCTCAAGAATTTGACTTTTTATATAATGATTCATAAATTACTAAAATTTCACCATAGGGCTTTTTTTTATGTAGATTAACCTAATTTAGTTGGATTTAAGAAAACTCTTCTATAAGTATATGTATATGTGTTGGCCAAACCTATACATCAAGGAAGACATATGATTTTGCTTCATTTTTATGTCACCAAATAACTACATATACATATTCAAGGGAGATAAATAAAAGCCCTCAATCAATTTCTAGAGATTTCATATGTATTCTACAATTTTCTCAAGTTAAGATTCTAGGGTTCCTTGCCAATTTCTTCATGAAAATGAAGGCTATATTAATCTTCCTCTTCCTTAGGCTTTCTTTCATCACTTCCCTGTAATACCCCAAAATTAATTAAGGTGTTAATTATGGATTTGGGTTAATTAAGAATAATTAATATGAAATAATTGGGTAAGTTATGTGAACGAAAATTTTAGAGAGATAAATTATTAATTAAATTAAATAGGTCATGGTTAGAAACTAATGGAAGCTCAATGATTTTAGATGCAAACCCAACCTTTTAATGTGAGACTTGGCCTAAGAGAGAGCACCTAGTGATGGCCCAATTTGATTTAGTGAGATACAGGCCCAAGACCCAACTTATATAAGTTCTTATAATTGGCTCAACAACTCTCATGTAGACCTAAATCAAATGAGCTCTTAAAACTTGGCCTAACCTAATCAAAATTCTACAACCCAACTAATGAAATTTGGCCCAACAAACATAAAATCTGAACCCAATTGGAATTAGACCTTCAGGTCAGCCCATAACCCATTTAAGACCCAACTTAAACCCAACTAAAACCCTAAACACATGCAGTCCCCTCCTACCATTCTGCTAAAACACAAAACGTAAACACAAGAAGCATTTTCGCACCTTGAGAGGGAGGCTAGGGTTCTAAGCAAGAAATATATCATTTCTTACTTCTAAGATCAAAATCAGCTAAGGTAATAGTTATATAACTTAATCCTCTCTTCTTTCTCTTCAATTTGACTTAATTGGCTTTTCATTTAGAGCATTTTCACCATGCCCAAAATCTGAAATGTGTTTGTTTGGTATTTTCTTTGAGGATTTTCGGAGGTAAAGGTTAGGAGGGATGTTGGGTAAGTATAAACTTTTCATTTTAATGTATTTTCTGCTGGTTTAAGACCCCCATAGTTGGTTTGTAGTATGAGTATTAATTTTATATGAATTTGCTTAGGATTTAGAGTGATATATTGAAGTTTCTGGTAGAGGAAACATTTAATCCAAATTTTCTCTTGTAATAGTTGGGCTGAGGTAGCATTATTGTTGGTTCTCTAGAAAATCGTCCACAAGTGAGGTAACTAGGGACTATATTAATTCCATGCATATATCTACTTTAATTTCATATTTACTTCATATGAATGATTTAAAATGCTAAATGAATTAGTTGGCTATCTATTGTATTGTGTTTGGACCTTATGAGTCCATGGTGGAGTTGTGGTGTGACTGTCACTCGTGCATGTGCTTCGATCGAGCATTGGGTTATGATCAGACCCCAGATGCACTGAGCCCTGGTTGTGCTCATTGGGGAGTGGGCGCCGTGGACGGGTCTCTCCCGGTATTATTGGCCTTTAACATATGGAAATGTGATTGCTAGTATGGGATGATAATCATAGTAGCCTAATCATTTCATTTGCTGATATGATTGATATGATTTTGATGCTTATTTTGATTCATGTATATATGTTAATTAAATTGGAATATATGAATAAAATTTGCCTTTGATTACTAAGATTTGCATCTCACCCCATTTTATGGGATTATACTTTCAGGTGAAGGCCTTTCGGGTAAGGATAAGGGGAAGAAAGTAGATGAAAATCCATGAGCTCCAGCCATGTATAGAGGAGGCTACACTTAGGCTAATTTAAGTAGAATAGATACAATTTTGTTATTCTTTTATATAGCATCATCATGTAATCATGTTGCTAAGTGTAGGTGTTTGTATTTTGATTATTTAGAATATATCTATCGAGGAGTTAGGCCTCATTTTAGCTTGGTGTTAGATGTATGAACTTATAACGTTTGATGTATGAACTTTGTTGAATTTATGATATGGTCTACTATTGAAAATATAATCATGTGATACATTAGATGTTGATTTGAACCAGTGATGTATGAAATCTCTAATGGAATATGTATTGAATGATAATTGTTGATAGTTCATGAATTCTTACTATTATTACTTTATGAACTTGCTAATATATGGTAGTTAGAGGAGTAGAAATTGGCACTTAAGTCTTGAACTAGTAATGATAGATAGGTTAGGTAAATTAGGCAAGTGAAAGCTATTAGAGCCCTATAAATTAAAGTAGATTGGCCCTAGGGTGTCACTAGGGGAGAATTAGAGTGTATGAAACAAGATTTTAGAAGTTGTAGGCTCAGAAGGTGTTTTGCAGTAGCCAAAACAGTATTAGCCGTGGCCAAAAGAGGCGAAGTTGCCCAAGGAGAGTATCAAAAAGCAATTCACCGTGGTGAGAAGTGGAATTAGCCATGGCAAAATGTGAGAGGCCAAACTAGAAGTCGTCTAGAGGGTAATTTTCCGCAGTGAAATGGGGAATTGGTCGCAATGAACTTTATGAAAATGCCCTAGGTGTGCTAAAGAGGAATTAGCCACGGCGAAAATAGGATTTGGTTGCGGCCAATAGTGAGAGGCGAGTGGGGTAGGCTTCAAGAGGTTTTCTCACTACAGCGCTATATAGGATTGTTGCGGCCTGTAAGAAATGGACCCGAAAGTATTTGGCCACGGTACTAAAGTATTTAGCTGCGGCGAGTTAACCTATAAACCTTAGTTTTTCCTATAGTAGCATCAAGGGATGACTTAGAAGCACTTGTAAGGGGCTTTTGAGAGTGGAAAATCAATGGGTAATAGATTTAAAGGCTTTTAATTGGAGATTTGTTTCACTCATGTAAATGAATACTTATAAATGTTTGGTTAATGATTTTAATAACATTAAGGTTCAAATTTTCTCACTTTTTTCTAAATTGATTGATTTAAATGATGCTAGACCTTGATTTATGACTATCAATCGCATGTTTAAGCTTAATTACCATGATTAGAAGTTAGGGTCATCACATTCTCCATTTATTTTTTCTTCAATTTCTCCCATGGCATCTTGAAATACAAACCTTCTTGATTTGTAGAAAAATTTTCAAGAATAGGAATTTTCTTGAATCACATGAATCCATAAGCCATATATATGATTTCTCCATCTTTTCTCCATCTTTTTTTAGCTAGAATCCATGGAAACAACAAAATTTCCCTTCCCCTCTTGCCATGGACGAAAATTAGAGAAAAGGGGAATAGAAAATTCTTAGAGAAAAATAGAAGAAAAACTAAGGAGAATAAAGTCTATCTATGTTACCTTAGCTCTACGGTATTTGATTTTTCCTAGCAGCTTTTCTTTCTTTCTTCCTCCTCCCTTTTCTTCTTCCTTAGGCTGAGCTCTCTTCTCTTCCTTCTTCTCCTTGTCTTGGCTAAATTGATATGTGTATTTTATGTGTGAGAATGGCATGAAAGTGTGTGTGTGGTATGTATATATATTAGTTATGAATGGTTAAGATTAAACTAACTTTAAAGTAGAAGATCTTGGCCTTTAGATTACATGAATGGTCAAGATTTAGCCTTGAAATAAGAGATAAAATGTAGGCCTTAGGATTAGATCAAAGGTTGTGATTTGATCTTGAAAATGTGAAGAAATCTAAGCCATTAGATTGCTCAACGGTTTAGATAGCATCACGTTTTACAGGCAAATATTAGCAGTTGGATTACCATGGTTACTTTTTCGTAAGGTGTAAAGATAAGATTGCATTTAATGTCGCTTAAGTTAGCGTCTATGTCATACTAAGGTCAGCGGTAACTTTTTTGTAATGCGTGAGATTTCTAAGATTTGCTGATGTAAGCTGTGTAATGGCTCCATAGTTTATGCAGCTTCTAGAGCTCTTTTCCAACTTCCAATCTTTACTTTACACATGGTGCACACATCATCACTTTCTTTCTCCTCCATGGCGCCGTATCAGCACCTTCCCAGCTCCCTGGTGCCACATCAACTCTTCCCTGGTTAGAATTACAAAATTGCCACTATTTCTTAGGTTTTCCATAATATTTTATTTAATATGCATTTTCTAAGTTCTCTACTATATTTTAATATTATTTGGCCCTATGTGAGTCCCCTTTAATGTCTCCTACCATATATTTAAATATTATTTATTTTTCTAATATTTTATTATTTTAAGGTCCAAATAACCATTTTGCCTCTGGTAGTGATGTGACAGACAAGCATCTTTGTTCGTTTTTCGCTTATATCTTCTCCTTAACTCTATATTTTTGGATTCTATCACCACTACCCAGTATATTTTTTTGCATAGAATTTCCTGAGACAACTAACACAAATTTAGGGTTTTAATTCGTATCCGTATAAGCTTGTAATCGTTTTGGGCCATTTTCTGGCCTTACCGAATCCAGAATTTCATGCAACAAATTTTATAATTTTCTACGTATTATTTTCTAACTATTGATATATATATATTGGACTAATTCTAAATTTCCTTACTTTCTAGAAAAATTATCAAAGTTCATCCAAGTGACAAATGACAATTTTGCCTTTGGACCCCTTGGACCTCCCTAAAATCTCAAAAATTCCTATGGGTCCTATTCAACTTATACTCCTCATTTACGAAACTATTTCATTCAAATTCTTCTTATTAAAGCTTAATAAATTCATTACATAAAATATTAAATAATTAGAAAATCCTAATGTTAGGGATGTTACATTGTCAATCCAAGGAATAACAATAATGTTAGTGCCATCACTCTTAGGAGTTGAAAGGAAGTTCAGGGACCCTAAGATAACATTACCATGGATAAGCTGATGTCATAAAAAACACATGTTGCACCAAATGAGCCTAAGAAAGAAAAGGAGCCAAAGAAGATTTTTCCTTTCTCACATAGACCTACTTTGGGAAAGAGGCAAAGTGAAGTAGAAATTGAGAAAGAAATCCTTGAAACTTTTAAGAAGGTTGAGGTTAACATACCTTTGTTGGAAGCAATCAAGACCATCCCTAAGTATGCCAAATTTCTCAAGGAAATATGTACCAACAAGAGGTGGCTAAGAGGGAATGAAAAAGTCAATTTTGGCAAGAATGTTTCAGCACTTATACAGCCAACAATGCCCACTAAATGTCAAAATTCGGGAACTTTTACAATTCCATGCACTATTGGAAATTCTGAGTTTTCTGATGCTTTGATTGATCTTGGTGTTGCTATTAATGTTATGCCTAAATCAGTGTATTTATCTTTGCAGATGGGAGAGCTGAAACGTACTGGAGTGGTTGTGTAGCTTGCAAATAGGAGCATCGCTTATCCTTCAGCAATGTTGGAGGATGTACTGGTTAAGGTAAAAGATTTGATATTTTCAACTGATTTTTACATTCTTAACATAGAGATGATAGATATAGGTCCTGTGGTCATGCCCCACTCATCTTGGGTAAACCTTTCTTAAAAACTACAAAGACAATTATAAATGTACATGAGGGTACTTTTCAAATGGAGTTTTTTTGGCAATGTGATACAATTTAATATATTTGATGCCATGAAACACCTATGTGATGATAACTCTGTTTTTAGTGCAGTTTGATTGATATGCTAGTTAATGATGCTAGTGCTAAATTTAAGGATAGTATGTTGACTAATTCTTGTGATAGTGCTAATTGTGATGATTCTCTGAGGCATACTAAGAGGTTGTGTCGCACAACCTCCAAAATAAAACTAGGTTGGATTAAAATTTATAACACAACCTAGGTCATCTCCCTTAGAAATGGATTACAATGTTCAATTGGGTTTTCCAAGTGTAAAAAAACTCTAAAAATCACCTAACTAAAGGGGGGTTTGATCTAATTAAGCCAACTAAAAATTAAATTGAATCAAAGTTCCTAATTGCATGAATTAAGGGTTGAATGATAGACATGTGACTAGCTTTGGATTCATCCCTTGGTATCCACTATTCTTATCCTAATTCAATTGTAATTAATTTTGGTCTAAGAGTCCCTAATTTTGTTCATGGCAAATGATCTTGGATTATTATTCAAGATTCAAGAAATTAACAAATGAATATTGAATTGAAACTTTAATCCTACATCAAATCATTAATTCTTACCTTTAGGATCAATGAACACTTAAATTTGATTGATTAATCGATTAATTAGCCTCTGAATTATCAACCTAGGATGTTTAATTAACCAATCAAACTCCAAGGAATCTTCCAACCAAACAATCAAGTATACAATTTCATTCATGCATTTCATCGAACACTTTGATTTCTTACATAGGAAATTAGAGGAGAAATGAAAATTTTAGTACTTAATCAAATCAATTAAGCAACAATTGCTCTCCTAATTAATGTCTAACTAGTCATCAATTATAAACTACATCAATCTCAATCATTTACAAGCTCAACCAAGCAGATAAAATAACTAAAATTGATATAGAAAGAGAGCAAAATAAAAATAGGTATCTTAGCCCAAAATCCCTTGCAAAGCTCTTGATTCAAGCTTCAACCATGGTTTTCATCCAAGCTAGCCACTCAAATGAATCAATGCTTCATGGAATGGATGGATGGATGGATGGAGGTGGGAAAAATGGAGAAGAAGATACGGCGTTGTGTGGAGAGTGGAGGAATGTGAATGAAAGAATGAATGGTGTATGCGTGTGAATTGCGTGTCTCTTCTTTGGATGAATGAATTGATTTCTAAATAATCCAGCCTTCACGTGCTTCATTAATTTTTCACGTGTTCTCCACAAGTCAGCCCACAGCTTCTTCTCACATGGAAACCTTCTCCCTTTTCTTTACTCACATGCTCTCTTAGGCGTGGCTCTCATTTCTCTTCATTCCCACATTAACTTCTCTTTGTTCTCAACTCCTCTGTCCCTCTCTTCTTGTTGCTGTCTACATGGATCCATTTATGCTTGCCATGAGTTTCCCACATCAACTTCTATGTGTGCATGAAGTTAAGAGTTGTTGTTGGTTCTAGACTCGTGCTTCTCTCTTGTTTACTGCTTCCTCTTTTGATCACATGGTTCCCTTTTGATCCTAGCTTCATCTTCCACGTGCTTCTTTCCTTTTTTTTTTCTTTTTGTCTTATGTGATTTGCTCTCTACAATTCCCAGCTTCTTTCATGTTCTATCCAGCCCCTAATTCCACATTCTGCACCTTGCTAGAACCCGTGGCTTCTTCTCTTGTAACTTCCTTCATGTAGCTACTGTTGTGATGACCTTAACTTTTAATTATGGTAATTAAGGTTAAAAACATGATTAATAATCATCAATTGAGGTTTGAAGTCATTATGAGATTACTTACATTAGGAAAAGGTGAGAAAATTTAAACCTTGATATTGCTAAAGTCAGTAACTAATTACTCATAACCATTTATGCATATAAGGGAATCAAACCCATAATTATAAGCTTTTAATCCTATCATCCATTAATTCTAACTCATAAGAACCTCCTACAAGTGCTCCTAAATCATTCCTTATCATTTCCATAGAGAAAACCAAAGTTTCTAAGTTAATATAAGAAATTAAGCACTTTCACCATGGCTAAATTCTCTCGCGCCGTGGGCAATTACTCTTGGGTTTAACTCCTTACACCTTCACAAATTTCGCACATTTCACCGTGGCCAAATACCCCTTTAGCCGTAGCGAATTACTCTTTGGAACACCACCAGACTTGCCTCTCACATTTCGCCACAGCTAACATCACTCTTCATCGCGACCAATTCCTCTCTAGTTCCTTTCCTGGGCAACTTCATCACATTTGGCCATGGCTAATTCCATTTTGGCCACGACCAATTCCCTTCTATTCCTGTGACTCTCAAATTCCCTCCCATGCACTCCAATTCTCCCTCTAAGAACACTCTAGGACCACTCTCCCATGATTTGTGAAACGCTAATGGCATTTATCTACTTGATTTACTTAGCTAATCTATCATTATCCACTTCAAGATTTAAGTGTTGATTTCTACTCACGAAACTATGATACATAAGCAAATTCCATAATTTAGTGATAGCAAAAGTGTTCAGACCACAAGGAGCGTATGGCCAATGCTTAATGTTCATATAAGATCAAGTCACTTATCCATTATTAACCAATTACAATCATAATGTTCAATTTCATGATAATTATATTACATTTACAGTCTCTATACTTGGCAATTCATGATGCAATGTAGCAATATTATAAAACTAGTAATCTAATTACACGATACAATCTGACAAGGTTTCTAAACTTATGTGCTACCAAACCATATAATAAGCTTCCATTAATTTCTTTTTGCCACTAAGAGGTTCGGTCCCTGAAAATGTTAGCCTACAATCGGGGTGAGATATACAATCTCAGTAATAAGAGAAAAATTCCATATATATGTATAGATTAATTAATACAATAGAATTTCATATATTCAATACCAGAATCATCAATTCAATTTGCAAATGAACTAGTTGAGCTACCAATGACTACCGTCCCATACTAGTAATCACACACAGCATGTTAATGGCCAATAACACCAGGAGAGGTTTGTCCACGACATCTACTCCATAATGAGCATAACTAGAGCTCAATGCATCTGGAGTCTAATCACAACTTGGTGCTTGATCGAAGCACATGCACAGGTGGTAGTCGCACCATAGCTCCACCATGGACTCATAAGGTCCAGTCACAATCGTAATTTAAGTAGTCAACTAATCATTTAGCATTTCAAAATTAAGCATGTGTAAAAAATATTAGATTAACATGAGCATATACATGGAATTAAGAAAAGTGACCTTGGTTACCTTAATAAAGCCAATTACTCTTCCTCTAGCTACCATCATGATTCAAAGCACAACAAGCCTAACATAAGCATAATCATCATTATTCAACTACCATTAGCAAGAAATTTTCCCATCCACAGATTTATCTTAACAAGAGTACATTGAGAACTTCCTACCCAAGCTTCCTAAGGGTCTACTGCACCAATTCAAGGTCACAACAATAAAAACTCACAATAGGTCATTCCTAACATCTCCATTTTCGCACATGTAAAAGCCATGCACCAAAAGTCAGTCCAAATGATAGAAATTCAATATATATACCACACAAGAGAAAGGGGAACACTTACCCATATAACCAAGAGGTCAAATGGACTGGGTTAAGCCTTAACTACCAAGAACACACCATGGGTCATTCTAAAACTTGGATTTGAGTCATCAAGCCCAGAAATTTCAATGTTTCACCTTTATCTCCTTATAATTTCGCATAATAGTAGAACCCATTATGAAAATCAATCCTTAGGGACATTTTCCAACAAAATAATATACAAAATGGAAGGGACATGCTTACCCAATCATCCTTCCAACCTCTAACTTTTAAATCTTGCAATAATCATCCAAATACCAAATTTCATATTAAGGAGAGATGAAAATTCTTCAAATGACAAACCAATCAGACCAAATGTAGAGGAAGATGAGATGATCAACCTATGTATAACTCACTTTAGCCAAATCACCATCTAAGAGTAAAAAATGGAGCTGAAATGTTGGTAAAACCCTAGCCTCCCTTAAACCTCCGAATTTCCTTCCTTTGTTCTACAGAACCCTCAAACTTTAGCACCCAAATAATGAAGTGATAAGTCACCTAGGGTTTTAAAGTAAGTGGGCTGGTCCATTGGGCCAAAATATTACCCATGGTCTGATTTATTTTCAGAATTGGGCCAAGATTCATTGGTTTGGGCTGCAAAATTTTTTTCTATTTTTTGTTGGGGATGGAGTGTGTTGATCTAATAGCCTAAGACCTAATTAGCCTCACTTCCTTAAGTTTGAGTTAAGGTTAAATGGGCTCTTGCCTTACTTAAATTCACTAATAAATTTTAGGCTTTCCAGAAAATTTAAGTTAAGCCCATAAGGAGACTAGTGTTAGGCTCTCTTACTAAGCTCATGGCATAGGTTATTTTCATTAGTCCAAAACTTAATTAAGTTTTCCGTATGGCCCAAAGTAAAAGTTTACCCTCTTAATTAATTTTGCTAAATTAATCCATGTTAACTCCCTAATTGCCATAATTAGTCTTAATTAATTTTGAGGTGTTACAATTGTGTTATCATGAGTGTTTGAAGCTCTTGTGGCATGTTTGTTTTGTTCCTAGCCATGCAAACCTCCTTCATGGAGTCCTAAAACCTATAGCATTCCTTTATAAACCATATGAGCTGCTTCCTCTATTTTTCATGCTTCATCTCTTCACACTTATTTTTCCCATCAGATTCGTGTTTCTGTAGCTACTATATGTATTTCTTTTACCTGGCCTGCTTCTTCGTGTTAACTTGAGCTTCTCTCTGTGTGACGTGTGCATGGAAGCTTGTGTGAGCTTATGTGTGTGTCTTCCACATGAGAACAAGGGACTTAGGGTTTACAAGGACATGCTTCTTTTTGTTGTACATGAGAGCTGGACGTGTGTGTGATTACATGAGTTGGTGCAAGTGCTTCGTGGAGTGAAGTGATATGAGAGAGCTGCTGTGCATGGGTTTGTGTATGTGCAAATGAGCTGGACTCATATTGGCTCTTCTTTTCTATGTGAGTTAATGTGTGTGTGTGACGTGAGAGCTTGTGTGCATGTGTTTAACTTGAGTTGCCCCTTCCTTGAATGTTGGTGTGCTTAAGCAATTTGTGAGTGAATATGTTGAAAACGTGGCTAGACCTCATGCCTTGAGTGTTACATGGAGTGTGAGTGATTATGAATGATGTGAGATGAATGGAATGGATGCATGGCTTCCTACATGTGACTTGGTGAGAGAGCTTGTGCGTGTATAAGTGAGCTGAGAGTCTACGTGGATGAGTGAGTTATGCATTTTCTTCCATCCAAAAATCCCTCAACCTATAGCTTCATCCTTCTGTACTTTCTTTCCATGAATGCTATCCTCTCACATGCTCTCTTAATGTTGCTTCCTTAGACTTGGAAAGCTTCCACCTCTTCTCCAAACCAATCTCCTATTCAAATACTATTTGCCCATAAAAAATTTTGCAATAATAATAAACAATATTAAGTAGGATTAATTTTACAAATTTATTTAAAGGAATTTAAGCATTAAATTCAATAATTTTATAAATTAATTTCTAAAATGCAAAAATGGCCAATAAAATCAAATATTCTCTAATTAAATACAATAAGCCATATTTAATCATCAAAGTGCCTAAGTTTAGGAGGATTAATATATCTAAAATTGGCATTTATCAAATTCCCCCATACTTAAACGTTTGCACTCCTGGGCAAAACTCAAGATCTTAAAGAAAGGCTAGTGGAATGACCAATGGAGAATGAAAATGAAAAAGGAAAATAAAAATCATAAGATAAAGAATAATTCCAACCCTTCACACTTCAACAATAAAAGCTAACTTCACTTGCATCAAGAAATCAAATTCCATGGCAATTTCATTTGAAATGAATGAATTGAAATGCACAGGCTCTCACATGGGTTAGTGTTTACTCTTAACTCTCAAGTGGTTAAGGCAATGTGCATCATTCAAACTTCACCTATCAAAACTCACTACCATAAGCTTGTCAAGCTTCTAAGTCTCCACCACTTATGCCAAATGCAATGCACAAACCAATAGGACTTTATTCAGGGTTGTAATGGGGTTAAGGAATAAAATGAATGGATACACAAGAAAAGACAAACAAATGGATATCGTAGAAACTCAAGAGCAATCAATGGAAACCTAAGATAGGAAAGAATGTGCATTCAAGGCCTTATTTCCAACTAGTAATAGTAAATGCAAACAAAATTCAAATGCTACTTTTTTTTATTTTCAATTACTTTTCCTCCCTTTTTTTTAATTTTTCTTTTCATTGCTTTTCTTTTGCTTTTCTATCTCTTCTTTTCTTTCTAAATTTTTTAAAACATTTTCCTCAACCTTTAATAACAATGGCCTAAATGATATAAAACATATTCACCTATCCTAATTAGATAGAATGCTCTTTAAATCCTTAAGGTATCTCAAAATAAGGTGGTAAACATTTTTTACTTTATATGGCTATGGGTTCAACAAGAAAATAAAAACAAGTCCAAAGTGGCTAAACAATGGATAAAATGCATGTAAATGTTGGCTTTTTGGCTATCTAGCTATAAAAGAAATGAATGCCTTATCATTTTCTTGCATGCAAATGCAAATGTGGTCTCAACAAAGAATCAAGACAAGTTTTAGAATGAAAGTAATGATAGGTGAATATACACTAGAAATGAACAGATACGGCTCAAATTCTCACCAGCTAATGGCTATCAGAATAATTCATTGAAATCAAATTCATTGCCACTTCACTTGAATCAAAACACAAGATCCATCACTTATCATGTCAAAGTGAATCTAAGCTATAATCATCTTAACTTTCAACTTCCATAAAAAAAAAAAAAAACACTATTTTTCAAAATTTTTTTAACAAAACAAAGAAAAGAAGAATTGAAATAGAATAGCTCTCCCTCTACACTTAAATATTGCATTGTCCTCAATGCTAGCATAAAATCTAGTCAATAGATAAATAACATAATATAAAAAGTAAACAGAGAAGGTATCCAACTGGAGGATGAAGTTGAAAATGGAGAGTCCAAGGGTGGCTCAAATTTCATGTAGCTAGTTAGCAGTCATTTATTACCTACAAAGTAGAAACAAAACAAACAATAATGTAGAAAAGTGAAAGATAATTAAATCCTAAACTAAAAAGAACTCCATTAAAGACCAGCTAATCATAAGTATCAAAAACTAAAATTAAAATAGCTTTATTCCTTTTCAGTTGAACAACTTTAAGTCTCACTACTTTAAAGCATTTTGATTTATCATTCAGTGATGATCCATGGACTTCCTCAACCATCAGTAGTCTTGGAAAGTCATATTTAGTATTTCCAGAAGGAAGAAAAAAAGAAAAATCAAAATTGGGGCATTCAGAACTAAAGAAAGAAAATTTGAAATTAAGACTCTCTAGATTTTTATCAAAACCAATAAAATCAATTGGACTCTCATCAGTAAGAGTCACTACATCAACAGAAGAATTCAATTGTAACTTCTCACAGTCTTTTAAGTTCAAGGGATCTGGCAGTTGCTTCTTCTCAGTTGGGAGAGTCTATTGATTGTTGGGAATTGGCTCACTAACTTCATGAACTTGTTTAGGACTCTCAAAAAAAGAAATAATATCCTTCCTAACATTTGTAGACTCACAATGTTCTAAACAATGATCAACAACAAATCAGATCTCTCCCTAGTATCAACAACAACATAAGGATTAATAGGATTTTCAATATCAGCACTATCTTTATGCATGCTCTCATCAATACTAGTATGACGAGCAGAATTAGTCTTATCAACAGTTTAAGTGCAAACAAAGGAATCTATAGATTCAATAGATTTATCAAAGCTCAGAAACTCATCAATCTCAACACACACAGGACATGTATGCATATCATCACATAAGCATTTCAAAGTGGAGTCTAATTCATTAACAATAAGCTATTCAACAATTATATCATCCATATCATTATCACTTGCTACATTCACTGTTTTATCAGTCATATCATCACATTCTAGGTCACCCCCACATTTATCTACTACCCTAGACTCAAAAGAATCACCATTAACTAGTTCAGAAATGAAATCATGACTATGGTCACAACTAGGAGTAGAGAAACCAAGTGCATTAGTACACGAGGATTCATTAACATCAACAAATGTATCATTTTTGCTTAATGAATTACTACAATCAACCATTTCAGGGGATTCAACAACAATTTCTTCATCAACATCATCATTATCAAGCAATTCAGAATCAACAACATCATGTGCATTAGTAGTCACAGTGCTATCATGTAAACCAAAGTCAGTCCCAACAAAATGAAAAGCATTAGAAGATGGAAGGATATTATGTAACACCATATATTTCTAGTATGTTTTTGATCATTTCTAAGTCTCACATGATCAATTGAACAAAAGGAAACGGAAAATGACATTAAAATAAGGCCTTATTTCGCGTTACGTCGCGTATAAAAATTCCATTCGGTGTCACACGGACCATATGAGCTCATACAACCCGTTATCATATTTAATTACATACATAAAACTCATTTTCATAACCAAAGTTGGCCCACAACTCGTGGAATTCAAAGGGGACCATCAAATTCACACTCTTATTTTTGGACAGAATTTCAGTTTTTCTGTCACAACTTCGGAAATTCATAACTAAATCCGAAAAATTCGAAACCCAACAAACTTTACCATTACAGAAATCTCTAGATGTCTAACCCATGTTAAAAATAATTTCAGCCCATGAATCATTAAGGGGAAAACATTTTACATCCGAAAAGCCACTGGGGTTGCTACTGTCTGGGCCACTGGTTCAGTTTACTGATAGGAAGTTTCAAAATTCATAACTAATTCTAGAAAAATTGAAATAGTTTATTCTTGGCCATTATGGAAATATAATCATGTCTAATTTATGCAAAAATATTTCCAGGTCATGAAACATAACACAGAAAGCTTTTGACACACGAAAAGGGGTAAAGGTTCGGATAGCTACTGGTACTAATGCAAGTGTCTGCTATGAACTTCGAAAATGTCCAATTAATTCCACAAAAATCCAATACATGTAAATAATACCAATATGGAAATCTATGAAAGTTAAATTTATGGTAAAAATAGAATCAGACCAGAGAAAGTACGCTTAGCTGCCCAAATTCAATGGAACAGTGACTCAGGTCGTGTTGAGCTACTGCTACTGTCCCAGAAATTCAAAAATTCATATCTCTCAACTCATACCTCCAAATGAGGTACTTCCAGTTTCTACAAGTCACTGTGAATTCCTAGTTTCTAAATATAAAGTTTAGTAGCCATTGGACCACGTTTGCCCCTTGGATGACACAATTTCACAACTAACCAAATGAACAGTACCAGTGCAAATCCGAAATTCTGATACCAACTTTGAAAAATCATAGAAAATTCCACAGACCTCAAAATGACCAGATATTTCACTTCCCATAAAGATCTAGGCAAGATCTACTTGAATGCAAAATTTCAAGTCAAAAAGAGGTCATTTGGTCAGACTTTGTCATAGCTCAAGCTTATGGCAATTTTGGTCCCAACAAGAGGCAACTTTGGTTCAAATGAGCCATCCATGGTTCTACACACATTTGAGCAACTTAGAAAGCATAAATATAGCATAAATAAGTTCCTCATAAGGTCTGAACCCTCATGCAACTCAAATTCACCATGCCATTTCCATAAACATACATACACAAGTGGGCTCCCAAGTGGTCAAAATACATAATTCTATTCATTAAACTCTATTCTTGATACATACACTAACTTTACATAGTTTTACACTTGTTCAAAGTGTCATGGCTCAAAAATAACATTTACATATCTACTTTTACATTCTAGTCATCATAGTACATCAAAATAGAAAGATTTGCTAAGAGATGGAGATTTAAGTTCCTTGGCTTCCATCCTTTGGATCTTGAACTCTACCTAGATCATATGAGATGAGAGAAAGGAGGGGTGAGATTCATTGGATCTCAATAGCTCATACACCTATTCAAGCACATTTTCAAGGCATATAACATGTCAAGGGTACAAGTATGGAACTACTCAATCGATGAAGCATTCAATTTCCACATTTTTATGTCACAAACCCATGTCAAGAATAAGAATGAGCTCTAGGGACTTTTGGGTTGGCCTCACTCTATTTCTAGGACTTTTGGGTTGCCTCACTCTTGGTTCTTGGGACTTTTGACTTAGCCTCACCCATCCAAGGGACTTTTGGCCTTGTCTCACCCATGCCATGAAACTTTTGGCATCTCCTCACCCACATTAAGGGACTTTTGGCACTACCTCACCCTTATGAGCCATTTCCATCATTCAAAGACATTCAAGAAAGCATATTGGCACCAAAATAGCAACATAGTATCAAGTGGCATGTCTCAAACATATAAACATACACACAAGCACACAATGACACCATATGCAACAAGAAAAGGTGGAGAGCTACCTTGGTGCAAATTCAAGCTTTACTTTGCTTGTTTCTTCTCCTTTTCGGTTCCACAAACACATGGAGGCAGGGTTGGATTTCTTTGGCCTATTCACAATAAACAACACTAAATTATACTCTTGGAACAAATTATGACATCCAACTCACTCATAAGACTATACTTTGGTCTATTTGTCACAATATGGTTCCACTAAAGACCTAATGAAGCAACTACCATAATTAACATTCTTAGTTCCATTCTCTTATCATATTTAGACCTCTTGACCTCATTTAAGGTCCTTGAAGCCATCACACACTCACTTTCACAAACCTAGGTCCATGTTACTTCATAAGGTTACATTATAGAAGCCATTGCCTCATCTCCCAACCTAAGGCTTCTAAATTTTTTCCAAGAGTTTCTCCTATCTTCTTTTATCATAAAAGTCCCAAATCAAGCTTGGAATCATTTAAAACATTCCCTAGCTATCTCTAAGAGTCTTGACCTAATTATGCTTCCATTAAAGACCCATAGAGTTTGGGATTTTTCCTTAATGGATGGGGCACTTGGGAGGCTCCCTAGGAGTCTTAGAAACTCAAACAAACACTCACATATAATGGAGAAGTCTTGAATCAACCTAGATTTTAACTTATGTTCAAGCACCCTACACTTTTCCAACTTAAGTTTTACTAGTTTTTCATGCATTTCTTTGGTATAATCCATCTTCCCATGGCTTAGTTTGATGGATTCTTTTGGATTATAAAACAGAAACTCTTCCCTCTTCATGGTTCTGTTTGAGACATCCTACTACGGAAGAGGAGAAGGAGAAAAAGAAGCAACAAAAGGAGAGAAACTACCTTGCAATCAAGCTTCCTTCAAGAGCCCTTCCTCTTCCCTCTTTCTCCTCCTTAAATTTCAAATTTCCCTCCTCTGATCTGGACCCAAATTAGCACCAAAAATTGCATTAAAGCCATGGAAAGATGAAGCAAGAAGGGGAGGATGAAGTTTTAAGAGGAAAGAGCATGAAAACCTTACACTTTCTCACCCTTTCTTTAGCTTTTCTTCCTCCAAAATTTCCTCCCTTTGTGCACCTAAGACAGCAGCTCCATTTCTGAGTTTTGGGCAGAAGAAAGTCGGTTTAGAGAGGGGGGAGCTGAACGTGGCTTAAAAAGGGAGTTTGGAAGCTTCTTTTGTGCACTTTGTTTCTATTTTTGCCTTTCCATAATGGCATTTCTGGTTTGACTTTGTTTTAGCTCATTTTTTAGAACCGTCTTTTCCATCATAAAATTAAGATTCCCAATTTAATAAAATGCCTTTGGAATCACTCAAATTGGAGTTAAAACCTTCCCGAACGAATCAGTCAAAGTTTAGGTCAACCGGTATCAGAAAGAGTACATCGGAGGGGCTTTACTGGTCCCGGGGCTTCCCATGGTTTTTGGGGCCTCTAAGAACCCTGGGCAATTCAAAATTTCTATTTAAAAAGCCCTCCTAGGTGTTTTTCTAAAATTGCACTTATTTACGAAAATGCCACTAGCCTTTCGACAAATTTTTTCAAATCACTCTGACCCCGGTTTCTAGGCAACTCAAAGCTCAAATCCTTGTTTTCTATTATTTAAAATTTTATTCAAATTTTATTTGGCCTTGAATCACTCATCTTAAGGGACTTGCTTTTCAAACCTACCCGTTCCAGTGATTGTACAACGTACCGGACGTTACATATTACCCAGTAAATAAGACTCTTCCTCTTCTATACATTCTCTTATGATTTTCTCTTCTCTCATTTCAGTAGCACTTGAAGTCGATTGATTCATTTGAGCTCCTAAATCCTTCATGTGGTTACCCATCATCTGATGGTTTTGAAGTCGCCACCGTTCATTCTCTTGTTGGAGTTGAAGATTAAAGACTTCCAGTGCTGCCTCATCCTTTCTTCCCAACGTGGTTCCCAATTAGGCTCTTGTTGAATATATTCCTCATGATAGTTGTAAGAATAATATTCTGGCTCTTGCACATTGTAATTGTGGTATGCCTCTTTGTAATTGGGGTGAACCTCATAAAGATGGTGGTACGATTAGTAGCATGATTGTTGAACTTGTTGATATTGTTGTGCTTGTCTTTGTTGCTCAAGAATGCCATGAAGCATTGATATAACTTCATCCATCTTTTGTACAATCCTATCATTTGCACAAGAATCATAGACACTTTGATTAGACATATAATATGGATCCATTTAAAGCAAAGAAAATGAGAAGTTTAATCAATTTAAGGACAAGATAATTCACTAACAAATTATAACAAAAATTAACTCTAAATCAAGAAAATAAAAATGCAATGAAGCTAAAAACTTCCTAATAATAAAAAACACTCCAAAATAGAGGTTAATCACACCAAATAAACTCACAAAAAATAAAGAAATTAAATCTAGAAAAATTGAAAAATCTTAAAAAATTCAAAAAAATACTAAAAAATTAGAAAAAAGTGCCTTAAACATTGGAATTTGGCCAAAAAATGGTGTATCTAATAGTAAAACTATTTTTTTTTTGCTTAAAACACCCAAAAAACTTGGAAGACAAAGTTTGAGAATTTTCTGGACATGTCAAACAAAAATTCTAGCAAGTAGAACACTTGTTACACAACACCAAAATGTCCAAATCCAAGCTTAAAATAGAGCAAAAATAAAACCAAAATAGAATTAAAACATCTAGAAAATTTTTTTAAACAATTGAGAATCCAATTTCCCCTGCAACAACGCCAAATTTTGAGAGGTCGTGTCGTGTAACCTCTAAAATAAAACTAGATTGAATTAAAATTTATAGTTAGTGGCACAACTTAGATCATCTCCCTTGGAAATGAATTTTAATGTTCAATTAAATTTTTCAAGTGTAAAAAAACTCTAAAAATCACCTAACTAAAAGGGGGTTTGATTTAATTAAGCCAACGAAAAATTAAATTGAATCAAAGTTCCTAATTACTATCTAATTGCATGAACTAAGGGTTGAATGATAGACATGTGACTAGCTTTAGATTCATCCTTTGGTATCCACTATTCTTATCCTAATTCAATTGTAATTAATTTTGGTCTAAGAGTCCCTAATTTTGTTCATGGCAAATGATCTTGAATTATTATTCAAGATTCAAGAAATTAACAAATTAATATTGAATTGAAACCTTAATCTTGCACCAAATCATTAATTCTTACCTTTAGGATCAATGAACACTTAAATTTGATTGATTAATCAATTAATTAACCTCTGAATTATCAACCTAGGATGTTTAATTAACCAATCAAACTCTAAGGAATCTTCCAACCAAACAATCAAGCACACAATTTCATTCATGCATTTCATCGAACACCTTGATTTCTTACATAGGAAATTAGAGGAGAAATGAAAATTTTAGTACTTAATCAAATCAATTAAGCAACAATTGCTCTCCTAATTAATGTCTAACTAGTCATCAATTATAAACTACATCAATCTCAATCATTTACAAGCTCTACCAAGCAGATAAAATAACTAAAATTGATATAGAAAGAGAGCAAAATAAAAATAGGTATCTTAGCCCAAAATCCCTTGCAAAGCTCTTGATTCAAGCTTCAACCATGGTTTTCATCCAAGCTAGCCACTCAAATGAATCAATGCTTCATGGAATGGATGGATGGAGGTGGGAAAAATAGAGAAGAAGATACGGCGTTGTGTGGAGAGTGGAGGAATGCAAATGAAACAATGAATGGTGTATGCATGTGAATTGTGTATCTCCTCTCTGGATGAATGAATTGATTTCTAAATAATCCATCCTTCACATGCTTCATTAATTTTTCACGTGTTCTCCACAAGTCAGCCCATAGCTTCTTCTCACATGGAAACCTTCTCCCTTTTCTCTATTCATGCGCTCTCTCATACGTGGCTCTCATTTCTCTTCATTCCTATGTCAGCTTCTCTTCGTTCTAAGTTCCTCTTTCCCTTTTTTCTTGTTGTTGTCTACATGGATCCATTTATGCTTGCCAAGAGTTTCCCCCGTCAACTTTTGTGTGTGCATGAAGTTAAGAGTTGTTGTTGGTTTTGGACTAGTGCTTCTTTCTTGTTTACTGCTTCCTCTTTTGATCATGTGGTTCCCTTCCGATGCTAGCTTCATCTTCCACGTGCTTCTTTCCTTTTTCTTTTCTTTTTGTCTCGCGTGATCTATTCTCTACAATTCCTAGCCTTTTCCACATTCTATCCAGCCCCTCATTCTAAGTTTTGCTCCTTGCTAGAACCTGTGGCTTCTTCTCTTGTAACTTCCTTCATGTAGCTGTTGTGTTATTGTGAGTGTTTGAAGCGCTTGTGGTGTGTTTGTTCTGCTCCCAGCTATGCAAACCTCCTTCATGGAGTCCTAAAACTTATAGCATTCCTTCATAAACCACGTGAGCTACTTCCTCTTTTTTTCACGCTTCATCTCTTTGTAATACCTTATATTTCTATTATCATACTTTTCTATTCAGGGCAATTGGTGCACATTCACAAGTTAAAAGTAAGGAAAAGTATGAAAATAATACACTTTTATTGCGTTGTGTCAGGGTAAAATTCTTTAATTTGCGTTACATAGGCCCTGTGGATTATCCAATGACATTCTCTAGTCATTTATCATTGGAACAAATCTTAACATTCTCAAAACTTAGCACAAACCATGGATCAAGAGTCAAAAACCCCAAAATTCTCTTCATTCATCATGGCTGTACAGTGGCAGATTTCAGGGGCAACTTTGAAACATTATAACTAAATGTAGAAAAATTGAAATCATACAAACCATAGCTTTCTGGAAATATTTGGATGTCAAATTTACACTAAAAATAAGTCCCTGCCACAAAAATCTTATCTGGGCCATGTTTGACAACAAAAAATGTAGGAAGGTCTGGTTGCCCTCTAATATTGATACATATTACTGATATAAACTTTGAAAATTCATAATTAATTTCAAAAAAACCTAATCCATGAAATCTATACCAATTTGGAAAGATAAATATGTTAAATAGAGGTAAAAAATGGTTCTAGACCAACCCAAGAGCATACAGATGCCGAAATTGAATCAAACAATACCACGAGTTTGACTGTATGCCTGGTACTAGATAGCAACTTCAAAAATTAATATCTCCCTCTCTAGACATCCAAATAAGGTGTTTCTAATTGACACAAGTCATTAGGTAGGTCTAGTTTCTTTTTACAAAATTTTATGGCAATTGGATGTCATTTGCCCCATGATTGACATAGATTTATTTTTGGACCAATTGCACAGTACCAGTGGCCAAACCAGAAAATTTTTCCAACTTCAAAAATTTGCCAAATATTCTACAAACCTCCAAATAATACCCACTTTAGCTTCCTAAAAATATCTCAACAAGATCTAGATGTATACCAAATTTTAAACCAAGAAGAGCTCTTTTGGAATAGAAAGTGACATAACTCACTCAATTGGTTAATTTTGCTTCATGTGAGGGGTCAACCTTGTCCAAATGGCCTCTCCAATGGTTTGACTCCTCTTGGGTAAGTTCAAAAGAACAATTATGACTTGTACAGATTGTCCAAGTGGTCCCAAACCTCATGCATCTTAATTTTGCCATCCCACATCCATTAATGCCCTACACACATAAACCATTCAAGAAGCCAAATTCCACATGTGCATTGATTTAATGTCACACATGGGTTACATGAAATTCATACATCATATTACATTTGCTCAAGGTATTATATTACAAAAATAACTTGTACAGGTTCATTTTGACATTTATACATAGAGAACAACAAAATATTCCAATTGTAACTCTTCAAGGTTCTTGGCTTGCTTTCCTTATATCTTGGGAGCCACCTTGACATATCAAAATGGAAAAGGGAAGGGGAGTGAGATTCCTTGAATCTCAATAGCTCACACACCCATTTACACACACATTCAAGGCATTACACATCAAAGCATATGTATGGAAGGTTTGACAACCATAAAGTATGCAAAGTCACAATTTTCATGCCACTTATTAACATTCAAGCCAAGAACATGCTCTAGAGACTTTTGGTTTTGCCTCACCCCATTTCTAGGACTTTTGAATTTGCCTCACTCTTGGCCTAGGGACTTTTAACTTGGCCTCACCCTTCCAAGAGACTTTTGGCCTTGTCTCACCCATGCCATGAGACTTTTGGCATCTCCTCACCTTCATTAAGGGACTTTTGGCATCACCTCACCCTTCTGAGCCATTTTCACAACCAAGGCCATTCAAGGAAACACATTGGTACCAATGTAATGTCAAAACATCAAATGGCATGTCATTAAAGTCACAAAAACACACACAAGCATACAATGACACACATATGCACTCAAGAATGTAAGAAGAATGAGGTGGAGAGCTACCTTAGATTTATGCAAGCTTTTCTTGACCCTTTTCCTTCCCTTTTTCTATCCCACAAGCACACCTAGGTGGATGTATGTTCTCTTGTCCTAGACACTATAAAGAACACACAATTACACACTTGAAGCAAGTCAAGACACTAAACTCATTCTTAAACACACATTTGGTTCTAGACCTGATCACGGACTGTAACACCATAATTTCTAGCTCATTTCATGCCTTTTAATAATTGATGTTTATGAATCATGTGAGTTTCCCATAAAAGAGGCAAGGAAATAATGATTATTTTAGCGTTGTGTTGTATATAAAAATTCCATTCGGTGTCACATAGACCGTGTGAGCTCATACAATGCATTCTCATATTTATTTATATGAACACAACTCATTTGGATCATAAAATATGGCTCACAACTCAAGAGAACCAAAATGAAGCATAAAACATGGAGGTTTATTTTCGGACAGATTGTGCCTCTCTTCTGTCCAAACTTTGGAAAATCACAACTAATTCTAAAAAAATAAAAAACATGCATTCTTGGACATTTTGGAAAGCTACGAATGTCTAATTCACACTAAAAATATTTCCAGGCTATAACATCCATCATAGAGGACGTGTGACATCCAAAAAGGTCTAGAGATCAAGCTGCCTTCTGATGTTGTCATAGTTTTCTACAAAAAACTTTGAAAATGTCTAATTAATTCCACAAAAATCTAATCTATGCAAATGATACCAATAAGGAAAGATATGAATGTTAGCTAGAGGGAAAAAATATTTTCAAACTACCTCAGGTAGCTCAAACCCCAAAATTCAATAGAACAGTAACTGAGGTCAGACAAATTCCTGATACTGGATAGATTTTTTAAAAATTCATATCTCCCTCTCTAGACCTCCAAATGAGGTGCTTCTAGTTGGCATGAGTCATTGTGAGTATCTAGTTCCTTTGTATAAAATTTCATGGCAATCGGACATCATTTGAGCCTTATGTGACAGATTTCATTTTCGGACCAAATGAATAGTGCAGCAGACCAAAATCAGAAAAATCGCCAAATTTAAAAATTCATCAAATATTCTGTAGACCTCCAAAAATTTTGGTCTTTAGCTTTTCAAAAATCTTTCAACAAGCTCTAATTTCATGTCAAATCTCAAAGCAAGAACTCATTTGGCCAAAAAGTGATATAGGGTTCCATTATGGTCATTTTGAGCTCCATATGGAGTACCAAAGTGACCAAATAGTTTTCCCTTGGTCTTGGCACCTTTTGGGAAAGTCTAAAAACACATTTAGGACTTATGTGAGCTGCCCAAATGGTCCCAAACCTTATGCATCTCAATTTGGCCTTTTCATCTACCCTTATGCATATGTCCATAAAGCCATTCATGAAGCTATAATGCCATAACATACTCAATTTACATTCCATCATTCACATAACATATTCTTTCATTCCTACATCACATAATATCATAATTACATATGTCTCAAGGGTTATAGACCATTTACAACAATACTATACATCATTAAGCATCATTATGGTTCAAAAAAGGCAAAAGCTGGACATATTGATGTCAATCTTCTTTCTTCAAGGTGGTTGGCTCCCATTGCCATGTCCACTTGGTCCACCTAGCATATTAGATCATTGGAGAGGAGGGGATGAGATTCAAAGAATCTCAATAGCTCATCTCCCATTCAATCATACATAATATATGCAAAGCAAGCCTTACAAATGCATGCATGAATAAAATGGAAGTCATGAACATTCAAGAAGCAAACTTGGCATGTGAACAAGTCATACAAAACATTCAAGAGTTCACCAAGTATCTGGATTGGCTTCACACTTTTCCTCATAGATTTTGAACTTGCCTCACCCATTCTTTAAGAAACTTTGGACTTAACCATGCTCTTGGGAGCCCACTTTGCTTTTAGAAGACTCTTTACTTTGTCTCTACCAATCTCAAGGGTTCTTAGCTCATCCTCACCATGATTAAGAGTTCTTGGCCTCCCACACTCAAGTAAACTCAAACAAACATCATACATTCATTTGAAAACATAATATGTCATCATAACTCATGGCATATCAAATTGTGCTAGCATACTTTTCATGGCTTGAAAATATACATACACACATTCTAAGACAAGCTACACATCCATCCATGCATAAGAGAAGGTGGAGAGAGCTACCTTGTATACAATCACACACTTTTTCCTTGGAATTCAAGCCTCCTCTTTCGGCCACAAACTTGTGGAGATGGTTTCTCTTGGCCTAAATGCAATTTATGGAAGCCAATTAGGTTCATGAAACAAATTCTAGGGCCACACAACTTGCTTAGACACTAGGTTATTCTATAAACCCCATTATGGTCCATAAATGCACCTAATGAAGCAACACCTCTCAAATAAATTCTAAGCTCTATTATTTTCTTTCAAATATGATTCTTGACTTTTTAGGCCTCTTGGAATCATCATACCATTAAAACAAAGAGCTTAATATCATGTTGCTTCTTTAGGTCATAATATGGAACCTAAGACACCAAATCACTCTCTATGAGTTCTAAATTTTTTCCAAGGCCTCCCCTCATTTTTATTCATCAAATATGACTTAAGAATGACCTTAGAAAAATTTAAAACTCTCCCTAGCTATATGAACATGCTTTGGCTGAGACTATGAGCTTCCTTGGCCTCCATGGAGATTTCTTTGTTTTCTTGAAGGAGGAAGCTTGTGGGGAGCATCTTAGGGGTCTCAAGAACTCATTTAAACTCTTAATTAAACCTAGGAATCATCACACAAAATTTTGGCTTGAATCTTGCTTTCTCCAAGCTCCTCTCTTCAAATCCGCACTTTCCCTTGAATTTCTCCCTTGAATCAGATTTATAAACTCCATTTCAATCAAAGGAAACAAATGAGAAGGGAGGAGAGGAGGTGTGGATGAAGAAAAGCATGAAAAACAACCATGAAAACATACCTTTAGCTTGGAATTTCTTCTCCTTCTCTTCTTTCCTTGGTGTGCCCAAAACCCTAGCTCTCTCTTCTGAAATTATACAAAATTTTCTGATTCCAAATGGGAAAGAAAGTGGGGCACCACCTATATATAGGAGTAGGAAGGTGACTTTTTCAAAAATTTTAATTTTGCCCTTCATACTTTGTATTTTCGTTTCTCCTTCGTTTTAGCTCCTTTTTTAGAACTATCTTTTCCATTATAAAATTTAGGTTCCCAATGTAATAAAATGCCTTTGGAATCACTCAAATCGAAGCTAAAACCATCCCGAACAAATTTGTCAAAGTTCGGGTACACCGATATTGGAAAACATCCACCGGAGGGGATTTAACTGTCCCGGGGCTTCCCATAGTTTTCAGGACCTCTGAGAATCCCAGAGAACTCAAAATTTTCATTTACAAAGCCCTCCTATGTGAAGTCCAAAATTTGCTCAAAATTAAGAAAATGCCATTACATTTCGTAAGGTTTTCGTCCAAATTTGTTTCTTCATTCTAACTCTATTTTTCCTTCCGTCTGAGGTTAAAATTATCATTTTTAGGAGTCTAGAATATTGTTCAAATTTTTTGGGACCTTAACTAATTCATTTCAGGGGACTTATTTTGAAAACGTGCCTGTTTTCGTCTTTTAACGAAAATCAGACATTACACGAATCGGGCTCGTTTAAAAACGAGTCGGGCTCATAAAAAAGTTTACAAATTTTTTAAGGCCTGGCCTAGGCCCAAGCCCGGCTCCCCCGTTTTTAAAAAATAATTTTTTTAAAAAAATTTTATCTTTTTTTAAATTTTAAATCTTAGATATATTTATTTTATTACTTATTAAGCTTACTTTTTTCTTATTTTAAATATTAAATAGCTCAAAAAAATATTGTAAGAAATTTAAATAACTTAAAATATATATATATAAGATAATAAAACCTCTCAAAATAATAATTTTAATAATATTACTAATTAATAATTTATTTTATTTGAATTATAATTTATTTCTAATAATATATTATGCAATAAGTAAGAGTAAAAAAAATATAATAATCATATATATTATATAATTCTTTTTTACTTATATCTATAGTTATAAATAAATTTTCTAATGATATTATTTATTAATAATATATATAAAATAATTATAATGCGGGCAAGCTCGGGCTCAGGCTAGGCTTTAAAAAAAGCCTAAGTTTGGCCCATTTTATATTTTGGTTTTTTAAAAACGAGCTCATTTTTTATCCGGCTCATATCCATTTTTTTTCAGGGCGAGCGGGCTTTCCTGCCCATGATCAAGTCTACTTGGTCAATAAGTGGCATAATGGTTCCATAAATAGTCTATTTGAAGCAACCTTTACAATTCAACCTTTAGGCTTTCATCTCTCTCCATTTCTAGGCTTCTTGGCCTCATTCAAAGTCCTTGGAGCCCTCACACAATTATTTGCACAAGCTTAGAATTAAGTTGCTTCACAAAGCACCATTATGGACACCATTGTCCCATCTTCCAATCCATGGCTCCTAAATTTTTCCTAATGGTTTTTCCCATCTTTTAACATCATATAAAGTCCCAAACTAAGGTTAGAACAAATTAAAACACTCCCTAACCTAGTATTCTTGCCTTAGCCGAAACTAGCACCATAATGGAGGTTCACAAGCTTCTTGATTTTGCTTGATGGGAGAGCTACTTGGGAGGGTTTCTAGGGGTCTTAGGAGCTCAAGGAAACATTCAAATAGCCAAGGAATTACTCACACAAAATCAGATTTTCCAAAACCCTAGAAAATATCACACTTTCCTAACTTGATTTTTATTGGTTTTTCTTAGAATTTCTTGCCATAATCCTCTTCCTCATGGTCTAAAACCCTAGTCCCTCTCTTGTTTTTGGACAGAACATCTCCTCCTCATATGGTTCTGGTTTGGCCAGATTCATACACAAGGAAGAAGCAAAGAGGAGAAACAATAAAACCATGAAATACCATAGATTCAAGCTTGGTTTCAAGACTTTTTCTCCTTGGTTTTCTTCTCCTCAAGCAATTCAAACTGCTCCTCCTTGTTCTAGACTCAAAACAGAACCAATTCAATTAAATAAACCATGGAAAGAGGGAGGAGAGGAGAGGAATAGAATTGGAAGAAGATGGAGCATGAAATTCCTTAGATTTCCTTATCTTTCTTGCCTTTTTCTTCCCCTTTTTCTCCTTCTCTTGGTGTACCTAAAGGAGCTGAAAATTTTCTATATTTTAGGTAGAAAGGGTTGTGTTTAAGAAGGTGGGAGAAGAGATAAGAAGCTCATGGAACATTCAAGAAGCTAGCTTTTTCAAAACTTCCAATTTCATCCTTCCGTAATGGCAATTTCGTTTTAGTTTCATTTTAACTCCTTTTTTAGAACCATCCTTTTTAGGTTTTCAATTTAATAAAATGCCTTTGGAATCACTCAAATTAGAGCTAAAACCTTCCCGAATAAATTCGTCAAAGTTTAGGCTCACCGACATTAGAAAACGTACATCGGAGAGGCTTTACCAGTCTCAAGGCTTCCCATGATTTTTGGGGCCTCTGAGAACTTTGGGCAACTCAGATTTTCAATTTTAAAAGCCATACTATATGTTTTTCCAAAAGTTGCACTTATTTACGAAAATGCCATTACATTTCATCAATTTTCGTTACAATTTGTTTCACCGTCCTATCTCCGTTTTTCTTTCTGTTTGAACTTGGAATTGTCATTTTTAGGAGCCTAGGACTCTACCCAAATTTTTTAGGACATTATCTAGCTTATTTTAGAGGATTTACTTTTATACGACTTATTTTGTCATTTTACGAAAATTACATTTGTTACACTCTTCATATTTATTTTCCCTATCAAATTCATATTTCTGTAGCTACTATATGTATTTCTTTTACTCAAGTTGCTTCTTCATGTTAACTTGAGCTTGTGAATGATGTGAGATGAATGGAATGGATGCATGGCTTCCTACATGTGACTTGGTGAGAGAGCTTGTGTGTGTATGAGTGAGCTGAGAGTCTACGTGGATAAGTGAGTTGTGTATCTTCTTTTATCCAAAAATCCCTCTACCTGTAGCTTCACCCCTATGTACTTTCTTTCCATAAATGCTCCCCTCTCACATGCTCTTTTAATGTTGCTTCCTTGGACTTAGAAAGCTTCCACCTCTTCTCCAAACCAATCTCCTATTCAAATGTTATTTGCCCATAAAAATTCTACAATAATAATAAACAATATTAAGTAGGATTAATTTTACAAATTTATTTAAAGGAATTTAAGCTTTAAATTCAATAATTTTGTAAATTAATTTCTAAAATGCAAAAATGGGCAATAAAATCAAATATTCTCCAATTAAATGAAATAAGTTATATTTAATCATCAAAGTGCCTAAGTTCAGGAGGATTAATATATCTAAAATTGACATTTATCACACACTTGTGATGATTCTCATTCTTATACTATATGTAAAGAAATTGATGAATTTTTGAGCTTGTATGATAGTATTGACTCTATAGAATCTATTGTCGATCAGGTTGATTCTATTTCATCTAGAACCTCTATTGATTTTACTAGTTTTGTTTATCTTTCTAGTTTTGATGAGCCATTGCATGCTGATATGGATAGTTTAGGTAATCATGATGCTAATATTAACTTGAATGCTGATTCTTTTGATTCTTCCCTTGCTACTGATGTTCCCAAGGATAGGAAAGTTGTTTCTTCTATCTGTGAGTTATCTAAATAGGTATTTGGTAGGGAAGAGATTGAAATCAAACCACTCATACCTTCGGTTTAACAAGCTCCCACCTTAAAGTTCAAACTGTTGCCAGACAATCTCAAGTATACTTATTTGGAGAAAGATAAGAAGCTTTTAGTGATTGTAGCTAGTGATATTATCCCAGAGGAGGAAGAGAAGCTTCTAGAGGTCTTGAGGAAGAGAAGACAAGCGATAGGGTGGACCTTAGCAGATATACCTGACATTAGCCCTGATATATGTATGCACCGAGTTTTGTTAGATGATGGGCCAAAGCTAGTGAGGTCACCTCAAAGGAGACTGAACCCACTTATTCTGGATGTGGTTAAAAAGGAAGTTTCTAAACTTTTGTCTACTGGTATTATATATCCTATTTCTAATAGTCAGTGGGTTAGTCCCATGTAGGTGGTTCCAAAAAGTCAGGGATCACAGTGGTCCAGAATGAAAAAAATGAATTGGTGCCTACCTATGTGCAGAATAGCTGAAGGGTTTGCATTGATTATAGGAGGTTTAATTTAGTCACTAGAAAAGATCATTACCCCCTCTATTTTATTCATCAGATGCTTGAGCGTCTAGTTAGGAAGTCTCACTATTGTTTTCTGGATGGATTTTTAGGTTATTTCTAGATATGCATAGCCCTAGAGGATCAAGGGAAGACAACATTTACGTGCCCATTTAGAACATTTGCCTATAGAAGAATGCCTTTTGGTCTTTGCAATGCGCCTAGAACTTTCCAGTGGTGTATGGTTTCCATTTTTAGTGATTTTTTGGAAAATTGTATAGAAATTTTTATAGATGATTTCACTGTATAAGGAAACTCTTTTGTTGATTGCTTGTCTAGTCTTGATAGAGTCTTGGCGAGATGCATAGAGAAGAACCTTGTACTTAATTTTGAAAAGTGTCATTTTATGGTTCAAAAAGGCATTGTATTAGGTCATGTTGTATCTGAACAGGGCATAAAGGTTGATAAGGCTAAGATAGATGTTGTCATTTCTTTACCATACTCGACATGTGTTTGGGAGGTCCAGTCTTTCTTAGGTCATGTAGGTTTTTATAAAAGATTCATATAGGATTTTAGTAAAATCACTTTGCCATTATCTAAGCTGTTACAAAAAAGATGTTGATTTCTATTTTGTTTATGCATGTAAAATTGCTTTTGATGATCTTAAGAAAAGATTGACTTCCCTACCCATTATTCAACCCCCTGATTGGAATCTCCCATTTGAGCTCTTATATGATACTTCTAATTATGCTATAGGTGCAGTTTTGAGCCAGAGAGTGAATAAAAGGTCTTATGTGATAGCTTATGCATTCAAGACTCTGGATAGGGCCTAAGAAAATTATACAACCATAGAAAAAGAATTTTTTGCTATTATCTTTGCTTTGGATAAGTTTAGATCTTATTTGTTTGACACTAAAGTAATTGCTTTTACTGATCATGCAGCCTTGAAATACTTGCTAAAGAAGCCTGATGTGAAGCCAAGATTAATTAGATGGATGCTTTTACTTCAAGAGTTTGATATTGACATCTGGGATAAAGCAAAGTAGAAAACTTGGTGGCAGACCACTTGAGCAAGATTAAGGCTCTAAAGGTAGATTCTTTATCTATTAATGATGACTTTTCGGATGAGCATTTGTATGCTGTGCACAGTTTCTACCCATGGTATGTAGACTTAGTGAATTATCTAGCAACTTCTGAATTTCCTGTTGATTTGAATAAACATAAGTTGAATAAGTTTAAGAGTGAAGCTAGATATTATATTTGGGATGATTCATACTTGAGGAGACTATGTAGTAACCAAGTGATTAGATGTTGTGTGCCTGATGTAGAATTTGATTCTATTTTGGAATTTTGTCACACACTTGCATGTGGAGGTCACTTCAGTCCAAAATGCATAACTAGAAAGGTTTTAGATAGTGGATTATATTGGCCTACCTTGTTTCGTGATACCTTTGATTTTTGTAAAAGATGTATTAGGTGTTAACAAATAGGAAGCATATATAGGAGGAATGAAATGCCACAACATCCCATTTTGTTTTGTGAAATCTTTGATGTGTGGTGCATTGGTTTTATGGGACCTTTTCCTACTTCTTTTGGCTTTGCATACATTTTATTAGCTGTTGATTATGTTTCAAAGTGGGTGGAAGCAAAATCCACTAGGACTGATGATTTTGTTGTGGTTGTAAAGTTTGTTTGCTCTTATATTTTCTATAGGTTTGGTATCCCTAGAGCTATTATTAGTGACCAGGGCATTCATTTTTTGCAGCCAGAGTATACAAAGCTTGCTTATCAAGTATGGTGTTGTGCATAAAGTGGCTACTCCATATCACCTTTAAACAAATGGCCAGATAGAGATTTCTAACTGAGAGGTGAAGTAAATTTTGAAGGAAATAGTGTAACCAAATAGGAAGGAATGGAGCAAGAGGCTACATGATGCATTTTGGGCCTATAGGATTGCCTACAAGACTCCTATTGGTATATCACCCTATCGGCTGGTGTTTGGAAAGCTTGTCACTTACCAGTGGAAATGGAGCACAAAGCTTATTGGGCTGTGAAGAAATGCAATTTGGATTTGAATGGATCAGGGTCGCACTAAAAATTCCAACTCCAAGAGCTTGAAGAGATCCTCTTGGAAGCCTAGGATAATGCAAGGATCTATAAAGAAAAGACAAAGGCTTTCCATGACAAGATGATTGCAAGAAAGGAGTTTGTAGTTGGACAAAAATTTTTTCTTTATAAATTCCATTTAAAACTTCTGCCAGGTAAGCTTTATTCTAAATGGGAAGGTCCTTACACCATTTCTCATGCTTTTCCTTTTAGTGCAGTGGAGTTTTTCAATGAGCAGACTAGAGTTAAATTCAAAGTCAATGGACATAGGCTCAAACACTTTCATGAAAGAGTTCCAAGGGATGACAAGAAGGAGCTCTAACTCTAAGACCCACCCTGATTACCTGGTTGTACACGTTCCTTTTCTGCTTTCATATTGTGTTGTCTTTATGTTGATTAGATCTTATGCTGGCATTAAGGTTAAGTGTTAAGGGGAGGGAGCAATCAAATCAATTTTTAGTTTTGCTTTGCTTTGGTTAGTTGATTTTTCTAGGTTTGTAGTCTTTTGTTTTACTTTTGACGTTTTATGTTGTTTTTTTGTTTTTGAAAGTAAAAAAAAAAAGACTTTGTTTTTGTAGAAGTTGCTAGTAATGAGGTGATCATAGCTTTGATATAGTTTCATTTGATAAGAAATTGATCTTGTGTTGAGAATGCAAGTAAAGTGGCAATTAGCTTAGCTTTAATAAACTTTGATGATGGTCAATTTACCTTATGAGATTTTTGTGCCTACGAATATTCATTTCTAGTGTGTATCCTCTATCTTGCTTTTACTCTAGAACTTGGCTTGAATCTTATTCAAGGCCACATTTGTTCATTTGCTATGCATGAAAAGGATTAAGGCATTTATTGTTGTTTTGTTTTAGCTAGAGCCAAATAGCCATCATATATGTGTTTTATCCATTTGCTTAACCCCATTGAGCCTTTTATGTTTCCTTTTTAGTCCTTTAGCCATGAAAAGCAAAAAAATATTCTTCTTACCTTGATTAGGATACTTTTAATCTTTAAGAGCATTGTATCTTGTTAAGGCGGGTGGAGGTGTATTTGTCACATCAACTTTAGGCTATTTGTTTGTTCTTTTTGGAAGTATACCAAGTGAAAAAAAAATGAATGAATAAAAATGAAATGAAAAATGAATGCTTCTTGTGTTGGAAAAAAGTGAAACTTTATAGAAAAATTTAGAAAAGCAAAAGAAAGACATGTGAAATGAATTGAAAAGAAGAAAAAGAAAAGGAAAGAAAAGTCACTTTTGTTCTCTTAGTGGATATACTCATTTGTAGTGAATAAGGCCTTAAAATGCACTTGCATTCCATTCTTTATCTTCTCTTGATGCTCTTGATTATTTTTAAGTATCCACTTTGCTTTTTGAATTCCCTTCATTCTTTTGTTTACCATTTATTTCTTACCTTGGCCTATATTACAGCCTTAATAAAGACCTTTTGATTCAATCATTGGCATTTGATTTTGAGTGGTGGAGATGTAGATAAGAGTCAAGCATATGATAGTAAAGTTGGATCGGTTAGAATTTGAGAGTAAGCACTTCATTCTAAACACTAGAGAGTAGAGTAATAAACACTAATGCAAGTGAGGGACTATCATTGCATTTCATTCTTGTTAAGTGTATTGCCATGGTACTTGTTGCATTGATGCAAGTGATATGACTTAGAGAGTTGAGCTATTGATTTTCTATGAGCTTTCTTATGCTAAGTGACCCAAACATTTTCATTTTTGATTTCTTTTCCATTAGCATTTTCTTGGAGTTTTGATTTTCTTTTGCCCGGGAATGCAAAAGACTAAGTATAGGGGAATTTGATAATTTCTAATTTCATATACTTTATCCCTTCTAATTTATGCATTTTGATGATAAATTAAGGCTTAAAGGATTTCAATTGGAGGATAATTGAGTTTATTGGCCATTATTTGCACTCTAGAAATTTATTTACAAAATTTTTGAATTTTAATGCATAAATTTCTTTTAAATATATTTTATGTGAATTATTCCTACTTAATATTTTGTTTTGTTTTATTTTATTTTATTTTATTTTTCTTGTGTAGATTTTGTAGGCAAATGGAAGTTGAATAGGAAATTTAATTGGAAGCATTATAGGCTGCCACTTTTTACACATCTCTGGGTTTTGGTTCATGAAAAAAAAATAATGGCAGCTGGCTCTCTTCGTGGAAGTAACGTATACATCAACAAGAAGCATTATTGGTGGAGTCCAGATCAGCAGCCTCTATTTCTTTGGTTTCATGTTGCTACAGCAGCTCACACTCACATGTCACTCACGTAGCTTCACATCCTCCACTTCACTCACTAACCCATACCATTTCATGCATTAGTACTACCTAATATGCACATGGAGCTTCATCACTATAGGCTCCAACACAAACACACACCAAAGAGTCCAGGCAATGAGTCTAGCCTCCATACACTTCCACGAAACCACAAACATGTCACAATAAGTAGCTATGGGATAGAGTTCTAGCTACTCCAACATTAACACATTCCAGGATGTGAAGAAAGAATAAAAGAAGCCACGGGTCTCACATTAATGCATACAACCACTATTTTTAAGAGTCCAAACATCATTCATCATTCTTCCATGTACACAGCTCTCACTCCATTCACGTGGAAGCTACCACTAAAATCACACATAAGAGCTGAGATGAAGCCATGTTTTGGTGAGGAGGAAGAAGCTTGTGAGAAGAAGCATGAGGTAAAGCTTGAGGAGGAGATTCACGAGATAAGTAAAGAGATGCACATGCAGTTTTCTAATGTGGAAAACACGTGGAAGAGAAGAAGCTATGAGTACTAAAGATACAAAGAACGCAGCTGCATGATGAAGCAAGTGAGCTGACGTGGATTGAGATGAAGAAACATGTGAACAGTTGGACTGAAGGAAGCATGAAGAGAACACGTGAGGGAGATTAAATAAGAGAAGCACATGATCATTAAAAGAATGAAGAGGGGCACGTGAGAAAAGGGGAATACATTCAGGCAGTAGGCAAACGTGAATGAGGAGGGTTTTGGATGAAAAACAACACTACAGGAAACACTTCTAGAGATGCAAAAAGAGGGGAGGGAGTCTTTAATTCAATAAAACCTCCTGAGCTATGAATTCTTACATCTACTTTCTTCCATTAATCTTCTCCATGAAACCTTAAAATCTCTTGGGTAGCCAGCTGAAGATTGGACTTCCATTAACTAACCACGCATGGTACATGAGTTCCATCAATTACTCTAATGGCATTATTGAAAAATGGCCAGTATCGTGGGTTGTTTCAAATCTTCAGATAGGCTAAACGGAATGCTTGATCTCATGGTTTAATCTATTTGAAGGCCGATCTCATGCAAGCAATTAATACTACATGCAAATGCCCACTTACAGTCTCTCCTGAGTACTGAAACCTTTCTTGTAGCTTTCTATTACATGCTCTATGGTTAACCATGTTTAAAAATGTTGCAACCATCTCTTTGATTCCTATGCATGTAGTGTGATTCAACCCACATTCAACTAATTTAATACAAAATTTATGAAACACGTGTTTTTCCATGCAAAACATCTCATAATAGTGAGTGGGATGCCCTTGTAATATTTCTTGAACCCAAGAATGACTAGTTTGTTCACTTGTTCTACATGGTTGTTGACATAAATATGTCACTGTGTAGTTACCAATTAATGCAGCCACATGAGCTTGTTGCTCTTGAGAAAGAACTTATGTCATTTCAGTTTCCATTTCTCCATCTTGTATTTCCTTAAATTCCATTTATACCTAAAAAAAGCATTATGGGATGAATATAAACCAATAAAGCATAGTCTAAATATAATGGCACACTACAATCACAAATCCATAAAAGCGCAAATTGAATACAAAAGCACAATACCATCACAAACCCATAAAGCATAGTCTGAATACCATCACGAAACAAAAAAGCATAGTCTAAATAAAAAAGTACAATTGGAATATAAAAGCATAGTACCATCACAAACTCATAAAACATAACTTGAACACAAATTCTAAGTTAACTCATGGTGGAGATTTCATGAATAAAAGTGGATTATCTATTGCATGTCGAAGCCAAATCAACCTCTGATCCTCATAACCACAAAAGGTGGCTAACATCTCTTGATTTTGTTTATATATCATCATCTGATAGTAGTTTGCATACCACACTGGATCACTGACAATCTCATTGATTAAGTTCAGCATAACCATCACTTCCATTATTAATATTCCAGGTGGTTCTGTAGGATCGGAGCGACATGTATTTGCAATGACACTTATAGCGTCAACTATCTTTGATACTGCAGGGACTTTGGCCTTACTTGTTTGTTCACTAAGGTCATCTCTCTTTCTCTTCCCACCACTTATCTAGCCACTAGTTCCTTGGAATAGGCATAGATTGATATTTGTAATTGTTTCAGCTGCCCCAACACTGTCATCTTCACTATCACCAAATCCTTCCTTTATATCTAGCCTAATATTGTTTAGGTTCGGGTGATATCCATCCTCACTTTCAAGCAGGCCACTAGGGAATGTCATTGACAATGGTGCCCATGAAATTGTCCAATTACAACTGCATCTTTAAAAAGTATAGTTAACTCTTGGGCAAATGGAAGTCCCTTATACCTAAATTTCCCATATTGTGAATTTTCCTGCATGTATAGGACAACTTATCACTTTCACAAATAGTCAAGCAAAAATATTACAATTAACTCACAAATACATGTTGATGCATAACATACCAATTGCTTCTTCTCCTAGCACTCATCAGGTGCATCAACGGTCATCTTCACACTATCCTACCCTAGGCCTCTTTCTTTAGTAAACAATTTATGCCATACTGACCATTCCTTTTTTAAGCTATCCCATTTGTTTTTTAGTTGAGCTCTATCATAATTTTGTCCAGTCAATCCATTAAATTGCTCAATGGCAGCCTTCCACCCTTTCTTTGTTAGGGTTGTTCCATTGCATTCTCCTTTTGGACTTGGTCCATGTAACTAACGTAATTTCTGTAAAATGACAAAATAAGCCGTATAAAAAAAAGTCTTTTGAAATGAGCTAGATAATGTCTTAAAAAATTTGGCTAAAGTCCTAAACTCTTAAAAATGATAATTCTAGGCTCTGATGGAAAGAAAAATGGAGCTAGGACGGTGAAACAAATTGAGATGAAAACTGATGACACGTAATGACATTTTCGTAAATAAGTACAACCTTTGGAAAAACATATAGGAGGGCTTTTTAAATGAGGAATTTGACTTGCCTAGGGTTCTTAGAGACCCCAAAAACCATGGGAAGCCCCGGGACTGGTAAAGCCCCTTTGGTGTACGTTTTCCAACGACAGTGAATTCAAACTTTGACAAATTTGTTTGGGAAGGTTTTAGCTCTAATTTGAGTGATTCCAAAAGTGTTTTATTAAACTGGGAACCTAAATTTTATAATAGAAAATACGGTTCTAAAAAAGGAGCTAAAATGAAGCCGAAATGACATTGCCATTACAGAAGGATGAAATTGGAATTTTAGAGAAAGTAAGTTTATTGAATGTTCCATAAGCTTCTTGTCTCTTCTCCCTCTCATATAGCACGACCCTCTCTGCCCAAAATACAGAAAAAAGAAGCTCTCTGTTAGGCACACAAGAGAAGGAGAGAAAGGAGGAAGAAAGCCAAGAAAAGGTAGCCAATTTCAAGGAATTTCATGCTTCTTCTTCTTCCAATTTTGTTCTTCTCCCTTCAAACTTTCTTTCCATAGTTTTATTAAGTGGTTTTGGTTCTATTTTGAGTTTAGAGAAAGGGGGATAATTCAAAATTCTTAAGGAGAAGCAAATCAAAGAGAAAGGCTCTTGAAAGCAAGCTTGAATCTAAGGTAATTTCTTGTTTTGGTTGCTTCCTTCTCTTGCTCCTTCTTTGTGTGTATTTCAGCCTAAACCAGAACCATATGGGGGAGGGATTTTTTGTTCAAAAACAAGAGTGGAACTAGGGTTTTAGACCATGAAGAAAAGGAATATGGCAAGAAATTGCAAAAAAAATCTATGGAAGACAAGATAGAAAAATGCAGGCTTATTTAGGGTTTTGAAAAATCTGATTTTGTGTGAGTATTTCCTTGGCTATTTGGTGTTTCCTTGATCTTCTAAGACCTCTAGAAACCTTCCCAAGTGGCTCTCCCATCAAGGAAAAATAAAAAACTCCATGAACCTCCATTATGGTGCATATTTTGCCTAAGCTAGGTTCATTAGACTAGGGGATGTTTTAATTTGTTTTAGCCTTGGTTTGGGACTTTATATGATGTTAGAAGATGGGAGAAACCATTGGAAAAAATTTAAGAACCATGGATTGGGAGATGGGACAATGGTGTCCACAATGGTGCTTTGTGAAGCAATTTGATTCTAAACTTATGCAAATGAATGTGTGATGGCTCCAAGGACTTTGAATGAGGCCAAGAGGCCTAGAAATGGAAAGAAATGGGAGCCTAGATCTTGAATTGCAAAGGTTGCTTCAATAGGGCATTTATGGAACCATTATGTCACTTATGGAACTAAGTGTGTGTTCAAGAGTTAGTTTAATGTCTTGGCTTGCTTCAAGTGTGCAATTGTGTGTTGTTTATGGTGTTTAGGCCAAGAGAACACTAACCCACCTAGGTGCACTTGTGAGGCCAAAAAGAGGGAGGAATAAGACAAAGGAAAGCTTGTAAAATTCAAGGTAGCTCTCGACCTCATTCTCTTTGCATTCTTGAGTGCATATGTGTGTTATTATATGCTTGTGTATGTTCTTGTGACTTGATGATATACCACTTGATGTCTTGACATTACATTTGTTCCAATGTGTCTCATTGAATGGCCTTGGCTGTGGAAATAGCTCATAAGGGTGAGGTGATGCCAAAAGTCCCTTAATGAAGGTGAGGAGATGCCAAAAGTCTCTTGGCAGGGGTAAGACAAGGCTAAAAGTCCTTTGGAAGGGTGAGGCCAAGTCAAAAGTCCCTAGGCCAAGAGTGAGGCAAATCCAAAAGTCCTAGAAATGGGGTGAGGCAAAACCAAAAGTCCCTAGAGCATGTTCTTGGCTTGAATGTGAATAAATGGCATGGAAATTGTGACCTTGCATACTTTATGGTGGTTAAACCTTCCATACATATGCTTTGATATGTATATGCCATGAATATGTGTGTGAATGGGTGTGTGAGCTATTAAGATTCTAGGAATCTCATTCTTCTTCCTTCCATTATCTTGAAATGCATAGGTGATGTTCAAGAAGCAAGAAAGGCAAGCCAAGGAAACTAGGATGCCATACTTTGAACAATTTGTAGCTTCCTTTATATTTAATGTCAAAGTGAGCTTGTACATATTATTTTTTTGATGTAAGACCATGAGCTAATATAAAATGATGTATGGATACTATATATACTTTATGTAGCCCTAATTCAATGAAATCATGGAATTGGTCTCTTGTATGGTTATGGTTAATTGTGTATTATTAGATGTGGAATGGATAAAATAAGATGCATGGGGTTTGGGACCACTTGGTCAGTTCACACAAGTCATATTTATACTTTTAAACTTACCTAAGAGGTGCCAAACATTAAAGAAGGCCAATTGGACAAAGTTGGTGTAACATCTGGTCCCTCCATAAACGTGAGAAACGCAATGTTCGGTTTCTCCGTAAACGTCAGAAATGGGCCAAATATAAAAAGAAGTCCTCGAAATAGAAGGAATTGGGGCCAACTAAAATTATGATAAAATTTTAAATATTAGAAAATGAGGATTTAAGGTTTGAGATGCCCAAAAACCAGAGCCAGAAGAGCTCAGAAAATTTGTCGAAGAAAGTAGGGGTATTTTTATAATTTTTGGAAAATTTTGAAAACTCACAGGAGAGCTTTTTAAATGAAAAATTTGAGCTTTCTGGGGTTCTCAGAGGCCCTGAAAATCATGGGAGCCCCTAGAATAGTTGAAACCCCTCCGGTGAGCGATTTCGGCAAAGGTTGACCAAAACTTTGACCGAATGATTTGGAATAGTTTCAGATCCTTTTTAAATGATTCCAAAGGCAATTCTTATGATTAAGAGTCTAAGGAATATGATGGAAAAGACAGATTTTCAAAAAGAATTGATATGAGCCTAAAATGAAAAAGCCAAGAAAAGGGACTAAAATGCAAAAGTAAAAAGTTGTATAAAGTGACTTTTGGCTTCTTCTTATCCACGTTCCAGCAGCTCCTCTAACTAATGCTCTATTTCTGCCCAGAAAACAGAGAGAGAGAGTGGCGCACAAGAGCAAGCTCAAGGGAAGAAGAAAAGCCAAGAGAAAAGTGTGAATTCATGGAAACTTTTGCTTTTCCCTTTAGAAAACTTTTTCCCCTCCTTTCCTCCTCTCTTCCTATGGATTTAGTGAGGTGTTTGGTGCTATTTTGAGCCCAGAACAGAGGGGTAAATTTCCAAATTCAAGGAGAGAGTAGAAGCAAGGAAGAGAGCTCTTGAGAAAAGCTAGGAAATCAAGGTAACTTGTTGTCTTCCATGCTTCTTCTTCCCTTCTCCTCCTTGTGATAATTTCGTCCCATATAGAGCCCAATCAAAGGGAGATGAATTCTGGTCCTAGCAAGGGAGATTCATAGATTTTAGAGTGTGAGAAGCAAGTAGGTGCAAAGAAATCAAAGAAAGAAGCATGAAAACACAAGATAGAAAAGTGAGGGATTCATGGAGACATTGTGAAATCTGTTTTGATCCATGAATTCCCTAGCTTAGATGAGTGTTTGCTTGAGTTCCTAAGATCCCTAAGAGGTCCCCCATATGCCTCTTCCTCCATGAAAATGAACAAAACCCCATGGAAAGTCATGAACCTAAAAGTTAGAAAAGTGTAGAGCATTTAAGGGGATTGTAAAAACTGATTTAATCTATGAGTTCTCTTGGCTATTTAAGTGTTTCCTTGACCTCCTACAACTCTTAACAACCTCCCTAAATGGTTCTCCCATCAAGGAAAAATCAAAAAGCCATGAAATCCCATTTATGCTCTAAGTTTCGGCCAAGTACGGATGGCATAGTTAGGGAGAGTTTGAAATTGTTTCAAGCCCATTTTTGAGTCATATATGATGAATGAATGTGAGGGGAAACCTTGGAAAAAATTTAGGAAGCTTAGAGAATGAGTTGGTGCTTTAGGTTCCATATTGTGACCTAAGGAAGTAACATGATGTTAGGCCCTTTGTTTTAATGATGTGATGACTCCAAGAGGTTTAAAAGGAGTCAAGAATCATATTTGAGAATAAAGAATGAGGCCTAGAAATCATTTGAGGGGTGTTGCTTCATTAGGTGCCAATATGGACCATAATGGAGGTTGTAGAGTAATCTAGGGTTTAAGCAAGTTGCATGGCCCTAGACATTGTTTCATGAACTTAATTGGCTCCCATAATTTGTGTATAGGCCAAGAGACACTATTTCCACCAACTTGTGGGTGTGTGGCTAAAAGAGGAGGCTTGAAAGCTAAGGAAAAAGTGTGTGCTTGTATACAAGGTAGCTCTCTCCACCTTCTCTCATGCATGGATGTGTGTTTAGCTTGTTTTAGAATGTGTGTATGTGTATTTTTAAGCTAAGAAAAGTATGCTAGTATGCCTTTATATGCCATGATGCTTGATGCTATATTATGTTTTCAAATGATTACATGATATTTGTGTGAGTTTGCTTGAGTGTGGAAAGGCCAAGAACTCTTCCCTTTGGTGAGGATGAGCTAAGAACCCTTGAGCTTGGTTGAAACAAAGTAAAGAGTCTCCCAAAAGCAAAGTGGGCTCCCAAGAGTATGGTTGAGTCCAAAGTGCTTAAAGAATGGGTGAGGTAAGTCCAAAATCCATGAGGAGAAGTGTGAGGCTAATCCAAACACTTAGTGAGCTCTTGAATGTCTTGCATGATTGATTCACATGCCAAAGTTGCTTTAAAATGCCTATGATTTCTACTTTCTTCATGCATGCATATATGAAACTTGCTTGCACATATTATGTGTGATGGGATGGGAGATGAGCTATTGGGATTCTTTGAATCTAATCCCCTCCTCTCCAATGATCTAACATGCTAGGTGGACCAAGTAACTATGGTGAAGGGAGCCAACATCAATGAAGAAGGAAGAATGACAAGTCTATGTCTAGCTTTAGCCATTTTAGAACCATAATTGTGTTTCTTGATATATATGTTGTTGTAAATGTACCATGACCCTTGAGACACATGTAAATATAATATTATATGATGTTTAAATGTATGAATATGATGTATGACTTCTAGCCTACATTTTGAGCATGAGATGCCAAATTATGCAATATGAAAGTATGATGGAAGTGTGCATAAATGTGGGTTGAATGGCCAAAATGTGATGCATGAGATTTGGGACCATTTGGGCAGCTCACACAAGTCTTAAATGTACTTTTAGACCTGCCCAAAAGGTGCCAAGACCAAGGGAAATCCATTTGCCAATTTTGGTACCCAATATGGAGCCAAAATTGACCATGATGGAACCCTATGCTATTTTTTGGCCAAATGAGTTAGTCTTGCCCTGAAACTTGGCATGCAATTAGGTCTCATTAAGATATTTTTGGGAAGATAAAGATCATAATTTTCGGATACCTAGAGAATATTTGAGGAATTTTCAAAGTTGGGATTTTTCATGGATTCTGGTATGGGTACTATTCATACTGGCAGTTTTGAATTCTGCATCACCCGATGGCCAAATGGTGTCCAATGCTTATGAAATTTTACATGCATAAACTAGAGGTCATAAGCTTTTTGTGTCCACCGAGATCACCTCATTTGGAGGTCTGAGCAGTGAGTTATGCATGTTTGAAGTTAACAGTCAGCATCAGTAGCGCCCCATGAGTCTTGTTACTGTTCCATAGGGTTCAGCTGACTAAACGTATTTGTTTCATTCTGAAATTATTTTTAGCATCAATTTAAGATTTTTAGATTTCCAGAATGACCAAATTTGTGTGATTTCTATTTTTATATAATTAGTTATGAATTTTAGAAGTTCGTATCAGTAATCTGGAACAGCAGCCCAGGCAGCAGCGACCTCTGGATCTTTTTGGATGTCAAACGTCCTCTGTGATATATTTTATGCTCTAGGATATTTTTAGTGTGAATTAGACATCCTAAGGTTTCCAGAATGACCAAGATTACATGTTCTTGATTTTTCTAGATTTAGTTATGATTTTCCAAAGTTTGTGATAGAAAAGAGGAAATCCTGACTGAAAATGCAAACATGGATTTCATATGCTCCTTTGCTTTCTACGAGTTGTAGGCCAAATTTGATGATGGAAATGAGTTATATTCATGTGTTTAAGTATGAGAAAGTGATAGATGCTTTCATATGGCCTACGGGACTCCGAAAGAAAAATTTTACCTGTAGAGAAATGCATTTTAATTCATAACTCCCTATGCCACTATATTGTTTCCATAGAACAAACATAAGATGAGGCATGGGAATTGCATGAATTGAGTCCTAGAAGTATGGTGTTATAGTTGGTACCTCATATGGTGCAAAAATGGCCATTTTGGAGAGGTATACCACTTTTTGTCCAAATGAGCTCTTTTTGATCTAATATTTGGCATGCATCTAGAGCTTATTGAGAGGTTTTTGAGAAGTTAAATTGGGTATTATTTGGAGGTCTACAAAGTATTTGGTGAATTTTTGAAGTTTGCAAATTTTCTAGTTTTGGTCAGTACATTGTTCACCTGGTCCAAAATTTGTTCTCTATCATTCATGGGTAAAATGATGTCCAATTGCCGCAAAAATTTACAAAGAGAAACTAGACCTTCCCAGTGACTTGTACCACTTAGAAGCACCTCATTTGTATGTCTAGAGAGGGAGATATTAATTTTTGAAGTTGATGTCCAATACCAGGCACACAATCAGACCTGTGGTATTGTTTGATTAAATTTTGGGGTCTGGATGCATCTGGATTAGTTTGGAATTATTTTTCCCCTTTAGTTATCATCTATAGCTTTCTGAATTGGTATAGGTTTCATGTATTGGATTTTTTTGGAATTAATTATAAATTTCTAAAATTTATATCAGTAATCTATATTAGTATCAGAGGGCAGCCGGACCTTCCTGCTTTTTCTATTGTCAAAATAGTCCAAATGGGATTTTCGTGGCTGGGAGGTACTGTTAATGTAATGTTGACATCTAGAGCTTTCTAGAAAGCTAAGGGTTGTATGATTTCAATTTTTTTACATTTAGTTATGACTTTTCAAATTTGCCTCAAATTCTGTTATCCTGAAACCTGAGGTAAAATGTGATTATTTGAGGTTTTTGACTTTTGATTCGTGGTTTGTGCTAAGTTTTGAGAATGTTATGATTTGTATAAATGAAAAATAATTAGAAAATGTTGTTGGTGAGTTCATGGAGCCCTAAAGACTCAATAAAAAATTTATCTACTACGCAATGCAATTTAATTCATTACTTTAATGCATTTTCTTGGGATTTCTTTGAAAAAGTGTATAATCCTACTTGCACAAGAGGGGATCAATGTTAGAGATAACATGGTATTACAATCCAAGCATGCTTTAATAAAATGCTCAATTGTTTTGGGATCCCATCCAACCTTTTTCTGAGAACTCATTTTTCTATGTAGCTAAAAAAATTATAAACAACTAAAGCCAGCATGCACAAATTTTCAATAGGCCCACATACATTAATAAGTAGCGAAATCATTAATATTATTAACAAAACTATTAAGTCTCAACAATTTAAGAGAACAAGCTGAAAGAATGGAACCTAGAAAATGCATGGTTCTTAATTATGAAAAAAAAAGAAACAAAAACATAAAGGAGCACATCCACAAAGGTATTAATCAAAGTATTAAAAAAACTCAAATTAAGTAAGTATAATTATGTGAAATAGGAATTTAAACATCTTCAATTGCTAGTTACTCATTCCATATGTTTTCAAGCTTTCTTTTCAATATGTTATAAAACTCAAATTAAATAAGTATAATTCTTGATATTTTTACTATCAAATTTTTTAATAAAAATATGATTAAATTATTATAAAAATCTAATTTAGTAATAATGAGTGACAAAACTATACACTTTTCTAGATATATACAACAAAATATATACAGATTATACTTACACACTTATTACACTTACAAATTATACACTTATTTTTACAAATTACACTAACAGATTATACACGTATTTTTATAGATTATACACTTATTAAAAAAATTAATAGTAGATATATACAAATTATATGATTCACACACATGCAATGGGATTAGTTTACAATGAGCAACATATATAAAGTTTATTCATAAAATGTCTGCAAGTAAACTAACAAGATCTCAAGTTCCCAAACATGATCCTAGAGTTCCCAAACCATTAAAAGGGATGTATTTTACGTAGCAACACATCACGTCTATCCCATGTCTAAACAAAACCCGAGAACTAATGTGGACCAAAGCACACATCTGAGACATAGAAGCTTAACAAAAGCATTACGTAGCAACTCAAATGAGATACAGAACCAAAGCACACATCTAAGACACAAAGGCACACATTTGGACCAAAGCATTACGTAGCAGCTCAAATGATCCAGTTCGACTTTTGCATGGAAGCTTAACAAAATAACATAAGTAGAGAAATAAAATTATATTACCTAAAACATATTAGAGGAAGAAGATGAAGGAGCAACACGTTTGAGACATAAATGCTCGAAACTTCGACCTGAGATTCCAAAATGTTCACCTCTACCATATATCGGCAAAACAAAGTCAAACAGAGGAGCAAATTCCCATGTGTGCAATGAGGTTGGCAGAGATGAGATTTGAACACAGACAAATGACCACAAGATGAATGAACTCTATGTTTGTTGTATCCTCATATTGGTTTGAACCTTGGGTATAAAGGATATTGGCCGTTGGAGATGTTAATGCACCTTTAATACAACTACGTCTGTGTTGGCAAAAAGTAAGTATGAGTTGTTTCAACCCAATGCGGTTTTCGAATGTCCCAAAGCCATGGTGTAGCATGATGAATGCAGATCCAAACATCGTGTAAATGAGCTTATCCTATGCAAACCAAGGTTTAGGGCGAAACGTGGGTGGATGAACGCTGATCGAAACGCATACTAAGACTAGTGGGTTGGTGGCACTTTGAGTTCCTACAAGTTTCAAGTAGCTTTATCTCCCTTCCTTGCATACATTTGAATGCTTGAATTAGTTGAAATGCTTGTGTGTGTTATTGCTTAATGCTTTCATAAGAAACATTTCATTATGTTTTGCAAATGAGCAATATATGTATATGAAAGGTTTATGTGATAGCTCCTAACCCCTTAAGGCATGGAATTGAGCGCAGTATCTCTTCCTTGACCCTAAGTGAGATTAGTTAAGCCTAATAAGGTTATGATGATGCAATGGCTTAAGTACAAATGAGTTTTTATGTTATATGATGCATTTAACTTACATGATGCATATACATAGCATTCTTGCACCACATACATTGCATTCACTCATGATATTCATGTATGCATTGATTTGGTTGAGATTAGCTATTGAGATTCTCCTCAAATCTCATTCCCATCTCCCACTAACCATTTCAGGATTACCAAGCCAAAGTCAAGACCATGAAAAGGCATAATAGTTAGGAAATAATGTATTAGCAATTTTTTTATATTAGATTTTGATGTATGTACTCATATGACACTTTCCTTGTATCATAATGGACTTATGATGTATTTAATGATGATATCCCATATCTTATGATGAGACTATATGTAAAAGTATGAGATTATGAATGTATGGCATTTTGTTGTGATGTATGAGGCTTTGTGTGGCAATTATCATGTTTGGCACCATTATATATATGGTCATATTTATGTGTTAAGGGGTCAATTTTTGATCCAACCCTCTTAGCATGTCATGGAATAGTCAAAAATATCATTTCTCATGATTAAAACTTTCTCCAAGTGGAAGAATTCCAATTGGATATTAAAATAATCCAAATTGGTACCAAGGTTGGCCATAAAAGAGGCATAAATAACTCCTACATCAAAAGAAACCTAAATGACCTAGTTTGAGTTTATGATTTGTGTAATACCATAACTCATTAGCCTACACATTACTCTCAAAAGGTCTTAGGCATGTGACTTACTATATTATGGCAAGAAAACAATAAATTTAATGTAATATTTTTGAATTACGTAGGGCCCAAAATTTTTGTTTCATGCCACATGAGTCATATGAACCCATCCATATCATCCTCTACTTATAATTCATCTATACAAGTCATAAACATCATAAATCATCTCATCAATTTCGAGTAAGAAGCCACAAAAAAAAGAGTTTTTGCCCCGGGTCTAAAATTCAAGTTTCTGTCATCAACTTTAGAAAATCATAATTAATTTTAGAAAAATAAAAATCAAGCAAATGATAACTTTCTAGAAATAATTGAATGTCAACTATAGGTTAACAATCATCCCAAGCCATGAAAACATCAACTGGACCATGATTAGCAACGGAAAAGCACTAAAGGTCTAGTTGCCTAGATTTATTGTTATAGGTTACTAATATAAATTTAAAAAATTCATAACTAATTCTAGAAAAATAAAACCAAAAAAATCATACCATTCAGGAAAGATATGGATGTTAACTAGAGATTAAAAATAATTCTAGACCAAAATAAAAGCGTTTAGCCCCTGAAAACCAATGGAACAATAATGGAGGTTTGGCTATGTCCCTGATACTAATTTGGAACTTCAAAAATTCATTTCTCTCTCAATATAAATCCAAATGAGGTTCTCTCAAGTGATATAGAAAGCTTATCCTCTCAAGTGATATGAAAATTTTATCATGTCTAGTTTATGCCTATAAAATTTCATGGCTATTGAAAACCAGTTGACCCATGAATGACATAGGCAAAGAAACTAACCAATTGCATAGTACCATTGCCAAAACTGTCAAATTTTCCTAACTTTGAAAAATTATAATAAATTCTCTAGAGCTCCAATTTGGGTGTTCTTTAGCCCTATGGAAAGATCTAGGTAAGGCCTATATGCATGCCAAATTTCATGCAAAGACAAGCTCATTAGGTCAGATCTTAACATAGCTCAAGAATATGAAAATTTTGGAACCATATGTGGGTCAATTTGGTTCTAAATAGCGTCCTAACACTTCTATGACAATTTGAGCGAGTTTTAAAGCATAAACATAGCATATATAAGTTATCCAAGTGGCCCAAATCATCATGCATTTCAAACTCACTACCCCACATGGCTAATTACATAATTAAGAATAGTCCACCAAGTGGTCAAATCATGTATTCTCATTGATTTGGTTCCAAATTTGATATGTACCATACATTCATATACATTTACATTTGCTTAAGGGATTACATCTCAAAAATAATATGTACATATAAACTTTGACATCTCATTACATTAAAGACTACACTAGTGCCCAAGAATAGCCACTCATGCTCCTTGGCTTCTGCTTTGGTCTCCTTAAGCTCCACCTAGACATGTTAAGATAGGAGAGGGAAGGGGGTAAGATTCAAAGAATCTTAATAGCTCAAACACCCATTCAAGTAAGCAATAAAAACATGTCAAAAGATAAGAACACACTTTAAGGACTTTTGGTCTAGCCTCACCTCATTTTTGGGACTTTTGGATTAGCCTCACCCTTGGTCTAGGGACTTTTGACTTAGCCTCACTCATCCTTGAGACTTTTGGCTTTGTCTCACCCATTCCTAGGGACTTTTGGCTTCACCTCACCCATTTCAAGAGACTTTTGGCATAATCTCACCCATGAGAGCAAGTTTCATAACCAAAACATAATTCAAGAAGCATATTGGTACCAATGCAACAAGACAACATCAAGTGGCATGCCTCAAGATACAATACACATACAAGCATCCAATGATATATATATATATATATAACTAAGAATGCATACAAGAAGGAGTGAAAAGCTACCTTTGGAATGAAACACAAATATTCCCTTAATTATTCTCCTCCCTTTTTGGCCACACATCCATAAATAGATAGAGTTTGATTTCTTTAGCTTAGACATAAAAAATAAGATCCAATTACATTCTTGAAACAAGCCTTAGCATTAAACACACATTAAAGAAGCACACTTGGTTCAATAATTACATATTAGTTCCATAAAAGGGCTTAATGAAGCAATTACCATAATTCAAGATCTTGGCTCCATTTGCTTCTTATATCTAAGTCTCTTGACTTCATTTAGACTCCTTAGAGCCATCACATACTCATTGCCAAGATCCTAGATACAAGTTGCTTCTTTAGGTCACAATATGGAACCTATACCCCAAACTCTCAATCTATGGCTTCTAAATTTTTCCCATGGCTTTCTCTCATATTCTTCCATCACATATAGTCCCAAACCAAGCTTAGAAAAAAATTAAAACACTCCCTAGCCCCTTGCTCTTGTCTTGGCTAAACCACAAGGAGCAACTTAAGCCCATGGAGTTTTCAATTTTTTCTTAATGGAAAAGGTACTTGGGAGGCTTTCTAGGGGTTTTAGCAACTCAAATAAACTCTCACATAAGCATGGGAATTCTTGAATCAAATCAGATTTTACAAGATGTTCAAGAATCCCTAACTTTGCTATCTTGAATTTCATTAGGTTTTCTTCAATTTGCTTTCCATTTCCTAGGTTCTCATACTCTAAATCATATGTTTCTTCTTACTTTTGGTCATAAATTCCTCTCCCTTTCTAGCTCTCAAGTTGGCCAAACCAACACACGCAAGAAGCAAGGAAGAAGAAGCAAAGATACCTAGATATCTATCTTGATTCCCTTGCTTCTTCAAGAGCTTCTTTCTTTACTTTAGCCTTCTCCTTGAACTTCCATTCTTTTGCCTCTAAACCAAGGCCAAAACAACCCCAAATAAATAACCAAAACCATAAAAAGAAAGGTTAGGAGAAGGGGAACAACATCAAAGAAGGAAAAACCATGAAAATATTCCATTTTCCATACCTTTATCCTTGCTCTGTCTTCCTCCTTGAAGCTTCTCCTTGTGTGTCTCACTTGGGCAGAGCCTCTCTCTATTTTGGATAGAATAAGTTGGTTAGAAGAAGCCTCTAGGTGGGACGCCTCTTATGTGGAGGAAATAAGGAAGACATTTGTTCATAAAAATGCCATTTATGTCCTGACTTTTTGGCTAATTCATTTGAGGTTTATTTTAGCTCCTTTTTTAGAACCTTCTTTTTCATCGTAAAATTTAGGTCCTCTATCTTATAAAATGGCTTTGGAATCACTCAATTTGGATTTAAAATTTTTTCGAATGAAAAGGTCAAAGTTTGTGTCAACTGATATTCAAAACCATACACCGAAGGGGTTTTAACTGTCCCGAAGGTTCCTATGGTTTTTAGGGCCCCTAAGAACCTCAAAAAACTTAAATTTTTTATTTTAAAAGCCCTCATACGAGTTTTCTAAAATTTGTACAAATTTATGAAAATGTCACCATACCTTCGGCAATTTTTTTGAACCACTCTAACTCCAATTTTTGGGTAACTTAATATTCAAATCCTCATTTTTTATTATTTAAAATTTTATCCTAATTTTATTCGGCCTTAAATCATTCAATCTAGGGGGACTTGCTTTTCAAACTTACTCATTATGATGTTTTTACAAAATACTGGATGTTACAATTGGGCATACAAATAGACCCTAAGTGTTGCATAGAATATTTCATAAATTTTTGAAATTCTACAAAATTTTCAAATTGGTCTTGTTACTATTCACTTAGTGCAAATCTGGTTTTTTATCTATTTGAGGAGCCAAATGAATTCTAATACTCATAAAATTTTACAAGCATATAGTTGACATTATAAACTTTCCATAGCGACCAAGAGTGCATAAATTGAAGTTGTGTAGAAAAAGTTATGCATTTCTGAAGTTGGGGGCTAATTTAGGTGCCTGGTACTATTCACATTCCGAACCAGGTTACTGTTCCATTGAATTTCATGATCTAAATGAACTTGGATTAACTTGAAATTTTTACATGTTCACATCCTAAGCTTTGTATAAACACCTAATTTACATGAATCAAAGTTATAAGCATGAGTTAGGAATTTTCAAAGTTTGTGCAAAATTTTAGTGTCTATGCCATCTCAAGTCAAATTCATTTGTGAGCCTTCTTATGCATATTTTCTAATCCAATGGGTTAATTTAAGTCTTTTTATGATGAATATATAAGGAAGGAACAGGAAGAATTAAATTTGAACTCTTATAACTCCATATTACCCATAAACGGACCAATTTTGTTGTTGAAAAATCTAAAAGTGGATGTAAACTTTACCTTAAACTTCATGTATTGCATAAATGAGTTAGATAAAGCTAGGCATGACAAACTATTCATGTTAGAAAATCAAAATGAAGATATTCATAGAATCAATTGAACTACAATTATGGGATGTGATTGAAAATGGGTTTTTTATTCCTATGAAGAAAGTGGACAACAAGCTCATCAAGAAGCTACAAAGTGAATGAAACAACGAAGATAAAAAGAGGTATGAAGTTAATTACAAGGCTATTAACTATATTTTATGTGTTGTGAATACAAAAGAGTTCAAAAAGCTCTCAAGGTGTCACTCAACAAAAGAAATGTGGGATAAATTAAAGATAACATATGAAGGAACCACAAAAGTCAAAAAGACAAGGATTGAGACATTGGTGCACAAATATGAATTGTTGAAAATGAGAAATAATGAAAGCATAAGAGAATGTTCAAAAGACTCAGAAAAATCATCAATGACTTGGATGTTCTTGGAATCTAAATGAAGATCTCATCTAGAAAGTCCTTAAGAATCTAACACAACCATGGAGTGCAAAGATAGCAGCAATTCAAGAAAATGAAAGGCTAGAAAGGATAACATTTGACAAGCTCTAGGAAATCTGATTGCTAACTAAGGAAGCTATCTAAATAGATAAAACTTAAAGTAAGAGAAAAGCATTGCACTAAAAGCCTCACATCAAGATGATAAAGATAAGCTTAATGTTGACCAATTAGATGATAAAGAAATTACACTTTTGACTAAAAGGATGTATAGCTTCTATAAGAGAACACCACAAATCAAGCTCAAGCAATAAGAAGGCTATGGTAGTTAATGCATTATGGAGTGATGATGACCTTTTAGATGAGTCTAATTAAAGAGAAGAAATAAGAAACAACAAATCTATGTCTCCTAACTATAATAGATTCTTGGAATGGCATAATTGGAGAAAAGGAAGCTAAAAACTTTTTCCTTATGACCAATAATGAATCCACTAACATGGAGGTAGAATAAAAGGTAAATATTCCTTTTACATATGATGAATTATTGCATGCTTTTGATGTTGTTGTAGAAAATTCAAATAAAATTGCATTAAAATATAATAAGATAAAAAGGGATCATATGAAAATTTTGAGAAATTTTAATATAATTAAAAATGCAAAAGAAGTATTAAAGAAATGCTTAAGTTTATTGAAGCAAAATATTCTGTGCAATCACTCTTATTTAAAAATAAAAAGTTAAAAGAAAAAATAGCAAATTTGAATGAAGATCTAGCAAAATTTGTAATATGTCATGAGAGCTTAAAGGTAATTCTAGGAACATAAAAAAATGATCTTTGGGAAAGAATGGTTTTGGTTATAATAGTGATGAAAATGATGGAAACAAACTAAGACTATTTTTGTGAAAGCTTCAAATAGCATATCATTGAGAATATGCTATACTTTCAATAGAAGAGGTCATATGTCTTATCAATATTTAATAAGGTCAAAAAGGGTTGTTTAAAAATGGATTCCGAAAAATACACTTATGCATAAGGAATCTAAAGCTAATATGGTAAGGATCCAACATTTCTTGGGTACATAAATTCTCATATATTACATGTAGGTCTCTCTCAAGGACAAAGTCGTAGAAGACCTATAGTTCTTGAATTCTAGATGTTCTCGTCATATGACCAGAAACAAGAAAAATTTTTTGTCCTTCATTCTTAGGGTATCTGGTATTATCACTTTTGGTGATAACAATAAAAGTATAATAATGGGTTCTAGTACAATACATATAAATGCATCCCTTACCATCGATAATGTTTATCTTGTTAATAGACTTAAGTATAATCTTATTAGCATTAGTCAAATATATGACAACAGACATAAGGTAGCATTTGACTCTTGTACATGCACTATCTATGATAAATAAATGAATAATGTTCTAATTAAAGGAAGAAGGCATGGTAATGTATACACTCTACATCTTGATAATATTACAGCACAAACATGTCTTACATTAATGCATAATCAAAGTTAACTTAGGAAAAAAGGCTAGGACATATTAACATGAAATTGATATCTAATTTGTCATTGAAAGATCTTGTGATGAGATTACCTAAGTTTAAATATGGAAAGAATAAAATATTTGAAGCTTGTCAAAAGGGAAAACAAATTAGGTCATCATTCTTGTTCAAGGGAGTTGTTTCAACACGCAAACCACAACAATTGTTCACATAGATTTATTCAGTCTTCAAAGAGCTCAAAACTTTAGAGGTAAATCTTATGGATTGGTAGCTATTGATTTCTTTTAAGATTTACATGGATCTTTTTCTTAACACATAAAAATGATTAATTTGAAAATTTTAAGTAGGGATGTACATGGGTAAGGGCAGGCTGGGCATATAATTGGCCTAAAACTTAGCCCAATTAAGATATTGGGCTTATTTTTATGCCTGTAGCCCAGCGTGACCTAGAGAAGCCCAATTTTATATAGGGTTGAGGCAGGCCAAGCTAGCCCTAATAAGCCCAAAAATACGTTTTTCTACAACAAATAGCAAATCAATTATTCAAGAATCAAAAACCAAATCCAAACAAAAATAAAGGCATTCAAAATAAAAAATTAATGCTCCTAAATAGAGCTAATATATAGATGTATATATATATTCAACTAAGACACTCATCAACCATTCAATTTCAAACTAAAATCCACAAGACAAATTATTAAAAATATTATAAACACTTAAAAACAATAACATACCTCAAAACAAAAGTAATCCTCCACTATTGCTTTCCTAAAGTTATCACCCTTATCAAAGTGTACATTCCCAACATTTCCTATAAGTAGCAAATCAATTATTAGAGAATCTAAAGTATCAAAGCTACAAAAAAAAATTAAAACATAAAAAAGAATGAAAACATTAAACTAACCTCATAAGACAAATAATTATTCATTATTGCATTGGCAATAACCATCTCCATTTAAGTGCTCGTTACCATTATTTTCATATTAATATAGCATTTGAGATAGCTAAAGTAACATTCTAGGAAAAAAAGAAGAAGAGAAAATCAATAAAAGATAGAAACTGCAAGATAATTTTAATGGACATGGAAGCCCTTACCCTAACCAAATAGAGACACCAAAGCTCTCTAAAAGAAAAGAGTTAAAAATAGCAAAAGGATCATTGCTCAAGGTTAAGGGTTGTGATATAAATCAATTTTTTTTAAATTGACCATGAAAAGACATGTAAATATGTAAAACAAGTGTCTAGTTCCAGCAACCATGAGTTCAGTAACAACATTCAAAGATAACCATAATAACATTTAGCTCTTGAAAGTTGATCTTGTAACATTTTACATAAAATGCTCCATAATGTAATTGGAAGGGAAATGTTGATAGTTTGTTACCTCTTGCCTCTAAAGCCAAAAGCTGTTAACTTTCGTCTGGTGTATATGGCTTTAGCTAACTTCCAAGCAACCCTTGATAGAAGTAAAGACAAATTTTTCCCTCATTAGGTTGTTTCACAAACAATAGTTTTAAAAAGTATCAACTTAATTTTTGTATTTTCTCAAACGAAAAGCATAAAGCAAATAATAAGTCCTTGTTGTTACATAAATAAAAATACTCAAATGTAAGCCCTTTACTAAACTTTTTTCTCACCTAGGTTGAAGCTTTGGTAGAAATGCAAGATTTAATTTTTCCTTTATTAATAATAAAAAAGATATTACTAAAAAAAACTAGAGATAAATAAATAAAGAATGTCAACCAAGAAAATTATATATTTATATTATTATTAATTTTTGTTGATTGTAGAAAGTAAAACACTTTACTTTAAAATGGTGAGTTGTTCATATACCATCAACTTCAAACTAAAGGTCTCATTCTTAGATCAGTGACTTAAGTAACATATTAAAAAAAAGCCAATCATATCATTTTCAAAAGCATAATTCATGAAGATAGGTTGTAAGTAAACTTGGGAGGAATTTCAACCACAACTTGGGAGGTGAATATGCCTTTTCTTCACTTTTTCCCTTCTTTTTTAGCAATCCTTTCATGATGGCTCAAAAACAAGAGAATACCATAACCTTTTCTTATTTTTCTTTAAAAATGAAAGTTTCATATATCACTATATCTCATCAAAGTTACATCAAAATTTAGGGTAGATTAAGAATCATGCAAAAGAAAAGGGGTTATAATTATTGTGTCTTAAAGTCTTGAATATTATTTTAATTTATTGAACCCACAAGTTTAATTAAAAGCAACATGTTATACTTCCTTGTGTTTCTTAACTTAATTACTTAAATATGAAATGCTCCTTCCTTTTGCGTTGGTTGGTGAATGAAAGTAATCAAAGTATCTTTTGATAGCTTAAAAGGAAACACCTAATAATCATAGATTTTGAGTATTGCATATACTTTAATTTTTTTGGGTGTTCTGCAATATTTGGTTATAAAAGAGTCCACAACAAGAAAAAGAAGGCATATATCATAGGGGGAAGAAGATCTCACACAGAGCAATAGGAAGGCTTGAAGAAGGAGCTAGCTTTAACGGTCGCGTGACTGCTACGTGGCAGCTGCAAGAGTAGCAACTTGTAAGAACCCAGTGGCAGTAGATCAGAATAGATCCAGTGATTCACAACAATAGATTAAAAGGAGAATCACTGACTAAAGAATAGATCAGCATCAAACCACAAGAATAAAAGGACTACCATATGTATTTGGGACCGTGGTTGCGTGCAATGGCTAGGCTGATAGTAGAAGCAAAATGTCTGTGCTGTGCTGTGCGTGGTAGTCTTAAATGTCATAGATATTGGTAGGCATGGCTCAGTCTTGGTGGCAGCAACTGATGGATGAAGAAAAAAGCAAAAGAATGAAGATGAAGACAAGTGTAAGGTGTAAGCATGAGGGGCTGCAAATGCCTACTGGTTGAGCTTGATGCAGAGAAGCAGGAGACTATGATGCTGAAGATCTGAACCTATAAGGTGGGCTAGGTCAGTGGGCATTGGACTATGTAGCTTAAAAGGAAAATCCAATCCAACTTATAATTTTTGTTAAATGTATATATACTAGGCCGAGCAAGGCAGACATTGTTTAAAGGTTCTACCCGTGGGCCGGCCTGGCTCGGTATAAAAAAATAAAATTCTTCAAAAGGTTTTGCCCATTTTATTTTTGATCCAACGGACCTGACCCTGATTAGGCCAACAATATCAGGCCCCTCGGGCCCACTAGGCCAATGTACACCTTAAATTTTAAGGTTTACTGTGCTAAAGTTCAAAATGAAAAAAAAGATACTTGATTTCATCCATTCTAAGTGATCATGTGAAGGAATTTGAAAATCAATGTTTAAATATTTTTGTAATAAACTTGGTATAATTCATACTTTTTTTGCTCTAAAAACTTCCTAACAAAATCGAGTTATGGAAAGAAAAAAGTGTACTTTAATTGATATGGCTAAAACATTGCTTTGTGAAAATTCTTTTCACAAGAATCTTTGGATGTAAAGTAATTAATACTTCCTGCTACATTTTGAACAAATACTTAATAAGACTTATCTTGAATAAAACATCTTATGAGCTATGGAATGAAAGAAAGCCCTGTGTCAGCTATTTTCATACTTTTGATTACAAATGCTTTAATCCCAATAACAACAAAGACAACTTGGGAAAATTCAATTCTAGAATTGGTAAAGGAATCTATCAATGTTGTTTTTTAAGAATCTATCAATGTTGTTTTTAGTGAATTTAACACTTCTATACTAACTGGAAGCAAACCTAATGCTGAGGAAGAAGCATGCATAAGAAAATCCAAGTTTCAGGAAACAAGAACCAAAATTAGCATCAAGACACTTTACTAAGCAATAGAAGGAAGATGAAGAAGTCTCTCCCAATCAACAAGAAGTTGATAGAAACAAAATTCCAAGCGAATGGAGACATTCTTCATCTTATCTAAATGAGTTCATTATCAAAAGTTAAAATGAATGAATGAGAACTAAATCTTCATACAAAGATATGAACCATATGGCTTTCATGTCACAGATTGAACCTAAAAGCATCAATGAAGCTTGGTCAGATGATTCCTACATTATGGCTATGCAAAAGAAACTTAATTAATTTGAAAGAAATCAAGTATGGACTCTAATACCTAATTTTAATGATCAATCCATCATTGGCACAAAGTGGATTTTCAAAAATAAGCTTGGTAAATCAATTAATGTCGTAAGAAACAAAGCAAGATTAGTTGCACAATGATACAATCAATTTGAAGGTATAGACTTCGATGAAACATTTGCACAAGTAGCTAGATTAGAGTCTATAAGAATCTTACTTGCTTTTGCATGCTATAAAGGATTTCAATTATATCAAAGGGATGTGAAGGGTGCTTTTTTAAATAGATATCTAAATGAAGAAGTTTTTATGAAATAACACCCTGCTTTTGAAAGTTATAATCATCTTAATTATATGTGTAAATTGAAAAAGACTTGTATGACTTAAAATAAGTTCCTAAGGCATGGTATATTATGGAAGGCTTGGTAAATTTCTAATAAAAAATGGATTCAATAAAGGTAAAATAAACACCATGTTGTTTATTTAGCATATGAAGCATGACATCTTAATTGTTCAAATATATGTGGATGATATTATTTTCGGATCTTGTAATATCTAGTTTTTCAAAAGCTAAACTAAAACCTATATCATGATAAAAGAAGACCTTAAAGCAAAACAAATTAAGGCCAATTGTGTAACACCTTAGTATCTTAATTCCAATTCAACTCCCTTTAGGCTTGATTCCATATGATTTCCTAGGAAAATGACCGAACCGTGGTATTTCACTACTTTAAGTCGGGGTTTAATCGGTCATATTTTGCCCCGTGGGTCCTGTGAACCCATCATTCACATTCTCTACTCAAAAACCATGTATACAACTTGTACATAGTCTCAAACAACTCATAAACCACGGATATGAAGCCAAGAACCTAGAAAAAGGAAATTTCACAATTGAGCCCATAAGTCAGATTTTTGGCTCTAACTTTGGAAAATCATAACTAATTCTAGAAAAATGGGAATCAAGCAAATCATAGCTCTCTGGAAATATTGGGATGTTAAATTCACACTAAAAATAATTCCTAGCCACAATCTTAGCGTCTGGACCCTCTTTGACATCGAAAAAGTGACAGATGTCCGGTTGTCCCTGATACTGGTGCAGTTTACTGTCATGAACTTTGAAAATTCGTAATTAATTCCAAAAAAATCCAATTGGGGCAATATATACCAATTTGGAAAGCTACAGATGTCAAATAGAGGAAAAAAATAAGTCCAGATCAGTTCAGAAGCTCTTGGACCTCAAAAACTGATGGAACAGTAACGAAGGTCAGAAACTTCTCTGATGCTGATACAGAACTTCAGAAGGTCGTTTCTCTCTCTACAGACCTCCAATTGCGGTTCTACCAGTTGTTATAGGTCACTGTGGATATCTAGTTTATACTCATAAAATTTCATGACAATTAGACACCATTTGGTCCATGAATGACATTGATTCATTTTCGGACTTATTGCACAGTACCATGACCTAACCATTAAAATTTCCAAACTTCAACAATTCAACAAATATTCTCTAGACCTCCAAATATTACCCACTTTAGCTTCTCATGAAGCTCTCAATGGACTCTAGAGGCATGCCAAATTTCATACCAAGAAGAGCTCATCCAGTTATACTTGATGGAGCTCACACAATTGGTGGTTTTGGCACCCAAAATGGTTTATTGGGGTCCTAATGGCCTCCCACATGCTCTAACCTCTTTTGGGCAAGTTTGAAAGTACAAACATAACATATATGAATAGCCCAAATGATCCAAGTCATCATATATTTCAAAATCACTATGCTACAGAACAAAATGCACCATTTCATATAAGCCACAAAAAGGCCAAATTTCACATTCTCATTGCTTTGGCTCTTTACAGCGTTTATACATCATCTATACATGTGTTTACATTGGCTCATATATATACATCTCAAACATGATAGGTGCATATTCATTTTGGCACCTTTTTACATCAAAAGAACTAGAAGAATTATACATCTTCCTAAATATGCTCCACTAGGCTCCATGAGGTGTACTTGACTCTCCTTGAGCTCCACCTGGATGTTAAGATGGGAGGGGGAAGGGGATGAGATTCGGGGAATCTCAGTAGCTCATACTCATTCAAGATGCAATCAAGGCATATAAACCAGTCAAGCATGCAACCAAGTCACAATAACATAACATATGTGTTTCATACCATGAATATCATATCAATGCCAAGAATCGGCTCTAGGGACTTTCGGTCTAGCCTCACTCGAGCTTTGGGACTTTTGGATCGGCCTCACCCTTGGTTTAGGAACTTTTGGCTCCACCTCACCCATCTCAAGGGACTTTCGGCACCACCTCACCCGAGCGATTTCCACAAATCATATCATAAGCATATTGGTACCAATGCATCAAGGCAACATCAATGGCACATCTCATCATACAAGCATATACACAAGCATACAATGACTATTACACATCCAAGAATGCAACAAGAAAAGAGTAGAGAGCTACCTTATCGGCCAACACAAATCTTCCCTTTCAATTTCTCTTCTCCCGTCTTGATTTCACACTCACAACTAGATGGAGTTGCTTCCTTTGAGCCTAGGCACAACAAAGAGCACCAAATCATTCTCTCATAACTCAAATAAGTACTCACAAGGCTAAAGGGGCTCTTCACTGAAACAAAACCCCCACTGCCCTTGTAAGATCTAGGGATTCTCTCTCTATAACTCTACTCACTCTCCTTCCTCTCTCAAGCTTTCTAAGAAGAAAGCAAGGACGAAGGAGTGAAGCTATATGAGTTCTACCCTTCTTCTAGAGTAGTTTTCCTACTTCTCTCTTCTGAACCAAACCCAAATCAACTTCCAAAACCATAGAAAGAGAGGGCAAAAGGAGGAGAACAACATGTTAAGGAGAAAAGCTATGGAAATCTAAAGATTACTCACCTCTTTGCTTGGTCTCCTTGCTTCTCTAGGTCTCTCTCTCTCTCCACAGCTCTTTTCTCTCTCCTTGGTTGAAGCTTAGGTCGGTTCTAAGAGAAAGGAAAATTTGGAAGCTTTTAAAAAGTCAAAATCTCTCTTTTTAGGCTTTTCCGGACTAACCCTCACTATAGCGAGCCATAACCCTCGCTACGGTGAGCTCGTGTAAGTCCCAGACCTCTGCCTTCGCTATAGCTCTCGCTACGGCGAGCTACTCCGTGGATTTTGTATGGAATGCCCACACTCGCTATAGCTAGAAGCATTTTCGCTATAGCGAGAAGGCATTCTCGCTATAGCTAGCCCATTTCTTGTTATAGCGAACAGGTACATTCGCTATAGCTAGGCTGTAGCTAGCAGACTTAGAAAATTTTCAACCTTCGAAAATTTTCAGCTTTTCTTTTCTTTCCCTTTTCTTTTCTTTTCTTTTTCCCGGTTGTTACAAATTGAGGGTAAAATTCTAATTAGAGCATCTAGAAATTTGGTTAAGAAACTAAGAGTGGCCTAAAACCAGAGCCAAAACGGCTAAATAAAATAAACTGAAAACCTAATGACAAAATTATAATTTCGAGAAAATTTTTGAAAATTTAAAGAAAGAGTTTTAAATGGTAAAATTGAATTGCCTAGTTTTTAGAGGCCTAGAAAATCATATGAACTGTTAAAATGGTTAAAATCCTTCTAGTATACAATTTAAGTCATTGATTGACCTAAACTTTGACTAATCATTTTAGATTGTTTTGAATCCCATAAATTTGAGACAAAATATTTTAATAAACTAGAGAGTCTCAATTTCATTACAAAAAAGATAGTTTCCAACAAAGATTTGAAATGAGCTTAAATTGTAGAATTAAATGTTGAGAGCAAATTGGAATTTAAAAAAGGTATAAAACCCTATCTCCTCCTTATAAATAGCCACCCTTACCCTTTCTTCTTCATTTTGCCTCCATAGACAACCCAAAACCAAGGACGTGGAGAAGAGAGGAAGGAAGTAAGGAGAACAAAGGCTATCTAAGGTAAGCAAATATGGAAAATTTTCCTATGATGCTATTGTAAACTTTTTCCTACTCTTTCTCTACTTTTTTTCTATGATTTTGGTTTCCTGAGTGAACTTTGTGGCTGAAACCTTAGAGGAAAAAGCTCTTTTAAGGAAACCAATTTCACCAAATTAGTGCATGTTTGGAAACTTGGTGGCTGCCTCCAAAACTACATTTTCTCTGAAGCAACATTTTGTTGCTTCTACACAAACGTGGTTTGCCACCGGATTTCCAAACACACCATTAATCTCCATTGAACATACTTTTATATGGCATATAGTTTAGGCTAGGAAAACTTTATGTGCATGGAACCCTAACCTCTCTCATTTTCAGCCAACATAAGGGGGGAAAGATAGGAACTTGAACTTGATGAAACCTTGGTTGAATTAGAGGTTTTGAAGGGTGTAGATTAAGATCTTGCAATTGAAATCAAGTAAGAAGCTTCAAAATGCAAAATAGGCCACCTAAGGTTTTGTTTGCACCTAAGAAGTTTTAGAACTTTAGGAAAATGGTTTAAGCCATATAAGGTCATATCAAAACTAGAAATGAGCCAAGGATAATCCATATGCATCAAATTATCTAAGAGAAATGGCAAAACTCCAAGGAACCTATACATATGCATAGGTTCAGTTATAAGGGGGAATTAGTACCTAGGAAGAGTTTTCAATGATTCCAAGGTAATAAATAGTCTAGATATGAATTATAAATGTGACAACCCTAACTTCTCATCATTGTAATTAAGGTTAAATACGTGATTAATAATCATAAATTGGGGTTACAAGACATTATGACTAATTACATTCAGAAAATATAGGAAAATTTGAACCTTAATGTTATTAGAGTCATTAACCATATAATTACAAGCACTCATGTACATCAGGAAAACAAACATTCATTTATCAGCCTTTAATTCTATTACCCATTAATTTCAACTCACAAGAATCCTCCACCAATGTTTCTAAGTCATCCCTTGGGGTTACCATATGAAAAACCAAGATTTCTAGGTTAGAATGAAGGCTTGGGACCATTAGTCGTGGCTAAATGTCATTGCACCATGGCCAACTGCCCTCGGGTTCATTCTTTATCTATACAGATTTTGCCATGCATGAGTTGGACCTTCGCTGCGGCTAACCTACATGGTGCCGCGACGAAAAAGCCTCTTGCAACCTACCTCGCTTGCCTCTCACTATTGGCTGCGGCCACCTCCCCCTTTCACTGCAGCTAATTCCTCTTTGGAACGCCTGATAAATCCTCACAAAATTTTACCGCGGCCAATTCCCATTTAGTCGTGGCGAATTACCCTTTGGATAACTCTTAGTTTTGCCTCTCACATTTCGCCACGGTGAATTGCTCTTTGGTACTCTCCTTGGGTAACTTCGCCTCTATTGGCTACAGCTAATAATATTTTGTCTGTGACGAAATGTCTTCTGATCTTACAACTCTTAAAATCTTATCTCATACTCTCTACTCTTTATTTAGGGGCTCTCTAGGGCCACTCTCCCACTTGTTATGAGATTCTAATAGCATTTATCTAGCTGATTTACCCCAGCCATTATATCATTACCTGTCCCACATTTAAAGGTGGATTCTCCTACTCATTCATTGGTCTTATATTAGTAAATTTATAAATTTCTCACAATGGTCATTCAATCATGTTTTCATCAGATAAATCATGTATCACTAGCTCAAATCCATAATCAAATATCACATGATTTCATTACTTAAATAGTCAATTAAAACACAAGTTTACAAGCCATAATAAGTGTCATAAACTCATACATCCATTAACAACTAATATGAAGCCTATTTCTCATTGGTTACATTCTATGTTATCAAAATACAAACTCCTACACTTAGCAATACAGATACATGATGATGCTATACAAAGGTTAACAAAATTAGCATCTACTCTATTCCACTCAGACCAAGTGTAGCTCTCCATACTAGGTCTCAACTCATGGATGTTCATCCAATTGCTTGCCCTTATCCTTACCCAAAGAACCTTCACCTGAAATATTTAGCCCATAAAATGGGGTGAGATGCAAATCTTAGTTACCAAGGAAAATTTCATTCATATATTCCAATTTAATTAACATATATGCATGATTTCATATAAGCATAAGAAAACATACCAGTCATATCAGTAACTGAAATAATTAGGCTATCTATGATTACTATCCCATACTAGCAATCACAATTCTACATGTTATAGGCCAATAACACCGGGAGAGGCCCGTCCACGACACTCACTTTCCAATAAGCACTACCAGGGTTCAATGCATCTAGGGCTTGATCATAACCCGGTGCCCGATTGAAGCACATACAAGGGTGGCAGCCGCACCACAACTCCGCTATGGACTCACAAGGTCCAATCACATATAACAGATAGCCAACAATTCATTTAGCATCAAAATCATAATCATGCAGCAAATACAAAATTAAAATGGATATATGGATGGAATTAGCATAAACCCCGGTTACCTCACTTGTAGACAAATTTACAAAAGCCACTAGTGGTACAAAAATCTCTCTAGCCACTACTAATTCCTAAGATTCAGAATGGAGGTGTCCTCTACCAGAAACTTCAATATATCACCCTAAATCCTAAGCACATTCATGAAAAATTAATACCCATACTATAATCCAATCATTGGGGTCTCAAACCAGCAAAAATACCTCAAAAATAAGAGTTTATACTTACCTAATGTCAGCCCTAGGCTCAACCTACGAAATTTCACCATGGAAACTTCAAATGGCAAGTTTTAGATTTTGGGTGTGGGTGAAAGTGCTCTAATTGGAACATTAATTAGGTCAAATTAAAGAGAAAGATGAGAAAATTAAGTTATATAACTATTACCTTGGCTGAATCTTGCTCTAGAAGTGGGAAATGGTGGAAATATGCCAAGAACCCTAGCCTCTCCTTTGAACCTCCGAATTTTGTGTGTGTTCCTTGTGGTTCTGTAGAATGGGGGTGGCTAGGTTAGTATTTAGGATTTAAGTTGAGTTTTCTATGGGTTATGGGTTGCTCCAAAGATCCAACTTCAAATAGGCTTCATATTTAAGCATTGTTGGGCTAGCTTTTCATGTGTTGGGTTGTCGAGTTTTAATTAGGTTAGGCCAAGTTTTAAGAGCTCAAAGGATTTGGGTCTGCACAAAGGTTGTTGGGCCAATTATAAAAGCCTATAAAAGGTGAATCTTGGGCCTCTATCACATTGAATCAGATTAAGTCTGCACCTAACTTATTGGGCCTCCATTAAGCTTTTATCATGATCTCCTATATTAATTTGAGCCTAGATGAAGTTTCTATCCCAATTAAATCTCAAACTCATATTAATAATTTATCTTTCCAAATTTTTCATTCACTTAACTTACCCGATTATTTCATATTAAATATTCCTAATTAAATCCAAATCCATAATTAGCACCTTAATAAATTTTTAGGGTGTTACATTCTCCCCTCCTTTTAGAAATTTTATCCTCAAAATTAGACATCCTTACTCAAATAATGCAGGATAATCCCTCTTCTGTCTCCCAAGTTGCTTTGTTCGGAGTAAGTCCCTTCCATACTACCTTTACCAGGAGGATGTGCTTATTACGCAGCTGTTTGACTTTTGAGTCCACAATCCTTTCCGATTTAACCACATAAGACAAATTATCTTGTAGATGCACATTCTCATGCTTAATGACATGCAAAGGGTCCGGGTGGTACTTTTTCAATTGGGACACATGGAACACATCATGCAATTTGGCTAGGTTTGGAGGTAAAGTAACTCTATAGGCCACGAGTCTTATCCTTTCAAGGATTTGGAAAGGACCAAGATAACAAGGACTGAGCTTTCTTATCCTGATAGACCGTCCTACACCCGTCACCGGAGTAGCCTTAAGGAACACATGGTCTCCTACCTCAAATTCTAAGAGTTTTCTTCTTTTATATGCATAACTCTTTTGCCTACTCTGGGCAGCCAATAACTTCTTTCTGATGAGTTCTATTTGGTGGGTGGTTTAGTCCACTATGTCTGGACCTAAGAGACTTCTCTCACTAAGTTCTACCCAACATAAGGGTGATCGACACTTCCTCCCATAAAGTGCCTCAAATGGTGCCATCTGGATACTAGAATGGTAACTATTATTATAAGCAAACTCAGCTAAAGGCAAGTACACATCCCAACTCCCCTTTAACTCCAGCACACTAGCCCTAAGCATGTCCTCAAAGATCTAAATGGTTCTCTCAGTCTGTCCATCAAATTGAGGATGATAAGCAGTGCTAAAGTTAAGACTAGTACCTAAAGCTTCTTGCAGAGACTGCCAAAATTTTGATGTGAATCTTGGGTCTCTATCTGACACAATGCTATTGGGAATACCATGTGATCTTACAATTTCATAAACATATAGTTGAGCTAGTCTATTTAGAGGATAAGTGGCTTTAATAGGTAGAAAGTGGGCAGACTTCGTCAATCTATCTACAATCACCCAAATAACATCATAACCCAAGGATGTTCTAGGCAAACCTATCACAAAAATCCATGGATATACTATCCCATTTCCATTCCGAAATTTCTAAAGGGTATAGCAAACCTGTAGGTCTTTGGTGCTCAATCTTAACCCTTTGACAAACTAGACATCTAGCAACAAACTCTGCTATGTTTGACTTCATCCCAGGCCACCAAAAGCTCTTTTTTAGATCCTTATACATCTTAGTGGTGCCCGGATGAATGGTGTACCTCCTCTTATGAGCTTCTGACAACACTATATTTCTCTACTCTTCATCCTTGGGTATGCACACTCTACCCTGGTACTTCACCAAGCCATCTTCTGATAGGTTAAAATCTTTGACCTCACCACTCCCCTGTTGCTCTCTAATTCCTCCCCAGTAGGCATCTAGCTCTTGGGCCTCTTTAATCCTCTTCCTAAGGTCATTTTCTATCCTCAATTCTCCTAAAAGAAGGTTACTTGAATTCATTGAAATCAATGAATTCAAATCTCTTAACTCTTTAATTAACCTTTGCTCCTTAAACATCATTATTGCCATGTGAATAGATTTCCTATTCAAGGCATCGGCGACTACATTTGCCTTCCCTGGATGATACTTTAAGGAGAAATCATAGTCTTTAAGGAATTCCATCTACTTTCTTTGCCTCATGTTCAACTCCTTTTGGTCAAACAAGTACTTCAAACTTTTATGATCACTATACACCTCAAATTGGGCAACATAGAAATAGTGCCTCTAAATCTTAAGGGCAAAAACTACAGCCACTAGTTCCAGGTCAAGGGTGGATTAATTCTCCTCATAGGGTTTAAGTTATCTAGAAGCATAGGCTATCACCCTACCTTGTTGCATTAAGACACACCATAATCCCTTCTTAGAAGCGTTACTATAGACTGTGAATGTCTCTTTAGGGTTAGGTATCACTAACACAGGTGCGGTGGTGAGCTTATCCTTAAGCTCCTGAAAGACATTGTCACACTTGGCATCCCACACAAATGATTGGTCTTTCCTAGTAGCCAGCTAGACCTAAGAAGCTACGAATTTTGGTCACCGTTATGGGTCTCTCCCAATTTAGTACCGCTTTTACCTTGCTAAGATCTACCGCTACCCTTTGTTTTGATATCACATGACTTAGGAATTTGACCTCTCGCAACCAAAACTCGCACTTGCTCAACTTATCATACAACCGATGCTCTCTCAATATTTGAAGAACTATCCTAAGATGTTCTTCATGCTCTTCATTACTTTCAGAGTAGATAAGGATGTCATTGTAACACCATAACTTCTAGCTTATTTCATGCCATTCATAAGCTTTAGATCATCAATTCCACAAGAGCATATGAAAAAGGGGATGAAAATAATGGATTTCTTTGCATTGCGCTATACTTAAAAATTTGCAATCGGTGTCACGTGGACCATGTGAGCTCATACTATACATCCTCATATTTAATTACATCAAAACAATACATTTACATCACAAAATCATGCCCACAACTCATAGAAACCAAAATTGGGCATTGAAAATGGAAGTTCATTCTTGGCCAGAATTGGCCTCTTTTCTGTGCAAATTTTGGAAAATCATAACTAAATTTAGAAAAATTGAAATCATGAAATCTTGGTCATTCTGGAAAGCTTAGGATGTCTACTTCACATAAAAATAAGTCCAGATCATAAAATTTATCACAGAGGACATTTGACATCCAAAATGGTCCAAAGGTCCGACTGAGTTCTAGAACTATCACATAATTCTGCAAATTTTTTTGAAAATATCCAATTAATTCCAAAAAAAATCCAATCCATGCAAATGATACTAATCTAGAAATCTGTGGATGTTAACTAGAGAGAAAATCAATTCATGAAGCCTATACTTCAAAATTCAATAGAATAGTACTTTTGGTGGGGCAATTTTACTGATACTGGACAGAAACTTTAAAAATTCATATCTCCTTCTCTAAATCTCCAAATGAAGTGCTTCTAGTTGGTACTAGTCACTGTGATTATCTAATTCCTTTGTATAAAATTTCATGGCAATTGGACATTATTTGGGCTTTGTGTGACAGAGTTTAATTTTGGACCAAATGAATAGTGCAGCAAACCAGAAACTATGAAAATTGCCAACTTTGAAAAATCATCAAATATTCTGTAGACCTCCAAAAATTATGATCCCAAAAATCTCTCAATGAGACCTAATTGCATGCCAAATTTCAAATCAAGACTAACTCATTTGACCAAAAAGTGACATAGGGTTCCATTATGTTTAAATTTGGCTCCATATGAGGTACCAAATTTGCCAAATAGCTTTCCCTTGGTTGTGGCACCTTTTGGGCAAGTCTAAAAGCACATTTAAGACTTGTGTGAGCTGCCCAAATGGTCCTAAACCTTATGCATCTCATTTTGGCCATTCAACCCACACTTATGCACATTCCCATTAAACTTCCACATTGCACACTTTGGCATTACATACTCAAAGTAAATGCTAGAGGTCATACATCTAAACATAACATAATAGCATATTTATACATGTCTCAAGGATCATAGACCATTTACAACATCATATACATCATATGGTACAATCATAGTCTTAAAGTGGCAAAAGCTAAACATATGATTGTCAATCTCCTTCCTTTAGTGTTGTTAGCTCCCATTAGCATATCTACTTGGTTCACCTAGCATGTTAGATAATTGGAGAGGAGGGGATGAGATTCAAAGAATCCCAATAGCTCATCTCCCATTCAATCACACATAATATGTGCAAAGCAAGCTTTACAAATGCATGCATGGAGAAAATGGAAGTCATGGACATTTAAAAAGCAAGCTTGGTATGTGAACACATCATACAAGACATTCAAGAGCTCACTAAGTGTTTGGATTGGCCTCACACTTCTCCTCATGGATTTTGGATTTGCCTCATCCATTCTTTAAGAGCTTGAGACTCAACCATACTCTTGGGAGCCCACTTTGCTTTTGGGAGACTCTTTACTTTGTCTCAACCAAGCTCAAGGCTTCTTAGCTCATCTTCACCAAAGGGAAGAGTTCTTGGCCTCTCCACACTCTAGCAAACTCATACAAATATCATGTATTCATTTGAAAATATAACATAGCATCAAGAATCCTGGCATATAAAGGCATGCTAGTACACTTTTCATAGCTTGAAAATACACATACACATATTCTAAAGCAGGCTAAACATACATCCATGCATGAGAGAAGGTGGAGAAAGCTACCTTGTGTGCACTCACACACTTTTTCTTTGAAATTCAAACCTCCTCTTTTGGCCACACACCCACAAATTGGTGGAGATGGTTTCTCTTGGCCTAGATACAATTTATGAGAGCTAATTAGGTTCATGAAACACATTCTAAGGCTACATAACTTAATGAAACACTAGATTTCTCTATAGGCTCCATTATGGTCCATAATTGCATCTAATAAAGTAACACCCCTCAAACGATTTCTAGGCCTCATTCTTTCCTTTCAAGTATGATTTTTGACTCCTTTTAAGCCTCTTGGAGTCATCACATCATTAAAACAAAAGGCCTAGCACCATGTTGCTTCTTTAGGTCATAATATGGAACCTAAGGCACCAAATCAATTTTTATGAGTTCTAATTTTTTTCCAAGGCCTCCTTTCACTTTCATTCATCAAATATGACTCAAGAATGGCCTTAGAAAAATTTAAAACTCTCCCTAGCACCATAGAACATGCTTGGCCGAGACATGCCTAGGTTTAGGGCTCCATGGAGTTTTTTTTGTTTTCTTGAAGGGAGAAGTTTATGGGGAGCATCTTAGGTGTCTCAAGAACTCATTTAAACTTTTAATTAGACCTAGAAAGCATCACATAAATTCAGAATTTGAAAGGTGCACTAGAAACCCTAGGTTTTGTATCTTGCATTCTAATGACTATTTCATGGTTTTCTTTGCATATTCTTATTTCTCTCCATCAAATACCTAAGAATCATGCTTGGTTGGGTTTGAAAATCAGATCCTCCTAGGGTTCTTAGTGTAGGTCGAAATGGAAAAGAGAGGAACATCAACATAGCTACCATAGGATGCATTTTTACCTTGCTTCTTTAGTTAGTTTGGCTTAAATCTTGCTTTCTCCAAACTCTTCTCTTCAAATCCAAAAATTCCCCTCTGTTCTTCCTTCAAAATAGCCCTTAAAACTTCAGAAAAATCATGGAGAAGAAGAGGGAAAAAGAGGAGAAGAGAAAGTATGAAAAATAATCAAATTTCCATACCTAAATGCTTGAATTTTTTCTCCTTCTTCTCTTTTCTTGGTGCACCACTCTCCTAGGGTTTTGCTTCTAGTTTGGGGCTGGAAAATCTGAAGTAAAAAGAGGGAGAGTGTGAGGTGCCACCTATATATAGCTAGGGCAAAAGGACTTTTTCAAAAATTTCAATTTTACCCTTCATACTTTGCATTTTCGTTTCTCCTTCGTTTTAGCTCTTTTTTTAGAACCGTCTTTTCCATTATAATACTTAGGTTCCAATTTAATAAAATGCTTTTGGAATCACTCAATTTGGAGCTAAAACCTTACCAAACGAACTGGTTAAAGTTCGAGTCAACTGACATTGGAAAACGTCCACTGAAGGGGTTTTAACTATCCTGGGGTTTTCCATGGTTTTCAGGGCCTCTAAGAACCCCGAAGAACTCAAAACTTTCATTTAAAAAGCCCTCCTATGTGAATTCCAAAATTTTCTCAAAATTACGAAAATGCCATTACATTTTGCGGGCTTTTCGTAAAAAATTGTTTCCTCATTCTAGCTCCATTTTTCCTTCCGTTTGAGCACAAGATTCTCATTTTTAGGAGTCTAGAATGCTTCCCAAAATTTTTGGGACCTTAACTACATCATTTTGGGGGACTTCCTTTTGTATTTGGTGAGTTTCGTTCGTTGATAGAGAAACTGCATGTTATGTTTCTCACATTTTCTCTGGTTTTCAAAGAACTGGATATTACAGTCATCAATGTATACTACCATAAACTGATCAAGATAGGGCCTAAAGATCCTATTCATGTAATCCATGAAAATGGCAGGGGTATTAGTTAACCCAAAAGGCATAACTAAGAACTCATAATGGCCATATCGAGTCCTAAAGGCAGTCTTAGGTACATCCTTAGCCTTGACTCTAAGTTGGTGATATCTCGATCTAAGGTCAATCTTTGAAAAGATTGATGCTCTAGCTAATTGGTCAAGTAAGTCATCAATTCTAGGCAAAGGGTATTTATTCTTGACAGTCGCTTGGTTCAATTGCCTATAGTCAATGTAAAGTCTAAGACTACCATCCTTCTTCTTGACAAATAACACGGGTGCTCCCCATGGAGACACACTTGGTTTAATAAACCCTTTCTCAAGTAGCTCCTCTGATTAACTCTTCAACTCAATTAACTTAGCAGGTGCTATTCTATATGGGGCCTTAGAAATTGGACCTGTACCGGGTACCAGATTAATGGAAAATGTTAGCTCTCTCTCTGGAGGTAGTCCACTAAACTCCTTAGGGAAAACCTCAAGGAACTCCCTAATCACAGGTATGTCCTCTAACTCATCATCAACCTCAACATGCAATGAAAAAAATATTAGAAACCCTTGGCAACCACGCCTAAGGCACCTCCCGGTTTGGGCGGTAGACACACAAGTAAGCTCAGTCATAAGACAAGTTTCAGGTATATTTGTAGGTAAGGAAACAGTCTTATGGTTACAATCAAGTATCACATTATTAGACGACAGCCAGTCCATACTAATGATTACATCAAAATCACACAAAGGGATGCAAATCAAGTTAAGGGTAGTACAATGACTATCCAATTGTACAGTACAATTTAAGCATACATCAGATGTAATTATAGAATATCCAGTAGGGGTGGACACAGATAATTCAAATGGCAACAGGCTAATTTTAAGACCCAGACGCTTAACATAGTCATAAGAGATGAATGAGTAGGTCGCACCTGAGTAAAACAATGCATCTAGGACATGATTATGGACAAGTAAAGTACCTCGAATCAAACTAGGGGATCTACTAGCCTCTTGCTGCATAAATGTAAACACTCTTCCTTGGATAGGTGGTTTAACCGATGAGGCCGACTCTCATGACACTATGCAAGTACGTGCATAATGTCCAGGCTTTCCACAATTATAGCATACCGGGCAAGCCTATTCCCATGGTTTTTCCTATACTTGGCACAAGTGGGTGGGGCACTCATTGCACTTCTTAGTGGTCCCATGCTTCTTCTTTAAGGGACATTTCTTGAGGGTGGTCTCCTACCCTAAGAGCCACTCCCACTATTGGCTTTCTTCTTACTTCTGCCCCTAAAGGGCTCCATACCCCGGTCATGCTTACCTTCCAGCGTCTTCTTTCTCTTGGCCTCACTTTCCATCATAGCTCTCTCTGTCACTCTACACTTCTCCACCAATTCATCAAAATTGTGGATATGTAGAGATACAATCTTATCCTTAATCTCCGATTTTAAACCTCTTTCAAATTTTTCAACCTTTCATGGCTCATCATCAAATCTTTTCAAGTAGGAGGAGAAGTGAGACAATTGAATGAATTTTCCTGCATATTGATCTACATTCATGTCTCCTTACTCAAGAAAGTTAAACTTATCTTCCTTGTCAACCCTCACTGATGGTGGGAAATACTTACTCTCAAAAGCAGTTTGAAAACTTTCCCAAGTCAAGGGTATCTCCCTTGCAATTAATAATCTGGAGGCATTCCTCCACTAATGCTCAGCCTCACCCTCCAACTTATAGATGGCCAACTTTACCTTTTGTTCTATGGTGCAGGTCATAACCTCAAAGATTTTATCTAGTTGCATTAGCCACCTCTCAGCTTTCTCAGTGTCTAACTCCTTCAAAAATGATGGAGGATCATCTTTTCTAAATTTGGCCAACATGATAGAGAGGTCGTCATCCTCCTCTTGGTGTCCCACACTAGGGTTATAACCAGCCCCCACATAGTTTTCCATCGGCACTTCCCAATTCGACTTATTCATGTTTTCATGTAGCTGCTATAGCACTTGTACAGTCATTACATGAGCCTCGACTTGCTCTTGAAGCCAGTCAATCATTGCCTGCCCTTATTGTAGTTTCATGAGCCTCAGCTTGTTCTCTCATTCGGTTGGCCATTGCAGCCATGGCCTCTTGCATCTCTCTTAGCATCTCAGTTGTTTCTCTACATGTAGCCATCTAACTCTGCAATTCTACAAGCACAACCACAAGTATCCCCTATTAAGCTACAGCCCAAGGTAAACAAAACACAATTCCACCCATGGTAGGTATATTTATGTATGAGAGTTATCACTAAGTCACAATGCTTCTATTCCTATCATGCATGCATCATGATTGCCAAGTTTTCTAAGCACAAAGTTGTAAATCAAACACATTTACCTGAATCATTACTTTGATACCAACTGTGACGACCCTAACTTCTTATCATTGTAATTAAGGTTAAATACGTGATTAATAATCATAAATTGGGGTTACAAGACATTACGACTAATTACATTCAGAAAATACAGGAAAATTTGAACCTTAATATTATTAAAGTCATCAACCATATAATTATAAGTACTCATGTACATAAGGAAAACGAACATTCATTTATAAGCCTTTGATTCTATTACCCATTAATTCCAACTCACAAGAATCTTCTACCAATGTTTCTAAGTTATCCCTTGGGGTTACCATATGAAAAATCTTGTCTCATACTCTCCACTCTCTATCTAAAGGCTCTCTAGGACCACTCTCCCACTTGTTATGAGATTCTAATAGCATTTATCTAGCTGATTTGCCCCAGCCATTATATCATTACCCATCCTACATTTAAAGGTGGATTCTCCTACTTATTTATTGGTCTTATATCAGCAAATTTATAAATTTCTCACAATGGTCATTCAATCATATTTTCATCGGATAATTCATGTATTGCTAGCTCAAATCCACAATCAATATATCACATGATTTCATTGCTTAAATAGTCAGTTAAAACACAAGTTTACAAGCCATAATAAGTTTCATAAACTCATACATCCATCAATAGCTAATATGAAGCCTATTTCTCATTAGTTACATTCTATGTTATCAAAAAACAAACTCCTACACTTGGCAATACAGATATATGATGATGTTATACAAAGGTTAACAAAATTAGCATCTATTCTATTCCACTCAAACCAAGTGTAACTCCCCACACTAGGCCTCAGCTCATGGATGTTCATCCACTTCTTACCCTTATTCTTACCCGAAGAATCTTCACCTGAAATATTTAGCCCATGAAACGGGGTGAGATGTAAATCTCACTAACCAAGGCAAACTCCATTCATATATTCTAGTTTAACTAACATATATGCATGATTTCATATAAGCATAAGAAAACATACCAATCATATCAATAAATGAAACAATTAGGCTATTTATGATTACTATCTTATACTAGCAATAACAATTCCATATGTTGTAGGCCAATAACACTGGGAGAGGCCTATCCACGGCACCCACTCCTTAATGAACACAACCAGGGCTCAATGCATCTAGGGTTTGATCATAACCCGGTGACCGATCAAAGCACATGCGCTGGTGGCAGCCGCACCACAGCTTCACCATGGACTCACAAGGTCCAATCATATATAACAGATAGCCAACAATTCATTTAGCATCAAAATCATAATCATACAGCAAATACAAAATTAAAACAAACATATGGATGGAATTATCGTAAACCCCGGTTACTTCACTTGTAGACAAATTTGCAAAAGCCACTAGTGGTACAAAAATCTCCCCAACCACTACTAATTCCCAAAATTCGGAATGGATGTGTCCTTTACCAGAAACTTCAATATATCACCCCAAATCCTAAACAAATTCATGAAAAATTAATACCCATACTACAATCCAATCATTGGGGTCTCAAACTAGCAGAAATACCTCAAAAAGAAGAGTTTATACTTACCTAATGTCAGCCCTAGTCTCTACCTACGAAATTTCACCATGGAAACATCAAATGGCAAGTTTCAGATTTTGGGTGTGGGTGAAAGTGCTCTAATTGGAACATTAATCAGGTCAAATTAAAGAGAAAGATGAGAGGATTAAGTTATATAACTATTACCTTGGCTGAATCTTGCTCTAAAAGTGGGAAATAGTGGAAATATGCCAAGAACCCTAACTTCTCCTTTGGACCTTCGAATTTTGTGTGTGTTCCTTGTAGTTTTACAGAATGAGGGGTGGCTAAGTTAGTTTTTAGGGTTTAAGTTAGGTTTTCGATGGGTTATAGGCTACTCCAAAGATCTAACTCTAAATGGGCTTCATATTTAAGCTTTGTTGAGCCAGTTTTCATGTGTTAGGTTATTGGGTTTTAATTGGGCTAGGCCAAGTTTTAAGAGTTTAAAGGATTTGGGTCTGCATAAAGGTTGTTGGGCCAATTATAAGAGCTTATAAAAGGCGGATCTTGTGCCTCTATCAAATTGAATTAGATTGGGTCTGCACCTAACTTATTGGCCCTCCATTAGCCTCTTATCATGATCTCCTACATTAATTTGGGCCTAGATGAAGTTTCTATCCTAATTGAATCTCAAACTCATATTAATAATTTATCTCTCTAAAATTTTCATTCACTTAACTTACCTAATTATTCCATATTAATTATTCCTAATTAAATCCAAATCTATGATTAGCACCTTAATAATTTTTTGGGGTGTTACATAATATTGATGTATTGATTGATAATTATATGCAATTACATGGCATTTGGAATTGGTTTGGCTTTTGAATAGGTGAGGTTGTGCCAAAAGTCCCTTAAAATGGATGAAGTGAGGCCAAAAGTCTCTAAATGTGGGTGAGACTAAATCAAAAGTCTCAATTGTGAGTGAGGCTAGAGTGAAAGTCTCTAATTGTTGGATGAGGCTAAACCAAAAGTCTCTAAAGCATAAAATTACTCTTGATGGAGTCATGGGATCCCTAATGCATAAATGTGAATTATATTTGGTTGTATAACACGCATACTTGCATTCTTTGAACTTGAGTGAACCATATATGTATGCTTGAATGTTGGATTAGCTATTGGGATTCTTTGAGTCTCATTTTTTTCCTATTTCCACTAACCATGACTTGGTAGTTCTTAAGAAAGCAAGAATGATGATCAAAAAGCTTAAAGAGAGCTACTTTGACAAAGAAATCCATTTTAAGACATATTCTTGTATCTATGACTATGTATTTATATATTTTGATGTATGAACATTCCAACATACTTAAAAGTACTAACATATGATGCAAAAACCATTTATAGTGGATAATATATAATATTATGCAATTTGACCCCTTGAGTTCTTGATTTTGTGTGTGTATACTGGCAAGTAAAAGGGTGAATTTGAGTTGTATGATATTTGTGGCATGTTGATCTAGTCACATATGATGCATTTATCATTTAAAACATGCTTAGGAAGAGACATGGTATAATATTGCTCATTTAAAACTATTTTGAACCAAAATTTTTATCCTAAGCCATAATATGTCTATGAACCATTGATAGATCAAATAGATGAATCTTGCGCTAAAATTTGGCATTTTAAGCATATTAAAGGCTTTTCACAAAGCCAAAAAAGGAAATTTTTGAAACTTTATAAAATATTTTATGAATTTTTGAAGTTGACTAAATTATGCAGCAAATACTAGTACACTATTCATATGGTCAAGTTCCATTTTCTAGTGTTTTTAAGGGATCAAATAAGCTCTTTTTGACCTAAAATTTTTACAGTAGTTAGCTCTCATTATAAGCTTTTCCATAACCACTGAGTTTGTATAAATTAGAGTTTATAGCCTAAGTTATAATTTTTCAAAATTTGGGCCCTATTATATGGTAAAATGTTCAAATGGTGCATATGATGAAACCAACAAAATTTATACCTCTTTTTGGGATGTGTTAAGTCTAACAAATTGGTTTAGTATGAAATTGAAAGAAAAAATGACCAAAATCTTATTATGTAAAAATTATGTGATTGATGTCTTTAAAATGGTAAATTTTACTGTTGAAAGTGTGAATATGATTAATTGTTGTTAAAAGAGGAACATAGCATGAGATTTATGTATAATCCTTAATGATATGATTGATCTACTAATGAAATTCTATGCAAGGAATTCTCTAAGGTTTTGACTAGTGAATTTGACATGAATATAATATGGGAGACAGCCTTCTTCCTTTTGCTACAAATCAAACAATTAAAAGAAGGAAACTTCATTTGACAAACTAAATATGTGAAGGAGTTGCTAAAAAAGTATGAAGTGGACAGCTCCAAGCTGAGCAAAACTTCTATAAGCTCATCCTTCAAACTTGATAAAGATAGGAAAGGTATTTCTATAAATCAAAAGTGTAACATCTCGTATTTTTTTTAATTGGGCCTAGACCTCCTAATAAGTTAGAGAGACATGAGAAAGAGAGTAGAAGACCAAGTAAAAGAGAAAATAGAGAGAAAAGCAAAAAAAAGAATAAGTTTCAAAGGCGTTTGAACAATGAAATGCCGAAAAAGAGGAAAAAACAAGGATTTTAATAAAAAATTAATTGAAGCAAGTTAATGTTATTTTCCACTACATATGAGTTAAATAAGCTATAATGTATGTCCAAGAAGCATAAAACAGGTCAAAACACTGACGACACAAAAATCGAGAAAGCCAATATTACAGTGCAATTTTGAACTGTTACGTCATTCTAAGCCCCTGTAGCCCAAGAAAGTTAGCCTAAGGGTTTTTTGACATCCTAATTAAGAATATGGAGTCCAAATCTGCATAAAAAATTAGCTAGAATGTAGAAATTTTAAAGGCTATAAAAGTAGGGGAAAATTGGGCATAAAAGTCAAAAAGTTAACATGTAAAGCTATTTTTTTATTAATTCTTTATATTCTCTTTGTGCTGCCCAGATTTCTAGCATCTCAAGCTCATTTCCAGCAGCTCCAAGTTTAAGAATGGCATCCATGGTAGAGAAAAGAGAGAGAAAGGAAAAAACTAGCTAAATGGGTAAGTTTTCATGCTCTTTTTGCGTAGCTCCAGTTATGAAAATTATTCCCCTCTTCAAGAGCTTTAATTTGATGGTTTTAAATTCTGTATTAGAGGTATTTCAGCTACCATTAAAGAGGAGGAAAGTGCTCTTTTCAAAAACTTATTCAGTGGAAGCTATGCTTTCATGGATTTCTCTCCTTCTTCATCACATGAAGAGAGAGAAAATCTATCTTTCTACATCCCCTTGCATGTATTTAATCATATGGGGCATGTAGAATTCATTTAGGTTGTAAATGAGAAGAAATTGCCAAAGGGAGCAAGAAAACTCTATATAGTACTATATAAGTGTGGTTTCGGGTACCTCATAGGAAATGGCACTAGATGAGCTTGTTTTTTAGTTCTAATGAATTTAGAGGTCTTCTAGAGAATTATAAAGGTTAGAGGAAGCGTCGGTTAGAATTATAGAGGCTAATTGTGAAAGTCAAAATTTTTATATGCTTAAGAAAACGTAATTCGCATAAATGGCTATGTTGGTATTTGGCATTGTATTTGAGCATTCTAGTGAGTCTAATGGAAGCATAAAGAGTTATCTAGGATGTTGGAATGAGGTCTTAAGGTATAGAAGCAAGTTTAACAAAAATGGCCTAAAATTACTAATATGTCAAAATGGGAAATGACCAAATGAATAGTATAAGGACCAAAATGAATAGTAAAATGCTAATTATGGGCTTAAAATAAAATTTTAAGGAGCTTGAGTTGCTTAGAAAAACTTTCCTAGGAAAAACCCTATATCAGAGGCTAAGAAAGAGGCAAGTGAAAAAGATTAACTAGGCAAGCAAGTAAGAAGTTTCAAGCTCCACTTTAAGCAAAATGCAAAGTTATGAGAGCCAAGAAAAATAGTCTTCAAAAGTAGCATAATGTTGCATATAATCAACTTAAAATAGCTTTGGCATTGATATGAGTGTTGATATGATATTATAGGCCATCAGTGTAGTAAAAGGCTGCAGTGTCAGTGCCTAGCTTGGAAAGAAACAACTAGTACCTATGGCATTGGGGATAAACTCTTATCATGTAGCATTTTCCTCCTCTCTTTCATGCTTTTAACTACTTGAGTGTTTTAGTTGCTTGCATGATATGTTTCCTTGATGTTCGAATGAGTTATATGAGTTTTATGTTATTTTTATAAGTTCTGGCCTAGTAAGCAAAGCTTTACCTGATGTTGGCTAAGAAAAGAGGGCTAGGGGATTGAGCATAGTAGTTCTTCCCTATGCTAAGTATTAGGGCCACTCAGGAAAGAGTTTAGTAAGCTTGGCCAAATTCTAACTTTATTCATGCATATTTTCACATGTTTAGAAAGCTCAGATATTAGAAAAGCTACATTCATGCATACTTGCATACCTATGTGCTTAAATGGTTATTTTGTGGTAGAGTAGGATTATGCTACTAAGATTCCTCCTAGAATCTCACTTCTGTATCCACTAACCCTTTTGCCAGGTGAAAGTAGACCAAGGAAAAGCTGTAGCTCCATGAAGACTTGTGTATTTGTTGTTGTATTTCTATAGATATGTTGTCAAACTACATTTTGAGACCAATGTGTATGTAATATAATGATGTATACATTTTGGGCCTAGATAGGACAATTTAGAGATGGATTAGAAAGTATATGATTAATATTTAGTAATGTAAATGCTATATGATGCACTTATAAGTATTTAATATCTTTAGATATATGAGTCATTAAGATCGAAGGGCTAGTTGATAATTAAGCCCTAAGACATCTGGAATTAAGTATACAAGATTTATTTTGCATGCAAGTGATTGTTTTCAGTAGAAGAGAGAGCTAAAGAGCCTAAGTAGCACTTGGTTTATAGCCGTTATGCTATCGAAATTTTGAGAAAAAGTTTTAGAGATTTTGCATTTTTATAATGTTTTAAATGCTTGAACTGGTAACTGTAGTTATTCTTTTCGCTTAAACCTAATCCAAGAATTAATAATAAGGACTGAGGTAATAACAAAGGGTAAAGAGGTCTGACATTAGAGTAAGTTTCAAGATATAATTGGATCTTTACTCCATTTAACTACTATTAAACTTGATATCATGTTCGATGTTTGCTTTCTGGCTAGATTTCAGTTTAATCCTAAGGATTCATGTAACATCCCAAAATTTGACCCTTAATTAAATTAATATAAAATGAAGTAATAATTGTATGAGATAATATGATATTTTTCTGAGTTATAAGTACAAGGAAAGTTAAGAAATTTATTAGGAATAAAATAAATTTTTTAAGGTCAATTAGGAATTCAATAATTATTAGGAATTTTTAAAAGAATTATTTAAATTATTATATCATGGGTAATTAAGTAGTAGGCTCTTAAGAAAAGAATTTTAGTAAATTTCTTGGACTTTAGAGCCCTAAGAATATAAGAAAATTAATTGGAGAATAAAAATGTTTAGATAAAATAAAAAGTTCAAGGTCAAATGTAATTTTAATTGGGACCAAATCACAATTTTTTTAGGGCCAAATATGTTTTTACCCAAAATGAAAATGGAGAAATTAGGAGATATCTTTATATGAAAATAACTACGTCAATAATTAGAAGGATTTTCATAACTAAAGCTTCTAATAAATCAAAATACAGAGTAAGAAATGTTGAGTGAAAAATCATAAAGGAAGTAAAAAATATCCTTTGAACATAGAGGATGAGAGAAAAAGTAAAGAGAAAGAAAGAAAGCTTCATGAGGAAGCCACCCATCCCTTAACCCTCATTGATTGTGTAATGAACGTAATTTTCATAAAATGATGAAATGAGCTGTATAAAAGCAAGTCCTATGAAATGAGCTAGATAATGCCCCAAAAAATTTGGGTTGAGTCCTAGACTCCTAAAAATGATAATTCCAGACTCAAACAAAAAGAAAAATAGAGCTAGGATGGAGAAGCAAATTATGACAAAAACTGACAAAACGTAATGAAAATTTTGTAAATAAATGCAACTGATAGAAAAACACATAGGAGGGCTTTTTAAATGGAAAATGTGACTTGCCCAGGGTTCTCAAAGGCCCCAAAAATCATGAGAAGCCCCGAGATTGGTAAAACTCCTCTGGTGTACATTTTCTAATATCAGTGAACCTGAGCTTTGACAGATTCGTTTGGAATGGTTTTAGCTCCAATTTGAGTGACTCCAAAGGCATTTTATTAAATTGGGAACCTAAATTTTATAATGGACAAGACGGTTCTAAAAAAGGAGGCAAAATGAAACTGAAATGAAATTGCTATTACGAAAGAACGAAATTAGAATTTTTGAAAAAGCTAGCTTCTTGAATATTCTATAAGTTTCATGCCTCTTCTCCTACCTTCTTTGCAATAAATTTTCTGTCCAAAATACAGAAATGGAGCAGCTCCTTTAGGCGTACAAGGAGAGGGAGAGAAAGAGGAGAAAAATTAAGGAAAAGGTAAGGAAAATTGTAGAATGTTATGCTCTTTCTTCCTCCAACCTTGCTCCTCTCCTTCCATGCTTTATTTCCATGGCTTATTTGAGATGAATGGTTCTATTTTTGGCCCAGAACATAGGGGAAGAGTTCAAAATTCTTAAGAGGAGGCAAACCAAGGAGAAAAAGTCTTGAAACCAAGCTAGAATCCAAAGTGATTTCCTATTCTTGTAGCTTCTCCTTGTTGCTCTTCTCTTGATGCTTGTTCGGCCTCATACAGAACCATGAGAGGGGAGGGAGTTTTGTTCAAAAACAAGAGAAGAACTAGGGCTTTAGACCATGAGGAAGAGAAATATCTCAAGAAATTGCAAGAAAAACCAATAAAAATCAAGTTAGAAAAGTGTAGGCTTCTTTAGGGTTTTGGAAAATATGATTTTGGGTGAGTAATTCCTTAGCTATTTGAGTGTTCTCTTGAGCTCCTAAGCTCTTAAAAAGCCTTCCAAGTAGCTCTCCCATCAAGGAAAAATTGAAAACTCCAAGAACCCCATTATTACCTATAGGTTTGGCCAAGCTAGGATGGATAGGGTAGATAATGTTTTAATTTGTTCTAACCTTGGTTTGGGACTTTATATGATGTTAGAAGATGGGAAAAAACATTGGAAAAAATTTAGGAGCCATGGGATGGGAGATGGGACAATGGTGTCCATAATCGTACTTTTAGAGCAACTTGATTCTAAGCTTGTGTAAATAATTATGTGAGGGCTCGAAGGACTTTGAATGAGGTCAAAAGGCCTAGAAATGGAAAGAAATGGGAGCCTAGAGTTTGAATTGTAAAGGTTGCTTCGATAGGCCATTTATGAAACCATTATGCCACTTATGGAACTAAGTGTATGTTCAAGAGTGAGTTTAGTGTCTTAGCTTTCTTCAAGTATCTAATTGTGTGTTGTAGTGTTTAGGCCAAGAGAATACCAACCCATCTAGGTGCACTTGTTAGACTAAAAAGAAGGAGGAATAAGACAAAGGAAAGCTTGCAAAATTCAAGGTAGCTCTCCACCTCATTCTTCTTGCATTCTTGAGTGCATATATGTGTCATTGTATGCTTGTGTGTGTTCTTGTGACTTGATGACATGCCACTTGATGTCTTCACATTACATTGGTACCAATGTGTTTCCTTAAATGGCCTTGGTAGTGAAAATCGCTCATAAGGGTGAGGTGATGCCAAAAGTCTTTTGATAAAGGTGAGAAGATGCTGAAAGTCTCATGGCATGGGTAAGACAATGCCAAAAGTCTCTTGGAAGGGTGAGGCCAAGTCAAAGGTCCCTAGAACAAGGGTGAGGCAAATCCAAAAGTCCTAGAAATGGGGTGAGGTAATACCAAAAGTCCCTAGAGCATATTCTTAGCTTGAATGTGAATAAGTGGCATGGAAATTGTGACCTTGCATACTTTATGGTGGTTAAACCTTCCATACATATGCTTTGATGTGTATATGCCATGAATGTGTGTGTGAATGGGTGTATGAGCTATTGAGATTCTAAGAATCTTACTCCTCTTCCCTCTATTATCCTAAAATGCCTAAGTGATGTTCAAGAAACAAAGAGTGCAAGCCAAAGACCTTGAAATATTGCATTTTGTCTATTATGTAACCTTATTTGTAGTTGGATGTCAAAGTTACTTTGTACATATTATTTTTAAGATGTAAGACCATGAACAATTGCTATATGATGTATAAATCTTGTATGGACCACATGTGGCATGAAATCAATGCAAATGTGGGATTTAGCTTCTTGAATGGCTTATGTATATAGTGTATTCTTGGGTATGGAATGGTCAAATTGAAATGCATAAGGTTTGGGACCACTTGGGCAGTTCACACAAGTCATATTCATACTTTTAAACTTGCTCAAGAGGTGCTAAACATTAAAGAAGGCTAATTGGATAAAGTTGGTACCTCATGGAGCAAAAATGGCTATTTTGGTGAGCTATGCCACTTTTTTTTTTCTAAATGAACTCTTCTTGATCTGAGATTTGGCATGCATATAGATCTTGTTAAGCACTTTTTGGAAAGCTAAAGTGGATATTATTTGGAGGTCTACAGAATATTTGGTGAATTTTTGAAGTTGGCAATTTTTTTTGGTTTTTGGTCAGTGCACTGTTCATCTGGTCTAAAATTTTCTCTGTATTATTCATGGGGCAAATGATTTCCAATTACCATGAAAATTTATAAGGATAAAATAGACCTTCCCAAAGACTTGTGTCAATTAGAAGCACCTTATTTAGATGTCTAGAGAGGGAGATATAAATTTTTAAAGTTTCTATTTTGTTCCAGGCACACCTCCATACCTGTGGTACTCTTTGATTTATTTTTGGGATCTAAATGCTCTTGGAGTGGTTTAGAATATTTTACCTCTCTAGTTAACATTTATATCTTTCCAAATTGGTATAGATTGCATAGGTAATATTTTTATGGAATTAATTATGAATTTCCAAATTCATATTAGTAAATTGTATCAGATTTCTGGATAGCTCGACCTCCTTGCATTTTCTATTGTCAAACATGGCCCAGATAAGATTTTCATGGCTGGAAATTATTTTTAGTGTAAATTTGACATCTAGATCTTTCTATAAAGCTATAGTTTTTATGATTTTAAGCTTCTACATTTAGTTATGATTTTTCAAAGTTGTCCCTAAAATCTATCACTGTATAGCCACGAAGAATGAAGGAAATTTTGGGATTTTTGACCCTTGATCTATGGTTTGTGCTATGTTTTGAGAATGTTATGATTTGTATGAATGGAAAATAATTAGGGAATGTTGTTGGTGAGTTCATGAGGCCTCAGAGACGCGAAATAAAAAATTTATTTACTAAGCAACGCAATTTAATTCATTATTTGAATGCATTTTCTTAGGATTTCTTAAAGAATTGTATAATTCCAATTGCACATAAGAGGATCAATATTAAAAATACTATGGTATTACATTTATAGGTATCAGAGCAAAGGTTTAGACACTTTTGCTAAGTATTTGGCTCTTGAACGGTATAATTGGTTTATTTTTGGGTGAAATATCTATGTATTTGTACTTAAATTGTATTTGTGGGCTAAGGTTGTGACTCTTTTTCAGTCAAAATGGTTCAGACGAGAAGAGGCAGGGGTAGGGGTAGATCGGTTATGGGCTCAAAGGTTAAATCCGAGGACCCTTTGTGAGCTGTCATGGAACGACTCGATAGATTTGAGAACGTGATAACCCAGCAACAGTACATTGTGCAGCAATAGCATAAGATGATCGTGCGGCTATAGGAATCCCTGGCTAGATAGGAAGAAGCTAGGAGAGAGGCCCCTTCATCTCAATCTCATCCTTCTACTTCTGGTACTCCACAGCCTTCTACCTCAGGTGCTCCACCCCCAACTCCCCAGGAGCCAGCTCAGTCTCTGCCATCCATTTAGAAACAATTAAATCAATTCAGAAAGAACAACCCACCAGTGTTTGACGGGGAATCAGATGTGAACAAGGCAAAGGCCTGGGTGATGGAAATTGTGAAGATTTTTACTGTAATGGATTGCACCTTTGAGCAGAAGCTCAGTTAGCCACCTTTATGCTATAGAAAGAAGTTGACAAGTGGTGGCACAGTACAAAGTCTCTAATGGAGACTAGAAATTTATAGATTACCTGGGAGAACTTCTTGGTACAGTTTTATGAGAAGTATTTCCCCAGTTCTGTAAGAAAAAACAAAAAGAGGTGCAATTTATGGGATTAAAGCAGACTGATGACATAACGGTAGACCAGTATATGACTAAATTTATAGAGTTGTCTCGATATTCTTCCTACCTCCAGAGATATGATGACGAACCTTGGAGGTGCGAGCAATTTGAGATCAAGCTGAAGTCCTTGATCAGAGAAAGAGTAACCCCACATAGGGTTCAAAATTTCAATACCCTTATGGAGATTAGCAAAGTGATCGAGAATAATTTGAGAGAGATTATGCTTATTGCTATCGTATGTAGTCAGAGAGGGGCTACGGAATCAAAGATATCAAAACCAAAGGAAGGAGCCAGCTCCACACCTACAAGCAAGAAGAAGAGAAAGGTGTAGTGGAGCAGGAGGCCACCAAAAGGAAAAGAGGTGTATCCCCTAAGGACTCAATCATCTGCATAGCAGTCTACAGTGACCTATTTCAAATGTGGGAAGCCAAGGCACATTGCCAAAAATTGCCTTTAGATAGATGTAGTGCCTTCTAGGCCATAGACCCAGGGCAGGGTGTTCATCCTTTCTCAATAGGAGGCTAATGTGTCTCCCAGTTTTATTCGAGGTACGCTGATAGTAAATGATTTTCCTATGATTGCTATGTTTGATTCAAGTGCCAGTCATTCATTTATATCTTATGACTGTGTGAGACGTTTGCGTTTAGCCATTAGTACTTTACCATTTGATTTGTCTATCATGACACCCATTGGAGGCCACGTTGTTACTTCCCATGCTTACTTGAATGTCATTATACAGTTTAATCATTGTTACACCACCATTGATTTGATTTGTAAAACATTCCATGATATTGATTTGATTGTTGGCATGAACCAAATGATTGCTAATAATGCCATTCTTGATTGTGAGTACCACACTATATCTATACCTTCCTATGGGACCATACCTAGGATAGGGGCTGAGTTGTCCTTTATAACTACTGCCTAAGCTGAGAGACACTTAGACCATGGATGTCAAGGGTTTTTAGTCTTTTTCTCTATTCAGGCTGAGGTAGAAGAAGGGATAGAGGAGATCCTGATAGTTAGGAAATTCCCGAAGGTTTTCCCTAAAGATTTTGATTTTAGTAGCCTACCCCCTAAGAGAGAAATAGAATTTCCTATAGATATAGTGTCTGGGGCTGGACCGGTGTCCAAGGCTCCCTACAGGATAGCTCCCACTAAAATTGCTAAGTTAAAGAAGCAAATAGAAGAGCTATTAAAGAAAGAGTTTATCTGCCCTAATGTGTCAGCTTGGAGAGTTCTGGTGCTATTTGTGAAAAAGAAAGATGGTAGCTTGAGATTATGTATAGATTATAGAGAATTGAATAAGGTTACTATCAAGAATAAGTATCATCTCCCTAGAATAAATGACTTGTTAGATCAATTAGTTAGAACATCTGTATTCTCTAAGATAGACCTTAGATCTGGGTACCACCAATTGAGAGGGAGAATTGAAAACGGCCCAAAGATGGCCTTCAGAACTAGATATGGGTACTATGAGTTCCTTGTAATGCCATTCGAGCTGACGAATGTGCCTATAGTGTTTATGGATTATATGAATAGGGTATTCAGACCATATATAGATAAATTTATTATGGTCTTTATTAATGATATCTTAGTGTACTCCAGATCTTTTGAGGAGCATGATAGGCATCTGAGATTAGTCCTAGAGACTCTGAGAAGTAAGAGATTATATGTCCAACTAAGTAAATGTGAGTTTTGGCTAACCGAGGTGAAATTCTTAGGTCATGTGATCTTACGAGACAAGGTCACAGTAGATCCCCATAAAGTTGAGGTTGTGTTATAATAGGATGGGCTTAGGACGATCACTGAGGTTAGGAGTTTTCTCGGTTTGGCAAGACATTACAGACAATTTATTTAGGGCTTTTCTCAGATAGCCTTACCACTTACGAGGCTGACTCAAAAGGATACACCTTTTGTGTGGGATGATAGATGTGAGAGGAGTTTCTAGGAGTTGAAACTCTGATTGACCACTACCCCCCGTGCTAGTTATTCTTGACCCTAATGTACCATTTATGGTATATAGTGATGCCTCGAGGAGAGGTTTAGAATGTGTGCTGATGTAGTAGGGAAGGGTAGTGACATATGCCTCTAGGCAACTGAGGCCTTATGAGGAGAGCTATCCAACACATGACCTAGAGTTAACCACAGTAGTTTTTGCTCTTAAGATTTGGAGGCACTATCTGTATGGTGTAAGTATAAAGATTTATAGCGACCACAAGAGTCTAAAATACCTGTTTGATCAAAAGAAACTCAATATGAGATAGAGGAGATTGATAGAGTTCCTGAAAGATTATGATTATATGTTAAAATATCATCCAAGTAAGGCTAATGTGGTGGCTGATGCATTGAGTAAGAAATCCATCCAAGTTGCCCATATGATGATTAGGAAGTAAGAGCTCTTATAGAAATTTAGAAATTTAAACCTCTCTTGCCAACTAGTATCGGGTAGATTATATCTGAGTGAGACTTGGATTGAGAACGAATTGAGAACCTAAATCTTAGATGCCCAAAGAGAGGATGAGTTTTTGAGACAGATTAAGAGTGAGATTTCCCTGAGTAGGACCTCAGATTTTAGGATATCTAAGAATGGTATGATAGTATATCGAGATAGAATCTATGTGTCTAGTAATAATAAATTAAGAAAGCAAAATTTTAGAAGAGACGCACAAGAGTAAATATACTATGTACCCAAGTGCCACCAAGATGTATCAAGATCTGAAAAGAATCTTCTGGTGGCCAGGAATGAAGAAAGACATCACAGATTATGTAGCGAGATGTTTAGTGTGTCAGAGGGTTAAGATAGAGCACCAACGACCAGCTGGGTTATTGCAACCCCTAGATATCTCTAAGTGGAAATGGGATAGTATAGTTATAGATTTTATTATAGGGTTACCCAGGACATCCTTTGGACATGATGCTATCTGGGTGATTGTAGATAGATTGCCGAAGTCTGTGCACTTCCTAGCTATTAGGGCTACCTATACATTAGATAAATTAGTCCAGTTGTACATAAAAGAGGTAATGCGACTTCATGGTATACCCAGTAGCATAGTATTAGACAGAAACCCTAAGTTCACATTGAACTTCTAGAGGTCATTACAACATGGCTTAAGGACCAGGTTGTAGTTTAGCACTACTTACCACCCACAGATAGATGGTCAGACTGAAAGGACCATCCAGACCTTAGATGACATGTTGAGGGCATGTGTTTTAGAGATGAGGGGTAACCGGGATGTGTATTTTCCATTAGTAGAGTTTGCATATAATAATAGTTATCATTCCAGTATTCAGATGGCCCCTTATAAGGCTCTGTATGGGAGGAAGTATAGATTTCCACTATGTTGAGCTAAGCTAGGTGAGAGGAGTCTGATAGGCCCTAAGATAGTAGACCAGACCACCCAATAGATAGAATTGATTAGAAAGAAACTTCTTATGGCCCAGAGTAGGCAGAAAAAGCTATGCTGATAAGAGAAGGAGGCCATTAGAATTTAAGATTGAAGACTATGTTTTCATCCAGGTGTCTCCAGTGACTGGGGCAGGTCAATCTATGAGGGTAAGGAAGCTCAATCCTAGGTATATTGGCCCATTTGAAATCCTTGAAAAAATCAGACCCGTGGCTTACCAGATAGCCCTACCTCCAAACTTAGCCTAAATCCATAATGTTTTCATATCTCCCAATTGAAAAAGTACTTACTAGACCCCTCACATGTCATAGAATATGAGCATGTTCAATTGCAGGAAAATCTTTCCTACGTAATAAAACCAGAGATGATTGTAGACGCTAAACTAAAATAGTTGAGAAACAAAAGCATTCCTCTAGTGAAAGTGGTCTGGAAGGGCCTGACATTTTAGGAGGCAACCTGGGAGCTGAAAAATGAGATGAGACAGAAAACAAGAGCATTCCTAAGGTATGTATTTAAATTTTGAGGACAAAATTTATTTTAAAGGTAGTGGAAAATGTAACGAACATAATTTTTGTAAAAGACAAAATGAGCCATATAAAAGCAAGTCCTATGAAATGAGCTAGATAATGCCCCAAAAAATATGGGTAGAGTCTTAGACTCTTAAAAATGATAATTCCAAGCTCACACGAAAAGAAAAAAGGAGCTAGGATGGAGAAACAAATTGTGACAAAAACTAACGAAACATAATGGCATTTTTGTAAATAACTACAACTTTTGAAAAAACACACATGAGAGCTTTTTAAATGGAAAATTTGACTTGCACAAGGTTCTCAGAGGCCCCAAAAATAATGGGAAGCTCGAGACTGGTAAAGTCCCTCTGGTGTACGTTTTTCAATGTCGGTGAGCCCAAATTTTGATGAATTCGTTCGGGAAGGTTTTAGCTCCAATTTGAGTGATTGCAAAGGCATTTGATTAAGTTGGGAATCTTAATTTTATAATGGAAAGGACGGTTCTCAAAAAGGAGCTAAAATGAAGATAAAACAAAATTACTATTATGGAAGGACAAAATTAGAATTTTTAAAAAAGTTAGCTTCTTGAATGTTCTATAAGTTTCATGCCTCTTCTCCCACCTTCTTTAGCATGAATTTTTCTATCCAAAATAAAGAAATGGAGCAACTCCTCTAGGCACACAAGGAGAGGGAGAGAAAGAGGAGAAAAATTAAGGAAAACGTAAGGAAAATTGTAGAATTTCATGCTCTTTCTTCTTCCAACCATGCTCCTTTCCTTCCATGCTTTCTTTCCATGGTTTATTTGAGATGAATGGTTCTGTTTTTGGTCCAAAACATAAGGGAAGAGTTCAAAATTCTTGAGAGGAGGCAAACCAAGGAGAAAAAGTCTTAAAACCAAGCTAGAATCCAAGGTGATTTCCTATTCTTGTAGCTTCTCCTTGTTGCTCTTCTCTTGATGCTTGTTCGGCCTCATACAAAACCATGAGAGGGGAGGGATTTTTGTTTAAAAACAAGAGAAGAATTAGGGTTTTAGACCATGAGGAAGAGGAATATCATAAGAAATTGCAAGAAAAACTAATAGAAATCAAGTTAGAAAAGTGTAGGCTTCTTTAGGGTTTTGGAAAATCTGATTTTGGGTGAGTAATTCCTTGGCTATATGAGTGTTCCCTTAAGCTTCTAAGACTCTTAGAAAGCCTCCCAAGTGGCTCTCCTATAAAGGAAAAATTGGAAACTCCAAGAACCCCATTATTGCCTATAGGTTCGGGCAAGCTAGGATGGATAGGGTAGATGATGTTTTAATTTGTTCTAGCCTTCGTTTAGGACTTTATATGTTAAGAGATGGGAAAAATCATTGGAAAAAATTTAGGAGTCATGGAATGGGAGATGGGATAATGGTGTCCATAATGGTGCTTTTGTGAAGCAACTTGATTCCAAGCTTGTGTAAATAATTATGTGAGGGATCCAAGGATTTTGAATGAGGCCAAAAGGCCTAGAAATGGAAAGAAATGGGAGCCTAGAGCTTGAATTGTAAAGGTTGCTTCAATAGGCCATTTATGGAACCATTATGCCACTTATGAAACCAAGTGTGTATTCAAGAGTGAGTTTAGTGTCTTAGCTTTCTTCAAGTATCTAATTGTGTGTTGTGGTGTTTAGGCCAAGAAAACACCAACCCATCTAGATGCACTTGTGAGGCCAAAAAGAGGAAGGAATAAGACAAAGGAAAGCTTGCAAAATTCAAGGTAACTCTCCACCTTATTCTCCTTGCATTCTTGAGTGCATATGTGTGTCATTGTACGCTTGTGTGTGTTCTTGTGACTTGATGACATGCCACTTGATGTCTTGACATTACATTGGTACCAATGTATTTCCTTAAATGTCATTGGTTGTGGAAATGGCTCATAAAGGTGAGATGATGCCAAAAGTCCCTTGATAAAGGTGAGAAGATGCCAAAAGTCTCATGACATAAGTGAGACAAGGCCAAAAGTCTCTTGGAAGGGTGAGGCCAAGTCAAAAGTCCCTAAGGCAAGGGTGAGGCAAATCCAAAAGTCCTAGAAATGGGGTGAGGCAATACCAAAAGTCCCTAGAGCATATTCTTAGCTTGAATGTGAATAAGTGGCATGGAAATTATGACCTTGCATACTTTATGGTGGTTAAACCTTCCATACATATGCTTTGATGTGTATATGCCATGAATGTGTGTGTGAATGGGTGTGTAAGCTATTGAGATTCTAGGAATCTCACTCCTCTTCCCTCTATTATCCTGAAATGCCTAAGTGATGTTCAAGAAGCAAAGAATGCAAGCCAAAGATCTTGAGATATTTCATTTTGTCTATTATATAACCTTATTTGTAGTTGGATGTCAAAGTTACTTTGTACATATTATTTTTAAGATGAAAGACCATGAACAATTGTTATATGATGTATAAATCTTGTATGGACCACATGTGGCATGAAATCAATGCAAATGTAGGATTTAGCTTCTTGAATGGCTTATGTATATAGTGTATTCTTGGGTATGGAATGGTCAAATTGAAATGCATAAGGCTTGGGACCACTTGGGCAGTTCACACAAGTCATATTCATGCTTTTAAACTTGCCCAAGAGGTGCTTAACATTAAAGAAGGCCAATTAGACAAAGTTGGTATCTCTTAGAGCAAAAATGGCCATTTTGGTGAGCTACATCACTTTTTATCCAAATGAGCTCTTCTTGATTTAAGATTTGACATGTATCTAGAGCCTATTGAAAGATTTTTGGAAAGCTAACGTAATTATTTTTTGGAGGTCTACAAAATATTTGGTGAATTTTTGAATTTGGCAATTTTTCTAGTTTTTTGTTAGTGCATTGTTCGTCTAGTCCGAAATTTGCTCTTCATCATTCATGTGGCAAATGATGTCCAATTGCCACAAAAACTTACAAGGAGAAACTAGACCTTCCTAAAGACTTATGCCAATTGGAACACCTTATTTGGATGTCTAGAGTGGGAGATATGAATTTTTAAAATTGCTATTCTATTTTAGGCACACCTCCAGACCTGTGGTACTATTTGATTAATTTTTGGGGTCTAAATGCTCTTGGATTGGTTTGGAGCTATTTTACCTCTCTATTTAACATTTTTACCATTCTAAATTGGTATATATTGCATAGATTGGATATTTTTGAAATTAATTATGAATTTCCAAATTTTATATCAGTAAGTTGTATCAGATTTCTAGACAGTTTGACCTCCCTATATTTTCTATTATCAAACATGGCCTAGATGAGATTTTCATGGCTGGGAATTATTTTTATTGTACATTTGACATTTAGAGCTTTCTAGAAAGCTATAGTTTGTATGATTTTGATTTTTTTACATTTAATTATGATTTTTCAAAGTTGCCCCTGAAATCTATCACTGTACAGCCACGAAGAATAAAGGAAATTTTGAGATTTTTGATCCTTGATCCATGGTTTGTGCTAATTTTTGAGAATATTATGATTTGTATGAATGGAAAATAATTAAATAATGTTGTTAGTGAGTTCATGGGATGCCAGAGACGCGAAATAAAAAATTTACCCACTGCAACGCAATTTAATTTATTATTTTAATGCATTTTCTTGGGATTCCTTAAAGAATTGTATAATCCCATTTGCACATAAGAGGATCAATGTTAGAAATAATATGGTATTATAGATTGAAGCAAGCTTCCTTAAGAAGCATTAAAGAGAGAGAGAGAGATAGACTAATGCCTTTAATTTTTTATTTTTGTTTCATTTATATTCTTTTTTTTTAATTTCTTTATATTTCAACCCCTTCTTTCTTCTTGTACTATTCATTATATCAAAAAAAAATTTGAGAAAAACTTCAAATCGATTTTTGACTAGTCTAGTTTTAACCAGTTTAGCTAATTTTTGATCAATTCTTTGGCTAGTTAATTTTTTTGGGCCAATTGAATAGGAATTGATTCTTAGTCTAATCGGTTGAACTAACTAATCCAATTTGATTCTGAGAACACTAGTTTTAAAGAATTTTTATTGGTACGGCAATGTATAAATCATATTAGGTGATCAATATTGCTTGAAAATGGTGTCTTGGAGGCATAAAAATGTGTTTTCATTGAACAAGGGCTTCAAGAATGGCTAAGCTGTAACATCCGATTCTCTAAAAATGAGAGAAAACGTGAGAAACATAACATACAGTTTCTCCATAAACAAATGAAATTCACCAGATACAAAAGGAAGTCCCCTAAGATGACTTAGTTAAGGTCCCAAAAAATTTGGAAAGCATTCTAGGCTCATAAAAATGAGAATCCCAAGCTCAGACGGAAAAAAAAATAAAGCTAAAATGAAGAAACAATTTCTTATGGAAAACTTATGAAACATAATGGCATTTTCGTAATTTTGATCAAATTTTAGATTTTACACAGGAGAGCTTTTAAATGACAGTTTTGAGTTCTCAGGGTTCTCAGAGGCCTTGAAAACCATGGGAAGGCCTGGGACAGCTAAAGCCCCTTCCGGTGGACGTTTTTCAAAGTCAGTGTACCCAAACTTTGACGGATTCGTTCAGGAAGGTTTTAGTTCCGATTTGAGTAATTCCAAAGGCATTTTACTAAATTGGGAACCTAAATTTTATAATGAAAAAGACAGTTCTAAAAAAAGAGTCAAAACGAAGTAGAAACGAAAATACCAAAAATGAAGGATAAAATGGGAATTTTTAAAAAGTCTTCCTTCCTCCTTCCTATATATAAGTGGCATCCCATCTCCTCCTCCATTCAGCCCATTATGTTTCTACCCCAAACCAGAGAAAAGCTATCACATTCCAAACCTTTCATAACTATTAACGTAACCCACGTTAATTAAAGAGCTAACTCAGTCAAATAGCATGAAAGGAAGGGATTTTAATTATTTTAATTACACCCATTTGACACCATCACCACACAAGAGTGTAAGCATTCACTTGGTTACTTGGAATTATGTTTAGTTGTGGGAATTGGCATAGATTGCATGCACTTATTGGTTATATAACCTAAAGTAGAGACACCTAGCAAGCAACCAAGGAGAACTAATGAGAGTCCTAAACAAATAGATTTCATGCATCTAACCATTATGCTTTCACTGGATCATATATATGTATATGGTATTTAGTGTTGCTAAATTCTTTAGCCGGGAGGATAGGAATGGATTACATCTATTAAATGGCTTATATAACATAAGGAAGAACACCTAACATGGATGAGAGTGTGGAGCCATGGAAAGAGGGAATTACAATTAACAAAACACCTACACATCATACTTCACCAAGCAAGATATATATATACATATATGGTAATTGGTATGGCTTGGTTCCTTGTGACATGGGAGAGCCAAGAATTGATATGAGGCACCACACTTAATTATAAATATGAGATGAAGACACCTCACCAAGACAACCGAATAGAAGTGGGATGTTAAAATTTAATAAGCAAGTCTTGCCACCTCATGCTTTTCACCGTCCAAACTTGATGTATATAGGTACAAATAGCATTTGGTCATAACTTCACCTTACATGTAGCCATGGGATAAATAAAGAGAGTGTAGAGTGCAACGTGTGATGGTAGAGACACCTAGATAGAGAATTGGATGAAGGCAAGAAGCTAGGAAAATAATTAAGCAATTACTCCTTGACACCTCATGCTTCCACCACCCAAGCTATATACATGTGTAGGTAAATAACATTCAACCATTGTTTTCATCTTTCTAGCCATAAGAATTAAAGATCAGCTACACCTCATGCTTAAATGGGATGGAAGAGTATATATATGTGCTGCCACCTAGCTTGTACCGAACAAGGATGGGAAAGAAGAAAAGCACAAATAAGACACCTTATGCTTACACCTCCACTCACATTATTCAATTGGAAATTGGTTAGTGCCCTGAATTTGTAATTGTCATAGAAGTTAAATGATATATATAATGGATGTATTAGGTGGGAATAAGATGGAGGCAATGCTGCCACATAGATATCACCGGTCATAGAATGGAAAGGAATACAAATCAAGAAAATTAAATTAAAGGAAGCCACCTCATGCTTGCACCACCCACCTTCATATATACATATTCAATTGTAGTTTGCTAATGCTCATATTTGGTTTGATAGTAGGAGTTAAATATTGCCTTTAATATATAGTTTAAATGAGAGTAAGACACATATCTGCTGCCACCTAGCAATTGCACCGAGTCAAGGAATGGTGATTTGCCTTCATGCCACCTAATAGCGGTGAAAAAGCAAGAGCTGTCCGTTACATTAGTTACCATTCACCTTAACTCATTTTAGGCTAAGGGAAGTAGTGGTAAGAAGGGAGAAAATTCGGACAGCCATAGAGAGGAGAGAAGAGAAGATAAACCAAAGTACAAGGACTCCATAAAGGGTAAGTTCTAAGCTACTTCATTGTTTTGGATTGGGATGTTTTACCTTTGTAGAATTAGTTAGAAAAGGATTTTAAAGCCAAAATTTTTATAACAGGATGTCCATCCCTTATACTTGAAATCTGCAAAATTATAGAATTTTTGGAACAAGGTAAATCAAAGAAACAACCCACTAATTCAATTTAGCTTCTGTACGGGACAGCTTGGGGTTGATTTCATAAAGAATTTTGTTAAATGGGTAAATGAAGGAATTAGTTCATGAAATTTGGTAGGGAGGTAGCTAAGATGTATAACTTTGGGTCTCAAAGTCTTAGAATTTTTTGGACTCATTTGGTAGGATAAAAAAGCCAAAAACAGCAAGGGCAGTGTATAGTGAGCTCAATTGAGGTGGTGACCAAAACAGTAGGAGTTCAGGGGTTATCCTTGGGAATTATTGAAAACTATTTCTGTGGCTTATAATTAACATAATAAGGGGTCATTCTACCAATTTTTATGATTTTTGGAGGTCATTTAATGGAGGAAAGAAATTTCACAAAAATAGATCCGAAAATGTAGTTAAATTGAGACTAGAGTAGCTTTTATTTCTTAGTAGTGTAGTGTGAATTTGTATGATGAATTAGAGAATCAATCTTGAAAATAAGGACTAAGGACTTAGCTTTATAGCACTGGACCACACATGAATAACTTAGATAGTAACTAATTAATGAGAAGGAAAAGAAAACGAAGATGTGATTATTTACAATTAGGAATTCCAATAGTTAACTAACGAAAGGGGTTTAGGAATTTTGTACAGGGGGATTAGTAATTTAATTGCAATATAAATATTAACCATGACTCATTCTTAATTAAGACAATGCATGATTGAAATTTAGGAAGGCAATTGGGATAGCAAAAGCTAAGGAATAACGTGACAAAACGACAGTGACGAAATAAGTAGTTAACACTGTACTCATTTTGCTATTTATGTTAATGCACTGGATGAATTCCCAAAGTCCCTATGCTGTGTTTGGTTGCATGTATATCTACTAAGATGACTCTTTATGAGTGCTAGATTGCTGTTATTGCTCAATAACCGAAGCACGGTAGCCTAACAAATGAGAATATGCTGTTACCTAGCCTAACGAATGAGGATATGCTGCTACTTAGATATTACATGCTCCGACATCAAAGTATGCATCAAATGTATCCTAGATAGTAATCCGTGCTATCTATATGTGTGTTTCTTGAGTACATTATTGGCTACTAGGATTTTATCTCATTATAAATTGACCATTTTACAGGTATTAACTATGCTATAAATGGAGCCAGATAAATAGAGAACGAACAAACTGACTAATAGGTTACATACTGACTGTAATTGGTCTTATGAATCCTTTGAACAAGTATTAAATGTAAAGTCTGACTCCAGTGAGGATGTAACATTGTAGTGTTAATCTCTTTTGATCTATATGAATATAGTACATGAGAAACTTTCCGTAGGACCTAATGATTACATTTAATAGAAGTGTTTAACGTTACATGAAAGTAAATTTTGATTATTATCTTTACATGAAAAGATGATAGGACATACTTGGGTTAGTGTTAGAAACTCTCTAGATAGGTCAGTACAAATCTCCTAGGTCTAGGATCTTGTTGACAGGATTTTGGACTTTACACTATGGAATTAAAGACCTTATCGACAGGATCTTGGATTTTGCCTTGTAAAACTTAAGACCTTGTCAACAGAGTCTTCTGTTAGTAGTACGAGATCCTCCTATATGGTAAGTTATAGCGTATGCAAAGTGTAGGTGTGACAAAAGCCCTAGGGAAAGTGGCGTACAAGAGGAAGACAAAGAGGAGGAGAAATTCAAGCAAAAAGGTATGGAATTTTGGTAGTTTTTCATGCTTTCTTCCATCCAAACCTCCTCTCCTTCATTCTCCTTTGTTTCCATTGATTACAATGAAGTTTGTAAATCTATTTTAAGGGAGAAATTGAAGGAAAAATTCGGATTTGAAGAGAGGAGCTTAAAGAACACAAGATTCAAGTGAGAAAAAGCAAGAAAACAAGGTAAATCTTGCATCCCATGGTAGCTACTCCTCCCCCTTCTTCTCCATATTTCACCCCATGTATGTAGATGCTAGAGGGCTAGAATTTTGAGGAGAACTAAGGGTGAATTCTATGAATTTAAGGGAGGAGAGTAAGGATATGCAAAGAAATTCAAGAAAAGGTCATGGATTTTCTAGTGTTTCATAGGTTTCCTTGAAAATCTGATTTGATATAATTATTCTTAGACCTAAATGAGTGTTTAAATGAGTTCCTGAGATCCCTAGGAGTCTCCCCATATGCATCTTCCATGTAGAAAGCAAAGCAAACTCCATGGAGGCTAAAAGGAGACATAGGCTCGACCTAGATGGGTTTGTGTACGTAAGGAGAGTCTTAAATTTTTCTATGCCCATTTTTGAGTATATATGATGAATGAAAGTAAGGGGAGGCCTTGGAAAAAATTTAGAACCCATAAAAAGTGAGTTGGTACTTTATGTTCCATATTATGACCTAAAGAAGCAACATGTAGCTAGACTCATGGTTTTAATTGTATGATGACTCCAAGAGGCTTAAAAGGAGTCAAAAACCATATTTCAAAGAAGGCATGGAGCTTAGAATTTATTTGAGAGATGTTGCTTCATTAGGTGCATTTATGGAACCATAATGAGGTTTATAGGTCAAGGTAGTGTCTAAGAAAATTGTACGGCCTTAGAATTGAGTTCATGAACCTAATTAGCTTCAATGAATTGTGTCTAGGCCAAGAGAAATCATCCCTACACTTTTGTGTGAGTGTGGCCGAAGCAAGGAAGGGAAATTCAAGAGAAAAAGTGTGTAATTCTAAGGTAGCTCTCTCTCCACCTTCTTTCATGCATGTATGTGTGCTTAACTTGTCTTAGAATGTGTGTATGTGTATTTTCAAGCCATGTGAAGTATGATAGCATGATTTCATATGCCATGGTCTCATGATGACATATTATGTTTCTAAATGATATTATGATGTTTGTTTGGGTTTGCTTGAGTGTGGTGAGGCCAATAACTCTTAGCCATAGTGAGGATGAGTCATGAACCCTTAAGATTGATTGAGATAAAGTAAAGAGTCTCCCAAAAGTGAAATGGACTCCCAAGAGCATGGTTGAGTCCAAGAATTTCTTAAAGAATGGATGAGGCAAGTTCAACATCCACAAGAAATTGGGTGAGGCCAATCCACTTGCTTGACAAGCCTTTGTATGCTATGTGTGACTTTTTCAAATGCTAAGAATGCTCCTTAAATGATTACACATGTCCACATGCCATACATGCATTTATAAGACTTGTTTTGCATTCATTATGTATGATTGAATAAAAGATGAGCTATTGGAATTCTTTGAATCTCATCCCCTCCTTTCCAATGTTCTAACATGCTAGGTGGACCAAGAGACCAAGGGAATGGAAGCCAAACACATGAGAAATGAAAGCATGACACTAAAGTGTATGGATTTGGCTACTTTAAGGCTTTATGAATGATAATTAGTGTAATCATTATTGTATAAGACCCATGACCTCTTGAACATATATAATTATGTTAATATGTGATGTAGAAATGAGAGATTATATTATATGACCATTAGAATGTATACTGAGCATGAGATGGCAAACTTTGCTTCTTGAAAGTATGATGCATTAGTGTATAAATGGAAGTGGAGTAGCCAAATTGAGATACATGAGGTTTGGGACCATTTGGGCAGTTCATACAAGCCGTATTTATGCTTTTAGACTTGCCTAAAAGGTGTCAAACCCCAAGGGAAGCCATTTGGACAATTTGGTATCCTATATAGAGTCAAAATTGACCATAATGGAACCTTAAATCACTTTTTGTCCAAATGAGCTCTTCTTGATATGAGATTTAGCATGCAATTAGAGTTTGTTAAGAGCTTTTTGGGAAGCTAAAGAATAGAATTTTCGGAGGTTTAGAGAATATTTGATGAATTTTCAAAGTTAGAAAATTTTCTAGTTTTGGTCATGTCACTGTTTATACTAGTCTGAAAATGAAATCTGTCACACAGGGCTCAAATGATGCCTAATTGCCATGAAATTTTGGAATTAATTGGATAATTTTGAAGTTTGCTGCAGAATTCTGTGACAGCACCAGTGGATAGCCTGACTTCTGGACCATTTCGAATATCAAACGTCCTCTGTGTTGGATATTATGGTCTTAACATATTTTTAGCATAAAGTAGACATGTTTATCTTTCCAGAATGGCCAAGAATGCATGATTTCAATTTTTCTAGAATTAGTTATGATTTTCCAAAGTTGTGACAAAAAAGTGGAAAAATCTGGTCGAAAATATGTATGTGTATTTTAAGCTTCCCTTTGAGTTTCATGAGTTGTAGGCCACTTTTGATGATGCAAATAAGTTGTATTCATGTAATTAAATATGAGAATATGATGTATGAGCTCACATGGTCCACGTGACGCTGAATGAAATTTTCATACACGACTTAATGTAAAGAAATACATTATTTTAAGTCCTTTTCTTGCTCTTTCATGGAATTTATGAATGTAAAGCATGGGAATGTTGTGAAATGAGCTAGAAATATATGGTGTTACATAAGCCATGTGATTCACTATTTTGAGACAAAAATTATATACACACTCTAAATCTAATAGGTACATGGCCTAACTATGTAAATATACATAGGTCACGCATTCCTCACCTATCTTAAGTGTTTTAAATGTCCGAGAAGTACATGGTCCAACTATGTAAAATGGCACAGATAGTTTATAGTCTAAACATTTATTTTTATTGAGTTTCATGTGTTTTTATCTATTACTAGTATCTGATATTTATATATCTTTATATCGGATTAATATTTGAATGAAGGTCATGCATGAGTTGCCTTATTCTCTTAAAACCCAAAGATTATAAATTAAATAATACCTTACATAATTTCTTGATTAAGGAATAATATGAAGGCCCATGCATAGATGACTGAACTTTGAACTATTCCTATGCATCGATGACCATGATAATGAAACACCTTAAATCCCTATGCATGAATGATAGAACCACGAACCATTCCTATGCATAGATGGCCTTAGATATAGAATATCATGATATGGACATAATTATGACATTTAAAAAACTTAAAGATGTAATAAAAAGGGAAAATGTTCCATTAAAATTAAAAAGGCAATCATTGATGGATATATCATGCATAAGCCTTGTATGCATGCTTGATTTATTATACTCTGTGTGTGTGTGTGTGTGTGTGTGTGTGTGTGTAGCGCTGGTTTCGTAAAAACGATGGAAACAAATCGATTATAAAAGGAAGTCCTCTAAATAGAAAGATTTAAGGCCAAATAAAACTAGAACAATAATCTAAAGCTCAAATAATAAGAATACAAGGCCCAAGGTGTAATATTCGGTCCTCCAAAAACGTGAGAAGACACAAGAAATGAAATGTTCAGTTTCTCTGTAAGTGTACGTAATTTATCAGATACAAAAAGAAGTCCCCAAATAGAATGATGTAAGGTCCAATAAAATTAGAGTGATAATCTAGACCTCAAATAATAAGGATCTAAGGTTAAAGGTGCCCTAAAAACAGAGCTAGAATAATCAAATGAAATTCAACAAAGATATAGTGGCATTTTCATAATTTCAAGCACTTTTTAGAAAACTCATAGGAGAGATTTTTAAATGATAAATTTGAGTTCTTTAGGGTTCTCAAAGGCCCTAAAAACTATAGGAACCTCCAGAACAGTTAAAATCCCTCTTATTTACACTTCAGAACATTGGTGGACCCAAACTTTTACCCTTTTTTTGGGAAGGTTTTAGATCCCATTTAAGTGATTCCAAAGGCATTTTATAAGTTAGAGAATCTAAATTTTATGATGGAAAAGATGGTTCTCAAAAAGGAGTTGAAATGAGCCTAAAAAGAAAATGCCAAGAATGAAGGGCAAAATAGGAAATTTAAAATGTCTTAAATGGGTCCCTAGCCTATATATATCATGCCCCATTTCTTCCTATCACCTTGGCTGACTTTCCTCTACACCAAAATAGAACCCTAAGCTCCTTGAAGTGGCACACCAAGTGGAAGGAAGAAGGGAAGAGAAAACCAAGCAAAAAGGTAAGAAAATCCATGGTTTTCATGCTTCTTCCTTTGCCAATCTTGCTCTCCTCCTTCTCCTCTTTCTTTCTATGGATTTAGTGATGTTTTTGGGTTTGTTTTAAGGTCAAACCATGGGGGAAATTTTGAATTTTAAGAGGAGAATCCAAGCAAAGGAAGAAACATCCAACAAAGGCTAGGAAATCAAGGTAATTTGCTATGTTTCAAGCTTGCTCTTTCCTTGTTCTCTTCTTGTGAATTTCGCCCCATATATGGACAACCAAGAGGAAGTTGTTTTTGAACCAAACCAAGGATGAATCCTAGGATTTAGAGTGTGGGAAACAAGAATATGAAAAGAAATCTAAGAAAGAACCATTGATTTGCAAGATGTCTAGCCTAGGGTTTTACTTGCACCTTGGTTTGTAAGAAGCTTTCTAGTTATAATTCAAGGTGTCTAAGAGTTTGTGTGAGTTCCTAAGACACCAAGAGAGCCTCCCACATGCTTCTCCCACCAAAGAAATCAAAATAACTCCTTTGGTATCCTTAAGAAGCATAGCCTCAACCTAGCATGGAAGGAGCATCAAGGGAGTGTTTTAATTTCTTCCAAGCTTGGTTTTAAGCCAAATATGATAGGAGAGGATGAGAGGAAGCCTCAAAAAAATTTTAAAAGTCATGGATAGTGAGATGGTATCATAGGTTCTATATTATGACTTAAAGAAGCAACACTTAGTTAGGCTCCTTGAAATGAAGGTGTGATGGCTCCAAGAGACTTCAATGGAGTCAAGAACCTTAAATGGATGGAAATAATGGAGCCAAGATCATGTTTTCCTAAGGTTGTTTCATTAGGTGCATTATGGGACCATAAAAGAGCCATATGAACCACCTAGCTTTTCTAATGAATGTATAGCTTTAGAATTTGTTCCAAGAGTGTAATTGGCTTCCATATGATGTGTCTAGGCCAAGGGAAACAAGTCTCACATTCTTGTGAGTGTGTTACTGTGGGAAAGGAAGCATTTCAAAAGGAAAAAGTATGTTATTGTAACAAAGGTAGCTCTCTCTTCTTTCTTTCATGCATGAATGGATGTTTATCTTGTCTTTGAATGTGTGTATGTGTGTTTCAAGCCATGAAAAATGTTTTAGCATGTATTTATATGCCATGGTATCATGATGTTATGTTATGCACTTAAATGATGCTTTATGAACATGTTTTGGTTTGTTTGAGTGTGGTGAAGCCAAAAGTCCCCCAATTAGGGTGAGGATAAGCCAAAAATCCCCAAGAATAGTTAAGACAAAGCCAAAAGTCTCCTAAGAGTAAAGCTTAGTTAAAAGCCTTTAAGAAAATGGGTGAGGCAAGTCCAAAATCCCCCAAAGAGATTGGAGAGGTTAAACCACTTGCTTGGCAAGCCTATGTATATTTCATATGACTTCTTGAATGCTAGAAATATCCTATGAATGATTACATGTTCCATGATATCCCTGCATGCATTTTTAGACTTGGATTGCATTCGTTATGAATGGTTGAAAGGGAGAAGAGCTATTGGGATTCCTAGAATCTCATCCCTTCCTCCCCATTTGCTTAACATGACTAGGTGGCACAAGTGAGCTAAGAAATGGAAGTCATTAAGCATAAAGGAAGGAGATTGACAACAAAGTATATGGAAATGTCCATTTTGTAGCCATATGAAAGGTATATGGTGTATTCCAATATTTTATATGATGTATGAGCTTATAAACATATGTAATTACATGAATATTTGATGTATGAATGAGATTTGATGTCATATGTATGATATTGCATGATTTGGATATTGAATGGCAAGAACTAGCTTATGTATGCTTGTATATAACTTAGGGTGAGAGAGTGAGTTTGTAAAATTTGGGTTTGTGCACCTTTGAGACATATTTAGTAGACTATTGTAGTGCTTTCCCACGTGCTCAAGTGGATGTCTTAAAAGTTGTTTTGGACCATTTGAAACCTATTGAAGACACAAAAATAATCATTTTGGATCCCAACGTCAAGATCTGACCAAATGAATGAATTTACCCATGAAATTTGGCATGCATATAGATCTCATCTAGAGTTTTTTGTCAAGCTAAAGATCATGTTATTTAGAGCTCTATGGAATTAATTATGATTTTTTCAAAGTTGCCAAATTTTAGTTATTCTGGTATGGTTACTGTTCATATGGTTAGTTTCTTCTCCTATGTCATTTGAGGGTCAAATGGCATCCAATGCTCATGAAATTTTACAGGCATAAACTAGACATGATGGCCACTGAGATCACCCCAATTGGATATCTGAGCAAGGAGATATGAATTTTTGAAGTTTTGTGACAGTACTAGTAGTGTTATGAAACCTTGGTTATTGTTTCATCAATTTACAATATCTAGACACCCCTGTTGTGGTTTGTATTTATTTTTAGCATAAATTAGACATTTGTAGCTTTCCAGAATGGTATAGTGTACTTGATTTTGATTTTTTTAGAATTAGTTATGATTTTTCAAAGTTCATGACAGAAAATTGGACCATGAACCTGAGGCAAAACTTGTAAAATTTGTGTATATGCTTCGTGAGCTCGAGTTCCTAGCCACTTCTTGAGATGGTTCTGAATTGTATTTGTGTATTTAAATATGAAAATGAGATGGATGAGTTCATATGGTCCACAGAAAGTTTATACACGACATAATGCAAAATGATTGAATATTTGTATTACTTTTTCTTGAGTAAATGTGCTAGACCAAGGAAAGGAAAGCTATAATGGTATGAGATGAGGTAAATAAATATGGAGTTACACAAGGTGCCCTGAAAACAGAGCCAGAATAACTAAACAAAAATTGATAAAAGCAGGTGGCATTTTTGTAATTTTGGGCACTTTTTAGAAAACTTAAAGGAGGGATCTTTAAATGGGAAATTTGAGTTTCTTGAGGTTCTCAAAGGCCCTAAAAATCATAAGAACCTCAAAAATAGTTAAAATGCCTCCGGTTTATGTTTTAAAATGTCAATTGACCCAAACTTTGGCTGATTCATTTAGAAATATTTTAAATCTAATTTGAGTGAAACCAAAGTCATTTTATAAGTTAAAGGACCTAAATTTTATGATAGAGAAGATGGTTCTCAAAAAGGAGTTGAAATGAACCTAAATAGCAAAGGCCAAGAAAAGGGGACATAAAGGAAATTTTTAATGGATAATTTTAAGAAACTTGCTTCTTATAGGTGGCATCCTATCCTTCCTCTCCATTTAATTGACTTTTCTTCTATCCAAAATAGAGGAGAGTTCTGCCAAGAAGCACACAGAATAAAAGAGGAAGAGGAAGAAGAAAAGCCCAGTGAAAAGGTAAAGAAACCATGGAATTTCGTACTTCTTCTTTCATTAATTTTGTTCTCCTCATTCTCCTCTTTCTTTCTATAGTTTTAATGTTTGATTTGGGACTATTTTGGAACTTTTTCAAAGGGAGGAGATTAGAATTTGAAAAAAAAGCCTATAGCAAAGGAAAGAGCTCCTGGGAAAGGCTTGAAACAAGGTAACTTCCATAGACTTTCTTGCTTTCTCCTTGTTGTTCTTCATGAGCTCTTGTTCAGCCAACCAGAGAGCATGTAGAAAAGATTAATTTCTAACCATGACCAAGTAAGAAACCCAGGTTTTAGAGTGTGGGAAACAAGAATATGTAATTAAATTCCAAAGAAAAGCATTAGATTTCAAGATGCCAAATCTAGGGATTTAGTTGCACCTAGGCCAAGATAAAGCTTCCTAGTAGTAATTCAAGTTGTCTAAGAGTGTGAATGAGTTCTCAAGACATCTAGGAAACCTCCCAAGTGCCATTCACTTCATGAAGATTTACAAAATCCATGGGTGCACCAAGGATGCTTATATCTCAACCAAACATGCTCCATGCACCTAAAGAGTGTTTTAAATTTTTCTAAGGCTAGAATGGGACTAGATATGATAGATGAACATCAAAGGAACCTTAGAAAAATTTAGAAGCCTTGGTTTGTGAGATAGAGGTGTAAGCTCTATAATGAGACAGAAAGAAGCAACTTATAGCTAGGCTCCTTAAAATGAATTTGTGTTGACTCTAAGGAGTCTAAATGGAGTCAAGAGACTTAGATCGAAGGCAAAAATGGAGCCAAGATTATGAATTCTAATAATTGCTTCATTATGTCTTGTATGGAACTATAATAGAGTCATATGAGGAAGTGAGCTTCCATAGAGTTTATATAAAACTAAAGCTTGTTCCAATAATTGAATTATGTCTCATTTGATATGTCTAGACCGAAAGAATTAAGCGCCACCTAATTGCAAGTGTTTGGCCAAGAGAGAGGGGAAGAACAACCAAAGAGAAAAGTGTGTGAATCTTGCTTCAAGGTAGCTCTCTAACGTTTCTCACATGCATGGCTTAGATGTTTACTTGTCTTTAAGTACCTGTGTGAATGTTTGAACTATGAAATGTGTTTCTAGTCATTGCTTACTTGTATGGTACCATTATGTTTCTTGAAAGATGTTTATGCATACAATATGGCTTAAACGGATTTGGTTATGCCAAAAGTCCCTTAACATGGGTGAATATGAGCCAAAATTCCTTAGGAATGAGTGAGACAAAGCCAAAAGTCTCAAAAAAGAGTGAGGCTAAGTCAAAAGTCCCTTGAAAGTGGGTGAGGCAAATCTAAAAGTCCTAAGGAAGATGGGTAAGGCTAGACCAATACCCTTGAGAGTTTATGTTTGCTATTATGAGTTTGTATGACAAGGAAAATGATTTATATATATTCACTAGTAGCTTGAATGTCATACATACATTCCTTGACATATATATGCATCCATTATGTATGTTTTAAAGGATTAAAAGCTATTAAAATTCTTTAAATCTCACTTTTCCCCCATAAATGTCTAACTATATCTAGATGAGCTAAGTGGACCAAGAAATGGAGGCCAACAACCTTGAAAACCATAACTTTGATAAGGGAATAGTTAAATAGGCATTTTGGTGACATATTGATGTCAAAATATATAACCACATGATGTATATATGATATAGATCTTTGAGCATAATCAAAAGTATGTAAATATGTTGTATGTATAGATTTGGAAGCTAAATGAATGAATGAATGAATGAGTTTTTGCCACCCATATGCTATTATGCCCATGTGTATAAATGTAAGTGGCAAGATGGGAATGAGCTCCATAATGATTTAGATCATTTTGAATGCTCTTATATGTTGTAATTATGTTTTTGGATGTGCCTAATTGACTATGGAATGAGAAGAAAGCTTTTTGGTGCCTTGAGATATCAATTTGGACTTCAAAATTGACTATTATGTGTGTTGGACCATAGTCTAACCAAATGAATGATTTTTCCCATGAAATTTGGTCAGCAAATAGGCCTCATTTAGAGCTTTCTACAAAGCTAAAAAGTACTTAATTTGGAGCTCTAGAGAATTTATTATGATATATCAAAGTTGGCTAAATTATGCAGAAATGGTATGTACACTATTTATATGGTCAGTTTGCTTCTCTATGTCACATGTGGGACAATGAAGTCTAATACTCATAAAATTTTACAAGCATAAACTATACATCATAATCTTTTCATAGCTACTAAGAGCACCCCATTTAGAGCTTTGTAGAGGGAGAAATAAATTTTTAAAATTTATGGTTAGTATCAAGATGAAACAGGTACCTCTAGTACTGTTCCATTGTTTTCTATGGTCTATATGGTGTTTTCTTGGCCTAGAACTATTTTTAATTATTATCTAACATCCAAAGATTTCTAGAAAGCTATCATATGCATGATTTCAATATTTCTAGAATTCATTATGAATTTTCAAAATTCACACCAAAAAGTTGTGACAGCAAATTCGAGAGTAACTTTCCATTTTTCTGGTGCATGGTTCCAAATCCGTGGTGTATGAGATGAAATGTGATATTTTCTGAATTTTATAGACATGATATGGATGGAAAATGATATTGATGAGTTCATATGATGCCTAAAGCTAGAATCATGTATATGGCTTCCCAATTATGCAAACTTTCCAAGTATAAAAGTATAGCTTTTCTTGCAAATGTGCACCAATATACTAGTTACATGTTAGGATAACCTATGTATCAATTATGTGAGAGCTAAGAGGTTAAGGCATTATAGTGTGTGTATGTGTGTGTGTGTGATATGTATGTGTGTGTGCATGTGTAGATGCACACATGTATAATCTATGATACATATGTTTATGAAGAAAGATTATTTGCACCTAATAAACACAACCTAGATAACCTGTAATATAAATTTAGGTGATATATTGCACCAAGTTGTGTATATTTATATTGTATGATAATTATTACATATTATTATAGTTAAGATAAGCTTTTTGTAGATAAAGAAAACTCAAGAAAAAATGTAGAGTTCTTGAGGAATAAAATCCTAATAGAAGATTATCTCTAAGAGATGAGATTCTCAAATCCCAATTTGGAAATGATATTTGAAAGACAAGTTTCTTTAGGGATAAAATTCTAATAGAAAATGGGTTTTATTAACAAAAATAGTGTTCTCATAAGGCTAAGACCATACAATGAGCTATCTATAAGAAAGGATATGTTCATATAGGAACAAAGAGGCTTAAAGTCCCTTTCAGGTTTTTGTCCTATCCTTTCAAGAATAAGGTCATGACAAGAGGTCATAGAAAAGTTTAAAGACCTTCATATAGCTTTAGGTTTCAAATTTCAAGTTAAAGTTTATAGATCCACTCTAAGGGATGACATAACAATGTTTACTCATGTCTATGATGATATGCTTTAATGATCATAGTGACTAAGAAGAGTAATTTTCCTCCTTGACAACATTGAAAACTTAGGTCACACACCAAGTAGTATAGGATGCTTGGTGGATTACCTATGCTTACGAAATCTTAGATCTGTATCAAGTAATATGGGATGCTTAATATGTTACTAGGAACAAGCTTTCCATTTTACCCGTGCTTTCAAGACAGGATCATCTAAGTCTCCTTAGAAGGGCGTGCATAGTGATATGATATGGAAACATGCATGTTGGAGCACTGATGTATATGAAGCATGAGATATGTTAAGAATTTATGAATAATGAAGCATGTCAATATGTACCAAGTTTATATGGCACAACAAATATATAAGCGCAAACTGTTATGATCAAGTTGAAATGATATTATTTAAGATGGCCTTAAATAATTTAGTTAATGATAATGGTATTGTATTATTATATCTACAGACAATTATGTGTGATTATGGATTCTCATAGAAGTGCCTAGCTATATTGATCATACCATGATATGTAATATCCTAACATGGTAAGTTTAGCATGATACTTTATATGTAGAAATATTGCCATGAAATCTTTAAATGATTTGAAATAAATGTAATATGAATCTTACGCTATATGCATTCCAATATGACTTATATCCTTACACAAACACACACACATATGTTCTCCCACCCATAAATATTATGTTATGATATGTTTAGTATCATTATATGCTATGGACAAGAAAGAGAAAAGAAAGAAAAACTTTTTTAGCATACATGATAGCTAAACCATTACTAATTTTCCTAACTTATAGTGTTATTATTAAAAATCTAAATTCTCACTACACTTGGTAATGTGTTTAAATGAGGATATCTACTTACTTGACATGAGGATGATAATAGATTAACTTGCTAGCTTTAAGGAATTATAAATGTGGGTAGATTGTAGGAAAAAAAAGATGAATGACACTTGGCCTTGTTATTGGATGACTGTAATAATAGTATCATGATATGATAATATGCTTAATTGTATAATTTAAGAGTCTATGTACTTACTAATATTACAATCGACTTTAATAGAGATCTACTGTCAAAAAGTAATATTTGAAATTATGTATGGATTATCATGTGGGCTGCATCTTAAATATAAAAGTAGTGTCTTTTAATAATATTTTAATGACAAAATAGCCAAATAATTTAGACCAAGAAATTAATAATTAGGTTAAAATTCTACCATAATTCCATCACTTAGATAAAGTAAATAGGTTACATAGCATTATAAAAGTCAAGGCGTTACAAATCACATTTGTCTGCACTAAAAAGAGCATTCAAATATCTATTAAGAATCTAGTTCCCTAAAAGTAACTCTTGTGATTTGTTTGGACATTGTGATGTTGGTTTTAAAGGTTGTAAAACTGATAGGAAAAGCATAAGTGATACGTGTAACACCATAATTCCCTAGCTTATCTCATGCAATTCTCATGCTTTATATCAAGCATCTCATATAAGGAGCAAGAAAAAGCCATAAAAATAATGAATTTCTTAGCGTTGCGTTGCGTATAAAATTTTCATTCGGTGTCTTGTGTACCATGTGAACTTATGTATCATATTCTCACATTTAATTACATAGATACAATTCATTTCCATCACTAAAATTGCCCTAGAGCTCATGTAAGGCAAGGGGATGCATAAAATTCATAATCTCCATTTCAGCAAGAATTTTTCCTTTTCTGTTACAAAATTTGGAAAATCATAACTAATTCTAGAAAATTTAAAATCATACATTCTTTGCCATTTTGGAAATCTACACATGTCTACTTTATGATAAAAATATTTCTAGGCCATAAAACATAATACAAAAGATGTTTGCCATTCAAAAAAATGTAGAGGTCCGACTATCTATGGGTACTGTCATAGGTTTCTGCTATAAATTTCAAAAATATTCAATTAATTTCAAAAAAATTAATAAAAAAATGATACTAATATGGGAAGCTATTGATGTCAGATAGAGGTGAAAAATAACTTCAGACCACTTTAGGCACATCCAGGCAACGAAAACTAATCAAATAGTAACCTAAGTCAGTTTGGATGCCTAATATTAGACATAAATTTTAAAAATTCATATCTCCTCTCAAGAAATCCAAATGAGGTGCTTCTAGTTGGTACAAGTCTTTGGGAATGCTTAGCTTCTCCTTATAAATTTTTGTGGCAATTGGACATCATTTGCCCCTTGAGTGACAGAATTCATTTTCGGACCTGTGTGAATAGCACTCAGAACCAATTTCAGAATTTTTCCAATTTTAAAAATTCATCAAATATTCCATAGACCTCTAAAAATTCTACACTTTAACTTCCCAACAAGCTCTCAACAAGTTCCAATTGCACGCCAATTCTTAGATTAAGAAGAGTTCATTTGGATAAAAAGTGGTATAGATTTTCAATATGGTCAATTCTTGCTCCATATAAGATACCAAACTGTCCAAATGACTTCCTTTAATGTTTAGCACCTCTTAGGCAAGTTTAAAAGTATGAATATTGCCCAAGTGGTCCCAATCCTCATACATTTCAATTTGGCCATTCCACTTTTATTTATACACAATTGCACAAAGCCATTCAAGAGGCCAATTTGCCATAACATACTCAATTTACATTCTAATAGTCACATAACATAATTTCTCATTTATACATAACATATTAACATAATTACACATGCTCAAGAGGTCATAGGTCATATACAATAATAGATTACATCAATTGCAATTCATAAGGCCTTAAAGTAACCAAATCCATGCACTTTAATGTCAAACTTTCATCTCTCAAGTGGTTGGCTCCCATTTCCTTGCTCTCTTGGTCCACCTAGCATGTTAGAACATTGGAGAGGAGGGAATGAGATTCAAAGAATCCCAATAGCTCAACTCCCTTTCAATCACACATAAAAGATGCAAAACCAATTTTGAAAATACATGCATGGTATCATAGGATGCACAATCATTCAAGAGACAATTTCAACATTTGAGCAAGTCATATATAGCATACAAAGGCTTACCAAGTAAGTAGATTAGCCTTATCCATTTACTTGTGGATTTTGGACTTGCCTCACCCATTCTTTTAGAGTCAACCTCACTTTTGGGAGACTCTTTACTTTGTCTCAACCAAACTTTAAAGGTTCTTAATGTAAAGTCCCACATTGGAAAGAAGGGACCTGGGCTAAGGCCTTATAAGTGGGAGTAGTACTCTCCCCACATAGACACGTTTTTTTGAGTGATAGGAAGATGGTTCAAGAAAAGCAAAACTTTAGCTACAAAACTCAGTTTCGGACATGGTTGGACCAAGGACAGTATCCACGGGGCTCTGTAAGGTGTTTGGTATCAGAGCCAGCCTAGCCATATATGCAACCCAAGGATGGGTTGGCCCCAAAGGGGAGTGGATTGTAAAGTCCCACATCAGAAAGGAGGGACCTAGGCTAGGGCCTTATAAGTGGGAGTAATACTCTCCCCACGTGGACGCGTTTTCCTGAGCGATGGGAAGATGGTTCAGGAGAAGCAAAGCTCTAGCTATGGAACCTAGTTTCAGACATGGCCAGACCAGGGACAATATCCACGGGGCTTTGTAAAGTGTTGGCACCACCTATATATAGCTGTGGGTTATGGGATACATATTCATTGTTAATCCCAGGAAGAAGATTGACAATGAATATGTATCCCATTCTTTGCATATTCTTGTTCTTCTCCGTCAACGAACTAGGCTTTGATACCAATAATTGTAATATCATATCTTTCTATCCTTCCTCATGCAATTCACATGCTCCATAACATGCATTGCTTAGGAGTTATAAGAAAATGGGATATAAATAATGGATTAAATTTGCGTTGTACTACATATAAAAATTTCATTCGATGTCACGTGAGTCATATGAGCAAATACTATACTTTCTAATATTTAATTACATCAAAACAACTCATTTACATCACAAAATTATGCCCACAACTCATGGAAACCGAAATGAAGCATGGAATATGGAGATTCATTCTCGGCCAGATTTGCTCCTGTTTCTGACCAAACTTTGAAAAATCATAACTAAATTAAAAAAATAAAAATCACATAATCTTGGTCATTTTAAAAAGATATGGATGTCTACTTCACATAAAAATACTCCCAGATCAAAATATCTATCACAGAGGGCGTTTGACATCCAAAATGATCCAAAGGTCAGACTGCATCTTGGAATTGATATAGAATTCTGCAGAAAACTTTGAAAATGTCCAATTAATTCCAAAAAAATAAAATCCATGCAAATTATACCAATCTGAAAATTTGTGGATGTTAGCTAGAGAGAAAAAATATCTCCAGACTAGTTCATCAAGCCTAAACCTCAGAATTTAATGGAACAGTACCTCTGGTCGGGCAAAATTATTGATACTGGGCAGAAATTTCAAAAATTCATATCTCCCTCTCTAGACTTGCAAATGAGATGCTTCTAGTTGGCACGAGTCACTGTGATTGTCTAGTTTCTCTGTATAAAATTTCTTGGCAATTGGACATCATCTGTGGCTCGTGTGATAGAATGCAAATTCTGACAAAATGAATAGTGCAGTAGACCCAAACTATAAAAATTGTCAACTTTAAAAAAATCATCAAATATTCTGTAGACCTTCAAAAATTATAATCTTTAGCTTCCCAAAAAGCTCTTAATGAGACCTAATTTCATGCCAAATCTCAAATTAATACTAACCCATTTGGCCAGAAAGTGACATAGGGTTCCATTATGATCAATTTTAGCTCCATATAAGATACCAAAATTGCCAAATGGCTTTCCCTTGGTTGTGGCACCCTTTGGGCAAGTCTAAAAGCATATTTAAGACTTGTGTGAGCTGCCAAATGGTCCCAAACCTCATGCATCTCATTTTGGCTATTCAACCCACACTTATGCACATTTCCATCAAACTTTCAAATTGCATACTTTGGCATTACATACTCAAATTGTATTCTAGAGTTCATACATCATATCTATACATTTATACATCACATAATATCATATTTACACATGTCTCAAGGGTCACGGACCATTTACAACATCATATACATTGTGAAGCATTATTATGGTTCCAGAAAGAATAAAACTAGGCATATGGTTGTCACTCTTCCTTCGTCATTGTTGTTGGCTCCCATTGCCATAGCTACTTGGTCCACCTAGCATATTAGAGCATTGGAGAGGAAGGGATAAGGTTCAAAGAATTCCAATAGCTCATCTCCCATTCAATCATACATAATATCTGCAAAGTAAGCTTTACAAATGCATGCATGGAGAAAATGGAAGACATGAACATCTAAAAAGCTAGCTTGGCATATAAACAAATCATACAAGATATTCAAGAGCTCACCAAGTGTTTGGATTGGCCTCACACTTCTCCTCATGGATTTTAGACTTGCCTCAGTCATTCTTTAAGAGAGCTTTAGACTCAACTATACTCTTGGGAGCCCACTTTGCTTTTAGGAGACTCTTTACTTTATCTCAACCAAGCTCAAGGGTTCTTGGCTTATCCTCACCATGGTGAAGAGTTCTTGGCCTCTCCACACTCAAGTAAACTCAAACAAACATCATGTATTCATTTGAAAATATAACATGGCATCAAGAATCATGGTATATAAAGGCATGCTAGCATACTTTTCATAGCTTGAAAATACACATAGACACATTATAAAATAAGCTAAACACACATCCATGCATGAAAGAAGGTGGAGAGAGCTACCTTGTGTACAATCACACACTTTTCCTTTTGGATTCAAACCTCCTCTTTTGGCCACACACCTACAAATTAGTAGAGACGGTTTCTCTTGGCCTAGATACAATTTATGGGAGCCAATTAGGTTCATGAAGCATATTCTAAGGCTACACAATTTGTTTAAACCCTAGATTGCTCTATAAGTTCCATTATGGTCCATAAAGGCACCTAATGAAGCAACAACCCTCAAATGACTTCTAAGCCTTATTCTTTCCATTCAAATATGATTCTTGACTCTTTTTAAGCCTCTTAGAGTCATCACACTATTAAAACAAAAGGCCTAGCATCATGTTGCTTCTTTAGGTCATAATATGGAACTTAAGACACCAAATCACTTTCTATGAGTTCTAAAATTTTTCTAAGGCCTCCCTTCATTTTCATTCATTAAATATGACTCAAGAATGGCCTTAGAAAAATTTAAAACTCTCCCTAGTACCATAAACATGGTTTGGCCAAGATATAGCATAGTTTAGGGTTTTTTGGAGATTTCTTTGTTTTCTTGAAGAAGGAAGCTTATGGGGAACATCTTAGGTATCTCAAAAACTCATTTAAACTCTTATTTAGACCTAAGAATCATCACATAAGTTTAGAATCTGGAAGGTGCACATAAAATCCTAAGTTTTGCATCTTGAATTCTAATGACTATTTCATGGTTTTCTTTGCATATTCTTATTCTCTTCCATCAAAAACATAAGATTCACCCTTGGTTTGGTTGAAAATTTGACTCCCTAGGGCAAACCATATGTAGGTTGAAGTGGAGAAGAAAGGGAGTTCAATATAGCTACCATAGAATGCATTTTTACCTTATTTCCTTGCTTAGTTTGACCTGAATCTTGCTTTCTCCAAGCTCCTCTCTTCAAATCCGAAAATTCCCTTGAATATCTCCCTTGAATCAGATTTATAAACTTCATTTAAATCTAAGGAAACAAAGGAGAAGGGAGGAAAGGAGGTGTGGATGAAGAAAAGCAAGGAAAAATGCCATGAAAACATACCTTAAACTTGGATTTCTTCCTCCTTCTTCTTCCTCTCTTGGGCGCCTCTCCCTTAGAGTATTGCTTCTGATTTGGGGCTAGAAAATCTGAAGTAAAATGAGGGCAAGTGTGAGGCCCCACCTATATATAGCTAGGGCAAAAGGACTTTTTCAAAAATTTCAATTTTGCCCTTCGTACTTTGTATTTTTGTTTCTCCTTCATTTTAGCTCCTTTTTTAGAACAGTCTTTTTCATTACAAAATTTAGGTTCCTAATTAAGAAAAATTCCTTTGGAATCACTCAAATCAGAGCTAAAATCTTTCCAAATAGATCCGTCAAAGTTCAGAAACACCGACATCAGCAAAAATCCACCGGATGGGATTTAACTATCCCAGGGCTTCCCATAGTTTTTAGGGCCTCTGAGAACCCCAGAGAACTCAAAAAAATTTTTTAGAAAGCCCTCCTATGTGAATTCCAAAATTTTTTCAAAATTACAAAAATCCCATTACATTTTGTAGGTTTTTTGTCAAAATTTATTTCTTCATTCTAGCTCTATTTTTCCTTTCATCTGAGGCTAGAATTCTCATTTTTAGAAGGATAGAATGTCACTCAAATTTTTTGGAACCTTAACTAATTCATTTCGGGGGACTTGCTTTGAAAACGTGCCCGTTTTCGTCGTTTAATGAAAACTGGACATTACACTTAACTCATCCTCACCATGGCTAAGGCTTCTTAGCATCACCACACTCAAGCAAATCCAAGCACACATAATAAACATCACCTGAAAACACAATGGATCATCATGGTATCATGGCATATAAAATCATAATAGAATACTTTTTATGGCTTAAAACACACATACACACATTCAAAAACAAGCCAAGCATACATTCATGCATGAGAAAAGGAAGAGTGAGCTACCTTGGATGAAACCACACACTTTTCTCCTTGAATTTGCTCTCCCTTCCTTGGCCTCACGCACACAAAGGTGTGAAAATGATTTCTCTTGGCCTGAATACAATTTATGGAAGTCAATTACGTTCATAGAATTAATTTTAAGGCCATACAACTCTCTCACACACTAAGTTGGTCTATAAACCCCTTTATGTTTCCAAGAATGCACCTAATAAAACAATACCCATCAAATAAATTTTAGTCTCCATTCTTTCCTTTCAAATATGATTCTTGACTCCTTGTAAGCTTCTTGGAGTCATCACACAATTGAAATAAAAAGCTTAACTATATGTTACTTCTTTAGGTCATAATATGGAACATAAGACACTAACTCATCCTTTATAGTTTCTAAATTTTTTCTAAGGCTTTCCCTTATTTTCAATCATCATATATGACTTAAAAATGGGCTTGGAACAAATTAAAACTATCTTTAGGTACTTAAACCCCTCTTAGTCAAAACTAGGAACATTTAGGCATTCACGGACTTTGCTTTGTTTTCTTGATGGAGAAAGCACATGGGGAGACTTCTAGGGACCGTAGGAGCTCATTTAAACACTCATTTAGACATAGAAATTAAGGTATCAAATTAGATTTTACAAGGAGCATATAAAACCCTAGAATTTGCATCTTGAATTTTCATGGTTATTTGTTAATTTCCTTTGCATCATCTTAATTTCCACACTTTTTTTCGTAAGAATCACCCTTAGTTTTGCCTAAAATTCAAGTCCTTCTATGATTTCTTAAGTGGGACAAAATATGGAGAGAAGAGGAACAAGGGGTAGCAACCATGGAAGAAGAAATTACCTTGTTTTTCCTTGTTTTCTCACTTGAATCTTATCTTCTTTGGCCTCCTCTCTTCAAATCGAATTTTTCCCTTAATTTCTCCCTTAAAACAGATCCATATACTTCAATATAATCACAAGAAAGAAAGGGAAATGGAGGAGAAGAGGTTTAGAAAGGAAAGAGCATGAAAAACTACCAAAATTTCATACCTTAAGCCTTTGATTTCTCCACCTCTTTGTCTTCGTCTTGTGCTCCATTCTCCTAAGGTTTTTCCCCTAGTTTAGGGCAGAAACATATGAAGGTAAATGAATGGGAGAGTGGGGCACCCTATATATATAAGTGGAGGAAGGAAGATTTCTCAAAAATTTCCATTTTGCCCTTCATTTTTGGCATTTTTGTTTCTAATTCATTTTAGCTCCTTTTTAGAACCATCTTTTCCATTATAAAATTTAGGTTCCTAATTTAGTAAAATACCTTTGGAATCACTCAAATTGGAGCTAAAACATTTCTGAATGAATCCATCAAAGTTTAGGTACACCGACATTAGAAAACATCCACCGGAGGAGTTTTAACTGTCCCAGGGCTTCCTATAGTTTTTAGGGTCTCTGAGAACCCCTAAGAACTCAAAACTTTCATTTAAAAAGTCTTCCTATGTGAATTCCATAATTTTCTCAAAATTACAAAAATGCTATTACGTTTCCTAAGTTTTTTGTTAAATTTCGTTTCTTCATTCTAACCCTATTTTTCTCTCCGTCTGAGCCTAGAATTCTCATTTTTAGGAGTCTAGAATGTTACTCAAATTTTTTGGGTCCTTAACTAATTCATTTCAAAGGACTTGCTTTGAAAACGTACCTGTTTCCATCATTTAATGAAAATCGGATATTACAATTCTCTCCCTTTTTAAAAATTTCGTCCTCAAATTTAGATAACATACCTCATGGAAAGAGTTCTAGATGTTTCTTTCTCATATTTTCCTCTTGCTCCCAGGTAGCTTCTTCAGGAGATAACCCCTTCCAAACCACTTTCACCAGCGGTATCGTCTTATTCCGTAACTACTTGAGTCTAACATCCACAATCTGATCTGGTGATACTATGTCTGATAGATCATCTTGTAACTGCACATTCTCATATTCTATGACATGTGAGGGGTCGGGATAATACTTTTTAAGTTGTGAAATATGGAATACATTATGTACTTGGCTCAAATTTAGGAGAAAGGCTAGTTTGTAGGCCACATGTCTTACTTTATTAAGAATATGAAACGAACCTATGTACTTTGGACTGAGCTTTTTACTTTTTATGGACCGACCTATCCCTATGACTAGAGACACTCTAATAAAGACATGGTCTCCAATCTTAAACTTTAACGGTCATCTACGTTTATCTGCGTAACTTTTCTATCTACTTTGGGCCATCAGGAGTTTCTTTCTGATGGTTTCAATCTATTTAGAAGTCCAGTCCACTAATTCTGGGCCTATGAGGCTCTGATTTCCTAGCTTAACCCAACACATTGGAGACCTACACTTCCTCCCATACAATACCTTATACGATGTCATCTGTACACTTGTATGATAGCTGTTATTATAGGCAAACTCCACTAAAGGCAAGTATGTATCCCAATTTCCTTTCATCTCTAGCACACATGCCCTCAACATGTCTTCTAGGGTTTGGATGGTTCTCTTCGTCCATTCATCTGTCTGGGGGTGATAAGTTGTGCTAAATCTAAGCCTGGTGCCGAGAACATCCTATAATGATCTTTAGAAATTCGAAGTGAATCTGGGGTCTCTATCTGAAACTATACTCCTAGGCATACCATGCAATCTAACTATCTCCCTAATATATGGTTGGGCTAATTTATCTAGGGTATAAGTGGCTTTCATAGCTAGAAAATATGCTAACTTTGTTAATCTATCCACCATTACCCATATTGCATCATGCCCCAATGATGTCCTAGGTAAACCCATGACAAAATCTATTACTATGCTATCCCATTTCCACTCTGGGATATCTAGGGGTTGAAGTAACCCAATTGGTTTTTGGTGCTCTATTTTAACTCTCTGGCATACCAGACATCAGGAGACATACTCTACTATATTTGTTTTCATTCCAGGCCACCAGAACATTTTCTTTAAATCCTGATACATTTTATTACTACCTGGATGAATGGTGTACTTGCTTTTATGTGCCTCATCTAATATTTTCTCTCTAATTTTTTTGTTTTTAGGCACATACAGCCTATCCCTATATCTCACTATGTCATCCTCAGACAAATTAAACTCTTGAATGCTACCCTGGGCTATTTAAGTTCTAATCTTATTTATATGGTCATCTAACTACAAGGCCTCTTTTATCTGATCCCTTAGTTCATTTTCTATTCAATTTTCACTCATTAATAGCTTCTCTAAATGCACCTCATATGAGAGACTCATATCTCTAAATCTCTCAATTAATTCCTGCTCTCGTATCATCATACAGGCCATGTGTATAGACTTTTTACTTAGGGCATTAGCTACTACATTAGCCTTATTGGGATGGTATTTCAATGTAAAATCATAATCTTTCAAAAATTTTAACTATCTCCGTTGTCTCATATTCAGCTCTTTCTGTTCAAATAAATATTTAAGGCTCTTGTGGTCGCTATAAATTTCTATAGCTGCCCTATATAAGTAGTGTCTCTATATTTTCAAAGTAAACACTACTGTGGCTAATTCTAGGTCGTGTGTGGGATAATTTTTTTCATGTAGTTTTAGCTTTCTAGAAGCATAAGCTACCATTCAGCCTTTCTGCATAAGCACACATCTTAACCCTTTCTTTAAGGCATCACTATAAACTATAAAAGTCTCTCTACGGTCAGGGAATACAAAAACTGGGGCAGTGGTTAACTTATGCTTCAATTCCTAAAAACTACTCTCACATTTTTCATTCCACAAAAAAGGCACATTCTTTCTAGTGAGCCAAGTCAATGGCATCACTATCTGAGAAAAGCCGTGAATAAACCTCCTATAGTAACCTACTAAACCTAGGAAGCTCCTGATCTCTGTCACTGTTCTAGGTCTGTCCCACTATAACACTGCCTCTACCTTATAGGGATCTACTACGACCCTTGCTTGGGAGATCACGTAGCTTAGGAATTGAACTTCAATGAGCCAGAACTCACATTTGCTAAGTTTAGCATACAGTTGTCTCTCTCTCAGGGTTTCTAAGGCTAATCTCAGGTGCTGCTCATGTTCCTTTCTACCTTTTGAGTAGATGAGAATGTCATCTATGAAGACAACTACAAATATGTCTAAGTATAGCCTAAAGACTCTATTCATGTAATCTATAAATACTGCGAGTGTATTCGTTAACCCAAAGGGTATAACTAAAAACTCATAGTGCTCGTATCTAGTTCTAAATGTTGTTTTGGGAATATCCTCAGCCTTTATTCTGAGCTAATGGTATCCTGACCTGAAGTCTATCTTGGAGAAAACTGACGCTCCTGCCAACTGAGCTAGGGGGTCATCTATGCAAAGGAGAGGGCACTTATTCTTAATGATTATCTTATTGAGTTTCCAGTAATCTATACATAGCCTAAGGCTCTCGTCTTTCTTCTTTACTAATAAAACTGGAGCTCCCCATGATGAGACATTGGGATTGATAAATCATTCTCTAAAAGCTCTTCTATTTGCTTTTTAAACTCAATTAACTTGGTGGGAGCCATCCGATACAAGGCCTTAGACACTAGACCTACCCCAAGTACAATATCTATGGAAAACTCTACTTCTCTCTCTGGGGGTAGTCCACTAATCTCTTTAGGGAATACCTCTGGGGACTATCTCACTATTGGAATCTCATCTATACCCTCTTTTACCTCAACTTAAACTAAAAAGAAAACTAAGTATCCCTGGCAACCACGCCCTAGATACCTCTCAACCTGGGAGGTGGTCATAACAGATAACTTAATCCTCATACTTGATACAGTCTCACACTCAGGTAAAGTAAAACATCTGTGACTACAATCTAGTGTGGTCTTATTTGTAGACATTCAGTTCATGCCAATGATTAAATCAATATCAATAAGGGGCATACAAATTAAATTAAGGGTGGTAAGGCAATAATTAAACTGGACCACACAATTTAAGTAAGCATGGGAGGTAATGGCTCAGTTTCCTGTGGGGGTAGATACATGCAAATCATGTAGTAATGTATATATACTCAGACCCAGCCTCCTAGCATAATCATATGATAAGAAAGAATGGCTAGCATTCAAATCAAATAATGTAGTTATAGAAAAATCATTTATTTTAATAGTACTTTAAATCAAACTTAGGGACCGGCTAGCCTCCTACTATGACAGGGCAAAGACTCTACCATGGGTTTGAGGTCTATGAGCAGGAGCCATCTCCTTCTACTGTGTGAACTGTGAAGGAGCCTAGGTGCAATCCTTAGCCATATGTCCTGGCCTACCACACCGGAAGCATACATTCTACCTCACATAGCATGGTCTGATTTCGTGGTTCTTGCCATACTGGGGACATGTCATGGGTGTAGAGCTACCTCTACTAGACTGAGTTCTCCGTTTCTTGCCCCTTCGGCTTCACTGGCTTCTGCCACCTCTACTACTAGTAACTACAGCCTATGATCCCTCTCTAGGCCTTTTAGGTTCAAGGAGGGGTGATCTGGCACTGAAGGTAGGCTACATTGTTCTGAGGTTCACCTCTGTCACTCTACATATCTCAACCAGGGTGTTAAAGTACCTGATTCTCTGTGGCACTACCCTGTCTCTAATCTCTAAAAGCAGACCTTTCTCTAGCCTATCTGCTCTCCACCGCTCATCATCATGCCTTTGTAAATAAGAGGAGTATTGGGAGAGCTTTACGAATTTGGCCACGTATTGGTCCACAGACATCCCCTTTGTTTGTTTCAAAAGTATAAATTCTGACTCCTTCTTGTCTTTGACTGAACTATGGAAGTGCCTCTCATAAAAGGCCTAGAGAAATGCCTCCCATGTAATCGAAAGGTTCCTCGCCTACAAGATAGGCTCAGTGCCCCTCCATAAAAAATTTACTCCTTTCTCTAGTTAGAAATTAGCCATAGTGGCTTTCTGCTTAGACGTGCACTCCATCAACCTGAAGTTTTTCTCTAGCTGCATAATCCAGGCCTCGAATTTCTCTATGTTCATCTCACCATTAAAGGTGAGAGGCCCAAATTTCTTGAACTGAGTAATCACCTGGCTAATAGAGTGCTGCTCCTAGGCTAGAGGCGTCTGAGTTAGTGGAATAGAGGTAACCAACTGTACGTGTGACCTGCGAGTCTGAGTGAGTTGCCCCTGAATGCTCAATGTGACAACCCTATTTTCTAATCATTGTAATTATAGCTAAATACAAGGTTTATTAATAATGATCAAGGTTTGAGGTCATTATATTTTACCGCATTACGAAAATGTAAGGGAATTTGAACTTGATGTTAGGGTCATCACCATGCCACCTCAACAAAATAAAATGTGCATAAAAGAAATCTTACTACCATAAGAGGCTCATGATTCAACCATCCGTTAGTTTCAACACTCAATAACCTCCCGGCTTGTAATCTTGTATCATTCTCCTAATTTCACAAATCTCGCCGCGGCAACCTATGTGGCGCCGCAGCGGAAATGCTTCCTAGAACTTCTACTCGACTCCCAGAATTCTTGCCTCGGCGCAATATATTCGCGCCGCAGTGAGTTTTGCCTCTGTCCAACACAAATTTTAATTTTTCGACTCGCGCCGCGCGGAAAACATTATGCCGCGGTGGGTTTTAGTTCTGTTACCCCCCCTGGGTGAATTTTTTGCTTTGCGCCGCGGCGAGGTTCATTGCGCCGCAGCTCCTTTCGGCTCTGTCTCCCCTTTGGCCGCGGCGAAGCCTTCTTAGCCACGGCGCGATTCCCTTCTGTGACCATATTACCCGAACTTCGCCCTCTACACTCCAATTCTCACCTTAGCATCACTCTAGGTCCACCTACCCTTGTTTTAAGTGATCCTAATGGTGTTTATCTACCCTATTTTACCTATCAATCCATCCATTACCATTGTGTAACTCAAATGTCGACAGATGTACTTTCTTAAGTACTCAAGTACATTAACTGAATATTTATCTTGATCTAATATGTCCTTGACCTGAACACTGTCATATCTTCTCTTTCTAACCTTTTCTTATCCTTTTACTTAGGTAAAAAGGATGTTTTACTACTAGCTATTTCTGTTGCTAGTTTAGGTTTTTTTATGCTTAAGAGCACCTGCATTTTCCTAGGATTCCTTCACTTATTTACTCTCTATAACATTAAGGGGGTCTATTTTTTCGTTCATACTCATACTCTGCTCTTAGCTAGACCATCCCTTGGTAAGAAAGATTCTATTTCATATAATCTCAAGAATTTCATTCTATGGTGCTCTCGGCTTATACTCTTTCTCTACATAAAATGAGGCTTGCCTTCTTAGGCAGTCTCTAGCCCCTTCGAGCTTTCCTGAAGGTACTAAGGCACTAACTGTCTGTTTCAACTTGTTTCTACATTTGGATCAAAATTGGGCTTTCTCTCTATTCAGCCTCTGTAATTTCATCCCTAGGAGCATAATATACTATTTCTAGGGTTTTGATAACCCAATCCAAGACACGTGCTCTTAATATCTAGACTCTATCTTACTAAAAACTTATACTCTACTGGGTGTTCTAATCACTCATGTGCCTTAACCCTATATCATTCTCATATTAGGGAGCTCATCTAACTAATTATTAGACCTCTATTGGTTTACTTCTTCAGTTCAGTTTACTCATCTAATCATGACTAAAGTGAGGGCATATTTTCTAGTAGCTAGTTTCTTAGCTCTTCCTCGTTTCCATTATTACTATACTTTATGACTCAGGGAGGTCTATCTAGGGGAATTACTAACCATTACTAGGTGGTTTTCGCGGCATCAAGATGTCTCATCTTTTCTTTCTCGATCCATGGAGAACTTTCACTAAGCCTTTCATTTACATATCTCACTTGGAATGAAGCTACTGGTCATCTCTTCCAGGTGTTAGCTTATGTTAGCCTAGGCTAGCCATCTCATCAGACCTATAGCTTACTAACTATCCTCATTCCTTTCTAAGCCCCTGTTACTAGGCTAGTCATACTTACCTGTAGGTATTAGCTATAGGCACTCACTATGTGCCTCACTGCTGGTAGTCTTATCGTACATTATTTTGAAGCTACACTAACATTCTATCATTCAATGTCTCACTGGGTAGCACTCTAAGTTGGAGTCAACACCTCAAAGGTTGGTCTCAACAACGTTTTCATCCCTGTGTCTAACTTTCTCTATACTGAGCTCTTTTCTCAATCTCATTTACTTGGCCTATGGATTTCTTACTAACTTTTAGTGACCTGTTCATTCTTCCTTTTCTCTACTTATACTAGGGGTTTCCCACTCTATGTTAATTAACTGATCCTTTATTAGTTCATTCCTCAAGTTGACCTAATATGACCTACAAGGTATTCATACTATCACTCATCGCAGCTAACATATCATTCAACGCGGCTAACTAGCTTTGGGTTCACTTTAGTTTTCCTATCTGGGTGTTGGCCGTGGCTAACTTCTTAAATTGGCCATGGTGAGAAACTCTCTGGATTACCTTACTGCTATCTAGAATAATTGGCTGTGGCTAAGCAACTAATTGGTTAAGGCTAATAGCCTCTTATTGTCTTATTTTTTTTGGGATTGGATTTTCATCTTTAGCCACCAACCTGAGCCTCATGGTCTTTATATCTAGCTCATGATCAAGCTAGAGGGTTTTACCTCTTGCTTCATTCATAGATAACTAATTGTCATCTCAGGCTATCGGGCTCTAGAGTGTAGCTTGTAACTCAACTTCTGGCCTGAGGGAATTTGCTTTTTAGGCTCTGTAATTTATATAGACATTTGGGTGTTGTTGTAAGAGGACTATTCTCTTTCTCATTTTCCCTCTAAATTAGTCTTGTGTAGCCGCAGTCTTATCTCATACTGCACTGCACCTATTTGTCTTTGCATTATACGAGACCACTAGGAATGGCCTAAGTATGACTACCAAGGGAATTAAGCCTCACATACTCTTTCTAGCAAGCTCTTCACATCTACAAGATCATTTCTCCTCATTTATATCTAGAGCTTGCCACTGATCTCGACGAGCTATCACATCATATCAAGCTCTAGCCATCAGATCCCTTAGCTCTGCTCAAACCTAGCTCTGCTCAAGCTACTCTAGAGGCCACCCTTTCTTGGTGTCCACTAGCTACTCTAAGACCATCCTACAACTTACTTATCATGAACAAAGCCATAACCGATCCTCACACTCCCAACATGTCTCATATAAGGTTCTACCTATCCATTCATGCCTTTTACATAGCTTTATTACTACATCCTCAGGCCAAATCCAATGTAAGAGATTTGGAACTTTGCTCTGATACCAATAAATGTAACACCATATATTTCTAGCTCATTTCATATTATATATCTGCCTCACATCAAGCAATTCATATAAGAGGCAAGAAAATGATATTGTTTTAATGCATTTCTTAGCATTACATCACGCATAAAAATTCTATTTGGTGTCACGTGGACCATATGAGCTCAAACATCATATCCATATATTTAATTACATGAATACAACTCATTTTAATCATTAAAGGTGGCCTACACCTCAAGAATCACAAAGGGAAGCATGAAATATTCATATCTATTTCGGCTAGATTTGGCTCTTTTCTGAACAAATTTTGGAAAATCCTAACTAATTTTAGAAAAATCAAAATCATGCATTCTTTGTCACTATGGAAAGCTATGGATATCTACTTCACATTAAAAATATGTCCAGATCATCACATCAATCATAGAGGATGTTTGACATTTGAAAAAATTCTAGAGGTTAACTACTCATTGGTGCTGTCACAAATTTCTATGGCAAACTTCAAAAGCGTCCAATTAATTCCACAAAAGCTAAATCCATGTGAATGATACCAATATGGAAAATTGTAAATGTTAGCTAGAGGAAAAAAATATTTCCAAGCCAGCTAAGGCATGCCCAGAGCTAGAAATTCAGTCATTGGTGCTGTCACAAATTTCTGTAGAAAACTTCAAAAGTGTCCAATTAATTCCACAAAAATTAAATCCATGTGAATGATACCAATATGGAAAATTGTGGATGTTAGCTAGAGGAAAAAAAATATTTCCAAGCCAGCTCAGGCATGCCCAGAGCCATAAATTCAATAGAACAGTAATTGAAGTCGAGTGAAGCTCTTGATACTAGATAGAATATTTAAAAATTCATATCACCCTCTCTATACCTCTAAATAAGGTGCTTTTAGTTGTCACAAGTCACTATAAATGTCTAGTTTTCTCTATATATAATTTCATGGCAATTGGAAATCATTTAGGCCCCGTGTGATAGATTTCATTTTGGAACCAAATGAATAGTGCAGCAAATCAAAATCAAAAAAATTGCTAATTTTGGAAATTCATCAAATATTATATGGACCTTCAAAAATTATTTTCTTTAGCTTATCCAAAAGCTCTCAAAAAGCTTTAATTTCATGCCAAATCTCAGATCAAGAAGAACTCATTTGGCCAAAAAGTGATATAGCATTCTATTATGGTCAATTTTGGCCCATATGAGATACCAAAGTAACCTAATGGCTTTCCTTAGGGTTTGACACCTTTTGGGTAAGTCTAAAATGATGATTAAGACTTGTGTAAGCTTCCTAAATGGTCCTAAACTCCATGCATCTCATTTTGGCCATTTCAACCACGCATGTGCATAATTCTATCAAACCATTCATAGAGCTAATTTGCCATCATATACTCATTCACATTCTAGTGGCTGCATAACATATTCTCTCATTCATACATGGCACAATATCATAATTACACATGTTTAAGATGTCATAGACCATATACATCATGGTTTTACATGCTTTGATACAAATATGGCCTTAAAGAACTAAAAAACTATGTATTAGGTTGTCAAGCTCTCTTCTTCGAGGTAGTTGGCTTCCATTACCTTGTCCACTTGATCCACCTAGCACATTAGGCCATTGGAGAGGAGGGAATGAGATTCAAATAATCCCAATGCCTCATCTCCCATTCAATCATACATAATGGATGCAAACAAGTCTCATAAATGCATGTATGGTCATGTTGACATGTGCAAACATTCAAGAAGCCATTTTCATCATTTGAGAATGTCATACATAGTATACAAAGGCTTGCAAAGCAAGTGGATTGCCTCACCTAATTTCTTGTGGATATTGGATTTGCCTCACCCACTCTTTAATGCATTTTTGGACTCAACCATACTCTTGGGAGTCCACTTTGCTTTTGGGAGACTCTTTGCTTTGTCTCAACCAATCTTAAAGATTCTTGGCTTATCCTCACCATGGCTAAAGGTTATTGGCCTCACCACACTTAAGCAAACCCAAGCACACATCAAAACATCATATGAAACATAATATGCCATCATGAAATTATCTCATATAAAATCATGTTAGCATATTTTTCATAGCTTGAAAATACACATACACACATTCTAAGACAAGCTAAGCACACATCCATGCATGAGAGAAGGTGGAGAGAGCTACCTTGCATACAATCACATACTTTTTCTCTTGAAAATTCCCTCCCTTGCTTTGGCTACACACCCACAAAAGCATGGGGAAGATTTCTCTTGGCCTAAACACAAATTATGGAAGCCAATTAGGTTTATGAAACAATTTATAAGGTTACACAACTTGCTTAGACACTAGGTTATTCTATAAACCCTATTATGGCCCATAAATACACCTAATGAAGCAACACCCCTCAAATAAATTCTAGGTTCCATTCTTTCCTCTCAAATATGATTCTTGACTCCCTTTAAGCCTCTTGGAGTCATCGCACAATTAAAACAAAGAGCCTAACTACATATTGCTTCTTTAGGTCATAATATGGAACCTAAAGTGCCAACTCACTTTCTGAGTTCTAAATATTTTCCAAGGCCTCCCCTCATTTTCATTCATCATATATGACTCAAGAATGGGCTTATAAAAATTTAAAACTCTCCCTAGATATGCTATCCTTGCTTGCCGAGGCTTTGGAGGAAATAGAGCTCTTTGGAGTTTGCTTTGTTTTCTAAGGGAAGAAGCATATAGGGAACCTCTTAGAGATCTTAGGAGCTTATTTAAACTCTTATTTAGGCCTAGTAATCATCATATAAAATCAGATTTTACAAGGCGTAATTGAAACCGTAAAACTTGCATCTTAAAATCTAATGGTTTTTTTGTTGATTCCCTTTGCATATTCTTAATCTCTACACCCTTTTTACTTAGATTCACCCTTGGTTCTGCTAAAAATCAAGTCCTCATTGGGTTTTCTCATGTTAGGCAAATGGAGGAGGAGGGAACCCAAGATGACAACCATAGGAAGAAAAATTACCATATTTTCTTGCTTTTTCTCACTTGAATCTTGTGTTCTTTTAGTTCCTCTCTTCAAATCCGAATTTTCCCCTCAATTTATCCTTTAAAATAGATCCACATACTTCATTATAATCATAGAAAATAAAGGAGAATGAAGGAAAAGAGGTTTGGAAGAGAAAGAGCATGAAAAATCATGAAAATCTATACCTTTCTACCTTGAATTTCTCCTCATTTTCTTCCTCCTCTTGTGTGCCTCATCCCCTAGGGTTTTCCTCTGGTTTTTGGGCAGAACATGCTTGTGCATAATGAAGGGAGAAGAAGGGCACATCATATATATAGGGGAAAAGGGAGTTACACTTTTCAAAAATTCCTATTTTTCCCTTCGTTCTTGGCATTTTTGTTTCTCCTTTGTTTAGCTCCTTTTTAGAATTTTATTTTCCATTATGAAATTTAGATTTCCAATTTAGTAAAATGCCTTTGGAATCCCTCAAATCAGAGCTCAATCCTTTTTGAACTAATCCGTCAAAGTTCGAGTACACTAACATTGGAAAACATCCATCGAAGGGGATTTGACTATCCTGGGGCATTCCATGGTTTTAGGGCCTCTGAGAACCCTGGAGAACTCAAAACTTTCATTTAAAAAGCCTTCCTGTTTGAATTCCAAAAATTTGCTCAAATTACGAAAATGCTATTATATATCATGAGCTTTTTGTAAGAAATTGTTTCTTTCATTTTAGCTTTATTTTTCTTTCCATCTGAGCCTAGGATTCTCATTTTTAGAAGTATAGAATGCTTCTCAAATTTTTTCAGGACCTTAACTATCTCATTTTGAGGGGCTTTCTTTTGTATCCAGTGAATTTTGTTCATTTACGAAGAAACCGTATGTTAAGTTTCTCACGTTTTGTCTTGTTTTCAAAGAATTGGATGTTACAACTTAAGCATGTGGAAAAATACCAAAATAGTCTACTAAACATGTCTTAAAGGTGCACAAACCTTGATTTCAACAAACTCACACTCTCACCCCAAGATATACACAAGAACATATATGCTCCCATCTTGCCATTCAATGTCAAGAACTTGCTACAACATTCATATGGCATCAAATCTCATACATGTACAATATATTCATACATTTACAAGTATTCTGAGGTCATACGTCATACACAATATTGGATTACATCACTTGCCATTCATATGGGCTAAAAAATGGACAATTTTACACATTTCCTTGTCAATTGTCTTGCTTTATGCTTAGTGGCTTCCAGTCTTTGGCTCACTTGGACCACATAGTTATGTTAGACAAATAGGGAGGAAGGAACGAGATTCTAAGAATCTCAATTGCTCTTCTCCTTTTAACCATATATAAAGAATGCAAATCCAAGTCTAAAAATGCATGCATGGATATTATGGCTTTCATAATCATTCATGGAACATTGTTAGCATTCAAGAAATCATATAAAACATACAAAGATTTGCCAAAAAGATGGTTTAGCCTCACCCATTTCTCTTGGGGATTTTGGACTTGCCTCACCTATTCTCTTAAAGGATTTTCAACTAAGCCTCACTCTTGGGAGACTTTTGGCTTTGCCTTAACCATTCTTGGGGACTTTTGCCTGATCCTTATCCTAACTAAGGGACTTTTGGCTTCACCACACTCAAGCAATTCAAAACATCTTCATAAAGCATCATTTAAGTGTATAACATAACATCATGACATATAGATACATGCTAAAATATTTTTCATTGCTAAAAACATACATACACACATTCAAAGATAAGATAAACATCTACTCATACATGAGAGAAAGAAAAATATTTTAGCATTTCCAAGGCCAATTACACTCTATAAATAACAACACACTTTTCTTCTTGAATTTGGTTGCTCTCCCTTGGTCAAACACTCACAAGAAGGAGGGACTTGATTCCTTTGGCCTAGACATATAATATAGAGGCCAATTACACTCTATAAATAATTTCTAAGGCTACACATTCATTTCCAAGGCTAGGTGGTTTTTATGGCTCATTTATGGTTCCATAATGTACCTAATAAAGTAACCTCAAGAAAACATGATCTTGGCTCCATTCTTTCTATCTATTTATGATTCTTGACTTCTTTTAAGCCTCATAAAGCCATCAAACAATTAATTTAAGGAGCGTAGCCAGGTGTTGCTTCTTTAAGCCATAATATGGAACCTATGATACCATCTCACTATCCATGGTTCCTAAAATTTTTCCAAGGATTTCTTCATCCTCTCCTATCACATATGACTCAAAATCAAGCTTGAAACAAATTAAAACTACCCCTTGATACTTCTTCTAGCCTAGGCTAAAACTATGCACCAAGAGAGCACTGAGTGAATTTGTTTTTTTTTTCTTGATGGGAGATGCATGTGGGAAGCTTCTTAGAGATCTCTAGAGCTCATCCAAACATCCATTTTAGCATAGGAACTCATGCATCAAAATAGAATTTTAATGGAACACTAGAAACCCTAACTTTGCTATCTTGAAATATAATGGTTATTTGATTGTTTTCTTTATATATTCTTGTTCTCCTCACTCATTTTCCTAAGATTCACTCTTGGTTTGGCTAGGAATTCAAATCCTTAGGGCTGGTCATATATAGGGTGAAATGCACACAAGAGAAGGAATAAGAAGAATCAAACATATAAGTAGCAAAATACCTTGGTTTCTTGGCTTCCTTTGCTTGTTCTTCACTTTACTTGGCTCCTTCTCCTCAATTTCAAAATTTCCCTCTTAGGTCTGACCTCAAAATAGCCCCAAATACTTCAATAATTCCATATGAAAGAAGGAAATATGGAGGAGAAAGAATTTGCTACAGAGAAACCAAGAAAATCCATGAAAAACTATACATTTTTCTTATTTTTTCTCCTCCCTTGTGCGCCTCACTCTCTTGCTTCTTTCTCTATTTTAAGACATAAATGAAATGGACTAATTGAGAAGAAGAGTGGGGCATGCGTTATATATAGGTAGGTTTTACAAGTTGTTTCCAAAAATTCCATTTAGGTCCCTTCAAATTGGCATTTCGTTTCTAGTTTATTTTAGCTCCTTTTGAGAACTTTCTTTTCCATCACAAAATTTGGGTCCTAAATCTTATAAAATGCCTTTGGAATCACTCAAATTGGAGCTAAAACCTTTCCGAATGAAAGGGTCAAAGTTTGGGTCAACTGACGGTAGAAAATGTATATTGGAGGGGTTTTAATTATCCCAAAGCTTCCCATGATTTTTAAGGCCTCTGAGAACCTTAAAGAACTCAAATTCTCCATTTAAAAAACCCTCTTGTGAGTATTCCAAAATTTATCCAAAATTACAAAAATGCCATTATGTTTCGTAGCTATTTCATTAATTTCTGTCTAGTTATTTTAGCCTCTGTTTCAGGGCACTTCTGCTCTCTTAATTTCATTACTTAATGTCTAGATTATCATTCTAATTTTTTTGAAACCTTAACTAATTTATTTTAGAGGACATACTTTGAAAATGTGTGACACCTTAAAATTAATTAAAGTGTTAATCATGGATTAGACATAATTAAGAATAATTATTATGGCATAATTGGGCAAACCATGTGAATGAAACTCTAGAGAAAAATAAATTATTAATATGGTTTTGAGATTTAATTGGGTTAGAAACTTCATATAGGCCCAAATTAAATTAAGTAGGCCATAGTTAGAGACTAATAAAGGCCTAATTATTATATGTGCAGACCTAACTTCTTATTGTGGGACTTAGCCCAAGAAAAATACTACTTAGCATTGGTCTAATTAAGTTTAGTGAGGTAGAAGCCCAAGATCCTATTTACATAAACTCTTATAGTTAACCCAACATTCTTTATGCAAATACAAACTAAATGAACTCTTGAAATTTGACCTAACCCAACTACAACTCTGCAACCTTACTCATGAGATTTAGTCTAACTCAACTCAAAATTTAAACCCACTTGGATTTGGGCCTTTGGGTTAGCCCAAACCCATCTAAAACCCTAAACATATTCAACCTTTCCCTTCCCTTATGTAAAAACATAAAACACACAACACAATTTCGGAGGTTTAGAGGGAGGCTAGGGTTCTTTGCAAAAAATCCACCATTTCTCACTTCTAAGCTCAAAATTAGTTAAGGTAATTGTTATATAACTTAATCCTTACCTCTTTCTCTTCAATTTAACTCGATTAATTTTTTTTAGAGCATTTCATATAATACCATATTATTTCTACCTTGATCTCCTTCTTATAAGTGGGATTATACAATTTATGAAAGAAATCCCATGAAAATGCATTAAAATAATAAATTAAATTGCATTGCGTAGCAAATAAATTTTTCATTTTGCATTTTGAGATCCCGTGAACTTACCAATAACATTCAATAATTATTTTCCATTCATACAAGTCATAACATTCTTAGAATATAGCACAAACTACGGATCAAGAGTCAAAAATCCCAAAATAATCACATTTTGCCTCAATTCCAAGATAGTAGAATTAAAGGCAATTTTGAAAAATCATAACTAATTCTAAAAAAATTGAAATCAAGAAAATTATAGCTTTTTTGAAATCTCTAGGTGTTAACACCACACTAAAAATAATTATCAGCCAAAAAAATCCCATCTAGGTCATGCTTGACATCAGAAAAGGCAAGAAGGTCGAGTTGTCTAGAAATATAATATAGCTTACTGATATAAACTTTAGAAATTTGTAATTAATTTAAAAAAATATCCAATCCCTACAATCTATACCAATTTGGAAGGATAATGACATTAAATAGAGGGAAAAAATAGTTCCATACCAATCCAAGAGCATTCAGACCCTAAAAATCAATTAAACAATAACATAGGTCTAGAGGTGCGCCTAGAACAGAACAACAACTTCAAAAATTCATATGTCCCTCTTTAGACATCCAAATGAGATTATCCTAATTGTTACAAGTCATTAGAAATTCTAGTTTCTCCCTATAAAATTTCATGGCAATTGGATATTGTTTGCTCCATGAATGACACAGATCCATTTTTGGACCATTTGTACAGTACACTAACCAAAAATAAAAAAGATTTTCAACTTCAAAAATTCACCAAATATTCCATAGACCTCTAAAAATTTTGTACTTTAACTTCTTAAAAAGCTCTCAACAAGGTCTAGATTCATACCAAATTTTAGACCAAGAACAGCTCATTTGGAAAAAAAGTGACACAACCCACAATTATAGCCATTTTTACTTTTCGTAATGCAACCCTTTGGTCCAAATAACTCCTTTTAGTGTTTGACACCTCTTGAGAAAGTTTAAAAGTATAAATGTGACTTGTGTGAACTGCCCAAGTGGTTCCAAACCTTATACATCTTAAGTTGGCTATCCTACACTCAATAATACATGCATCAAAGTGGTCAAAATTCATATTCTCATTGTCTTGGTAGCATACAATGTTCATACACCATTTACATATGATATTACAATGGTTCAATGACTCATAGTTCAAAATTAACATTTACATCATCATTTTAACTATTAGGTACAAAAGAACTAAATAATAATCAAATTATGGTCTCTTTAAGATGCTTGGCTTGCATTTCTCCCTTCTTGGGTGCTACCTAGATATTTTACGAATGAATAGGGAAAGGGAATGAGATTTCATAGAATCTTAAAAGCTCACACACCCTTTCATGGCATAAATACATCTATGGTGCAAGTATGGGAAATATGACAACCATAAAGCATGCAAATTCCTAGTCTTCATTCCACTAATTCACATCAAGTCAAGAACATACTTTAGGGACTTTTGGTCTTGTCTCACCCTATTTCTATGACTTTTGGATTTGTCTCACCCTTAGCCTAGGAACTTTTGACCTAGCCTCACCCATCCAAGAGACTTTTGGCTTTGTCTCACCCATGTCATCAGACTTTTGGCATCTCTTCACCTTCATTAAGGGACTTTTGGCATCAACCTCACCCTTGAGCCATTTCTACAACCAAAGCCATTCAAGAAGACATATTGGTACCAATGTAATATCAAGACATCAAGTGGCATGCTCTTAAGTCACAAGAGCACACACAAGCCCACAGTGACATACATATGCACATAAGAATGCAAGAGAATAAGGTAGAAAGCTACCTTAAATTTATGCAAGCTTTTCTTAGTCTTTCTCCTTCCTTTTTTCAGTTTCACAAGCACGCCTAGGTGGGTTGGTGTTCTCTTGGCCTGAACACATAAACAACACATAATCACACACACTTAAAGCATGTTGAGATACCAAATTTATTCTTAAACACATACTTGATTCCATAAATGGCATAATGGTCCCATAAATGGCCTATTGAAGCAAGCTTCACAATTCAAGCTCTAGGCTCCCATTTATTTCCATTTCTAGGCCTCTTGGCCTCATTCAAAATCCTTGGAGTCCTCATACAACCATTTGCATAAGCTTAGAATCAAGTTGCTTCACAAAACACCATTATGGATACTATTATCCCATCTCCCAATCTATGGCTCCTAAATTTTTTCCAATGGTTCCTCACATCTTCTAACATCATATAAAATTCCAAACTAAGGCTAGAACAATCATATAAAATTCCAAACTAAGGCTAGAACAATTTAAAACACTCCTTAACCTAATGAACCTAGCTTGGTTGAACCTTGTACCATAATGGAGGTTTATAAAGTTTTTTATTTTTCCTTGATGGGAGAGCCACTTAGGAAGGTTTGTAATAGTCTTAGAAACTCAAGGGAACACTTAAATGGTTAAGGAAACACACACAAAATTAGATTTTCATAAAACCCTAAAGAACACCATACTTCCCTATCTTAGTTTCCTTGGATTTTTTTTTTTTGTAATTTCTTGTCATATACCTCTTCTCCATGGTCTAAAACCCTAGTTCTTCTCTTGTTTTTAGACAAAACTCCCTCCCCTCTCTTGGTTCTAGTTTGGCTAAAAATATGCACAAGGAAGAAGCAAAAAAAAAAAAAAACAAAACCATGAAATACCTTGGATTCAAGCTTGGTTTCAAGACTTTCTGAGTAGCTCGTCATGCAACTCTCAAAATAAAACTAGGAAGCAAAATAAATTTTATAATTAATGGTGCAACCTAGGTCATCTCCCTTGGAGTTTATGACTCAATTTGTTTATGGAAGGGGTATTCCAAGTATTGCTAATTGAAACTTGTTTTGGAGATTTGAAGTACTAAAATTTAATTGAACTAAATTTAATTGTCAAAAATCAAAAGAACTTAAAACTAAATGAGATGAACAATTAAGAGAATATGGTAGCTAGCCTTGCATTGGACTCCCTAGAATTCAATTATCCTTGCCCTTGGTTTAGTTTACCAAATTTGGAATTAATTCCTTGCTCTTTAGTGTATTCCCTATAAAGATTCTTGAATAACCGTTCAAGGTTCAATTCATTAATTATTCAAGGAATTTGCAACCACAAGAAACCTTGAATAACTAATTAATTGAATTTAGAGTAAGAACACACTTTAACCAATTTTAATTGATTAATAGAATCTACAGCACAATTCACTTAAGATACTAATGAACCAATTAGATTAATTAATTCTTCAATAATTAATTGCACAAAAATTCCAGCTAATTAATCTAATAACCATTGCATCAATTAACCGAAAATCAAGAGGAATTTAAAAGTGATTTGCACAGCACTAATTTTGGAATTTTTACAAATATGCGACGATCATAATTAAAATTCCAAAATCAAATTATTTTAAACAAACCAATCCGATAATTTTTAGCAATTAAATTCCTAAATCAATCAACTAAACCTAGTTAAATTAATAAATGATTTAATGCTGGAATTAAAAGATATAGCAAGGAGTATTTATCCAATTTTGTGAGAAAATATGGGGCTCAAATTTGCATCTGGGAGTTTCCAAACTTCAGCCAGCCACCATGAGTGATTCAAGTTGCCATGGAGATTTTAATCAAAGGAGAGTTGATGAATTTAGCATCAGCCATGGATGAATCAACGAAAGAATACTCCCTGGACATTCTCCATGTCTCTCCCAAGAAGTTTCGTCTTTTTTACGTTCTCCACACCTCTCCTATTCTGTTCTCCGTCTCTTCTCCTGGAATGAGTGAATGAATCTATATATCGGCGAGGGTTTCCGAAGATATCGAGGCGTGAATGAAGTGGGCTCTGGATGATTGAAATATGCTCCCTTTCACGTGAATTCCTTTTTTATGATTCCACGTGCTCTTTAATGAATCACATGCAGCCTCCTTTGTGCAGCTCACCCTTTTGCATGCTGAAATCATGTTTTTTTCCTTCCCTCAGCTCCAGCGCTTTTGTTTCTCAATGAATCACGTGCAGCCCATCTCTTTTTCTGATGTTATTTTCTTCATGTTGGTTCCCAGCTTCAGCGTCTTCCAGCGTCTTATGCTTCCTTTTTTCCATGTCATTCCGTAGCCAAATTCCAGCTCATTATTCATTAAAATCTCACGTGCTCAGCTTGTTGCTTCATGCTCTGTTTTCAACTCATGCATCGTGCAACTATAGCTTCATAATGCTTTTGGCTTGCTTCGTTGTTCAGCTCCTTCTCTTAACTTGTAGCTAGTTCTCCCATGCATCTGCTTCTATGTAAAACCCCTTCTCGAGCTTCTCTTCCTTGTTCTGTAGCTCTTCATTCAGCTTGTTTTGTTCTGAACCTCTGTTTTGCTTATTCTGTTTTAGCTCAAGACGCGTGGCACTTCCTTCATGTTATTTGCTTTACTTCATCCACGTCTTGCTCTGTTCTTCATGTTCCATCTAGCCCACAACTTCTGCATGCTTTCTTCGAATCCAAACGTAACTTCTTTTCCAGCTCTATTTTCTGGTTCTCACGTAAGCTTTTCACGTTGAAACTGCAGCTCATGCAAGCTTCTTCGTCCAGCTCTGTCTCTGTTCTTCTCGCTGACATTAAAACTGTGGCCTTGCCTCCTTCTTGCAACTCAACGTCTTAGTGCCTCCTTCACGTCAACTTTTTTGCATTTTTATTCCACAAGCTCCCTTTATGCAGCTCGTTGTCTCTTTTAAGCTTCTGCATGTTCTGGAGCTTTCATTTTCCTTCACCACGTGTTTGTTTATTTATTTCCTCCTCCATATAGAGCTTTCCTCATTCTAGCCACGTTGAGCTTCCTTCTCCTTTGTTTCTGCTTCTCTTCATACCTCATTGAAACTGCATGGAGGATGTGAGTGTGTATAATCTGTTCCCAAGCTCCCTTTTTCGATTTTTCCTCCAGCTCTCCACGTGACTTTGCTGCCAGCAATAAAAAAAAATGGAGACCTAATTAACTAATTACAAATATGCCATTCAGAAATTAATGGGAATTATGCTCCAATCTTTTCCTTTAATCCACTTTAATTTCTCAATTTAATTGCCCAAAAATTCTGCACAAGATTAATAAATATTTTAAGGATTGAAATATTTAATCATCAAAGAATTTTGGAGAATAGAATATTAGAAATTTAAATCCAAAAATTCTCCTAATTAATTCAAAATTGTGTTATTTTCCAAAATTAACCACAAATTCAAATATTGCATAATAAATCCAATTAAACTCAAATTAATCATTAAAATCAATAAATAATGTGGATAAAAACATATGAAAATTAGCATTTATCACTTTCTCTTCTTGGTTTGCTTCTCCTCAAGGAATTCAAACTCTTTTCTCTGGTTTTAGACTCAAAATAGACTAATCCATTCAATGAAACCATAGAAAGAGACCTAAGAAGCAGAGGAATCATGTTAGAAGAAGAAGAAGCATGAAATTCCATAGATTTCCTTAACTTTTCCTTAGTTTTCTTCCACCTTTCTCTCCTCCTTTGGTGCACCTAAGAGAGAGCTTATTTTTCTATATTTTGGGCAAAAGAAGGTCGAGCTATATGAGAGGAGCAAGAGTCAAGAAGCTTGTGGAACATTTAAGAAACTCACTTTTTCAAAAATTTCAATTTTATCTTTCAGTAATGGCAATTTTGTTTTAGCTCCTTTTTTAGAACCATCTTTTCCATCATAAAATGTAGGTTCCCAATTTAATAAAATTTTTTTAGAATCATTCAAATTGAAGCTAAAACCTTCTCGAACGATTTCATCTAAGTTCAAGTTCACCATGGCTGGAAAAAGTATACTGGAGGGGTTTTACCAATCTTGGGGCTTCCTATAATTTTTGGGGCCTCTGAGAACCCTGAGCTACTCAAAATTTTCATTTAAAAAGCCTTCCTATGTGTTTTTCCAAAATTTACACTTGTTTATGAAAATACCATTATGTTTTGTCAATTTTCATCATAATTTCACTTCACCATCCTAGCTCCATTTTTCTTTTCATCTGAATTTGGAATTATAAATTTTAAGAGCCTAGAACTTTACACCAATTTTTTGGGACATTAACTAGCTCATTTCAATATACTTGCTTTTATAAGGTTCATTTCATCACTTTACAGAAATTATGTTCATTACATTTCACCCACACCTAAAATCTAAAACTTGTTGTTTGGTGTTTTCATGGTGAAATTTTAAGGTTAAAGCTAAAGGTGTTGTTAAGTAAGTGTAAACTCCTCAATTTGATATTTTCTCTACTAGTTAGAGGCCCCATTGGCTAACTTATTATTATATGGGCTCTATTTCTTTGTGAAAATAACCATAATGTAGGGTGATGTTTAAAGTTTCTGGTCTAAGGAAGGCAAATCCAAAATTTAATCTTTTGGTAGTTAGGTAAGTGTCCATTAGGTAATTATCAATGGATTAATTATTTGACTATTGGGTTACTGACTAATTGATGAATGAGAATGGTAATGGTTTGATTTTTGTATTCATAGGCTGACATAACATTATCGTCGATTCTCCAAAAAATTGTCCATAAGTGAGGTAACCAGGGATTATATTAAATTCCATGCATATGCCTAATTTAATTGTACATCTATTGTACAATTATGTTTTTGAAATGCTAATGAATTGGTTAGCTATTTGTTGTATTCTGATTGGACCTTGTGAGTCCATGGTAGAGTTGCGGTGTAGCTGTCACCCATGCATGTATTTTGATTGAGAACCGAGTTATGATTAGACCCCAAATGCACTGAGCCTTAGTTGTACTCATTATGGAGTAGGTGTCATGGATGGACCTCTCCCAGTGTTATTGGCCTTTAACATGTGGAAATGTGATTGCTAGTATGAGATAGTAATCATAGATAGCCTAATCATTTCATTTGCTGATATGACTAGTATATTTTTTGATATGCTCATTTGAATTCATATGCATATGTTAATTAAATCGGAATATATGAATGGAACTTACCTTTGGTTACTGAGATTTGCATTTCACCCCATTTCCTGGGCTAACTATTTCAGGTAAAGGATCCTCTAGTAATGATAAAGGTAAGCAAGTGAATGAGCATCCATGAGCTAGAACCATATATTGGGAAGTTGCATTTGGATTAACCTAACTTAGGATAGATGCTAATTTTGTTATTCATTTGTATAACATCATCATGTAATTGGATTGCCAAGTGTAGGAGTTTTGTGTTTAATAACTTAGGACATACCTATTAGGGACCTAGGCATTGTAGAATTTGATGTGTGAATTTACAACATCTGATGTGGAACCTTATAGATTCAATGATTTGGTTTACTATTTGGAAATGTAATCATGTATTAACTTAAATGATGATTTATACTGGTAATGCATGGCACCCAATAGGGATCCTATTTGAATGATTTCGTTGGTTGTTTATGAATTTGGTTGTTTCTTAATATCACATGGTACTTGTTGATATATGATAGATTGATGAGTAAGAATCAATACTTAAATGCGAATGTTAGATTAGCTAGGAAAATCAAGTAGATAAATGTTATTAGAGTCTTACAAATTGAGGAAGAGTGGCTTAGAGTGTTCCTAAAGGGAGAGTTAGAGTGTATGGGATGAAATTTTAGGAGTTTTAGGTATATGAGGGATTTTACCATGGCCAAAATAGGTTAAGCCATGGCAAAAAGTGGTGAAGCTGCCCAGGAAGGGTAGTAAAGAGTAATTCACTATGGCAAGAGTCAAGGGGTGAGTTTGGTTGTGTTCCAAAAAGGAATTCGCTACGACATAAAGGGGAATTGGCCGTAGCCAATATTGAGGACGAGTTAGGAAGGCTCCAAAAGGTCCTTTAGCCATGGTGCCACATAGGCTTACCGCAGTGAAATCTATAAAGATGTAGGAAGTGAACTTGAGGGCAATTGGTTATGGCGTGAAAGTATTTAACTGCAGCTAAGGGTTTTTAAATTCATCTATTAACCTAGAAAATCTTAGTTCTTCTTGTGGTGATGCTAAGTGATGATTCATAGATACCCGTATGGGGTTCTTGAGACTTGAAATTAATAGATAATAGATTTAGAGGCGTTACTTAGAAAATTTGATTCACTTATGTGCTTGAATGGTTGTGATTAATTGGTAATGATCGCAATAGCATCAAGGTTTAAATTTTCTCCTCTTTTTCTTAATGTAATCAATTGTGATGACCTTAAACTTTGTGGCTAGTAAACTTGGCAATCATGATTCATGCATGTTAAAAATGGGAACATTGTGATCTAGTGATGACTCTTATACTTGTATATACCTACTATGGGTGGAGTTATGTTTAGATTGCCTTAGACTGTAGCTTAATGGGGGAATGCTTGTGATTGTGCTTGTGGCATTGCAGAGTGAGATAGTTACACATAGAGAATTTGCTGAGATGCTAAGAGAAATGTAAGAAGCCATGGTTACAATAGCCAACTGAATGAAAGAACAAGTTGGGGCCTATGAAGCTACAATTAGGGCAATGACTGATCGACTTCAAGAGTAAGCCGAGGCTTGTAATATTCGATTTTCGTCAAAATGACAGAAATAGATACATTTTCAAAGCAAGCTACCTAAAATGAATTAGTTAAGGTCCTGAAAATTTTAAGTAGCATTCTAGACTCCTAAATATGAGAATTCAAAGCCTAAATGAAAAGAAAAATGGAGCTAAAATGAAGAAATAAATTTTAACGAAACAGTTATGAGACATAATAAAATTTTTGTAATTTTGAGCAAATTTTAGAATTTGCACAGGAGTGCTTTTTAAATGAAATTTTTTAGTTCTCCAAGGTTTTCAGAGGGTCTAAAAACCATGGGAAGCCTTGGGATAGTAAAAACCCCTCCAGTATACGTTTTCTAATGTCGGTTAACCCGAACTTTGACCCTTTCATTAGGAAGATTTTAGCTTTAATTTGAGTGATTCCAAAGGCATTTTATGAGATTGAGAATCTAAATTTCATAATGAAAAATATGATTCTTAAAAAGGAGCTAAAACAAACGAGAAAAGAAAATGCCAAAACGAAGGGAAAAAATTAGAATTTTGAAAAAGTTATTTCTTAACCTAGCTATATATATATGTCACACCCTACCTCCTCCTTCACTTGGCTTATTTTGTTTCTACCCTAAACTAAAGAAAGAACTACAAGGGTGAGGCACACAAGAGGGAGAAGAAAGGAAGGAGAAAAACAAGGAAAAAGGTATAGATTTTCTTGGTTTTTCATGCTTTCTCTTGAGCAAACTCCTTTTCCTCCATTTTCCCTTCTGTCCATGGTTTTATTAGAGTTATTGGATCTGTTTTGAGGGTAGAACAGAGGACAAATTTTGAATTCAAGGTAAGGAAGCCAAGAAAGGTGAAAACAAGCAAAAAGAAACCAACAAATCAAGGTATCTTGTCATCTCCATGCTTAATCTACCTTCTTCCCCCTTTTGTGGATAGTTCAACCTAGGTAAGGCCAACTCTAAAGGGTTAAGTTTCTAGCTAAACCAAGGATGAATCTTAGGAAAATAAGGGAGGAGAGCAAGAATATGCAAAGAAAAAAATAAATTATCCATTACATTTCAAGATAGAAAGTTAGGATTTCATGGAGTCCCTTAAAAATTTGATTTGATATAATAATTCCTAAGCCTAAATGAGTATTTGGATGAACTCCTAAGATCCCTAGAAGGCTTCCCATGTGCATCTTCCACTAAGAAAACAAAACAAGCTCTATGGGTGCCAAAAAGAAGCATAGCCTCGGTCTAAAGGGTTCAAAGTGCTTAGGGATAGTTTTAAATTTTTCCAAGCCTATTTTGAGTCATATATGATGGGTGGAGATGAGGGAAAGCCATGGAAAAAATTGAGGAGGCCTAGAGAATAAATTGATAATGTAGGTTCTATATTATGGCCTAAAGAAGCAATACCTACTTAGGCTCCTTGTTTTAATTGTGTAATGGCTCCAAGAGATTTACATGGGATTAAGAATCATAAATGAAAGGAAAGAATAGATCCAAGAACGCAATTTATGGATGTTTCTTTATTAGGTGCATCTTAGAACCATAAAAGAGCAAGTAAGCCAAGCTAGTATTTAAAGAAGATGTTTAACTTTAGGAATTATTTCAAGAGCTTAATTGACTTCCATATATTATGTCTAGGCCAAGAAAAACAAACTCCACCTTCTTGTGAGTGTGTGGCCGAGGAAGGGAGTGCATTTCCAAGGAAGAAAGTGTGTTTGTGTGGCCAAGGTAACTCTCTTCTTTTTCTCTCATACATAAATGTATGCTTACCTTGTCTTTGAATGTGTGTTTTAAGCCATGAAAAGTGTTCTAGCATGTGCCTTTATTCCATGGTACCACGATATTATATTATATTTTCAAATGATGCCTAGTATGTTTGCTTGAGTTTGCTTAAGTGTGGTGAAGTCAAGAACTCTTAGCCATGGTGAGGATAAGCCAAGAATCTTTAAAAGTGGTTGAGACAAAGTAAAGAGTCTTCCAATGTAACACCATATTTTCTAGCTTATTTCCATCATCATTTACATACTTATGTGATATATTGTAAGTAGGAAATGGAAAATTCTATTAAAACAATAAACTTTCTTGTGTTGCGCTATAGTAAAAAATTTGCTATCAGTGTCACGTGGACCGTGTGAGCTCATACTATACATCCTCATATTTATTTACATCATTATGACTCATTTGCATCTCAAAATCATACCCACAACTCATGGAAATTGAAATGGAGCTCAAAATAAGCAAGTATATTTTCGGCCAGATTTGCTCCATTTTCTGACCCAATTTTGAAAAATCATAACTAACTCTAGCAAATTCAAAATCATGTAATCTTGGTCATTATGGAAATATTAGGATGTCTAATTCACACTAAAAATATGCCCATATTATAACATGCATCACAGAGGACGTTTGACATCTAAAATGGTCCAGAGGTCTGACTAAATTCTGGAGTTGTCACAGAATTCTGTAGAAAACTTTGAAAATGTCCAATTAATTCGAAAAAAATCAAATCCATGCAAATGATACCAATATAGAAATCTGTGGATGTTAGCTAGAGAGGAAAAATATCTCTAGATCAGTTCATCAAGCCTAGACTTCGAAATTTAATGGAACAATACTTATGGTCGGGAAAAATTACTGAAACTGGATAGAAACTTCAAGAATTCATATCTCCCTTTCTAGACCTCCAAATGAGGTGCTTCTAGTTGAGACAAGTCATTGTGATAATCTAGTTTCTTTGTATAAAATTTCATGGCAATTGGATATCATTTGGGCCTTGAATGGTAGAAAACAATTTTGGACCAAATGAATAGTGCAGCAAACTAAAAATTATGAATTTTTCCAATTTTGAAAATTCATCAAATATTCTATAGATCTCAAAAAATTATGATCTTTAGCTTCCTAGAAAGCTCTCAATGATACCTAATCGCATGCCAAATTTTAGATCAATACTAGGTCATTTGGCTAAAAAGTGACATAGGGTTCCATTATTGTCAAATTTAGCTCCATGTGAGGTGCCAAACTTGCCAAATAGTCTTCCCTTGGTATTGGCACCTTTTGTGTAACGTCCGGTCCCTCCATAAAAGTGAGAAACGCAATGTTCGGTTTCTCTATAAACGTAAAAAATGGGCCAAATATAAAAGGAAGTCCTCGAAATAGAAGGAATTGGGGCCAACTAAAATTATGATAAAATTATAAATAATGAAAAATGAGGATTTGAGCCTTGAGTTGCCCCAAAAATCAAGGCCAGAGTGATTCGATAAAATTGTCGAAAGGCCAGTGGCATTTTCGTAAATATGGGCACTTTTTGAAAAACTCATAGGAGGGCTTTTTAAATGAAAATTTTGAGTTCTCCAGGGTTCTCAGAGGCCCCAAAAATCATGGGAAGCCCCAGGACCAGTGAAGCCCCTTCGGTGTACTCTTTTCGACGTCGGTTGACCCAAACTTTGACCGATTCGTTCGGGAAGGTTTTAGCTCCGATTTGAGTGATTCCAAAGGCATTTTATTAAATTGGGAACCTATTTGTCATGATGGAAAAGACGGTTCTCAAAAAGGAGCTAAAACGAAGGAGAAATGAAAATGCAAAGTATGAAAGGGCAAAAATGGAATTTAAGTGTTAAAAGAAGCTTCCAAACTCTTTTTATAAGTCACGTTCTTCCTCTCCTTCATTAAACCGACTTGCTTCTGCCCATTTTCAGAGAAGAACTCCAGCTTCTTAGGTGCACAAGAGAAGGAGGATTTTGGAGGAAGAAATTCAAGAAAAAGGTAAGAAACTTTAAGAAATTCCATATCCTTCCTTCTTCAAACTTGCTCCCCTCCTCTCAAGCTTTATTTCTATGGTTTTAATGGAGAGTTTGGTGCTGTTTTGGGGGCAGGACAGAGAGGGAAATTTCGAAAATTGAGGGAGCAAGCCAACCAAGTGGAAGAGCAAGCAAAGGAAAGCAAGAAAACAAGGTAAAACTTCCATTCTTTGGTAGTTCCTTCCTCCCCCTCCTCTTGCACGAATTTGGGCACCATGAGCCCAATTTTTAGGGGCTGTTTTCTGCCCAATTTATGGAAGGATTAGAGGTTTTGGAGTTCAAGGATTAAGAATGAACTAATAGAATCAAGAAAGGGGCATTAGGAAACAAGATGGAACCATTAGGGATCCAAATGCTCCTTGCAAATATGATTTTATATGAATGTTCTTAGACTTAATTGAATGCTTAAACATGCTCCTAAGACCCCTAGAGAGCTTCCCACATGCACCTCCCATCCAAGAAAGCAAAGAAATTGCAAGAAAAATCAATGAACTTTAAGCTAGAAAAGTGTAGAGCTCTTGAACACTTTGCAAAAACTGATTTGATATATGAGTTTCCTTGCATGTGTGAGTATTTGATTGAGCTCCTAAGACCTCTAGGAAGCCTCACAAGTGTGTCTCCATCAAGGAAAAATCAAGAAGGCCATGAACTCTTCTTCCCCCCATAGTCTTGGCCTATGAAAGTTCCTATAGCTAGGGAGAGTTTTAAATTTTTCTAAGGCTATTTTTGAGTCATATGTGACGAGTGAAGATGAGTAGAGGCCTTAGAAAAAATTTAGAACTCAAAGAAAGTGAATTGGTACCATAGGTTCTATATTAGGACCTGAAGAAGCAACATGATGCTAGGCCCTTTGTTTTAATGATGTGATGACTCCAAGAGGTTTAAAAGGAGTCAAGAATCATAATTGAGAAGAAAGAATGAGGCCTAGAAGTCATTTGATGGGTGTTGCTTCATTAGGTGTGATTATGGACCATAATGGAGCCTATAGAGCAATCTAGTGTTTTATCAAGTGATGTAGCCTTAGAATATGTTTCATAGACCTAATTGGCTCCCATAAATTGTATCTAGGCCAAGAAAAACTATTTCCACCAAATTGTGGGTGCGTGGCTAAAAGAGGAGGCTTGAGAGCTAAGGAAAAAGTGTGTGAAATTATGCAAGGTAGCTCTCTCCACCTTCTCTTATGCATGGATGTGTGTTTAACTTGTTTTAGAATGTGTGTATGTGTATTTTCAAGCTAAGAAAAGTATGCTAGCATGCTTTTATATTCCATGATGCTTGATGCCATGTTATGTTTTAAATGAATTTATGATGTTGTATGAGTTTGCTTGAGTGAGGAGAGGCCAAGAACTCTTCCCTTTGGTGAGGATGAGCCAAGAACCCTTGAATTTGGTTGAGACAAAGTAAAGAGTCTCCCTAGAGCAAAGTGGGCTCCCAAGAGTATGGTTGAGTCCAAAGTGCTTAAAGAATGGGTGAGGCAAGTCCAAAATCCATGAGGAGAAGTGTGAGGCCAATCCAAACACTTAGTGAGCTCTTGAATGTCTTGCATGATTGATTCACATGCCAAAGTTGCTTTAAAATGCCTATGATTTCTACTTTCTCCATGCATGCATATATGAAACTTGCTTGCACATATTATGTGTGATTGAATGGGTGATGAGCTATTGGGATTCTTTGAATCTCATCCCCTCCTCTCCAATGCTCTAAGATGCTAGGTGGACCAAGTAGCTATGGTGAAGGGAGCCAACAACCATGAAAGAAGGAGATTGACAAGCCTAGGCCTAGTTTGTATTCTTTTTAAGCCATAATGATGTATATGATTATTGTAAATGGCACATGACCCTTGAGACACATGTAAATATGATATTATGTGATGTATACATGTATGGATATGATGTATGAACTTTAGAAATGAATTTGGGTATGTAATGCCAAGTTATGCAAATTGGAAGTTTGATGCAAATGTGTATAAATGTGGGTTGAATGGACAAAATGAGATGCATGAGTTTTGGGACCCTTTGGGCAGCTCACACAAGTCTAAAATATGCTTTTAAACTTGCCCAAAAGGTGCCAAGACCAAGGGAATCCATTTGGCAATTTTGGTACCCAATATGGAGCCAAAATTGACCATAATGGAACCCTATGCCATTTTTTGGCCAAATGAGTTAGTCTTGCCCTGAAACTTGGCATGCGATTAGGTCTCATTAAGAGATTTTTGAGAAGCTAAAGATCATAATTTTCGGAGACCTAGAGAATATTTGATGAATTTTCAAAGTTGGAATTTTTCATGGATTCTGGTATGGGTACTGTTCATACTAGCAGTTTTGAATTCTATGTCACCCGATGGCCAAATGGTATCCAATGCTTATGAAATTTTATATTCATAAACTAGAGGTCATAAGATTTCTGTGGCCACCGAGATCACCTCATTTGGAGGTCTAGAGAGGAAGATATGAATTTTCGAAGGTTCTGCCCAGTATCAGACATCTTGCCAGACCCGAGGTACTGTTCTATCGATTTTCGGGAGTTTGGCTTAATGAAATAATCTGAAGATATTTTTCCTCTCTATTTAACATCCACATATTTCCATAGTGATATCATTTGTAAGCATTGGATTTTTTTGGAATTAGTTAGACATTTTTGAAGTTCATATCAGTAAACTGTGATAGTATCAGGAACCCCTCCGACCAGTAGATGATTTCGCCTGTCAAACTCATTATATATGAGATTTTAAGACTTATACATATTTTTAGCATGAATTAGACATCTTAAGCTTTCCATAATTACTGAGATTATATGTTTTCTATTTTTTTGGATTTAGTTGTGAATTTTCAAACTTTGCCCAGAAATGAGGCCAAGTCTGCCGAAAATGAATCTACATATCTCATATCCCTTTTTGGTTTCCATGGGTTTAAAGCTAGTTTTTGTGATTTAAATGAGTTCTAATCATGCAAATAAATATGAGGATGCATAGAATGAGCTCACACAGTCCACGTGACACCGAATGGGTTTTTAGATATGATGACTTGCAAATAGAAGTCCAAATCTTCATGCCTCCTTTATGATAATTATGTGTATGTTTCATGATAATTATGCTATTCAAAGGCATAAGATGAGCTAGAATTATGGTGTTACATTTTAGGCAAGTCTAAAAGCATATTTAAAACTTTTGTGAGCTGCCCAAATGGTCCCAAACCTCATGCATCTCATTTTGGCCATTCAATCCACACTTATGCATACATTCATCAAAATCCCATATTGCACACTTTGGCCTTACATACTTAAAATAAGTGCTATAGGTTATATATCATTTTCATACATCTAAACATCACATAATAGTATATTTACACTTGTATTAGGGTTCATGGTGCATATATATTATCATATACATTATGAACCATCATTATGGTTCCAAAATGAGCTATATGATACACAAGCTTGTCAATCCTTGCTCTTCATGGTTGTTGGCTCCCTTTACTACAATTACTTGGTCCACCTAGCATGTTAAATCATTGGAGAGGAGGGGATGAGATTCAAAGAAACCCAATAGCTCATCTCCCATTCAATCATACGTAATATGTGCAAAGCAAGCTTTACAAATGCATACATGGAGAAATTTGAAGTCATGGACATTTTAAAAGCAACCTTGGCATGTGAATTAATCATACAAGACATTCAAGAGCTCACTAAGTGTTTGGATTGGCCTCACACTTCTCCTCATGGATTTTGGACTTGGCTCACCCATTCTTTGAGAGCTTTGGACTTAACCATACTCTTGGGAGCGTACTTTACTTTTGGGAGACTCTTTACTTTGTCTCAACCAAGTTCAAGGGTTCTTGGCTTATCCTCACCAAAGGGAAGAGTTCTTGATCTCTCCACACTTAAGCAAACTCAAACAAGTATCATGTATTCATTTAGAAACATAATATGGCATCAAGAGTAATAGCACATAAAGGCATGCTAGCATACTTTTCATACCTTGAAAATACATATACATACATTCTAAAACAAGCTAAACACACATCCATGCATGAGAGAAGGTGGAGAGAGCTACCTTATACAAATCTACACACTTTTCTCCTTGAATTTCCCTCCTTTGCCTCGGCTATGCACCCACAAATTGGTGGAGATGGTTTCTCTTTCTAGATACAATTTATGGGAGCCAATTATGTTCATGAAACACATTCTAAGGCTACACAACTTGATGAAACACTATATTGCTCTATAGGCTCTATTATGGTTCATATTGGCACCTAATGAAGCAACACCTCTCAAACAATTTTTAGGCCTCATTCTTTCCTCTCAAATATGATTCTTGACTCCTTTTAAGCTTCTTGGAGTCATCACATTATTAAAACAAAAGGCCTAGCACCATATTGCTTCTTTAGGTCATAATATGGAACCTAAGGCACCAAATCACTTTCTATGAGTTCTAAATTTTTTCCAAGGACTCTCCTCATTTTCATTCATCAAATATGACTCAAGAATGACCTTAGAAAAAATTAAAACTCTCCCTAGCTAGGAGAACCCATCTAGGCCGAGGCTATGAAGCATATTGTGTTCCATGGAGCTTTCTTTGTTTTCTCAAGGGAAGAAGCATATGGGGGGCCTCTTAGGGATCTTGGGAGCTCATTTAAACTCTTACTTAGGCCTAAGAATCATCATAAAAAATCAGATTTTACAAGGTGCAATTGAAACCCTAGAACTTGCATCTTGAAATCTAATAGTTTTTTGATAATTCCCTTTGCATATTCTTGATCTCCACACCCTTTTTCCTTAGATTCATGCTTGGTTCTACGTAAAAATCATCTCCTCCTAGGGTTTTCTCAAGTGGGGCGAAATGGTGGAGGAAGGCACCAAAAATGACAATCATAGGAAGAGAAATTATCTTGCTTTCTTGCTTTTTCTTACTTGAATCTTGTGTTCTTTGAGCTCCTCTCTTCAAATCCGAATTTTCCCCTTAATATCTCCCTTAAAACAGATTTATAAACTTCATTATAACCATAGGAAAGAAAGGGGAAAGGAGAAGGAGAGGTTTGGAAAGGAGAAAGCATGAAAAACCATGAAATTCCTTACCTTTTCCTTACTTTTTCTCCTCCTTTCTTCTCCTCCATGGTGTGCCTAAGAGAGCTGGTGTTTTTTCTGGTTATTGGGCAGAATGGGTCGTGCAAATGGAGGGGAGAAGAAATAAGAAACTTAAAGTGTGTTCAAGAAGCTTCCACTTTCTCAAAAATTTCAAGTTCACCCTTCATTTTTGGCATTTTCATTTCTCCTTCTTTTTAGCTCATTTTTTAGAACTGTCTTTTCCATTATGAAGTTTAGATTCCCAATTTAATAAAATACCTTTGGAATCACTCAATTTGGAGCTAAAACCTTACCGAACGAACCGATCAAAATTCAGGTCAACTGACGTTGGAAAACGTCCACCGGAGGGGTTTTAACTGTCCCAGGGGTTTCCATGATTTTCAGGCCTTTGAGAACCCCAGAGAACTCAAAACTTTCATTTAAAAAGCCTTCCTGTGTGAATTCCAAAAATTTCCTGAAATTACGAAAATGCCATTATGTTTTGTAAATTTTTCATAAGAAATTATTTTTTCATTCTAGCTCCATTTTTCTTTCTGTTTGAGCCTGAGATTCTCATAGTTAGGAGTCTAGAATGCTTCTCAAATTTTTTGGGACCTTAACTACATCATCTTGGGGGACTTACTTTTATATCCGGTAAGTTTCATTCATTAACGGAGAAACTATACATTACATTTCTCGTGTTTTCTTTGGTGTTCGGAGAACTGGATATTACACCCAAGAGTAAGGTTTGAGTTAAAACCTCTTAAACAAAGTAGATGAGGCAAGTCCAAAATCCAAAAGAGAATGGGTGAGGATAATCCACTTACTTAGCAAGCCTATGTATGCTTTGTATGACTTGTCTAAATGCCAAAAATGCTTCTTGAATGATCATACTTTCCATTATGCTCATGCATGCATTTTTAAGACCTAAATTGCATTCTTTATATGTGATTGAAAAGGAGATGAGCTATTGGGATTCTTTGAATGTTATTTCCTCCTCTCCAATGTCTTAATATGCTAGGTGGACCAATGAGTAAGATAATGGAAGCCACCAAGTGGGGAGATGAAAGATTGACAACAAAGTGTTTAGTTTTGCTTATGTTGTAGCCATATGAATGGCATATAATGTAATACTATGATAGAATTGTTGTATAATCATTTGATCATGTGTACTTACTTAAATATTTGATGTATGTATGAGATATGGTGCCAAATGAATGATAGTGTGAAGTTTGGGTAGTGAATGGCAACATATGGCTTGTATGTTCTTATGTATGGCTTAGGGTAAAAGAGTGAGTTTTTAATTTCTGGATTTATATACCTTTGAGACAAGTTTAATAGGCCATTTTGGTTCATTTTCACGTGCTTAAGTGGTCATGATTGCCTTAGAATCCTAAATAGACCATTTGGACCCTTTATATGATACAAAATGAGCCATTTTGCAACCCAATGTCAAAATCTAGCCAAATGAATGAATTTGCCCATGAAATTTGGCATACTTATAGATATTATTCATAGATTTTTGGAAAGCTAAATACTAGATTATTTGGAGTTCTATGGAATTAATTATGAATTTTCAAAGTTAACATTTTTTGCTAAATTGATGCAAGCACTGTTCATATGATTAGTTTCTTGGGCTATGTCGTTCATGAGACAAATGATGTCTAATGTTTATGAAAGTTTACAGGCATAAATAAGACATGATAGGCTTTTCATGGCCACTAAGATCATCCTAATTGGACTTTTAAGCAAAAAGATATGAATTTTTAAAGTTGGATTACAGTACTAGTAATGATAGGCAACCTTTGGTATTGTTCCTTCAATTTCTGGTAGTTAAACACCTCAGTTGTAGTCTGGAATTATTTTAAGATAAAGTAGACTTTATCTTTCCATAATGTTAAATATCTTTGATTTAAATTTTTATAGAATTAGTTATGATTTTTCGAAGTTCATGTCAGTATTCTAGAATTCCAATTCGAGGCTACACCTATTATTTTTATGTATTCACTTTCTACACTCGAGTTCTAGGTTACTTTTTGAAAAGGTTTTGACTTGAAATGATGTAATTAAATATGAGAATGAGATACATAAATTCATGTGGTCCATGAGACACCAAATGGAAAATCTATGTATGACGCAGTGCAATTAAATTGATTTTTTCCAATGCCTTTTCTTTGAGAATTCTATGAAATCCAAGGAAGTGAACTTACAAATGATATGAGATGAACTTAACAAATATACGTTACAAGGCCCATGCAGTAACTATTTAAGTACTGCAATAGCTACATGAAACCATGAATAAGCAGAATCAGGAAGTGCTGAACTGTGTTGGTGTTGGTTAGAACCTTGGTGTAGGATACCAAAGGGAGGATGGTTGTAACATCCAGTTCTCTTAAAATGAGAGAAAATGCGAGAAACATACATGTAATTTTTTTATAAATGAATGAAATTCACTGGATATAAAAGGAAGTCCCTCGAGTTGGCTTAGTTAAGGTCCCAAAAAATTTTGGGAAGCATTCCAAACTCTTAAAAATGAGAATTTCAGGCTCAGACAAAAAGAAAAATGAAGTTAGAATGAAGAAACAAATTGTGACGAAAGATTGACGAAACATAAGGGCATTTTTGTCATTTTGAGCAAATTTTGAAATTTTTATAGGAGGGATTTTTAAATGAAAGTTTTGAGTTCTCCAGGGTTCTTAGGGGCATTGAAAACTATGGAAAGTCCCGGGACAGCTAAAGCCCCTCTGGTAGATATTTTCCAATGTCGCTTGACCCAAATTTTGACTGATTCGTTCAAGAAGGTTTTAGCTCCAATTTGAGTGATTCCAAAGGAATTTTACTAAATTGGGAATCATAATGAAAAGGAATTTCTCAAAAAGGAGCTAAAACAAATTAGAAACGAAAATGCCAAGAATGAAGGGCAAAATGGAAATTTTTGAAAAGTCCTTCTTCCTCCCACCTATATATAAGTGGCGCCTCATCTCCTCCTTCATTCAACCCATTATGTTTCTACCTCAAATCAGAGAAATACCCTAGGGAGAGTGGTGCACAAGAGGAAGAAGAAGAGGAGGAGAAATTCAAGCTAAAAGGTATGAAATTTTGGTAGTTTTTCATGCTTTCTCCTTTTTAAACCTCTCCTTCTCCATTCCCTTTTCTTTCTTATGATTATATTGAAGTATATGGATATGTTTTAAGGGAGAAATTAAGGGGAAAATTCGGATTTGAAGAGAGAAGCCCAAAGAAGACAAGATTCAAGTGAGAAAAGCCATAAAAACAAGGTAATTTCTCCTTCCATAGTTGCTATCCCTTGCTCCTCCTTTCTCCCTATTTCACCCCACTCAAGAAGACATAGGAGGAATAGAATTTTGAGAAGAACTAAGGGTGAATTCTATGAATTTAAGGGAGTAGAGTAAGAATATGAAAAGAAATTCAAGTAAAAACCATAAATTTTGTAAGATAGAAAAGTTAGGGTTTTGATTGCACCTTAAACTCTACCATGAACTCTATCCATATTTTAAGATGTTTAAATGTTCATATGAGTTACTAAGATACCAAGAGAGCTTTCTACATAATTCTCCCATCAAAGGAAGCAAGGAAACTCCATTAGTGCCTTATAGAAGTATAGCTTCAGCCAAGGAGAGTCTATGCACCTAGAGAATGTTTTAATTCCTTCCAAGCTTAGTTTTGCATCATGTATGATGGGAGAATATAAGAGGAAGTCTTGGAAAAATTTTAGAAATTATAGATAGTGAGATGGCCTTATATGTTCCATAATATGGCTTAAAGAAGCCACACCTAGCTAAGCTCTTTGAATGGATTGTGTGATGATTCCAAGAGACTTAAATGGAGTCAAGAATCATAAATGAATAGATAGAATGGAGCCAAGATGATGTCTTCTTAAGGTTTCTTCATTAAGTGCATTATGAAACAATAAAAGAGCTTTATGAGTCACTTAGCTTTTCTTGTGAATGTGTGGCCTTAGAATTTAATTCAAGAGTATAATTAGCTTTTATATGATGTGTTTTGGCTAAGAGAAATGATCTCCACCTTCTTGGGTGTATGAGGTCAAGGGAGAGGATTTAAGCTCAAGGAAAAAGTGTGTAAATGCAAGCAAGGTAGCTCTCTCCACCTTTTCTCATGCATAGATGTATGCTTACATTATCTTAGATGTGTATATGTATATTTTAAGCCATGAAAAGTATTCTAACATGAATTTATATGCCATGGTACCATGATAATACATTATGTTTCTAAATAATGTCTATGATTCTTGCTTTAGTTTGCTTGAGTGTGGTGAGGACAAGAACCCTCTAGCCATCATGAGAATGAGCCAAGAACCCTTAGAATTGGTTGAGACAATGTAAATAGTCTCCCAAAAGTGAGGTTGACTCCCAAGAGTAAGGTTGAGTCCAAAAACCTCTTTAAGAAATGGGTGAGGCAAGTCCAAAATCCATAAGTGAATGGGTGAGGCTAATCCACTTACTTGGCAAGCCTATGTATGCTATGTATAACTTTTTCAAATGCCAAGAATGCTTCTTAAATGATTACACATGTCAATATATCCATGCATGCATTTGTGAGACTTGTGTTGCATGCTTTATGTGTAATTGAATGAGAGATGAGCTATTAGGATTCTTTGAATCTCATCCCATCCTCCCCAATGTCTTAACATGCTCGGTGGAATAATTGAGCAAGGTATTGGAGGCCACTAAGCCTAGAAGAAGAATATTGACACCAAAGTATATGAATATGCCTAGTTTTACTTCCTTTTTAGCCATACATGTGGCATATCATATAATCCCTTGATGAAATTGTTATGTAACTATATGAGCATGTGTAAATATGTCAATGTATCATGTATGAATGAGAGTTAAGCTTATATGTATGGAAATGTACAATTTAGACATGTAATAGCAAACTAACATCTTAGAAATGCATGTATAATTGTAAGTGGAATGGCCAAATGAGATGTATGAGATTTAGGACCACTTGGCTAGTTCATACAAGTCATATTCATGTTTTTAAACTTGCCTAAAAGGTGCCAAACATCAAAGAAGACCCTTTGGACATTTTGATACCTCATATGGAGTAAAATTTGACCCCTTTAGAACCCTATATCACTTTTTGTCCAAATGAGCTCTTTTTAAAATAATATTTGTCATGCATCTAAAGCTTGTTGAGAGCTTTTTGGAAAGCTAAAGCGTAGAATTTTTGAAGGTCCATGGAATATTTGATGAATTTTCAAACTTGAGAAAAATTCTAAATTTGGTCTAGTGTACTGTTCACTTAAGTCCAAAAATGAAATATGTCACTCAAGAGGAAACTGATGTCCAATTGCCATGATATTTTATAAAAGGAAACTAGATATTCCCAATGACTTGTTCCAATTAAAAGCACCCTATTTGGATGTCTAGAAAAGGATATATGAATTTTTGAAATTTATGTCCAGCATCAGGCATCCAGACTGACATCAGGTATTGTTTAATTAATTTTCAATGCTTAGACTAGTCTCGAGTTACTTTTTCCCTCTAGCTAACATTTGTAGCTTCCCAGATTGGTATCATTTTGCATGGATTGAATTTTTTTAGAATTAGTTATGATTTTCTAAAGTTTATAAGAAAAAGGGGAAATTTCTGGCTAAAATTGAAAAATATATGTTTTATACTTCCCTTTGCCATGCACAACCGCTAGGCCAATTTTAGTGATGGAAATAAGTTGTATCTATGTAAATAAATGTGAAAATGTGGTACATGAATCCATATGGCCTACAGGACTCTGAAAGAAAAATTTTACCCATAAAGAAATGTATCTTAATCCATGACTCCCTATGCCACTAGTTGTTTCCATAGAACAAACATAAGATGAGGTATGGGAATTGCATGAATTAAGTCTTAGAAGTATGGTGTTACAATGGTGACCTCTATTATGTTAGCCAAGTTTAGAAAGGTTGACCCTCCATTATCTTTAGGGGAATTGGACACTAAGAAAGTTGAGAGGTGGCTGATGCAACCAGAGAAGATCTTTAAGTTCATGACATGCACCATGGAGTAAAAGGCAAAGTTAGCTATATTTAAGTTGGTAGGTAAGGTTGAGCATTGGTGGAGAAGTGCCTCTAGGTTGTTGACTTCGAGGGGGATACCTTGACCTGGGAAAGCTTCCAAACTGCCTTTGAGGGCAAGTATTTCACACCTTTGGTAAGGGCTAACAAGGAAGCTAAATTTAACATCCTCGAACAAGGAGACATGAATGTAGATCAATATGTAGCTAAGTTCATCCAGTTGTCTCGCTTTTGCTTCTACTTGAGACGGTATGATGATGAGCCATGGAAGGTTGAAAAGTTTAAAAAAGGCCAAAAACTGAAGTTGAAAGATAAAGTAGTATCCTTACAAATTCGCAACTTTGATGAATTGGTAGAGAAGTGTAGAGTAATGAAAAGGGTTGTGATGGAGAATGAAGCCAAACAGAAGAAAACCATGGAAGGTAAGCCTGATCAAGGCATAGAGCCTTTTAGGGGCAGAATTAAAAAGGGAGTTAGCAATGGTAGTGGCTTTTGGGGTAGGAGAGCATCCCTAAAGAATGCCCCTCCAAGAAAAAGCATAGGACCCCCAAGGAGTGCAACTAATGCCCCACCAACTTCTACTTCTATTAATTGTGGGAAGAACCATGGCAATGGACCATGACCAGTATGCTATAATTGTGGGAAGCCTAGACACTAGGCACAGACTTGCACGGTGTCACAAAATTTGGCCTCATCTATTAAACTATCTACTCAAGGAAAAGTGTTTGCATTTACACAGCAAGAAGCTAGTAGATCCCTAATTTGATCTGAAGTACTTTACTTGTCCATAATCATGTTATAAATGTATTGTTTGATTCAAGTGCGACCTACTCATTCATCTCATATGACTGTGTTAAGCGTCTGGGTCTTATAATTAGCCTATTGCAATTTGATCTATATGTCCACCATTACTGGATATTCTTTGGTTACATATGATATGTGTTTAAATTGCATTGTACAATTGGATAACTATTGTACTACCCTTAACCTGATTTGTATCCCTTTGTGTGATTTTGATGTAATCATTAGTATGGACTTGTTGTCAGCCAATAATATGATACTTGATTGTAATTGTAAGACTATTTCTTTACTTGTCAATATACCTAAAAATTGTCCTATAACTGAGCTTACTTGTGTGTTCGTCGCCTAAGCTGGGAGGTACCTTAGGCGTGGTTGCCAAGGGTTCCTAGTGTTCTTTTCATTGTATGTTGAAGTTGATGATGGGTTGGAGGATATACCTATGATTAAGGAGTTCTCTGAAGTTTTTCCTAAAGAGTTTAGTGGACTACTTCCAGAGATAGAGTTAGAATTCTCCATTAATTTGGTACCTAGTATAGGTCCAATTTCTAAGGCCTCGTATAAAATGGTACCTGTTGAATTGGTTGAGTTAAAGAGTCAATTAGAGCAGTCACTTAAGAAAGGATTTATTAGGCCAAGTATGTCTTCGTGGGGAGCACCGATGTTATTTGTCAAGAAGAAGGATAGTAGCCTTATGCTTTGTATTGACTATAGGCAATTAAACTAACTGACCATCAAGAATAAATACCCTTTGCCTAGAATTGATGACTTACTTGACCAATTTACTAAAGTGTTTATCTTTTTAAAGATTCACTTTAGATCGAGATATCACCAATTTTGAGTTAGGGCTAAAGATGTACCTAAAATCGCTTTTAGAACTCGATACGACCATTATGACCTTTTGGGTTAACCAATGCCCTTATCATTTTTATAGATTACATAAATAGGATCTTTAGGCCTTATCTTGACTAGTTTGTGGTAATGTTCATAGATAATATCCTCATATACTCTAAAAGTAGTAAGGAACATGAAGAGCATCTTAGGATAGTTCTCTAAACCTTAAGGGAGCATAAGTTGCATGCTAAGTTAAGCAAGTGTGAATTTTAGTTACAGGAAGTTAAATTCCTATGTCATGTGATATCTAAACAAGAGGTAGTGGTAGATCCTAGCAAGGTAGAAGCGGTACTAAATTAGGAGAGACCCAAAATAGTAACTAAAATCTGTAGGTTCGTAGGTTTGGCTGGTTACTATAGGAGATTCATTAAGGGATTTTGTAAGTTAGCCATGCCTTTGAATAAATTAACTAGGAAAGACCAACTATTTATGTGGGATACCAAGTGTGAGAATGCCTTTCAGGAGCTTAAGAATAGGCTTACCACTGCACCTGTGTTAGTGATATTCGACTTTAAAGAGACATTCACAGTCTATAGTGACGCTTCTAAGAAGGGATTGGGGTATGTCTTAATGCAATAAAGTAGGGTGATAGCCTATGCTTCTAGGCAACTTAGACCTTACGAGGAAAACTATCCTACCTATGATCTAGATCTAGCAGCTGTAGTTCTTGCCTTTAAGATTTGAAGGCACTATCTCTATGGTGCATAATTTGAGGTGTATAGTGACCATAAAAGTTTGAAGTATTTCTTTGACCAAAAGGAGTTGAACATAAGGCAAAGAAGGTGGATGGAGTTTCTTAAGGATTATGACTTCTCTTTAAAGTATCATCCAGAGAAGGTAAATGTTGTGACCGATGCCTTAAGTGGGAAATCTAATCACATGGCAGTGATAATGCTTAGGAAGTAAAAGTTGATTGAGGAATTGAGAGATTTGAACTTATCCATTTCAATAAATTCTAATAGTCTTCTTTTAGGAGAGTTAAGGATAAAGAATGACCTTAAGAAGAGGATTAAAGAGGTCCATGAGCAAGAAAACTCTTAAGAAGAATTAGAGAGTAATTGGGGAGTGGTGAGGTCAAATATTTTGACCTATCAAGGTAGAGTGTACATACCTAAGGATGAAGAGTTAAGGAATATAGTGTTGTTAGAAGCTCATAAAAGTAGGTACACCATTCATCTGGGCACCACTAAGATGTATCGAGATCTTAAAAAGAGTTTTTTGTGGCCTGGGATGAAGTCAGACATAGCAGAATTTATTGCTCAATGTCTAGTTTGTTAAAGGGTTAAGATTGAACACCAAAGACATACAGGTTTACTATAGCCTCTAGAGATTCTGGAATGGAAATGGGATAACATATCCATAGATTTTGTGATAGGTTTGCGAAGAATATCCTCAGGTTATAATGCTATTTGTGTAATTATGGATAGATTGACGAAGTCTGCCTACTTTCTACTTATTAGAGCCACTTATCCTTTGGATAGACTAACCCAATTATGTGTTCATAAGATTGCGAGATTATATGGTGCCCCCAATAGCATTGTGTCAGATAAAAACCTAAGGTTTACATTGAAATTTTGGCAGCCTCTATAAGAAGGTTTAAGTACTAGTCTCAATTTTAGCACTGCTTATCATCCTCAGTCAGATGGACAAACTAAAAGAACCATTCAGACCCTTGAGGACATGCTTAGAGCTAGTGTGTTAGAATTGAAGGGGAACTAGGATGTGTGCTTACCCATAGCTGAATTTTCCTACAATAATAGTTATTATTCCAATATCCAGATCGCACTATTTAAGGCACTTTATAGAAGAAAGTGCAGGTCACCCTTATGTAGGGTAGAACTTGGTGAAAGGAGTCTCTTAGGTCTAGACATAGTAGACCAAAGCATCCATTAATTAGAACTCATCAGAAAGAAGTTGTTGGCCACTAAGACTAGGCAAAAGAGTTATACGGATAAGAGAAAGAGACCCTTAGAATTTGAGGTAGGAGACCATGTGTTCCTTAAAGCTACTTTGGTGACAGGTGTAGGACAATCTATCAAGACAAGAAATCTTGTTATTTTAGTCCTTTCCAAATCCTCGAAAAGATAGGACCTGTGTTCTATAAAGTTGTTTTACCTCCAAACCTAGCTAGATTGCATGATGTGTTCCACATGTCCCAATTGAATTAGTATAACCTAGACCTTTCACAAGTCATTGAGCATGAAAGTGTGCATCTATAATATGATTTGTCTTATGTGGTTAAGCTGAAAAGGATTGTGGACTCAATAGTCAAATAGATGTGTAATAAGGACATCTTCCTAGTAAAGGCAATATGAAAGGGACTTACTCTAGATGAAGCAACTTGGGAGATAGTGGAGGCAATGAGGAAGGGTTATCCTACATTATTTGAGTTTGGTATGTCTAATTTTGAGGACAAAATTCCTAAAATAAGGGGAGAATGTAACACCCTAAAAGTAAATAAGGTGTTAATCATATATTAGATATAATTAAGAATAATTATTATGAAATAATTAGGCAAACCGTGTGAATGGGAATCAAGAAAAAAATAAATTATTAATATAGGTTTGATATTTAATTGGGTTAGAAACTTTATGTAGGCCTAAATTAAATTAAGTAGGCCATGGTTAGAGACTAATGGAGGTCCAATGATTATAGATGCAGGCCTAACTTCTTATTGTGGGACTTAGCCTAAGAGAAAGATCATTTAGCATTGGCCCAATTGGGTTTAGTGAGGTAGAGGCCTAAGACCTTATTAACATAAACTCTTATAGTTGGCCCAACATTCCTTATACAGACCCAAACTAAATGAACTCTTGAAATTTGGCCTAACCTAACTATAACTTTACAACCTAACTTATGAGACTTAGCCTAACTCAACTCAAAGTCTAAACCCACTTAGATTTGGTCCTTTGAGTTAACCCAAACCTATCCAAAACCCTAAACATATTCAGCCTTTCCCCTCCCTTATGTAAAAATACAAAACACATAACACAATTTTAGAGGTTTAGAGGAAGGCTATAGTTCTTAGCAAGAAATCTACCATTTCTCACTTCTAAACTCAAAATCTACTAAGATAATCGTTATATAAATTAATCATCTCCTATTTCTCTTTAATTTGACTTGATCAATGTTTCATTTAGAGCATTTCACCTATACCCCAAATTTGAAACTTGTTGTTTGATGTTTTCATGGTGAAATTTCAGAGGTTAAGGCTAGAGGTGTTGTTAGGTAAGTATAAACTCCTCATTTTGTTGTTTTCTCTACTAGTTAATGAACCCATTAGCTGACTTATGATATGGGCTCTATTTCTATGCAAAAATAACCATAATGTAGGGTGATATTTTGAAGTTTCTGATCTAAGGAAGGCAAATCCAAAATTTAATCTTTTGGTGGTTAGGTAAGTGTCCTTTAAGTAATTATCGAAGGATTAATTCTTTAACTACTATGTTGCTAACATAATTGATGAATGGGAATGGTAATGGTTTGATTTTTGTGTTCATAGGCTGATATAACATTATCGTCAATTCTCTAGAAAATTGTCCACAAGTGAGGTAACTGGGGATTATGTTAAATTCCATGCATACGCCTAATTTAATTTTATATCTGCTGCATAATTATATTTTTGAAATGCTAATAAATTAGTTGGCTATCTATTGTATTATGATTAGACCTTGTGAGTCTATGGTGGAGTTCTGGTACGACTACCACCTATGCATATGCTTTGATTAGGCACTGGGTTATGATCAGGCCCCAAATGCATTGAGCCCTGGTTGTACTCATTATGAAGTAGGTGTCATGGACGGGCTTCTCCCAATGTTATTGGCCTTTAAAATGTGAAAATGTGATTACTAGTATAGGATAGTAATCATAAATTATCTAATCATTTCATTTGCTAATGTGGTTGATATATATTATGATACTCATTTGAATTTATATGCATATGTTAATTAAATTGTAATATATGAATGAAAATTTCCTTTAGTTACTAAGATTTGCATCTCATCATTTTTCATGGGCTAACTATTTCAAGTGAAGGATCCTCTAGTAAGGATAAGGGTAAGTAAGTGGATGAGTATCCATAAGCTGGAACCATGTGTGGGGAAGCTACACTTGGATTGACCTCACTTAGGATTGATACTAATTTTGTTATTCATTTGTATAGCATCATTATGTAATCATATTACCAAGTGCAGGAATTTTGTATTTGATAACTTAAGATGTACTTATTAAGGACCTAGGCCTTATGCATTCTAGAATCTGATGTATGAATTTACAACATCTAATATGGAACCTTATGGATCCAATGATTTGGTTTACTATTTGGAAATGTAATCATGTATTAACTAAAATGATGATTTAGATTGGTAATGCATGGCACCCTATGGGGATTCCTATTTGAATGATTTGGTTGGTTGGTTATGAATCTGGTTGCTTATTAATATCATATGGTACTTGCTTATATATGATAGATTGATGAGTATAAATTAATACTTAAATGTTGAAATGGGTAATGTTAGATTAGCTAAGAAAATCAAGTAGATAAATACCATTAGAGTCTCACAAATTGAGGGAAAGTGGCCTAAAGTATCCCTAAAGGAAGAATTGGAGTGTATAAAATGAAATTCTAGGAGTTTTAGGTACAGGAGGGATTTCACCGTGGCAAAAATGGGCTGAGTCACAGCAAAAAGTGGCAAAGTTGCCTAGGGAAGGTATCAGAGAGTAATTCACCACAGCGAGAGTCAAGGGCGCGAGTTTGGTTGTGTTTTAGAGAGGAATTCGCTGTGGCATAAAGGAGAATTGGCCACGACCAATATCGAAGTGAGATAGGAAGGCTCCAGGAGGTCCTCTAGCCATGCCACCAAGTTAAAATCTATAAAGATGTAAGAAGTGAACCCAAGGGTAATTAGCCACGATGCAAAAGCATTTCGCCATGGTTAAAGTTCTTAAATTCATCTATCAACCTAAAAAACCTTGGTTCTTTCTATGGTGATGTTAAAAGATGATTCATAGACACCTGTACGGGGTTCTTGAGACTTGAAATTAATAGATAATAGATTTAGAGGCTTTACTTGGAAAATTTGATTCACTCATGTGCTTGAATAGTTGTGATTAATTAGTAATGACCCTAATAACATCAAAGTTCAAAATTTCTCCTCTTTTTCTTAATGTAATCAATCGTGATGACCTTAAACTTTGATTTACCATTGATATTTGTAATATCTGATATCTCCATAAATATGAGAAATGTAATGCTCGGTTTCTCCGTGAATGTACGTATTCACTAGATATAAAAGGAAGTCTCTTAGATAGAATGATTTGGGGTCCAATAGAATTAGAATAATATTCTAGACCTCAAATAATGATGACCTAAGATCAGAGTTGCCTTGAAACCGATGTCAAAACAACCAGACAAAATTTAACAAAATGTAATTTTAGTCATTTTTTAGAAAACTTAAAGGAGGGATCTTAAATAGGAGAAAAATAAGGTTTTTGGGGTTCTCAGAGGCCCTAAAAGTTATTGGAACCCCTAGAATGGTGTAAACCCCTCTAATTTACATTTTGGAGCGTCAATTGACTAGAACATTGATCGATTTGTTCAGAAAGGTTTTAAATCTAATTTGGATGAAACCAAAGGTATTTCATGATTAGAAGACCTAAATTTTATGATGGAAAAAATAGTTCTAAAAAAGGAGTTGAAATGAGCCTAAACGAAGTAAATAGGCACGTAGGGGCAAAATTGTCATTTTAAAAAATTATAAAAGAGGCTTCTTAAGTAAGATTACACCTCATCACCTTCTTCAAGCTTCCATTTGCAAAAAATTGAGTAGACATGGCATGACATTAAGAGGGGAGAGAGAGAAGAAGTTTAAGCTTCTATTTAAGTAAGTAAACGGCTTCGTTTTATCTTACGCCAATTAAAAAAGTTGTTCCTCTCTCTAAGAGCTCTTTAATGGTGGTTTTCTTTTCTTGAAAACTTGAAGATTTAGGTTCGACCCAAGCCAAAAAGGAACTCTTTTCAAAAACCTAATCGATGGAAAATAATCTATGCAAATAGAGCTCCATTTTAAAGCAAGTTTTTACTTGAAACACTTGAAAATCTTGTGTTTCTAAACCATTTAAGCTTCAGTCTAGAGAGAGAAAGTGAGGAGGAATGCTTTTCTTCATGCGTTCTTAATGGAACGAAAGGATATGGATTGTGAGGAACAAGTATATGCAAAGAAATCCAAGAAAGAATCATTGATTTGTAAGATATCTAGCATAGGGTTTCACTTGCACCTTAGTTTGTAGGAAGCTGTAACATCATAAATTCTAGCTCATTTCATGTCATTGTTAAGCATTCTATCATGATTCATATAGGCTTCCCATAGAAAAAGCAAGGACAATGGGATTAATTTTGCTTTGTGTCATATCTAAAAATTCATTTCAGTGTCACTTAAACCGTGTGAGCTCATGCTATTTATCCTCATATTCAATTACATCATTACTACTCATTTGCATCCCAAAAACATTCTTACAACTCATGGAAACCGAAATGGGGCATGAAAAATGGAAGTTCATTTTCAGCCAGAGTTGGCCTCTTTTATAGGCAAATTTGAAAAATCATAACTAAATTTAAAAAATTCAAAATCATGCAATCTTGTTCAAAATCATGGAAAATGGATGTCTACTTCACATTAAAAATATGCCCAAACCATAACATCCACCACAGAGGGCGTTTCACATCCAAAATTGTCCATAGGTCCGACTGAATTTTGGAACTGTCACAGAATTCTGTAGAAAAATTTGAAAATGTCCAATTAATTTCACAAACTCCAATCCATGCAAATGATACCAATCTAGAAAGCTATGGATGTTAAATAGAGAGGAAAAGTATTTCTAGATCAGTTCATCAAGCCCAGACCTCAGAATTTGATGGAACAACATTTCTGGTCAGGCAAATTTACTGATACTAGATAGAAACTTCAAAAATTCATATCTCCCTCTATAGACTTCAAAATGAGGTGCTTCCAGTTGGCACAAGTCACTGTGATCATCTAGTTTCTTTGTATACAATTTCGTGGTAATTGGACATTATTTGGGCCTTGTGTGACAGAAAACAATTTCAGACCAAATGAATAGGGCAGCAAACCAGAAACTATAAAAATTGCCAAATTTGAAAAATTATCAAATATTCTGTAGACCTATAAAAACAATGATTTTTAGCTTCCCAGAAAGCCCTCAATAAGACCTAATTGCATGCCAAATCTTAGATTAATACTAGCGCATTTGGCTAAAAAGTGACTTAGGGTTCCATTATGGTCAAATTTGGCTCCATATAAGGTACCAAATTTGCCAAATGGCCTTCCTTTGGTTATGGCACCTTTTGGGAAAGTCTAAAAGTACATTTGAGACTTGTGTGAGCTACCCAAATGGTCCCAAACCTCATGCATCTCATTTTGGCCATTCAACCATTTATGGACATTTACATCATACTTCCATATTGCATATTTGGACATTACAAACTCAAATTGTATTTTAGAGTTCATACATCATATCCATGGTTATAAACATCACATAATAGCATATTTATATATGTCTCAAGGTTCATAATAGATTTGCAACATCATATACATCATGAACCATCATTATGGTTCCAAAAAAGACAAAACAAGGCATAAGCTTGTCAATCTTTCCACTTCATTATTGTTAGCTCCCTTCACCATAATTACTTAGTCCACCTAGCATGTTAGATCATTGGAGAGGAGAGAATGAGATTCAAAGAATCCCAATAGCTCATCTTCCATTCAATCATACATAATATGTGCAAAGTAAGCTTTACAAATATATACATAGAGAAAATAGAAATCATAGACATTTTTAACACAAACTTGGCATGTGAATCACTCATACAAGACATTCAAGAGTTCACCAAGTGCTTGGATTGGCCTCACACTTCTCCTCATAGATTTTGGACTTGCTTCACCCATTCTTTAAGAGTTTTGGACTCAACCATACTCTTGGGAGCTCACTTTACCTTTGGGAGATTCTTTACTTTGTCTCTACTAAGCTCAAGGGTTCTTAGCTCATCCTCACCTAAGGGAAGAGTTCTTGGCCTCTCCACACTCAAGTAAACTCATACAAACATCATGTAATCATTTAGAAACATAACATGGGATCAAGAATCATGGCATATAAAGTGGTTTGAAATCTAATGGTTTTTTTATAATTCTCTTTGCATATTCTTAATCCCCACACCCTTTTTCCTTAGATTCATGCTTGGTTCTACCTAAAAATCATCTCCTCCTAGGGTTTTCTCAAATGGGGCGAAATAGTAGAGAAGGAAACCAAAGATGACAACCATAGGAAGAGAAATTATCTTGTTTTCTTGCTTTTTCTCACTTGAATCTTGTGTTTTTTGAGCTCCTCTCTACAAATCCGAATTTTCCTCTCAATTTCTCCCTTAAAATGGATTTATAAACTTCATTTTAATTATAGGAAACAAAGGAGAATGGAGGAGAAGAGGTTTGGCAGAGAAAGAGCATGAAAAACTACTAATTTTCATACCTTAAGCCTTTGATTTCTCCTCCTCTTTGCCTTCCTCTTGTGCACCACTCTCCCTAGGGTTTTCCTCTAGTTTTAGGTAGAACTTGGTCATGCAACATGAGGGGAGAAGAAGGGTGCATCATATATATAGGTGGGAATAAGTTATACTTTTCAAAATTTTCAATTTTGCCCTTCGTTCTTATCATTTTCGTTTCTCCTTCTTTTTAGCTCCTTTTTGAGAACTGTCTTATCCATTATGAAATTTAGGTTTCCAATTTAGTAAAATGCCTTTGAAATCACTCAAATTGAAGTTAAAACCTTTCCAAACGAATCAATCAAAGTTTAGGTCAACTGACATTAGAAAACGTCCACCGGAGGGGTTTTTATTGTCCTGGGGCTTTCCATGGTTTTCAGGATCTTTGAGAACCCCAAAGAACTCAAAAATTTTATTTAAAAAGCCTTCCTATGTGAATTTCAAAATTTTCTCAAAATTATAAAAATGCCATTATGTTTCATAGGCTTTTCGTAAGAAATTGTTTCTTCATTCTAGCTCCATTTTCTTTTCGTCTGAGCCTAGGATTCTCATTTTTAGGAGTCTAGAATGCTTTCCAAATTTTTTAGGACCTTAACTACATCATCTTGGGGGACTTCCTTTTATATCTGGTGAATTTCGTTTGTTTAAGGAGAAATTGTATGTCACGTTTCTCACATTTTCTGTGATTTTCGAAGAACCAGATATTACATTTCTCCTCCCCTTTAAATAAATTTCATTCTCGAAATTTGGGGTACACTTTCTCTTACTCTTTTCTTGTCTGGCTCACTACTCTTTTCTTACTCTTCTTCCTGGCTCTATACGCTTTCTCAGCAATTTCATTCTTTTGAATTTTCTTTTAGCCAGGGGATTTTTCATTGCTAGTTCTTAATATGGGCTCTATTGCTATAAAATACTAGCTAGTTTTTTCTTATAAGGGAAAGAAATTTCTAACTCTAAAGGCCTATCCTGGGAGAGCTTACTAATCATGTAGGGTCAATGTTAACCTGTTCACAGGATTAACGTTTCTTTCAGTGGACTTATTTATATATCTCGGGAGGTAACTTATTTCATATCACATCTCTCATATCCTCTTTGAATGGCTTCTCATAACATCTCATCATCTTTTTTACTCATTAGAGCCATCAGAGGTTTTTGTTTGTTTATTATTTTGAAGTATACTGTCTACTGTTCATCTATGCGTTCTTTCTTACTAGCGCATCCTATGATTACAATTCACATCTCTTTCTATCACAGGCCTCATTTTGCAACTGCTTACTGGGATTACAGCTCCTTTGAGGCATTTCTGCTTTTAATGATTTCAGTTTCTCTGTTTACTATTACATCTGTCTTTGTAGGCTAGGACTTTTCTCACTTTCTTTGCTCACTTACAGTGGCATTTTATAGTCCCTTATTTCAACACTGACAGGCCTAACATATGTGTTTCATACTGGTATCGAAGAGCTACTACCACTGACTACTCCTGAGTTCTGGTGGGATGCTAGCTATTTTCATAGTTTTACTCACTGGAGATATACTATACCACTTACCTCATATAAAAACTGCACCTGACCCCTTTTTGAATATATAAGCTACCATGTGGGGATTTCTCTATCCCTTAGTTAGGGCTACTGTCTGCTAGGTAGTGGTTCATCTAGTTCTAACTCTGGAAAGCTAATTTTCTCATCCCATACACTATGCTCATCTTTAAAAAGAGTTAGTCAATGGTTTAACTGTCTAAGTAAAGCCTTCACATCTCTGTGGCAATAGTCTACTAGACTCAGGAGATCTGTAGTCTCTGGGATAAAGGTTAGCTAAAACTGTACTGGTCTCTAAGACTAACTGCTTTGTAAAACTATCTCAGGTTGTCATCTCTATTAGAAATCTATCATGCTATGGCTAGGGCTCTTTGTAACTCTATGGGATCTACTGTGACTCCTGGGTCTACTACGACCTCTCAGAGCCCTGCTAGGGTTTACTGCAACCGCTGTACTATGCTGGGATCTACTATAATCCATTTCTAGGAGACGACAAAGCCTAAGATCACAGTATCTGACAGTAAAATACATGCTCACTAAGTCTGGTAACCATTGCTCATAATAGCTGAGGCTAAACTCAGAAGTACATCATGCTCTTCGTGCAAAGTAGGTTTTGTGTCATCTCATTCTCTTAGTTCCCATCATACTAATACTAGGGAGCATTTTATTTTCTTCATCGCTCCTCAAAGGATTCTTATATTCCCACTTCAGTCCATTTTTACCTTCTTACTCTATTGACTGACTTACTTACATATACTCATTTTAGCCCTCTTCTCATATCATGTAGTTCTTACTATACCCACATTCTGCTTTTAAGTGCCTTGGCACTAGGGCATCTCACATGCTAAGTGTGGTGAACATCTCTAGTAGGAGAGAGGCTATACATTGGTCCTTATTCATTTCATTTATATATACTATAAGGGACTCGAGCTATGCATACTGAATCTGAACATTCTCTACTAGGGATTCCTCTTTACATGCTTTTCTTACTATTCTGATTCTATTGGAATCCCTTTACCTTTCTTTTCTGACTCACCTCATTCTTTAACTAACTATGATACTTTTTGATTACCGAAACACTTTGGTGAGTGATGTCATCATTTGCTACGCACTTAAGTCACATTACTATTAGGTTGATCAGGCCTAGTGTCATGTGACCATTATTGCAAGTAAACTATAACATCAAACACTAATACACAAGCACCTCATGATGACCTCAAAGCCACTATTGCTTGTATATTACAAGTTTCCCAATGATCTAAAGTATCACTTTCTTACTTTTCTCTATCTGCCCTATTTTTGCAGAGTACTTGGGAAAAGTAGGATTCTTCCTCTACTACATCCCGAGATCTCTCTGTATCACCCAGCTATTTTTACTTTAGGCAGTATCATGCTAGAAGGGCATCTATGCCAATGACAAGTGTTCTTTCTTAAGTACTCAAGCACATTAACTGTATGTCTATTTTCAATTTAATATATCTTCAGCTTGAACACTATCATGTCTTCTCTTTCTACCTTTCTTATCCTCTTACTTAGGTAAAAAGATGTTTTACTACTGGCTATTTCTATTACCAATGCAAGTTTTTCTATGCTCAAGAGCACTTACATTTTCCTAGGGTTTCTCCATTGATTTACTCTCTATAACATCAAAGGGATCTGTATTTCACTCATACTTTTACTCTGCCCTTAGCTAGACCATCCCTTTATAAGGAGGATTCTATTTCATATAATCCTAGGAATGTCATTCTATGGCGCTCTTGACTTACATTCTTTCTCTATATAACATAAGGCTTGCCTTTTTAGGCGGTGTCTAGCTATCTCGGGCTTCTCTGAGGGTACTAAGGCACCAACTGTCTGTCTCAGTTTATTTCTACATTTGGATTAAAGTTAGGCTTTCTCTCTATTTAATCCCTTTAACCTCATCCCCAGGAGCATAATATACTAATCTCAGGGTTCTACTGACCCAATCCAGAACATATACTCTTAATGTTTAGATTCTACCTCACTAAAGCTCATACTCTACTGGGTGCTCTAAGCACTCACGTGCCTTAATCCCAAATCATTCTTGTATTAGGGAGCTCATCTGACTAATTATCAAACCCCTATCCATTTACCTCTCTGGCTCAGTTTACTCATCTAGTCATTGCTAAAGTGAGGGCATCTTTTCTATAGCTAGTTTCTCAGCTCTTCCTTGCTTCCTTTATCATTATGCTCTACAATCAGGGGGTCTATCTAGAGAAATTACCAACCACTATTAGGTGGTTTCCCCAGCTTAAGGTGTCTTATCTTTTCTTTTTCAATTCAGGGAGAACTTTCATTGAGGCTTTCATTCACATATCTCACTTGGAATGAGGCTACTGGTCATCTTCCCTAAGCCTTAGCTTAAACTCTGCCTAGGCTAGTTGTCTCATCTGACCTGTACCTTACTAACTATCCTTATTCTTTTCTGAGTCTCTATTATTGGGTTACTTATACTTACTTCTAGGTGTTACCTATGAGGTACACCTTTCTAAGTCACTCGCTAGGTGCCTCACTTCTGGTAGTCTTATCTTACGTCATTTTAAGGCTATACTAACATTCTCTTATTCAATGTCTCACTGGGTAGCACCCAAGGTGGAGTTAACACCTTAAAGGCGGGTCTCAACAACTTTATCATTCCTGTGTCTAACCTTCTCTATGCTGAACTCTTTTCTTAATTTCAACTACTTGGCACATGGATTTCTTACTGATTTTTCATAACTATTCATTACTCCTTTCCTGTACTTATAGTAGGGGTGCCCACTTTCTGTGGGTCGTCTGACCCCTTATCAACTCTTTTCTCAAGTTGGCCTAAATATGACTAACTAGGCATTCATGGAGTCATCCGCTGTAGTTAGCACATCATTCAAAGTGGCTAATTAGCCTTGGGTTCACCTTAATTTTCCTATCTGAGTATTGGTTGTGGCTAACTTCTTAATTGGCCACGGCGAGAAACTCTTTGGATTGCCTTGCTGCTTCTTTGAAATAATTGGCTGCGACTAATGACCTTTAATTGGCTGATTTTTCTAGGGATTGGAATTTCATCTTTAGCTACCAACTCGAGCCTCATTACCTTATATCTAACCCATCATTAAGCTAGAGGGTTCCACCTCTTACTTCATTCATGCATAGTTGGCTATCACCTCTGGGTTGTCAGGGCTCTAGGGTGTAGCTTGTAACTTACACTCTTGGCCTAAGGAATTAGCTTTCTGAGCTCTATTACTTATTTGGACATTTGGATGTTGTGGCTAGGGGGTAACTCTCCTTCTCCTTCCCTTATAAACTGGTCTAGTGCAGCTGCAATCTTATCTCACATTGATCTGTATCATTACTTGTCTCTACGTTACGCGAGATAACTAGGAATGGCTTGAGTATGACTACCAGGGAGAATTAGGCCTTGCACACTCTCTTTAGCAAGCCTCTTCATATCAACGAGATCATTTCTTATCATTAGCAAGTTCCAACGAGATCATTTCTTATCTTTAGCAAGTTCCAATAGTTAGCCTAGCTGTACATCAAGGAGATAGTTAGACTAGATGGCGTGCCTCATAGCATAATGTCAAATGGAGATCTCATATTCACATTGAATTTTTGGAAACCATTACAGGATGCTCTAGGCACCAGACTTAGATTTAGTGCAGGTTATCACCCTTAGACAGATGGACAAATGGAGAGAACCATCCAAACCCTAGAGGACATGTTAAGGGCATGTGTACTAGAAATGAAGGGGAACTGGGATAGATACTTGCCTCTAGCAGAGTTTGCCTACAATAACAGTTATCATGCAAGTATACAAATGGCACCACATGAGGCTTTGTATGGGAGAAAGTGTAGGTCTCCAATGTGTTAGGTTGAGCTAGGAGAGTGGAGCTTTATAGGCCTAGAATTAATGGACCAAACATTGAGACAAATAGAAACCATTAAAAAGAAATTTCTGATGGCCCAGAGTAGACAGAAAAGTTATGCAGATGAACGTAAGTGACTGTTAGAGTTTAAGATTAGAGACTGTGTCTTCATTAGAGTGTCTCTAGTCATAAGGATAGGTTAGCCCATAAAAAGCAAAAAGCTCAGTCCGAAGTACATAGGTTCTTTCCAGATGCTAGATAAAGTAAGATCTGTGGCTTACAGACTAGCCTTTCTCCCAAACCTAAGCCAAGTGCATAACGTATTCCATGTTTCCCAACTTTAAAAGTACTAGCCCGACCCTTTACATGTCATAGAATATGAGAATGTACAGTTACAAGATAATCTATCATACATAGTATAACTAGATCAAACCGTGGACGTTAGACCTAAGCAGTTACGGGATAAGACGATACTACTGGCAAAAGTGGTTTGGAAGGGGTTATCTCCTGAAGAAGCCACCTGGAAACTAGAGGATGATATGAGAAAGAAATATCCAGATCTCTTTCCATGAGGTATCTTACCTAAATTTTGAGGATGAAATTTTTGATGGAGGGAGAATTGTAATGTTTGTTTCATTAAATGACGAAAATAGGCATGTTTTCAAAGCAAGTTCCTTGAAATGAATTAGTTAAAGTCCCTAACAATTTGAGTAACATTCTAGACTTCTAAAAATTAGAATCGTAGCCTCAGACAAAGAAAAAAATGGAGTTAGAATGAAGAAACAAATTTAGATAATATACCTTATGGGAAGAGCTCTGGATACTTCTTTCTCATCTCTTCTTCTAGCTCCTAGGTAGCTTCGTCGAGAGATAACCCCTTTCAAACAACTTTCACTAGCAGTATCGTCTTATTTTATAACTACTTGAGTCTAATATCTAGGATCTGATCTGGTAATACTATATATGATAGATCATCTTGTTACTGTACATTTTCATACTCTATGACATGTAAGGGTCAGGTTAGTACTTTTTAAGCTAAGATACATGAAATACATTAGGAACTTGGCTCAAATTTAGGGGAAAGGCAAGTCTATCAGCTATAGGTCCTACTTTATCAAGAATCTAAAATGGACCTAAGTATTTTAGACTGAGCTTTTAACTCTTAATGGACTAACTTATCACTAGAGACATTCTAACAAAGACATGGTCTCTAACCTCAAACTCTAACGGCCTTCTTTGTCTATTTGCATAACTTTTCTGTCTACTTTATATTATTAGGAGTTTCTTTCTTATGGCCTCAATTTGTCTAGAGGTTTGATCCACTAATTTTGGGCCTATTAGGCTTTTTTCTCTTAGTTCAACCCAACACATCAGAAATTTACACTTCCTACCATACAATGTCTCATACGATGCCATTTGAATACTTGCATGATAGCTATTATTATAAGCAAACTCCGCTAGAGGCAAGTATGTATCCTAGTTTCCTTTCATTTCTAATACACATGCTCTCAACATGTCTTCTAAGCTTTGGAGGGTTCTCTCTGTCTGACCATTTATCTAAAGGTGATAGGCTATACTAAATCTTAACTTGGCACCTGGAGCATCCTATAATAATCTCCAGAAGTTCGAAGTGAACTTAGGATCTCTATCTAATACTATGCTTTCTAGGCACACCATGTAATCTCACTATCTCCCAGATGTATAGTTGTGCTAATTTATCTTGGGTAAACATGGCTTTCATTGCTAAAAAGTGTGCTGACTTTGTCAATCTATCCACTATTACCCATATGGCATCATGCCCTAATGATGTCCCGGGTAAACCTATGACAAAGTTTATAACTATGTTATCCCATTTCTACTATGAGATATCTAGGGGCTAAAGTAATCCAGTTTGCTTTTGGTATTCTATTTTAACTTTTTTACATATTAGACATCAAGAGACATATTCTGCTATGTCTAATTTCATTTTAGGCCATAAGAACATCTTTTTCAAATCAAGATACATTTTATTGTTGCCTAGATGAATGGGGTATTTGTAACACTATCAATTCTAGCTCATTTCATAACATTCATAAGCTTCACATCATCATTTCCATAAGAGCACATGAAAAAGGGACCGAAAATAATGGGTTTATTTGCGTTGCATCATACTTAAAATTTCAACCGGTGTCATGTGGACCATGTGTGCTCATGTTATGCATCCTCATATTTAAATACATCATTACAACTCATTTGCATCACAAAATCATGCCCACAACTCATGGAAACAGAAATGGAGCATGAAATGGCCTTGTTTAATTTCGGCCAGATTTGCTCCTTATTTTGACCAAATTTTGAAAAATCATAACTAAATATAGAAAAATTGAAATTATGCAATTTTTGTCATTCTAGGAAACTATGGATGTCTACTTCACAGTAAAAATATGCCCAGACCACAACTTCTATCACAGAGGATGTTTGACATCCAAAATGGTCTAGAGATCTGACTAAATTCTGGAGCTATCATAGAATTCTACAGAAAAATTTGAAAATGTGTAATTAATTCCACAAAAATCCAATCCATGAAAATAATACCAATCTGGAAAGCTATAGATGTTAGCTAAAGAGAAAAAATATTTTTAGATCAGTTCATTAAGTCCAAACTTCAAAATTCAATGAAACAGTACTTCTGGTTGGGCAAAATTACTGATACTGGATAGAAACTTCAAAAATTCATATCTCCCTCTTTAGACCTCCAAATGAGGTTCTTCAAGTTGGAAAAAGTCTGTAATCATCTAGTTTCTTTGTATAAAATTTCGTGGCAATTGGACATCATTTGAGCCTTGTGTGATAGAAAAAAATTTCGGACCAAATGAATAGTGCAATAAACCAAAAACTATGAGAATTGACAACTTTGAAAAATCATAAAATATTCTGTAGACCTCCCAAAATTATGATCTTTAGCTTCCCAGAAAGCTCTCAATGAGACTTAATTGCATGCCGAATCTTAGATCAATACTAACTCATTTGGCCAAAAAGTGATATAGGGTTCTATAATGGTCAATTTTAGCTCCTTATAGGATACCAAAGTTGCCAAATGGATTTCCTTTGGTCTTGGCAGCTTTTGGGCAAGTCTAAAAGTACATTTGAGATTTAAGTGAGCTGCCCAAATGGTCCCAAACCTCATGCATCTCATTTTGACCATTCAACCCATACTTATGCATACTTTCATTAAAGTTTCATATTGCACACTTTGACCTTACATACTCAAATTAAGTGCTATGAGTCATATATCATTTTCATACATCTAAACATCATATAATAGTATGTTTACACATGTCTCAAGGTTCATGATACATATACAACATCATACACATTATGAACCACCATTATGGTTCCAAAATGGGCAAAATAATACATAAACTTGTCAATCCTTGCTATTCATGGTTATTGGCTCCTTTCGCCATAATTACTTGGTCCACTTAGCATGTTAGATCATTGGAGAGGAGGGGAATGAGATTCAAAGAATCCCAATAGCTCATCTCCCATTCAATCATACATAATATGTGCAAGCAAGCTTTACAAATGCATGCATGGAGAAAATAAAAGCCATAGACATTTTAAAAGCAAACTTGGCATGTGAGCAACTTATACAATACATTCAAGAGCTCACTAAGTGTTTGGATTGGTCTCACACTTCTCCCCATAGATTTTGGACTTGCCTCACCCATTCTTGAGCACTTTGGACTTAACCATACTCTTGAGAGCCCACATTGCTTTTAGGAGACTCTTTGCTTTGTCTTAACCAAGCTCAAGGGTTCTTGGCTTATCCTCACCCAAGGGAAGAGTTCTTGGCCTCTCTACACTCAAGCAAATTCATACAAACATCATGGATTCATTTAAAACATAATATGGAATCAAGAGTCATGACATATGAAGGCATGCTAGCATACTTTTCTTAGCTTGAAAATATACATACATACATTCTAAAACAAGCTAAACACACATCCATACCTGAGAGAAGGGGAACAGAGCTACCTTGCACACAATCACACACTTTTTCCTTTGGATTCAAGCCTCCTCTTTCGGCCACACACCCACAAATTGAGATGGTTTCTCTTGGCCTAGATACAATTTATGAGAGCCAATTAGGTTCATGAAACATATTCTAAGACTACATAACTTGGTGAAACACTAGATGACTCTGTAAGCTCCATTATGGTCCATATTGGCACCTAATGAAGCAACACCTCTCAAACAATTTCTAGGCCTCATTCTTTCTTCTCAAATATGATTCTTGATTCCTTTTAAGCCTCTTGGAGTCATCACATCATTAAAAAAAAAGGCCTAGTACCATGTTACTTCTTTAGGTCATAATGTAGATCCCAAGACACCAAATCACTTTCTATGAGTTTTAAATTGTTTCCAAGGCCTCCCCTCATTTTCATTCATCAAATATGACTTAAGAATGGCCTTAGAAAAATTTAAAACTCTCCCTAGCTAGGAGGACCCATCTACGCCGAGGCTATGAAGCATATTGAGTTCCATGGAGCTTTCTTTGTTTTCTCAAGGGAAGAAGCATATGAAGAGCCTCTTAGGGATCTTGGGAGCTCATTTAAACTCTTACTTAAGCCTATAAATCATCATACAAAATCAGATTTTATAAGGTGCAATTGAAATCCTAAAACTTGCATCTTGAAATCTAATGGTTTTTCGATAATTCCCTTTGCATATTCTTAATCTCCACACCCTTTTTCCTTAGATTCATGCTTGGGTCTACCTAAAAATCATCTCCTCCTAGGGTTTTCTCAAGTGGGGCGAAATGGTGGAGAATGGCACCAAAAATGACAACTATAGGAAGAGAAATTACCTTATTTTCTTACTTTTTCTCACTTGAATCTTGTGTTCTTTGAGCTCCTCTCTTTATATCCGAATTTTCCCCTTAACATCTCCCTTAAAAAAGATTTATAAACTTCATTTTAATCATAGAAAATAAAGGAGAATGAAAGAGAAGAGGTTTGGAAAAGAAAGAGCATGAAAATCCATACCTTTCTATCTTGAATTTCTCCTCCTTTTCTTCCTCCTCTTGTGTGCCTCATCCCTTAGGGTTTTCTTCTCATTTTAGGCAGAACATGGTCGTGCATGATGAAGGGAGAAGAAGGGCTCATCATATATATAGGTGGGAGGAAGTTACACTTTTCAAAAATTTCCATTTTGCCTTTCATTCTTGGTATTTTTGTTTCTCCTTTTTTAGAATAGTCTTTTCAATTATAAAATTTAGGTTCCCAATTTAGTAAAATACCTTTAGAATCACTCAAATTGGAGTTAAAACCTTCCTAAATAGATCAGTCAAAGTTCGGGTCAACTGATGTTAGAAAACATTTACTGGAGAGGTTTTAACTGTCCCAAGGCTTTTCATGGTTTTCAGGGCCTCTGAGAACTCCAGAGAACTCAAAATTTTCATTTAAAAATCCCTCCTTTGTGAATTCTAAAATTAGCTCAAAATAACAAAAATGCCATTTCGTTTCGTAAGCTTTTCGTAAGGAATTGTTTCTTTATTCTAGCTCCATTTTTCCTTCCATCTAAGCTTGAAATACTCATTTTTAGGAGTCTAGAAAACTTCCCAAATTTTTTGAGACCTTAACTATATCATCTGGGGGACTTCTTTTTGTATCCGGTGAGTTTCATTCGTTAATGGAGAAACTGTACATTACGTTTCTCACATTTTTTTTTCATTTTCAGAAAACTGGATATTACAACTAGTATGATTGGTATGTTTTCTGATACTTATGTGAAATCATGCATATGTGTTAATTGAACTGAAGTATATGAATTAAATTTACCTTGGGTACTGAGATTTGCATCTCATCCTGTTTCATGGGATTATACTTTTAGGTGAAGGCCCTTTGGGTAAGGATAAGGGGAAGCAAGTGGATGAAAATCCATGAACTCTAGCCATGTGTGGAGGGAGCTACACTTAGGCTAATCTGAGTAGAGTAGATGCAATTTTGTTAACCTTTTATATAGCATCATCATGTAATCATATTGCCAAGTATAGGCTCTTATATTTTGATTACTTAGGATGTATTTATTGAGGAGTTGGACCTCATTTTAATTTGGTATTAGATGTAGGAACTTATAACACCTAATGTATGAGCTCTGTTGAACTTATAATATGGTATGCTTTTGGGAATGTAATTGTGTGATGCATTAGATGTTGATATGAATCATTGATGTATGAAATTTCTAACAGAATGCGTATTGAATGTTAATTGTTGATAGTTCATGAACTTTTGTTATTATTACTCTATGGACTTGCTGATATAAGGTAGTTGGAGGAGTAGAAATTAGTATTTAAATCTTGAACTAGGAATGATGAATAAGCTGGCTGAATTAGGCTAATGAAAGCCATTGGATCCCCATAATTAAGGTTGAGTGGCCTTAGGGTGTCATTAGAGGGAGAGTGGAGAGTATGAGACAAGGTTTTAGAAGTTATAGGATCAGAAGGCATTTTGTCGCAGCCAATAGAGGTGAAGTTGCCTAAGGAGAGTACCAGAAAGCAATTCGCCATGGCGAGAAGTAGAATTAGCTGCAGTGAAATATGATAGGCCAAAGTAGGAGTCGTTTAGAGGGTAATTTACCACAGCTAAATGGGAATTGGTCGCTGTGAATGTTTGTGAAAATGAGTTAGGCATTCCACTGAGGAATTGGCTGCGGCCAATAGCTAGAGGCGAGTGAGGTAGGCTCCAGGATGTTTCCTCGCTACGGTGACATGTAGGCTGGTCACAACAAAGCTCCAACTCGCCATGGATGGTAAGGAGTGAACCTAACAGTAATTAACTACAACTAAGAGGAATTTAGCCGCAGTGAATGTCCTAAAACCTTTATATTAACCTAGAAATCTTGGTTCTTCATATGGTGACCTTAAGGGATGACTTAAAAAAATTAGTGGAAGATTCTTGTGAGTTGGAATTAATGGGTAATAGAATCAAAGGCTTATAAATAAGTGTTTGTTTCCCTTATGTACATGAGTGTTTGTAATTATATGGTTGATGACTTTAATAACATTAAGGTTTCAAATTTTCCTGCATTTTCAGAATGTAATTAGTCGAAATGGCTTTTAATCCAGATTTATGATTGTTAATCATGTACTTAACCTTAATTACAATGATTAAAAGATAAGGTCCTCACATCATACATCATTGGTTTATATTAACATCTAATGTATCATATGATTACATTTCCAATAGTAGGCCATATCATAAATTCAATAAAGTTTACACATCAGATGTTATAAGTTCATACATCCAATACCAAGCTAAGATAAGGCATAACTCCTCAATAAGTACATCCTAAGTGATCAAAATATAAACAGCTACATTTGGCAACATGATTACATAATGATGTTATACAAAAAGAATACAAAATTTAGCATCTATTTTTGTTAAACTAGTCTAAGTGTAGCCTTCTCTACACATGGTTGGAGTTTATGGATTTTCATCCAGTTGCTTCCCTTTATCCTTACTCGAAGAGGTTTCACCTGAAAGTATGATCCCATGAAATGGGGTGAGATGCAAATCTAAGTAACCAAGGCAAATTCCATTCATATATTCCAGTTTAATTAATATATATGCATGATTTCATGTAAGCATAAAAAAATATACCGACCATACTAGTAAATGAAATAATTAGGTTATCTATGATTACTATCCTATACTAGCAATTACAATTCCACATGTTAAAGGCCAATAACACTGGGAGAGGCCCATCCACGACACCCACTCCCCAATAAGCATAACCAGGGTTCAATGCATTTGGGGTTTGATCATAACCCGATGCTCGATTGAAACACATGCATGGGTGGCAGCCGCACCACAGCTCCACCATGGACTTACAAGGTCTAATCACATATAACATATAGCCAACCAATTCATTTAGCATCAAAATCATAATCATATAGCAAATACAAAATTAAAATAGACATATGCATGGAATTAGCATGAACCTTAGTTACCTCATTTGTAGCCAATCCTCTAAAAGCTAATTGAATATTACTTTAGCCTATGGACACAAAACTAAGCCATTACTATCCCTAATTACAATTTATATAAGCAAATCCATTACTCGAGGAGTCAAGCTTTATAGAACTATTCAAAAACATTTACTCAATTCCACCAAAAACCAAATTCAAATTTGGTTGAGCCTATCCCAGAAATCTCAAAACAATGCTTCAAATTCTGAGTAAATTCATATAAAAACAATACCCATATCATAAATTAGCTATAGGGGTCCTAAACTAGTAGAGAAAGCATCAAAATAGAGAGTTTATACTTACCTAACAACATCCTTAGCCTCAACCTACGAAATTTCACCAAGAAAAACCCAAACAACCACATTCAGATTTTGGGTATGGTGAAAATGCTCTAAATGAAAAACTGATGGGGTCAAAATGAGTATAAAGAGATGGGGATTAAGTTATATAACAAGTACCTTAGCTGATTTTGAGCTTAGAAGTGAGAAATGATGGATTTCTTACTTTGAACCCTAGCCTCCCTCTCAAGGTGCGAAAATTCTCTTGTGTTTGTGTTTCAGCAAAGTGTGAAGGGGTTGATATGTTTAGGGTTTTAGTTAAGTTTAAGTTAGGTCTAATGTAAGTCATGGGCTGATCCAAAGGTCCAATACCAAGTGGGTTTCAAATTTAAACCTTGTTGGGCCAGCTTTCATGTGTTGGGCTACATAAATTTAATTGGGTTAGACCAAGTTTGAAGAACTCAATTGATTTAAGTTTGCACAAAGGTTATTGGGCCATTTATAAGAGCTTATATGAGTTGGGTCTTAGGTCTCTAATTCATTAAATTAAATTGGGCCATCACTAGGTGCTCTCTCTTAGGCTAAGTCTCATAATAAATGATTAGGTCTACACCTAAAATTATTGGGCCTCCATTAGTTCCTAACCTTAGCCTACTTAATTTAATTTGGGCTTAGATGGGGTTTCTAACTCAATTAAATTCCAAACTTATATTATTAATTTATCTCTTTAAAATTTTCATTCACTTAACTTATCTAATCATTCTATATTAATTATTATTAATTAACCCAAATCTATAGTTAATACCTTAATTAATTTTGGGGTGTTACACATGGTCTCCAATCTCAAACTCTAACGGCCGTCTATGTTTATTTGCATAACTTTTTAATCTACTCTGGGTTGTTAGGAATTTCTTTCTAATAGTTTATATCTGTCTAGATGTCTGGTCCACTAATTCTAGGACTATAAGGCTCCACGCCTCTAGCTCAACCCAACACATCAGAGAGTTACACTTCCTCCCATATAATGCCTTAACAGTGCCATCTGTATACTTGCATGATAACTATTATTAGAGGCAAACTCCGCTAGAGGCAAGTATGTATACCAGTTCCCTTTTATCTCTAAGACATACATCCTCAACATGTCCTTTAGGGTTTGGATGGTTCTCTCCGTCTGTCCATCCATCTGAGGGTGATAGGCTATACTAAATCTGAGTTTGGTACCTAAAGCATCCTGTAATGATCTCTAGAAATTCGATGTAAACCTGGGATCTCTATCTGATATTATACTCCTGGCATACCATGCAGTCTAACTATCTCTCTAATGTATAACTGGACTAATTTATCTAGGCTATAAGTGGCTTTCATAAGTAAGAAATGTGCTAACTTTGTTAATCTATCTACTATTACCCATATTGTATTATGCCCTGATGATGCCCTGGGTAAACCCATGACAAAATCCATCGCTATACTATTCTATTTCCACTCTAGAATATCTAAGGACTGAAGTAACCCAGTTAGTTTCTGGTGTTCTATTTTGACTCTTTGGCATACTAGACATCGAGAGACATACTTTGCTATGTTTGTTTTCATTCTAGGCTACCAAAACATTTTCTTTAAATCCTGATACATCTTATTACTGCCTGGATGAATAGTATACTTACTTTTATGTGCCTCATCTAATATTTTCTCTCTGATTTTTGTATTTCTAGGCACATATAACCTATCTCCGTATCTTACAATTTCATCCTCAGACAAATTGAACTCCTGAACGCTACCCTGGGCTATCTGGGCTCTAACCTTACACGGTTATCTATTTACTGGGCCTCTCTTATCTGATTTCTTAGGTCATTTTCTATTCGAATTTCACTCATTAATAATTTTCTCGAATACACGCGTAGGAGAGACTCATATCTCTGAATCTCTCAATTAATTCCTACTCTTAGATCATCATAGAGGCCATGTGTATGGATTTTCTACTTAGGGCATTAGCTACCACATTAGCCTTTTCGAGATAGTATTTCAACATGAAATCATAATCTTGTAAAAATTCTAACCATCTCTGCTATCTCATATTCAACTCTTTCTGTTCAAATAAATATTTAAGACTCATGTGGTGGCTGTATATTTCTATAGCTACCCTTTATAAGTAGTGTCTCTATATTTTCAAAGCAAACACCATTGTAGCTAATTCTAGATTGTGTGTAAGGTAGTTTTTCTTATGAGCTTTTAACTGTCTAGAAGCATAAGCTACTACTCGGCTTTTCTGCATAAGCACACATTTTAACCATTTCTTTGAGGTATCACTATAAACTACAAAAGTCTCTCTAGGGTCAGGGAGTAGTAAAACTGGGACCATGATTAACTTGTGCTTCAATTCTTGAAAACTACTCTTATATTTCTTATTCTACACAAACGACACATTCTTTTTGGTAAGCAGGTCAGTAGCATTGCTATCTAAGAAAAGCCCTGAATGAACCTCTTATAGTAACCTGTTAAACCTAGAAAGCTCCTGATCTCTATTAGTGTACTAGGTCTCTCCCACTGTAACACTGCTTCTACCTTGTGGGGATCTATTGTGACCCCTGCCTGGGAAATCACATGACTTAGAAACTAAACTTCTATGAGCCAAAATTTACATTTACTAAGTTTAGTATAGAACTATCTCTCTCTCAGGGTCTCTAAGCTATTCTCAAGTGCTGTTTATGTTCCTCTCTACTTTTTAAGTAGATGAGGATGTCATCTATAAAAATAACTACAAATTTGTCTAAATATGGCCTGAAGGCTTTGTTTATGTAATCCATGAATACTGCGAGTGCATTCGTCAACCCAAAAGGCATAACTAAAAATTCATAGTGCCTATATCTAGTTCTAAATGCTATCTTGGGAATATCCTTAGTCTTTATTCTAAGTTGATGGTATCCCGACCTAAGGTCTATCTTTGAAAATACTGACACTCTTATTAACTGATCTAGGAGGTCATCTATGTGAGGGAAAGGATATTTATTTTTAATAGTTATCTTATTAAGTTCTCGAAAATCTATATATAATCTAAAGCTCCTATCTTTCTTCTTTACAAATAAGACTGGAGCCCCCCACAGCAAGACATTAGGTCTGGTAAAACCTTTCTTTTAGAGCTTTTCTATCTGTTTCTTAAGCTCAGCTAGCTCTGTGGGAGCCATCCTATATGGGGCCTTAGACACTGGACTTGCCCCAAGTATAATGTCTATAAGAAACTTTACCTCTCTCTCTGGGGGTAGTCCGCTAATCTCTCTAGTGAATACCAAATGGCTTCTAAAACAAAACCTTATCTAATTAAAGTCTTAAAGCCATATTTTATTATTAAAATGCCTATGTTTAGGAGAATAAAATAGATAGAAATATATGTTTATCACTATTGTATTGTGAATTGGTATGGTGAATTAGAGGATCATATTTGAAAATTTTTGGAAGCTGAAAATTTTCTAAGTCTGCTAGTTATAGCCTAGCTATAGCGAATGTACCTGTTCGCTATAACCTAGCTATAGCGAGAATGCCTTCTCGCTATAGCAAAAATGCTTCTAGTTATAGCGAGTTCAGGCACCCCATACAAAAACCAGGGAGTTGCTCGCCATAGCGCACGCTATAGCGAAGGCAGGGTCTGGGACTAATTCGAGCTCGCCGTAGCGAGGGTTATGGCTCGCTATAGCGAGGGTTAGTCTGGAAAAGCGTGAAAAAAGAGAATTTGACTTTTTAAAGCGTCCCAACTCATTCTTTCACTCTATAACCGATTAAGCTCACTTTAAGAGAGAGAAAAGGGCGGAGGAGAGAGAGAGAAGCCTAGAGGAGGAAGGAAGGATAAGAAAGGTAAGGATTTCTATGGCTTTTCTCTTAGCATGTTGTTCTTCTCTCCTTATCCTCTCTTCCTACGGTTTTAGTAGTTAAAGTAGCCATGTTTTAAGCTTGGTTCAGAGGAGGGAAAGTGGAAAACCACTCTTGAGGGAGGTTAGAAGTCGTGTAGCCCTCTCTTCCTTGCTTTCTCTTCTTAAGAGTTTGAGAGTTGAAAGAGGAAGGAGAGTTAGTGGGATTCTCGAGAGAGAAAGAACCCCTAGCTCTTACATGCTTAGTAGGGTTGCTAGAAAGAAATCCCTAGCTTATGAATAAGTATTCAGAAAATAATTCTATGCTTCTTGTGTGGCTAGGCTCAAGAGAAGCACTCCCATCTAGAGTTGATTATGAAAACCACAAGGGAGGAGACAAGTTGAAAGGAAAAGTTGTGATTAGCTAAAAAGGTAGCTCTCTCCACCTTCCTTCATGCATAAGATGTGTGGTTACATTGTCTTGCTTGTGTGTGTGTATGTTTTGAACCATGAAAAGTATGCTAGCATGATGATGCCTCATGTATTTCAATGATGTCTTATGTGGTTTCTTGAGTTTGCTTGAGTATAGAAAAGCCAATAACCCTTTAGCCATGGTAAGGATGAGCCAAAAACCCTCAAGTTGGTTGAGACAAAGTAAAGAGTCTCCCAAAAGTGAGGTTGACTCCCAAAGAACAAGGGTTGAGTCTAAGAACCTCTTAGAGAATGGGTGAGGCAAGTCCAAAATCCACAAGTGAGTGGGTGAGGCTAATCCATTTACTTGGCAAGCTTTTATATGTTATGTATGGCCTACTCACATGTGAAAATGTTTCTTTTATATGGATGGCCAACTCAAATGTTGTAAATGTTTTTCTTATGATTCCATATGCTAACATGCCCATGCATACATTGTGAGACTTGTTTGCATGCTTTGTATGTATGATTGAATGAGAGATGAGCTATTGAGATTCTTTGAATCTCACTCCCCCTCTCCACCATCCAAACATGCTAGGTGGACCAAGTGAGGCAAGAGATGGGAGCCACCAAGCTTGAAGCTAGGGAATTTAATGAAGAAATGTAAAGAGCCATTTTACCACTACCTTGTAATTAAGTTAAGGGATGTAAATTAATGATGTACATGATGTAGTACCTATGAATATTTGTAAATAGCTGAACTCAATGTATTTATCATGTATATGTATGAGAATGGAGCTTATAGTGAATGATGCAACAAGTTTTACAATGAATAGTGAGCTTTTGCCATTATGTACATGGATGTATGTGTTGGTGTGGGAGAGTGAGTTTTGTAAATCTGGGTCATTAGACACTTGAGTCATGTTTAATAGCCTATGTGGATGTATTCCCACGTGCTCATAGAGCTTTAGAGGTAGAAGAGGCAAGTTTGAACCCTTGAAGCCTCATTTAACACATGAAAATGGTCTTTTTGCACATGATGTCCAAACCTGACCAAATGACCTCTTCTTTCCTTGAAATTTGGCATGTGACTAGATCTTGTCTAGAAATTTTTGGAAAGTTAAAGATCAAGTCGTTTGGAGGTCTATAGAATTTTCTATGATTTTTCAAAGTTGATATCAGAATTTCAGATTTTCAGAAATACTGTTCATTTGGTCAGTTGGAGAATTGTGTCATCTGAGGGGCAAACGTAGTCCAATGGCTACGAAATTTTATAGGCAGAAACTAGATGGTCACATTGACTTGTAGGAACTAGAAACACCTCATTTGGAGGTCTAGAGAGAAAGATATGTAATTTCGAAGTTCCAGCCCAGAATCAGTCATCTTACCAGACCCGAGGTACTGTTTCATCGGTTTCCGGGAGTTTGGCTTGATGAACTGATTTGGAGACATTTTTCCTCTCTAGTTAACATTCACATATTTCCATAGTGATATTGGTTGCAAGCATTGCATTTTTTTGGAATTAGTTAGACATTTTTGAAGTCCATATCAGTAAACTGTGACAGTAGCAGAGCCCCCTCCGACCTTCAGATGATTTTGCATGTCAAACGCATTATATGTGAGATTTTATGAGTTGTATATATTTTTTCCATGAATTAGACAGTCTAAGCTTTCCAGAGTGACTAAGAGAGTATGTTTTCGATTTTTTTGTATTTAGTTATGAATTTCCAAACTTTGCCCAGAAATGAGGCCAAATTTGCTGAAAACGAATTTGCATGTCTCATATCCCTTTTTGCTTTCCATGAGTTTCAAGCATGTTTTTGGGATTGAAATAAGTGGTAATAGTGCAATTAAACATGAGGATGCATAGAAAGAGCTCACCAGGTCCATGTGACACTAAAGTGAATGTCTACCCATGCATGATGCCATGTGGGAAAGAATATGAACCCAAAGAAAATGATCTCCCTTCTATGCTTCCCATATGTATATGCACAGCCGAAGTATGATGGGTAGGAGCTAGAAATGAAGGTGTTACAGATAGCAACTAATTAATGAGATGGAAAAGGGAAACAAAGTTGTGATGGTTTACAATTAGGAATTCCAATCGTCAACTAACGAAAGCGGTTTTGGAATTTCATATGGGAGGATTAGTAATTTAATTGCAATATAAATATTAACCATGACTTGTTGTTAATTAAGACAATGCATGATTGAAATTTAGGAAGGCAATTTGGACAGCAACAGTTCTAAATTGAGACTATGGTAGCTTCTGTTTCTTACTATTGTAGTGTAAATTGGTGTGGTGAATTAGAGAATCAAGTTTGAAGATAAGGACTAAGAATGTAATTCCAACGCACCGGACCACACATGAATAACTTAGATAGCAACTAATTAATGAGATGAAAAAGAGAAATGAAGATGTGATTGTTTACAATTAGGAATTCCAATCGTCAACTAACAAAAGAGGTTTAGGAATTTCATATGGGAGGATTAGTAATTTAATTACAATATAAATATTAACCATGACTTGTTGTTAATTAAGACAATGCATGATTGAAATTTAGGAAGGCAATTGGGACAGCAAGCTCTATAAATTGAGACTATGGTAACTTTTGTTCCTTACTATTGTAGTGTGAATTTGTATGGTGAATTAGAAAATCAAGCTTGAAAATAAAGAGTAGGGACCTAATTTCAAAGCACTAGACCACACATGAATGACTTAGATAGCAACTAATTAATGAGATGGAAAAGAGAAATGAAGATGTGATTACTTACAATTAGGAATTCCAATTTTCATCTTATGAACGGGGTTTACGAATTTGATTTAGTAGGATTAGTAATTTAATTACAATATAAATATTAACCATGACTTGTTGTTAATTATGCCAATGCATGATTGAAATTTAGGAAGGCAATTGGGGCAGCAAGAGCTAGAAATTGAGACTATGATGGCTTTTGTTTCTTACTATTGTAGTGTGAATTTGTATGGTGAATTAGAGAATGAAGCTTGAAAATAAGGACTAAGGACCTAATTTCAAAGCACTGGACCACACATGAATAAATTAGATAGTAACTAATTAATGAGAAGGAAAAGGGAAACGAAGATGTGATTGTTTACAATTAGGAATTCCAATCGTCAACTAACAAAAGCAGTTTAGGAATTTCGTACGGGAGGATTAATAATTTAATTGCAATATAAACATTAACCATGACTTGTTGTTAATTAAGACAATGCATGATTGAAATTTAGGAAGGCAATTGGGACAACAATAGCTAAGGAATAATGTGACAGAACAATGGTAACGAAACAGGTAGTTAAGACTATATTCATTTTGCTTTTATGTTATTATACTAGATGAATTCCCAATGTCCCTTTGCTGTGTTTGGTTATGTATACTAAAATGACTCTTATGACTACTGGATCACTATTATTGGCCATTAATTGAAGCATGGTAGCCTAATGAATGAGAATATGTTGCTACTTATATATTATGTGCTACGCTACCAATGTATGCATCAAATATTTCCTGGATAGTAATCCATACTATCTATATGTATGCTTCTTGAGTATATTGTTAGCTATTGGGATTTTATCTCATCATGAACTAACCACTTTCTAGGTGTCAACTATGCTACAAATAGAGGCAGACAAATAAAGAATGAACAAACCAACTAATAGGTTACGTACTGATTGTAATTGGTCTTATGAATCATTTGAATAAGTATTGAATGTAAAGTCTAACTTTAGGGAGGATGTAACATTATAGTGTTAACTTCTCTTTTGATTTGTATGAATATAGTGCATGAGAAACATTTCATATGACCTGACAATTACCTTTGACAGAAGTGTTTAACATTATGTAAAAGTAAATTTAGATTATTACCTTTGCATGAAAAGATGACAGAACATACTTTGGTTAGTGTTGGAAATTATCTAGATAGGTTAGTATAGATCTCTTAGGTCTAGGATCTTGTTAACAAGATCTTGGATTTTTACACTATGGAACTTAAAACCTTGTCGACAGGGTCTTGTGTTAGTAGTACAATCCTTTCATATGGTAAGTTATAGCGTATGCTAAGTGTAGGTGTGATAGGATCCATGCCAACTTTTTCTATGATGTGATTATGAAACCTCTTTTACTTCTTATACTCTTTCTTATGGTGGGTTTGGTTTCTAAAAAGGGTGAATTTTATGGTTATCACCTTGGGTAAATGAGCTTGTTTAAGGAAATTAAATATACCACAAGAACCTATGTAACAACAACAAAAAAATTGAAAAATTTTCGAAGGGCTGAAAATTTTCTAAGTCTGCTAGCTATAGCGAGAAATGGCCTAGTTATAGCGAATGTACTTGTTCACTATAGCGAGAAATGGTCTAGCTATAGCAAGAGTGCCTTCTAGCTATAGTGAAAATGCTTCTAGCTATAGCGAGTGTGGGCATCCCATACAAAAACTAGGGAGTTGCTCACTGTAGTGCCCGCCATAGCGAAAACAGAGGTCTGGGACTGATACGTGCTCGCCGTAGCGAGGGTTATTCTTCGCTATAGCGAGGGTTAGTCCAAAAAAATATGAAAAAAAAGAATTTAACTTCCTAAAGCACCCCAATTCATTCCTTCTCCTTTTAACCAACTTAGGCTTCATCCAAGGCAGAGAAAAGGGCGGAGGAGAGAGAGAGACACCTAGAAAAGGAAGGAGAACAAGAAAAAGGTAAGTATAACTTGAGATTTCCCTAACTTTTCTTCTTAGAATCTTGTTCTTCTCTCTTTGCCCTCTCTTTCTATGGTTTTGGTTGTTGAATTAGCTATGTTTTGGGCTTGGTTCAGAAGAGGAAAAGTGGAAAACCACTCTTGAAGGAGGTTAGAACTCATGTAGCTTTACTTCTTTGCTTTCCTTTCTTGAGAGCTTGAGAGAGGAAGGATAGTTGGTGAACTTCTAGAGAGAGAAAGAACTCCTAGTTTCTTATATACTTAGTAGGGTTTGCTATAAAGAAACCCCTAGCTTTATGAATAAGAGTTAAGTTATAAGAAAGTAATTCCATGCTCTTGTGTCTCTAAGCTCAAGAGAAGCACTTCTATCTAGTTGTGATAGTGAAATCAAGAAGGGAGAAGACAAATTGAAAGGGAAGGCTTGTGTTAGCCTATAAAGTAGTTCTCGCCCCCTTCTCTCATGCATGGATGTGTGTTTAGCTTGTTTTAGAATATGTGTATGTGTATTTTTAAGCTATGAAGAGTATGCTAGCATGCCTTTACATGTCATGATCCTTGATGCTATGTTATGTGGTGAATGAATCTATGATATTTGTATGAGTTTGCTTAAGTGTGGAAAGGCCAAGAAGTCTTCCCTTGGGTGATGATGAGCCAAGAACCCTCGAGCTTGGTTGAGACAAAGCAAAGGGTTTCCCAAAAGCAATGTGGACTCCTAAGAGTATGGATGAGTCCAAAGTGCTCAAAAGTGGGTGAGGCAAGTCCAAAATCCATGATGAGAAGTGTGAGGCCAATCCAAACACTTGGTGAACTCTTGAATGTCTTGTATGCTTGATTCACATGCCAAGGTTGCTTTTAAAATGTCCATGACTTCCATTTTTCCATACATGCATTTGAAAAGATTGCTTTACACATATTATGTATGATTGAATGAGAGATGAGCTATTGGGATTCTTTGAATCTCATCCCCTCCTCTCCACTATTCTAACATGCTAGGTGAACCAAGTGAACAAAGACATAGGAGCCACCAAGCTTGAAGCTAGAGAAATCGGTGAAGGATTTGTGAAATAGCCATTTTGTTACCATTTTGTTGTTAAGAGATGTAATCTAATGATTTACATGGTGTATGCACTCATGAATACTTGTAAATGGATGTACTTATTGTATATGTATGAGAATTAGAACTATAGTGCATGATGTAGCAAGTTTTTGGTATGAATAGCAAGATCTTAGCATTATGTACATGGTGTATGTGTTAGTGTGGGAGAGAGAGTTTTGCAAATCTGGGTTGTTAGGCATTTGAGCCATGTTTAATAGTCTATGTTGATGCTTTCCCACGTCCTTATAGAGCCTTAGGAGTAGGAGAAGCCAATTTGAACCCTTGGAGCCCTCTTTTAACAAAAGAAATTGGCACTTTGCCCCCTTAAGTCAAATTCTGACCAAATAGCCTCTTATTACCTTGAAATTTGGCATGTGACTATATCTTGCCTAGAGCTTTTTGGGAAGCTAAAGATCAGGTTATTTGGAGGTTTATGGAATTTTCTATGATTTTTCAAAGTTGGTATCAGAATTTCGGATTTGCACCAACACTGTTCATTTGGTCGATTGTGTAATTGTGTCATCCAAGGGGCAAACGTGGTCCAATGGCTATAAAATTTTATACAGAGATGTCTAATTGCTATGAAATTTTATACAGAGAAATTAGTCATTCACAGTGACTTGTAGCAACTCGAAGCACCTCATTTGGAGGTTTAGAGAGGAAGATATGAATTTTCGAAATTTCTGCCCAGTATCAGTCATCTTACCTGACCAGAAGTACTGTTCCATCAATTTATGAGAGCTTGGCTTAATGAACTGATCTAGAGATATTTTTTCTCTCTTTTTAACATCCACATCTTTTCATATTGGTATCATTTACACGTATTGGAATTAGTTGGACATTTTTGAAATTTATATCAGTAAACTGTGATAGTAGCAAAACCTAGTCCGAGCTCCAGACCAATTTGCATGTCAAAGGTCCTGTTTGTGGGATGTTATGACTTGTACATATTTTTAGCATGAAGTAGACATCCCAAGCTTTCCAGAATGACTAAGATTACATGTTTTCAATTTTTCTAGATTTAGTTATGATTTTCTGAAATTTGTCCAGAAATGAGGCCAAGTCTAGCCGAGAATGAATACTCATGTCCCATGTTTCTTTTTGGTTTCCATGGGTTGAAAGCATGTTTTTATGAGGAAAATGAGTTGTAATGGTTTAATTAAATATGAGGATGCATAGCATGAGCTCACACGGTCCATGTGACACCGAAATGAATTTTTAACCATGTCGCAATGCAAGAAAGTGTATAAATCCAATGGAAGTTCTCACTTTATTCTTACTATATCTCACATGAGCATGCAAGGGATGATGGGTATGAGTTAAGTCATTATGGTGTAACAACCTACATCCAAGGAGCATTAAAACAAGGTATGTATAAAGTTAAGAAAAATTGCTTACCATGGAACCTCAGCCCAATAATGTTTTAGCCAAGAGAGAGAAAATGATAAGGAAGAGTTTTCCTCATGTAATCTTGGTGCATTCAAAGGTTTTAGGCCATGAGTATTCCATATTTACCATTAGTTTGCATTGAAATATGAGGAAGAAAAAGGTTAGAACACTAAGGGGGAATTTTCAACCTAAGCAAGGAAAGGACTAAAATTTAGCTATTTTGATCCCCATTTAATATATTTACATATTTTAAGATGCAAGGATCATGAATCTAGGTTTACTTTAGCTTAAATGTTGAAAATCTCCAAGTTAGGGTACCAAAGGCATTAATTCAACCTTATAAAGAATGGACCACCTAGGGAGCTATTTCATTGATTTTAAGGTTTTAGATGGCTTGGATATGAAATATGAACACTAATTAAGGCATTGGAATGAATTTCGAAGCCATATTTTAATAAGTGAAAAGTTAAGGCCAAGAATGCTAAAAGGGGCAATGTGGTTTTGTGTATATTTAAGCATGCTCGTGATAGCCTAAATGAGTTTCATTAAAGTTATATAGATTATGTATGATGATATTTTAAGGATGAAAAGTTGAATCTTTATTCACCCCTTGAGGCTTAAGTTAACATAATGAGTTCTAAGGTTGTCAAGAGTCATAAAAGTAAGATTAAGTAAGCATGGGCCTTGTATAACTATATTAATATAGCACAATTTTTAAATCACAATGTGCTTATAACATCACTTTTTATATAATCAACAATTTTAGCTACGAAAAATATTGTCATTAAAGGTCAAAATAATTCAGTTTTTATTAAATGAACCATTTTAACTTTCCAAACTCATCTTCTATCTTTAATGCACTTGCTCAAACAGAAACATCACAAAAAAAGATATGGAATTTGAATTTAACCTATATACATAAAAAATAGCAATATACTATCATCTTCCAGAGGTTCCATAATCTTTTCCCAAACCCAAAAATTCATAATTTGAGGTAAAATACTTGAAATCACATAAACTAAGACTCTATTAAAAGCTCAAGATATCATCTAGTTGTTATAAAAATTTCATATCAAAACAATAGTATTTAGTCCATGAAATTCCAATGTAATAGTACCATTAATAGTAGCAAATGGTTCAAAATGATTTTATGGAAAGCTTAGGATATCATGTAGTTTCTATAAAAAATTCAAATCAAAATAATATCATTTGGTCCATAAAATTCCAATGTAATAGTACCACTGTCAGAATTTCACCCAGTTGCAAATCTAAAACTTTAAAAATTTATTTCTCTAGTTATAAAGCTACAAATTGAGTGATCTTAGTAGCTATAGAAAGCTTATGATGCCAACTATGTGCCTATAAAATTTCATGAGCATTAGACTTCATTTGGTCCTTCAAATACCTTGAAAACCATATTGACCAAATGAATAGAGCACAGGCAGTTTCTATATAATTTAGCCCATTTTGAAAAATAATAAGAATCTTATAGCACTCTAAAAATTGGGTTTTTTGACTTTGTGAAAAATTCTAAATGAGATTTAAATGTCTACCACATTTCATGCCAAAATTCATCCATTTGGTTTGGTTTTGATTCAGGGGAACATTATGGTTCAAAATGGTGCACAAGTAGTAGCAAATGGTTTAAAATGATTTCTCCTTATACAATTGACCATTTGAGCACATCCAAAACCTCAAATACAGCATATAGCAGCATCATAATAATTCCAAATTATCATAAAACTCAAAGCCACTCTTTCACTTGATCATATATTCATACTTTCCATAGGACATACATACTAAAAATCTATATCCTTACATATTTAACTCCAAATATGGTACATACAATATAATCTCATACTTTTACAAGAGTGAAGGGTTACATCTTATATATAACTTATACAAATATGATTTGATATCTAATTCTACTCTAACACAAATCAAGCCTTTTGGCCTTTATTCTTTGCTTCATGAGAATTATTAAGACAAGGTTAGACATAAAGTGGGGGAGAGTGAGATTCAAAAAATCCCAGTAGCTCAATCACCCTTTTAAGTATACATTATGGCATGTTATCATATCAAAGCAAGTAAGCATGTGTTAAATGCTTCCAAATACCAAACCTAATAATATTTCCAAAGTCATATGGATACACCATGATTAAAAGCAAGCTCTAGCAACTTTTGGTCTAGTCTCACCTAATTATTTAGAACTTTTAGATTAGCCTCTGTAAAGTCCCACATCGAGTAAGAAGACCCTAGGCTAGGGCCTTATAAGTGAGAGTGGTACTCTCTCCACATGGATGTGTTTTGCTAGGAGCTAATGGGAGAAGCCATCTTCTAGGAAAAACAAAACCTTGGAGCTAATAGGAGAAGCCATCTATTGGAGACAATATTCACAGGGCTTTGTAAGGTGTTTGCTATTAGAGCCAACCTAGCTACATGTTCAACCCGAGGGTGAATTTTCTTAAAAAAGGGGTGGCATGTAAAGTCCCACATTGGGTAAGAAGACCTTGGGCTAGACTCTTATAAGTGGGAGTAGTACTCTCTCCACAGGGGCGTGTTTTCCTAGGAGCTAATGGGAGAAGCCATCTTCCAAGAAGAAGAAAACCCTGGAGCTAATGGGAGAAGCCATCTACTGGGGATAGTATCCAACATCAAAGTGCAACACCATAATTATCTAGCTCTTCTCATCTCAATTCTTGCTTTGGCTTTTTAGAATAGCAAATTTTATAAGGGAAATTCCATTAAAATATTACATTATTTTTGCGTTACATCATACCTAAATTTTCATTTTGCCTTTCATAGGCCGTATGAACTCACCCATACTATTTTCCACTCCCAATACACAATATAAGTTAGAACCATCCTAAAATAGCACATTAATCTCGAGTTGAAAGCATTCATACATAAAATAATATAAGGCAGTCTCGGGTCTTATTGCCAATTTTCTAATACCAACTTTGAAAAATCATAACTAATTTAAGAAAATTCAAAATCAGAAATAGTATACCATTATGAGAAGCTGTGAGTGATAAATTTAAGTTAAAAATATGTCTAGATAAAAAAAATACATTTAACTCATGAAAACTAATGGAACAATACCAAAGGTCCTACTACATTACTAGTATTATCTCTAAACTTCAAAACTTCATATCTCACTCTACAAATATCCAAATGGAGTGATCTCAGTGGCCACAGAAAGCTTATAATATCTAGTTTATCTTGTAAAATGTCATGAGCATTGTACACTATTTTCCCCTTAGATGACATAGAAAAAGAAAACTGACTATATAAATAATAATCATACTAGTTCAGTAGCTTTTTGATAACTTTGAAAATTCATAACTAATTCTCTAGAGCTCCAAATAGAACATTTTCATAACTAAAAAGCTCTAGATGAGATCTATATACATGCTAAATTTCATGAGAAAATTTGTCCATTTGGTCAGTTTGTGATATAAGGTTGGAAAATGTCACTTTTATACTTCTTAAAAGGGTCTCAAATGGTCCAATTTTGCTTATAGCCTTTACAAGACTACTTGAGCATATGGGAAAGAATGAAAATGGCTTAATAACCTTATCTAAAGGGTCTAAACATCCATGCCTCAAAAAATCACTCTCCTACTTGTTGCCATACATAAGAAGCATACATGTATATTCTTGCCATTCAATATCAAAAACTTGCCATATCATTCATATACTTCAAATTCTCATACATACATCACATATCCATCAATTTTCACAAGGTTAAGAGGTTCTACATTATATACATCATAAGAATACATCTTTTGACATTCATATGGTTACAAAGTGAACAAATAACACATTTCTATGTTAAACTTCCATCTTCAAGCTTAATGACTTCTATTCCTTTGCTCACTTGATCCACCTAGACATGTTTAAGTAATGGGAAGGGAAGAGTGAGATTCTAGAAATTCTAATAGCTCTTCACCATTTCAAACATACATAATGGATGCAAATTCAAGTCTAAAAATGCATGCATGGCTATCTTAAAATTCATGAGCATACATAGAATATTTTTCTCATTTAAGAATACATATTCATCATACATAGGTTTGCCAAAACAATGGTTTAGCCTCACCCCTTCTCTTTTGGACTTTTGGACTTACTTCACCCACTTTCAAGGGACTTTTGACTAAGCCTCACCTTTTTAGAGACTTTTGGTTTTGTCTCACCCATTCTTAAGGACTTTTAGCTTCATTACACTTAAGCAAGCCAAACACATTCATCAAATCATCTTTCAAGCATATAAACATAACATCATGGTACCATAGCATGTGATTATTTACTAGAAACATATTTTATGGCTTAAACATGCACACACACATTCAAATACAAGAAAACACCCAAAAATACATAAAAGATAGAGCTACCTTATATGCAAGAACACACTTTTTTCCTTGAAAATTCTTCCTTTCCCTTGGCTAAACACTCACAAGGAGATGGGACTTGATTCCTATGGCCTAAACACATTAAATGGAAGCTAATTACTCTCTTGGAACAATTCTTAAAGCCGCATATACACTTAAAGAGCTAGGTTGCTTATATGGTTCAATTATGATTCCATAAAGCACCTAATGAAGCAACACCAAAAATTTATAATCTTGTGTAACACCATAATTTCTAGCTCATATCCATTATCATTTACATGTTCATGTGATATATTGTAAGAAGGGAGTGAGAAATTCCATTAAAAGTAATCCATTTTCTTGCGTTGCGTTGAAGCTAAAAATTTCATTCGATGTCACGAGGATCGTGTGAGCTCATACTATACATTCGTATATTTAATTACATCAAGACAACTCATTAGCATCATAAAATCATGCTCACAAATCATGGAAATTGAAATGGAGCATAGAACATAAAAGCTCATTCTTGGCCAGATTTGGCCTCCTTTTTGGACAAACTTTGAAAAATCATATCTAATTCTAGAAAAATTGAAATCATATGTTCTTGGTCTTTTTGGAAATATTTGCATGTCTAATTTACATTGAAAATATTCCCTAACCATAACATCCATTATAGAGGATGTTTGACATCTAAAATGGTCTGAAGGTCAGAATGCATTCTAGAACTATCACAAACTTCTATAGAAAACTTTGAAAATGTCCAATTAATTCCACAAAAATCCAATATATGCAAATGATACCAATATAAAAATATGTGGATGTTAGCTAGAGGAAAAAAATATTTCCAGAGCAGCTCAGGTAGCCTGAATCTCAAAATTTAATATAATAGTAACTCACATCGTGTAAGGGTCCTGATACTGGACAGAATGTTCAAAAATTCATATATCTATCTCTAGACCTCCAAATGAAGTGCTTCTAGTTGGCATGAGTCACTGTGAACTTCTAGTTTCTGTGTATAAAATTTCATGGCAATTGAACATCATTTGGACCTAGTGTGACAGAATTCATTTTTGAACCAAATGAATAGTGCAACAGACTAAAACTATAAAAATTGTCAATTTTGAAAAATCATCAAATATTCTGTAGACCTCTAAAAATTATAATCTTTAACTTCCCAAAAATCTCTCAATAAGATCTAAATGCATGCCAAATTTTAGACCAAGAAGAGCTCATTTGGACAAAAAGTGATATAACCTCTTAAAATGGTAAATTTTTGCTCCATATGGGTAACCAATTTGTCCACATGGTTTTCTTAATTGTTTGGCACTACTTGGGCAAGTTTCAAAGCACAAATATGACTTGTAGAGGCTACCCAAGTGGTCCCAAACCCCATGCATCTTATTTTGGTCTCTCAACATCCATTTATGCACTAAACACACATGCCATTCAAGGGTCCAATAACATAATTTCATGGATTTAATACTACATACATTATACATATAGTCTATACATCATGTTACATATGCTCAAGGTGTTACACAACCAAAAATAATATTTACAATGCTTCTTGACACTCCATTATAATTTAAACTACAAATTAAACAAAGTGTAGCCATTTAGTGTTCTTGGCTTGCATTTCCTTGGCCTTGGGCACCACCTAGACATTTTAAGCATGAGAGGGAAAAGGGGAGTGAGATTCCAAGAATCTCAATAGCTCATACACCCATTCACACCACATTCAAGGCATACATACATCAAATATATGAATATGCAAGCATAATGTGTGCAATAAATCCCATTTCATGCCACATCAACATGTCAAGACCACTTTCATAGTCTAGGGACTTTTGGTTTAGCCTCATTCTATTTCTAGGACTTTTGGATTTGTCTCACTCTTAGCCTAGGGACTTTTGACTTAGCTTCACCCATTTAGGGGACATTTGGCCTTGTCTCACCTATGCCATTAGACTTTTGGCATCTCCTCACCTTCATTAAGGGACTTTTGGTATCACCTCACTCTTATGTGGTCTTTTCACAACCATAGTCATTCAAGAAGACACATTGGTACCAATGAAATTTGAAGACATCAAGTGGTGTGTTCTCAAATCACAAGAGTATATACAAGCACACAGCATACACATATGCACACAAGAATGCAAGAGAATGAGGTGGAGAGCTATCTTTTAATTTATGCGAACTTACTTTGCTAATTCCTTTCCCTCATTGGTGTCACAATAGCACTTAGGTGGAGTAGGGTTCTCTTGACCTAGACATCACAAACATCACACAATTACACACTTGAAGCAAGCCAAAACACTAGGTTCACTCTTAAACACACACTTAGTTCCATAATAGGCATATTGGTTCCATAAATGGTCTATTGAAGCAACTCATATCATCCAAGTTCTAGGATCCATTCTCTTGCTATGTCTAGACTTCTTGGACTCATTTAAGGTCCTTGGAGCCATCACATATTCAATTACACCATTGGAAGACCACGTTGTTTCATAAGGCACTATTATGGACACCATTGTCCTATCTCCCAACCTGTGGCTCCTAAATTTTTCCCAATGGTTCCTCCCATCTTCCAACATCATATGGAGTCCCAAACCAAGGCTAGAACAAATTAAAATACTCCCTAGCCCTATAAATCCTCCTTGGCCAAGACAAGCACATAATGGAGTTTCTTGGAGTTTTAAAATTTTCCTTGATGGGAGAGCCACTTGGGAAGGTCTCTAAGGGTCTTAGGAGCTCAAGGAAACATTTAAATAGTTAAGGAATTACTCATACAAAATCAGATTTTATAAAACCTTAAGAAAGCCTACACTTTTCTATCTTGATTTCTTTTGGTTTTTACTTGAATTTCTTGCCATATTCTTAATCCTTGCACTCTTTTTCCTAGGTTTCTCCCTTGGTTCTGCCCAAAATTCATCTCTTTCTATCGCCCCCTAGGCTGGCCGAAACTACCACATGGAGCAGCAACCAAGATGAAGCACCAAGAATGGAAAAATACTTTAGTTTCAAGCTTGTTTTCAAAGCTTTTCTTCCTTAGTTCCCTTCTCCTTGGAAGATTCAAATTTTTCCCCTTAGGTCTGGACAAAAATCAGAACCAAATCATTCAAAAAATCCATGGAAAGAAAGGAAGAAGAGAGGAGAACAGGATTAGAGGAAGATGAAGCAAGAAAATTCATGAAATTACCTAGTTTCTCCTTAGTTTTCTTCCTCTTTTCCTCCTCCTTCTTGTATGCCTAAGAGAGAAGAATAATTCTGTATTTTGGGCAGAAGATTTCATGGTCAATAAAAGGGAAAAGATGGAAGAAAAGTGTGGAAGTATTTAGGACATTCTAGAAGCTTTTATCTCTAATTTTGCCCTTCTGCAATAGCAATTTCATTTCAACTTCATTTTAGCTCCTTTTTTTAGAACTGTCTTTTCCATTATAAAATTTAGATTCCTAATTTAATAAAATGCCTTTGGAATCACTCAATTTGGAGCTAAAACCTTACCGAACGAACCAGTCAATGTTTGGGTCAACTGATGTTGAAAAACATATATCGAAGGGGCTTTACCCATCCCGGGGCTTCCTATAGTTTTTGGGGCCTTTGAGAACCTTGGGTAACTCAAAAATTTCATTTAAAAAGCCCTCCTATGTGGTTTTCCAAAAGTTTCACTTATTTATGAAAATGCCATTACATTTCGTCAGTTTTCATCGCAAATTATTTCTCCATCCTAACTCCATTTTTCTTTTCGTCTGAGCCTAGAATTATCATTTTTAGGAGTCTAGGACTCAACCCAAATTTTTTGGGACATTATCTAGGTCATTTCAGAGGACTTACTTTTATATAGCTTATTTCATCATTTTACGAAAATTACATTTGTTACATCTTGGCTCTATTCTTTCCTTCAATCTATGATTCTTGATTCCAATTAGACCTCTTAGAGCTATCACACAATTAATTTAAGGAGCCTAACTATATGTTGCTTCTTTAAGTCACAATATGAAACCTATACCTCTATCTCACTTTCTAGGCTTCCTAGAATTTTTCCAAGGCTTCTTCTCATACTCTCCCATCATATATGATGCAAATATATACTTAGAAGAAATTAAAACACTCTTTAGGTGGAAGAACTCCTTTAAGCTGAGACAAGCACCATGAATAAAGTCCATGAAATTGTTGTGTTTCCTTTGATGGGAGATTTATGCGGGAGGCTTCCTTGGTGTCTTGGGAACTCATATGAACTCTTGACACCTTAAATTATGGCTAGAAATCATCTTACAAACCGAGGTGCTACTAAAACCCTAGGTTAGACATCTTACAAATTCATGGTTCTTTCTTTGTTCTCTTTGTATATTCTTGTTTCCCACACTCAAATTCCTAAGATTCACTCTTAGTTTTGCTAAAAAACAACTCCTTCTTGACTATTCATATGATGGCTTAAACATGCATAGAAGAAGCAAAGAAGAAGAAGCATGAAAACTAATGAATTTGCCTTGAATTTAAGCTTTTCTAAAGACCTTTTCCCTTTGCCTTAGTTCTCCTCTTGAAATTCAAACTCCTCCCCTTTGGTTGGGTTCAAAATAAAACCAAAAACTTCAATAAAACTATAGAAAGAAAGAGGAGAAGGAGGAGAATAAGTTTACTAAAAGAAAGACCAAGAAAATCCATGAATTTTCTTACTTTTTCCCTTCTTTTTCTCCTTCACTTTCTCCTTCAATGGTGCACCCTTTCTTCCTAGTCTCTCCCCTAGCCTTTGGCAGTAATAAGGTTGGTTAACCATAAGGAGAAGTGAGGCATGGTTTATAAAGCCAAAGGAATAAAATTTGTTCAATTTGTTACATCCCATTTTCTTGGCATTTTCATTTTAAACTCGTTTTAGTTCCTTTTTTGGAACTGTCTTGTCCATTATAAAATTTAGGTTCTCTAACTTATAAAATGTCTTTGGAATCACTCAATTTGAAACTAAAACCTGTAAGAACAAAAAGGTCAAAGTTTGGGTTAATTGTCATTAGAAAATGTCAATCGGAGGGGCTTTAATTGTTCTGTAAGTTCCCATGGTTATCAAGGCATTTGAAAACCTTGAGAAACTTATTTTTCTCATTTAAAAATCCTTCCTATGAGTTTTTCAAAAATTATCCAAAATTACAAAAATGCCATTATACTTTATAACTATTTCGTTAAATTCTGTTAGCTTATTCTGGCTTCGGTTTTAGAGCACCTCTGGGCTCTCATTTTCATTATTTGGTGTCTAGGTCATTATTTTAATTTTTTTGGACCTTAACCAATTCATTTCAGAGGACTTGCTTTTAAAATATATTTGTTTCTATTATTTTTACGAAAACTAGGCATTATAGCTTCCCCCACTCTTTATAGACTTTTGACTTAGCCTCACTTATTCTTGAGACTTTTGGCTTTATCTCACTCTTTTCTAAGGACTTTTGGCTTCACCTCACCCAATCCAAGGAACTTTTAACACAACCTCACCCATCAAAAGCCATACACATTAAAAATGCAATTCAAGAAACATAATGGTACCAAAGCATTAAACCAATAACTATAGGCATGTTTCATAATTCAAACATATATACAAGCATTCAATGACAATAAAATAACCATAAAATGCATACAACAATGGATGAAGAGCTTCCTTGAATCAAGAAGCAAAAATTCTTCCCTAGTTTCCTAGCTTCTTGGTTCAACCTCATACACACACTTAGGAGAGGCTTGCTTTGTTTGGCCTAGACACATCAAACAAGACACAATTACATCAGTAGAACTATCTCTAGGCTCACATAAACTCTACACAAGTTAGTTCTAGCTTATGGCATATATGTGGTTTTATACAAGAGCATAATCAAAATCAAGTAACTCATAATTTATCATCTTAGCTCCAATTTCTCACTCAATCTAAGCCATTTGACTCCATTCAAACTCATTAGAGTCATCACCAGCTCAAATTAAGGAGCTCAACACCAAGTTACCTCTTTATGCATAATGGAACCTTAAACTTTCAACTTTCAAAATATAGTTTCTAAATTTAAACTAATGGTTCTTTTAGTATCTATAATTCATATCTAGATCATTTCTATCATTGGAATAAAAAGAAACTCTCCTCAAGTACCTCCTTTAGTGCTTGGTCGAGACATATACCAATTGAAATAACCATGGAGTTTTACTTGCTTTTCTAGGGAATTTGGCATCCATAAGGCTTCCTAGATCTCTTATGGACTCAATTATACTCTTAAACAAGTTAAATTATCATTAGAAAGTATCATAAATCCCTAAGTGCAATCAAAATCATAATTTCCATAACTTGATACTAAATGCTTTTTTTTCACATTCTAATTGTTCTATATGATTCTCCATGCTTCAAAACCCCAATTTCTATCAAATTTGGATCAAAATCAAACTCCCTACATCGCCCTCTAGTTCTGGCCAAAATGACACTCTCATGGAAGCAAGATAATAGGTTATTCAATAAGAATCTTACCTTGTTTTAAAGCTTATCAAGAGAGCTTTCCCAAGTTTCCAATTTTTCCTTTAAAATCTCTCTTTCCTCTGTTGAATTAGCCATAAAACATCACCATTTAAGCTACCAAAATCATAAGAAGAGAGAGGAGAAAGAGAATAAGAACTTTAATGAAGGAGAGAATATGAAAAAGTGACAAAATCTTACTATTTTTGTTTGAATTTCTCTCCGTTTTCTTCTCGTTCTTATGTTCCATTTCAAGATATCGTAGGTTCCGATTTGAGACAAAAATAAGGTTGATGGAAATGAGAGGAGAAGGTGGCATGACAATATAAGAAGGGAGGAAGGCATTTTATAACAATTTCAAAAATTCCAACCATGTCCCTAAACTTGGTTCTTCCCATTTGAACTCATTTCAATCTTGTTTTTAGAATCATCTTTTCTATTATAAAATTTAGATTTCTAATTTATAAAATGCTTTTAGTTTCACCTTAATTGAATTTAAAACATTACTGAGCTATCTAATTAAAGTTTCAGTCACTAGGGGTTCCTAGATTTTAAGGCCTCTAAGAATCTTGGGAAATTTAAATTTTTCATTTAAAACTTCCTCCTTTGAATTTTTAAAAAGTTGTTTATATTTTATGATTTTGTCACTAGCCTTCAATTTTTTTCATTTAGTCGTTTTGGCTTCAATTCAGGACTAATCTTAGACTCTAAACCATTTTCTTAGATGTTATAATTAATATATTAATCTTATTTAATCTCAATTTGCACTGCTTTAGGATGTTCTTATATCAATTTATTAAGTTCAATTCAATTTATGAATTATCGATTATTACATGAGCCTTGATTGATAATATGTGTGTTAATTAACATAACATATCCTATTTGGTCATTCTCATATTTATTCGTTCTCAAATATAATATAAATGTAATCATAGCAAAACTTTAGCAGCAATTTATAGGCTTTTCATATGTCAAATGAACCTATAAGGGTCAAAATTGGAATTTCTTTCCATTTCTCCTCAAAACTTCCATATACATATTGGTTTTGACTCTCATAATCATAATCTAAGTCCCATTTGCATATAGGAGCCATATAGCCAAATTTGACCATTTTGTCATAAAAGGATCCTAAATTTCAAAAATTTATAACTTTGACTATATAACTTTAATTCTTACAAGAATTTTAAGTAAAAATGAATCCACCTGCCCCTCAAAAGTCATGAAATCTGAGAGCATGACAGTATGAATACTATTTGGTGTGTGATAGCTTTTCCAAGGCCAACTTTGAAAATTCACAAAATATTCTATAGAGATAAAAAAAATACTAACATTTGCTTGTTAAATAGCTCTATACATCCTCTAAGCTTTTTCCAAATTTCAACCCCAAATTAGATCATTAACATTATCAAGGGTAATGTTGTAGTTTATAACTCATTTAGACCAAGTTTTGGTTCTAAAATGATTTATTTGAGCTCAAAAGTGCAATCTCTTCTTTTGAGAAAATTTTAATTTATTCATACTTCATATTTATAAGAACCAATACATACCATATGCCTAGCTACTATAAATCACTATCTTACATCCAATAAGGCACATGGAACCTATGGTACATCATGTAGCAAATCATGTTCTATTTACAAATTTCTACATTAAAGTAGCATAACTAAATAGTCTCAAGCTTGTACATAAAAAGCTATTACAACTCATCATCATATACATGATAGTTTACTATTTGTTTATTCCAAAATATACATTAACAGTTACATATGCATGAAAAGCTTTCTACTACACATCCTATCCTCTAAATCTTCTTTGGTGCTTTTTTTTTCTCTTATGAAATTTGTCATGGCTATTGGGAGATAAAAGGAGTGAGATTCCGAAGTGAATTTCAAAAGCTATCTCATTCCAAATCAATGAATACAACAGATAAGCATGAGGAAATGCAATGCAAGCAAATAGGTTTTATGCATAAAGGCAACTCAAACCTAAAATTGGCATGAAACTCTTGTTCTCATCTAGCCATGGCATGAAAATATATTAGCCATACTCAATTTTGAGCAAAAAAAGAACTACCATGCTCAATTCCCTGCTATCTCATGCTATGAGCCAAGCTTAACTCATATGTGCATAAAAAGTCATACTAAAAGGCAATTCAAAACATAACTCATGCAATCATTCAAAAGCAAATATATGAGTATCTCAACTTATGTATACACTCAAATGATAGGAAGAGATATCTACCTTGAGAAGCTAAGAGTTTTTACCCATCCCTAGTGCACTTGTTTCTTCTCTTTTCTATTAGTTTTTATCAGGTTGGCACACACAAAAAGTGGAATTACACTGGCTCAACCTAAAATACATCAATTTAAATGCAAAGTAACCCATTTGAATTTATTCTTACTCATTTCATTATTACATTGGCTCACTAGAACTGATCAGGTAATTTTAAGCTACTTTAAGCCCCCTTAAATGATGACTTCCATAATTCTACTTCTAAGGCTCAAGATCTCATTTTATATGAGCTATATGACTCTAATAGAACTCATTAGGGCCATTATACGTAACTTAAAACATGGTTGCATCAAGTTGCTCATTTAGGCTTGCTTTTAACCCTAAATTTTACTCATAAATTCATTCTAATGGTTTTGTTAGTGTTCATTGCTCATATTTAGACTATATATAACCTTAGAATCCATGAAAACACTTTTTAGGTGTGCACACATAGATGTAGGGTACTCTTGGTTTTTTTCTAGTCCAAGTATGGCCTTAGAAAATTCAAAACATCTTCCTAGTGTTATACATCTTCCATGGTTCATTTAGAACCCGAGGTGGCATGTAACATTTGGTACTTCCGTAAACGTGAGAAACGTAATGCCCAGTTTCTTTATAAATGCACGTAATTCACCAGATATAAAAAGAAGTCCTCTAGATAGAATGATTTGAGGTCCAACAAAACTAGAGCAATAATCTAAACCTTAAATAAGGAGGATCTAAGGCTAGAGATGCCCTGAAACTGGAGCCAAAATAAGCAGAAGGAATTTAATGAAATGATTACGTAACAGAATGGTATTTTCGTAATTTCAGACCATTTTTACAATTCTTAGATGAGGGTTTTTTAAATGAAAAAGATGATCTCTCTAGGGTTCTCAATGGTCTTAAAAATCATAAGAACCCCTAGAATGATTTAAACCACTCCAGTTTATATTTTAGAGCATTAGTTGACCCAAACTTTGATCGATTCATTTATGAAGATTTTAAATTCAATTTGGATGAAACCGAAGGCATTTTATTAATTAGAGACCCAAATTTTATGATGAAAATATGGTTCTAAAAAAACAGTTAAAATGGGTCTAAATAGAGCAAACAGGCGCATAAGGGCAAAATGGTCATTTTTAAAAAATTGTAAAAAAGGCTTCTTAAGTAAGATTACACTTCATCATCTTCTCCAAGCTTCCATTTTTAGATTTTTAGAGAGCTATGGCATGATACTAAGAGGGGAGAGAGAGAAGAAGTTTAAGCTTCTATTTAGGTAAGTAAATGGCCCTATTTTATGCCGAGCTAGTTATGAAAATTGTTTCTCTCTCTAAGAACTCTTTGATGGTGATTTTCTTTTCCTGAAAACTACAAGATTTAGGTTTAACCTAAGGCAAAAAGGAACTCTTTTCAAGAAACCAATCAATGGAAAATAATCTACGCAAAGAGAGCTCTATTTTAAGGTAAGACTTTACTTGAAACACTTATAAAATCTTGTATTTCCAAGCCATTTAAGCTTCGGTCTAGAGAGAGAAAGTGAGGAGGAGAGTTTTTCTTCATATATTCTTGATGGAACCAAGGGTTATAAAGTATGAGGATTAAGAATATACAACTAGAATTGAAAACAAAAATTTAGAATGCAAGTTATAGAATTTAAGGTTTTAGTTGCACCTTGATTTGTAAGATGATTCCTAGCCATAATTTAAGGTGCCTAAGAGTTCGTATGAGTTTCTAAGACATTAAGGATGTCACACCATATCAAGCCATACTAAGATATTTCTCAAATAGTATCAATAATGGCATAAAATAATCATTTACATGAAATTCACACCTTTAGAAGTGGAAATGATCATTATTAAAGGCCAAAATGATGTAATCTTTGGGTAAATTGACCATATGGTCTTACTAACATCATCTTCCATCTGTAACACTCTTAATGGACAGTAAAAATCTTAATTCGAGCCTTGCATGTCGGGTTTAAACCATCCATACTGTAATACCATCATTTCTAACTCATATCCATCATCCCTTACATGCTCATGTGAGATATAGTAAGCATAAAGTAAGAACTTCCATTGGATTCTTACACTTTCCTACTGTGCATCATGGTTGAAAATTCATTTTAGTGTCGCATGGACGGTGTGAGCTCATGCTATGCATCCTCATATTTAATTACACCATTACAACTCATTTCAATCCCAAAAACATGCTTTCAACCCATGGAAACCAAAAAGAGGTATGGAACATGCATATTCAATTTTTCGGCCAAACTTGGCCTCACTTCTGGGCAAACTTTGGAAAATCACAACTAAATATAAAAAAATCAAAAACATGTAATCTTGGTCATTTTAGAAATCTTGGGATGTCTACTTCATGTTAAAAATATGTACAAGTCATAACATCCCACACACAAGACGTTTGACATGCGAATCGGTCTAGAGGTCAGACTAGTCCTGATGCTGTCACAGTTTACTGATATGAACTTCAAAAATGTCCAACTAATTTCAGAAAAATCTAATGTATTCAAATGATACCAATATAGAAAGATGTGGATGTTAACTAGAGAGGAAAAATATCTCTAGATCGGTTCATTAAGTCAAACTCTCAAAAATTGATAGAATAGTACCTCTGGTCAGGCAAGATGACTGATACTGGGCAGAAACTTCGAAAATTCATATCTTCCTCTTTAGACCTCCAAATGAGATTCTTCCAGTTGCTACAAGTCTATGTGAATGTTTAGTTTCTGTCTATAAAATTTCTTAGCCATTGGACCATGTTTTCCCCTCGGATGACACAATTACACAACTAACCAAATGAACAGTACTTATGCAAAATCTGAAATTCTGATACCAAATTTGAAAAATCATAGAAAATTCCACAGACCTCCAAATGACCTGATTCTTAGCTTCCCAAAAAGCTCTAGACAAAATCTAGTCACATGACAAATTTCAAGGCAAGAAGAGGTCATTTGTTCAGACTTTGACATAAGGGGGCAAAGTGCCAATTTCCTTTGCTAAAAGAGGGCTCCAAGGGTTCACATTGACTTCTCCTACTCCTAAGGCTCTATGAGCACGTGGGAAAGCATCAACATAGACTATTAAATATGGCTCAAATGTCTAACAACCCAGATTTGTAAAACTCACTCTCCCACACCAAAACATACACCATATAGATAATGCTAAGATCTTACTATTCATACCGAAAACTTGCTACATCATACACTATAGTTCTAATTCTCATACATATACAATAAGTACATCCATTTACAAGTATTCATAAGTGCCTATAACATTAGATTACATCTTTTAGAAATAAAGTGGTGACAAAATGACGATTTCACAATCTCTTGCCAATTTCCCTAGCTTCAAGCTTGGTAGCTCCTATGTCTTTGTTCACTTGGTCCACCTAACATGTTAGGATAGTGGAGAGGAGGGGATGAGATTCAAAGAATCCTAATAGCTCATCTCTCATTCAATCATATAAAATATGTGCCAAGCAAGCTTTTCAAATGCATGTATAAAAAAGTAGAAGTCATGGACACTTTAAAAACAACCTTGGCATGTGAATCAATCATATAAAACATTCAAAGGTTCACCAAGTGTTTGGATTGGCCTCACACTTCTCCTCATGGATTTTGGACTTGCCTCACCCACTCTTGAGCACTTTGGACTCAACCATACTCTTGGGAGTCCATATTACTTTTAGGAGACCCTTTGCTTTGTCTCAACAAAGCTCCAGGGTTCTTGGCTCATCCTCACCTAAGGGAAGAGTTCTTGGCCTTTCCACACTCAAGCAAACTCATACAACCATCATGGTTTCATTTAACACATAACATAGTCTCAAGGATCATGACATGTAAAGGCATGCTAGCATACTTTTCATAGCTTAAAAATACACATACACACATTCTAGAACAAGTTAAACACATATTCATGCATAAGAGAAAGGGGGAGAGAGCTACCTTATAGGCTAACACAAGCCTTCCCTTTCAATTTATCTTCTTCCTTCTTGATTTCACTATCATAACTAGATGGGAGTGCTTCTCTTGAGTTTAGACACACAAAGAGCATGGAATTACTTTCTCATAACTCAACACTTATTCACAAAGCTAGGGGTTTCTCTAAAGCAAACCCTACCAAGCATATAAGAAACTAGGGATTCTTTCTCTCTCTAGAAGTTCACCTACTATCCTTCCTCTCTCAAGCTCTGAAGAAAGGAAAACAAGGATGAAGTAAAGATACATGAGTTTCTTGCTCATTCTTAACTAGAACAGAGCTTCCTTACTCAACAACCTATGGGAAGGAAGCTTAGAAGGAGAAAAGTAAAATCAAGAAGAAGGGGTATGAAGAGCTTGAAAGGTTCTTACCTTTCTTCCTTAGTTTTCCTTCCTTCTCTCTTAGTTTCTCCTAGTTCCTCTCTCTCTCTCAAGCTTTTTTCTATGTTTGGACGAAGCTCAAGTCGGTTTAAGGAGAAATGAGGAGTTTGGATACCTTAAAAAATCAAATTCTTTTTTTTCACACTTTTCCGGACTAACCCTCGCTACGGCAAGCACGTATCAGTCCCAGACCCTTGCTTTCGCTACGGCATGCACTACGGCGAGCAGCTCCCTGGTTTTTATATGGGATGCCCGCACTCGCTATAGCTAAAAGGCACTCTCACTATAGCTAGGTCATTTCTCGTTATAGCTAGCAAACTTAGAAAATTTGCAGCTCTTCGAAAATTTTAGCTTCTTTTTTTTTCTGGTTGTTACACATACCCAATTCCATACTATACAATAATTAACACATTATATAAGAAGACCTTGTAGTTATTGGTGAAAAACTTGCCAACAAGGTCTTAGAATTTGCATTACAGATTACAGAATCTTATTAATAAGATCTTGGACCCAGGTGACAAGATGTTATTTCAATCTTTAAATTAATCTGGTTCACTGTCAAATTCATCTTTAACAACTCCTAACCAACTCATACATGTCAATCATAGAGTTCCAAGCCACATTCATATGAGTTCAAGCAAAGTTCACTTCTTTCAAGTGTTTTCAACACTTAGTTTGGCCCATTAGGGGTTCATTTTGAGGTATAGAGATCTAAACTTCAATCTTTCTGTTTTCTAATTCATTTTATCATAAAAAAGTTTGTTCATGCCTATTTTAGCATGTTTAGCTCAAAGAACACCCAAAATTCTCATAGAGCCCAAAATGACAGCAAATACATAAACTCTACACTAACTTTAGAAATTCATAACTTGGGCTAAAGAGATCCAAATCATGAAAATAAGGACTTTCTAGAAAGCTCATAGTGTCCTCTAACTACCATAAAATATTTAGATCAAAACAATTATGTTTAGCTTATGAAAACCAATGACACAGTGCTACAGGTCTGGAATTCATTCTGTAGTAAACTTGGAACTTTGAAAATTTGTTTCTCTCTATAGAGCTCCAAATGAGGTGATCTCAGTGGCTATGGAAAGCTTATGATGCCAACTACATCGTTTGACCCTCCAAAAGCACCAAAGACTAAATTGTCTAGAAGTATAGTAATAGTGATAATTTTTGCATAATTTGGCCAACTTTGAAAAATTATAAAATATTCCAAAGAGCTCCAAAAAATATGATCTATGGCTCTGTGAAACTCCCTTAATAAGATATATATGTCTGCCAAATTTCATGCCAAAACTCATTCATTTGCTTTGGTTTTGGTTTAGGTGCAAAATATGGCTTTGTTTTATACCACAATGGGGTCAAATTGCACCAAATGGCCTTCTAAATATACCATGACCATTTAAGCATATCCAAAAGCTTAAACACAGCATGTAAAAGCATCATAATAGGTCTAAAACCTCATGGAACTCAAATTCACTATTCCACTTGCATAAATACATATAGATATCATGGGTCAAGGATGTCCAAAATACACATTCTCATACATTTCATTGCAAATTTGGTTCATACAATATATGTACATGCTTTCACATATGCTCAAAGGTTTACATATCATAAATAACTTATACGTACATACTTTAACATAAATTTGCATAAAAACTATTCTATTATCAAAGTATTGCAATTCACACTCTTTGGCCTCCATTCTTTTCTCCTTGGGCTTTACCTAGACAAAGTTAGATGAAAAGTGGAAGAGAGTGAGATTCAAAGAATCCCAATAGCTCCATCACCCTTTCAATAAAGTATATATGGCATATAATTATGTCCAAGAACATAAGTATGCACCAAACACTTTCAAGAACCATTCAAACCATGTTTTCAAGATTATATAAACATGTCATAATCAAATCCAAGCTCTAGGGACTTTCGGTCTAGCCTCACCTTATTATTTGAGACTTTTGGATTAGCCTCACCCATTTTTTAGGAACTGTTGACTTAACCTTACTCATTCTAAGAGACTTTTGGCCTTATCTTATCCATTCTTAAGGACTTTTGGCTTTACCTCACCCATAAAGAGCAATTTCACAATCAAACTCAATTCAAGAAGCATATTAGTACCAACCATCAATTCAATAGTTATAGACATGTCTTATGGTTCAAATGCATATACAATAATTCAATGACAATCACATCACCAATAAATGCATACAAGAAAGGATAGAGAGCTACCTTTCTCAAGAAGCATAACTTTTCTCCCTTGGATTCCCACTTTTCTCTCTCAGCCTCACAAGCATATTTGGGAGAGACTTGATTTGCTTGGCCTAGGCACATCAAACAATACACAAACAAATCAATGGAACCATCTCTAGTTTTATAAAATCTTTATACAAGTTACATCTAGCTTATGCCACCATTATAGTTCCATATAAGAGCATAATGAAGCAACTCATATAATTCAAGATCTTGGCTCTAATTTCTCACTCTATCTAAGTCATATGAATCCATTTAAAATCTTTGGAGTCACCACCAACTTAATTCCATGAGCCAATTACTAAGTTGCTTCTTTATGTCTATAAAAGGAACCTAAACTCTCATCTTTCAAGTTATGGTTTCTGAATTCAAACCAATGGTTCTTTTAGTATTTATTACTCATTCCTAGGCCATTTGTATCATTGGAATCATAGAAACTCTCTCTAAGTACTAGTTCTTTCTCTTGGCCTAGATGCTCACATACTTAGGAAGCCCATGGAGTTTTCTTCAATGAAATCTCCATGTAGGCCAAAGATGCCCTATGTCTCGGCCAAAGGAGGTTCTTATAGTTGGGGAGAGTTTTAAATTTTTCTAAGGCCATTTTTGAGTCATATTTGATGAATGAAAGTGAGAGGAGGCCTTGGAAAAAAATTTAGAACTCATAGAAAGTGAGTTGGTGTCTTAGGTTCCATATTATGACCTAAAGAAGCAACATGAGGTTAGGCTCTTTGTTTTAATTGTGTGATGACTCCAAGAGGCTTAAAAGGAGTCAAGAATCATATTTGAAAGGAAAGAATGGGGCCTAGAAATTATTTGAGGGGCATTGCTTCATTAGGTGCATTTATAGACCATAATGGAACTTGTAGAGCAATCTAGTATCTAAGCAAGTTGTATGGCCTTAGAGATTATTTCATGAACCTAATTGGCTCCCATAAATTGTATCTAGGCCAAGAGAAACCCTCTCCACAAGTTTGTGGGTGTGTGACCGAAAGAGGAGGCTTGAATTCTAAGAGAAAAATGTGTAATTGTATGCAAGGTAGCCCTCTCTACCTTCTCTCATGCATGGATATGTATTTAGCTTCTCTTAGAATGTGTGTATGTGTATTTTTAAGCCATGAAAATATGCTAGCATGATTTTATATGCCATGATTCATGATGACACATTATGTTTTCAAATGAATGTATGATGTTTATTTGAGTTTTCTTGAGTATGGAGAGGCCAATAACTCTTCACCATGGTGAGGATGAGCCAAGAACCCTTGAGATTGCTTGAGACATAGCAAAGAGTCTCCCAAAGGAAAAGTGGGGTCCCAAGAGCATGGTTGAGTCTAAATTTCTTACGAAAAGCCTATGAAATGTAATGGCATTTTCGTAATTTTGAGTAAATTTTGGAATTAACATAGGAGGGCTTGTTAAATGAAAGTTTCGAGTTATCCAGGGTTCTCAAAGGCCCTTAAAACCATGAAAAGCCCAGGGACAGTTAAAACCCCTATAGTGGACATTTTCTAATGTCAGTTGACCTAAATTTTGATTGATTCATTCAGTAAGATTTTAGCTCCAAATTGAGTGATTCCAAAGGCATTTTATTAAATTGGAAATCTAAATTTTATAATGGAAAATATGGTTCTCAAAAAGGAACTAAAATGAAGGGGAAACGAAAATGCAAAGTATGAAGGGAAAAATTGAAATTTTTGAAAAAGTTCTTTTGCCCTAGTTACATATAGGTGGCGCCTCAGACTCTCCCTCATTTAGCATCAAATTTTCCAGCCCCAAACCATAAGCAAAGCCCTAGGAGAGTGGCACACCAAAGGAAGAAAAGAAGGAGGAAAAATTCAAGAAGCAAACTTAGCATGTAAATAAGTCATACAAGTTATTTAAGAGTTCACCAAGTATATGGATTGGACTCATACTTTTTCTCATGGATTTTGGACTTGCCTCACCCTTTCCCATGGCACAAAATCATTAAGAGGCTAATTTGGTTGCAGCGTAAGTATTTCAACTGCAGCATAAATAGTTGGTCACGACATAAATATTTTTGGCCATGGCACAAATTATTTCTATATGGAAAATTGATCCAAACTTGAGTTTAGCTGCAACACAAGTTCATCAAGTTATGGCGTAAGTGTAAAATTTAGCTTTTAGAGGTTCCATAAGCTAAATTAGCATAGCCTAAGTCTTGAAACCCCTAATTTAGCTATTAATTCCTAATTTCCACCATGGTAGTGATGAGTAATGGCTTTTAGTCTAACATATACGAGTTTTTAGGCTTCTTGGAGGTATTTTTGGTAGAGACAAAAATTGTTAATAAGAATTTTGAATTCCTAGTAACAATAATCCCATTGCACAACTTGATGGTGAATATTGATTGTTTAAAGGTTCAAACTTTCAAGTATTTTTATCCATTGCTAACTCATTAACCAAATTAGACCTTAAGTGCACTCATTTAAAAACACAATTATGCTTAATTAGCTTAGGAAATATTTAGGGCTGTTACATTTCGTATCAAAGCAATGGCCCAAAAAAACCATATTAATTTGAAATTTATGGTTAAAAACTTGGTAATCATGATCTATATTTGGCCTTTTATTAGCTTAAAAGAGTAGTTGATTATGTGAACATGCTTTTGTTGTGCTTTAACTCCAAAAAGGAAATATAGAGAAATAATGATATGAGGCTTATAGTAATTGCCAAAACTAATGTTTCTTGAATTTTATTTGGAAGATCATCCATCTTAACAAGTATGCCCTTAGAAATAATAGGATACAATAAGATTCTATTTCATGTTGCTTCAATAACAATAGATGGGATTGTGATTTCTTACTTGGAGATTGTAGAAGTAGCTCTTTAATGTTGCTGTCATATAAGAAGTAAGATGGATGTTAATACTTGAAACATGATTACTTTAGGTTTGGTTGTGCTTTAGGGGCAAGGGGGATATGGTTAAGTTGTTTTGTTAATGTTGGTTATAAGTCAATCCATCCCTTGGGTATACCTCGGCTCATTTTGCTGTCATGACAAGTAATTGGGTGATTCTGGGGATGTTGCATAGTTATATGTTCTAGAGTTTTAAGGATAAGGGCATGTTTATTTAGTTCATTAAAACTTGTTCAAAGTGTCAGTTGGTAGGAAAAATATACATTTTCAAGTTATCACTTGTGGGTTCCTATACCTTTGCTACCATAATTGAAGTTAGAGTGCTAAGGTTAGCTTTTAAATCCTTAAATTAGGTAAGACAATTGCGTGGAAATTATAGGAATGTAAACCCTTTAATAACCTTTCCTTTTAGCCATTAAAAAACCCTAGGATTGATCTTGAGGTGATAGCAAGTTGTTAGTTCATTTATTTAAATGTTTGGGTGCAGCAGGTTTTCAAGTGGTGGCCAAGTTTTCTCAAGTCATGCCCAAAATGAGCTAATAATGGTCCCATAGCTATTTTTGCCACGACACAAAAATTTTTTGCCATGGCACAAACACTTTGCTACAGCACAAAATCATTTAAAGGCTAATTTAGTTATAACACAAGTATTAAATATTTTTTACCATAGCACAAATTGCGTCTATGTGGAAAATTGATCTAAACCTAAGTTTAGCCACGGCACAAGTTCTTCAAGTTGTGGCATAAGTGTATAATTTAGCTTTCAGAGATTCCAGAGGCCAAGTTGGCCATGGCGCAACCATTCTAAGCCATAATCTAAGTCTTAAAACCCCTAATTTAGCTATTAATTCTTAACTTTTACCATAGTAGTGATGAGTAATGATTTTTAGTCCAACATATACTTCAAGTCACAGCATAAGTGTAAATTTTGCTTTTAGAGGTTCCATAGGCCAAGTTGGCCACAGTGCAACCATTCTAAGTGCAACTTAAGTCTTGAAACCCCTAATTTAGCTATTAATTCCTAATTTTTACTATGGTAGTGATGAATAATGACTTTTAGTCCAATATATACGAGTTTTTAGGCTTCTTGGAGGTATTTTTGGTTAAGACAAAAATTGTTAATGAGAATTTTGAATTTTTAGTAACATTAATCCTGTTGTACAACTTGATGGTGAATATTGATTATTTAAAGGTTCAAATTTCCCTATATTTTTATCCATTGCTAACTCATTAACTAAATTAAACCTTAAATGCACTTGATTAAGAACACAATTATACTTAATTAGCTTAGGAAATAGTTGGGGTTGTTACTGTGGCAATCGACAATGATTATAATGACAAGGACAATGGTGGTGTGACAATTGGAACAAATGGAAGTGGAGAATGTAGAACGGCAATGGTTGAAATGATGGGTTAAAGATGATGAACAAAAATCAAGTAGGTCATATTTAGAAACGATTTTTGAATTTCTTTTTTGAATAACAAGAGGGTTGAATCACAAGGTCGTAGCATGAAATGATATGAGAGTGAATGAACCCGCATTGCATCGCGACTCAAAATACCAAGCCACAGCACAACGTGACACTAACTCTAACTATGCCGCGGCTTAGTTTAATAAGTTGTGGCTTTTTTGCTTCTATAAGTAAGCACACTGCAATGTATTTTTCTAGGTCACAACGTAATGAGCTACTATCACTAGTTTATGCCACAAATTGATTTTTTAAGCTGTAGCATTTTTTAACTACTGGAAGTGGTTGCACCACAGCCCTCTCTTTTTAAGTTGCAACACATTTCCTTTTTATGAATTGATTATTTAATATTTTTCACTTGTTCTCTTTAGTTTTTGAGTAAAAATTACAATTCTCCTATTTGTCAACCTAAAACAAAATGACCAACAATGAACAACTAAGAACAAAAATGCTATAATATTTAAAATCAAACTAAAAATAAAAGCCTGGGTTGCCTCCAAAGAGTGTTTTAATATTTATAGTCCTTAACCAGACTCTCCATCATTTTCAAGTGAAATCTCCTATAGTTATGGTGGACTTTTAAGGTTTATCTCTCTTCCTCAATAGTGTTTTAATATTTGACCATTAACCTTGAACTTCCAATTTGAATCTTTTTGCATAATTTTTATCGTACCATATGGAGAGACATCCACTACCATAAAAACTCCTAACCACCTTAACTTTAGCTTTCTGGGAAATAACTTGAGCCTTATATTATAAAGCACACCAATTAAGCTAGCTTAAATCTCCTATCTAAGATGCTCTTGTCATGCCATTGCTTTGTCTTTTCCCTATAAAGCTTGGAGCTTTCATATGCTTGAAATCTAAATGTATCAAACTCATTAAGTTGTAATAGACTAATAGCCTTTTCCCACTAGCTTTCTTGAAGTCAAAATTTAACCTTTTCATAGCCCAGAAAGAAATATGTTCGAGTTCCACCAAAAGATGAGAAGCTTTGCCAAGAATAAGCTTGTATAAAGACATCTCAATTGGAATTTTATATATTTTGCGATAAGCCCATAAAACATCATTTAGCTTACCAGCCTATTCCTTTCTAGAAAGCCCTACTATTTTCTCCAAAATCTTCTTAATTTCTCTATCAAACACCTCACATTGTCCATTACTTCAGGGATGGTATGTTAATGCCATTTTGTGTTGAACTTGATATTTTTTAAGAGTACTTTGAACTATCAATTCTCAAAATAAGCCCTCTCATCACTAATAATAGCTCTGGGTGCACTAAATTTAGTGAAAATGTTTCTCTTCAAAAGTCTTGCCTCCACATTAGCATCATCTGTGTGACAAATGGTGGCTCTAACCCATTTAGTCATATAATCAATGCCCACAAGAACATATTAGTTACTTCGATAAGATATAAAAGGTCACATAAAATTTATTCCCTAAATATCAAATGTATTAACTTTTAAAATGTTCAAAGGCATCTAATGTCTTTTTGAAATACTACCTAATCTTTGACACTTATCACATTTCACCACAAAAGTATATGCATCTTTGAACAATGAAGGCCAGTAAAAACCTAATTAGAGAACTTTTGCTGCAATACGTTGCCCATTGAAATGGCCGCCATATTTTGATGCATGTCACCATTTTTAGTATGGATTATTACTCCTCTTCCAGGATACACCTTCTCAATATCTAATTAGTACATGTTCTAATAAAAATGGTTCATCCAAATATAGAGCTTTGCATCATGTAAGAATCTTTTCTTTTGGTGATAATTCAAGTCCAAAGATAGTACCTAACACACAAGATAATTTACATAATCAGCATACCATAGAACATTATTGCAATCCACATAGACCAAGTATTTATTTGAAAAATTTTCATTTATTTGTTTCTCTTCACCACTCTAAACTTCATTACTCAGTTTAGATAAGTGGCCTTCTAGTAAGAGAAGAATTCATTGAATAAGTCTTGATTTGGAGTCCTTCTCAATCAAGCATTTGATAGCAAAATGATCTGTGAAAATAGTGATCTTGGTACCCATCATATATGCTCACTTTATCAAATGCAAACACCACCACTAGCAACTCTTTTTTTATAGTGGTATAATTCACTTAGGCATTAGATAAAGTTTTACTTGCATAATAAATTAGATGAAAATTCTTTCCTTTTTGCTGCCCCAATGCTACTACCATAGTATAATCACTAGCATCACATATTACCTTAAAAGGAATGATCCAAATAAGAGCCAGAATGATTGGAGTAGATACGAATCTCTTCTTCAACTCTTCAAATGCCATGTAGCATTGATGGTCAATGTTGAACGATGCATCTTTCTTAAGCAATTGACAAAGTGACTCAGTAATCTTGGATAAGTCTTTACTAAACTATATGTAAAAGGCCATATGATCCAAGAAGCTCCCGACTCCTTTGGCACTAATAAGGAGTGGAAGTTGCTCAATAATAGAGATTTTTGCCTTATCTACCTCAAGACCTTTGCTTGAGACCTAATGACCAAGGATTTGGCTTTTTTGTACTATAAAATGGCACTTTTCCTAATTAAGAACTAGATGAGTCTCCTCACACCCCTTAGATGAATCTCTAAAAACTAAGAAATCATCCATGAATACCTCCATAGTTTGCTCAATCATGTTAAGATAGACATTATACACCACTAAAATGTAGCCAATGCATTATACAATCTAAATGGCATCCTTTTAAAAAAAAAAGTTTTATAAGGTCAAGTAAAGGTTGTTTTTTCCTAATCTTCCAGGGCAATAGCAATTTAGTACCATCTTAAATAACCATCCAAAAGATAGAATTAATCATTCCTCGCTAATCTGTCGAACATTGGGTCCATAAAAAGTAAAGGAAAATGACATTTTCTTATGGCATTATTTAGCTTTCAATAATTCATGCATACACGATATCCAGTCATTGTTCTTATAGGGATTAACTCATTTTAAGTATTAGCCACTACAATCATGCCTCCCTTCTTGGGTACACATTGGATTGAGCTCATCCATAAGCTATATGAGATGGGATAAATAATTCCTGCATTAAGCCATTCTAGAATTTCCTTCTTAACCACCTCTTTCATTATAAGATTAAGCCTTCTTTGATGCTTAATAGGCTTTTTGTGATTTTCTTCCAAGAGTATCTTATGCATCCTGTAACACCCCAAAATTAATTAAGGATAATTATAGTGAATTAGGAAAATTAATTAAGAGAGATAGATATTAATTTGGGTTTTATGATCAATTTAATTATGCTTTGAGCTAAATATAAGAGCCCACTTTTAGTTATAAGAAAGTCCAATTCCTTTCTAGAGGCCCAATTACATTCTTATGCAGACTCAATTTGAATGGACCCTTAAGTCAGCCCAAAACCTTAATAAACTTTTCTATTTATGGCCTAATAAGCTTACATCAAAAGCCAAATGAATTTTGGGCCTTTAGGTTAGCACATTTCTTGTTAACCCCAAAATTTTTTGTAGCCCACCTTACTTAACATTGGCCTAACAACTAGGAGTGAGCCCAAATGGACCTTGGGCTAATGGGTCAGCCCATTTCTCACTAAAAACTCTAAGTGTGCAATAACCTCATTCATTTTTTTAAGAGTAAAACACTTGGTTTTGCAGAGGTAAAACTTATTTTTGCACCTTAAAGAGCGTCTAGGGCTTCCATCACCAATTTGGCTCCATTTCTCACTTCTAGAGTCAAAATCAGTCAAGGTAACCTTCATGAAACTTAATCTTCTCCTTTTTATCTTCAATATGATCTGATTGATTTTTTGTTTAGAGCATTTTCACCTTCTACCCAAATCTAAAACTAATTTTTATGGGTTGCTTTTGCATGAAATTAGGAGGTTGAAGCTAGGAGGGATCTTGGGTAAATATTTTCTTCTTATTTTGATGCATTTTCTACTGGTTTAAGACCCCTATGGTAGATTTATAATGTGAGTGGTGATTTTGTGTGAATTTGATTAGAAAATTGAGTGGCATTTTAGAGTTTCAAGTGTAGGGAACACTAAATTCGAACTTAGAGCATTTTTGTAGTTGGGCAAGTGTCCTCTTAGTAGTCATTAGTAGTTTAATGCTATGGATATCTAGTTTGCTGCTATAAATGATAATTAAGAGTAGTAATACTCTAACTTTGTGATTATAGGGTGAATGGGCACTATTGGTAGCCTTCAAAGATTGTCCAAAATGAAGTAACTGGAGATTACTTTAAATTCATTGCATATGTTCAAATTTGTTCTTGTATCATTGCACTTATATAATTTTGAATGTTAAATGGATGGTTGACTATCTAAATTGCTGCGTTGGACCCTGGTAAGTCTATGGTAGAGCTGTAGTGCAACTGTAACCCATGCATCGTGCTTCGATTGAGCACCAGATTATGATTAAACCCTTGAATGCACTAAGTCCTGGTTGTGCTCATTGGAGAGTAAGTGCCATGGACAAGCTTCTCTTAGGGTTAATGACCTTTAACATATGGTATGCGATTACTAGTATAGAATAATAGTCATTGATAGCTCAACTATTGCATTTTGCTAATAATATGATGTTTTTTATACTTATCTAGTCTATTGCATATATGTTGATTAATTTGAAGCATATGAATGGAATTTATCTCTTGGTTATTGAGATTTGCATCTCACCCTGTTTCATGAGATAACTCTTTCAGATGAAGGCCCTTTGAATAAGGATAAAAGGAAGCAAGTGGATGAACATCCATGAGTTGAGACTATGTATGGGGAATGTTACACTTGGTGTTAATCTAACTTAAGGTAGATGCTAAGTTTGTTATCTTTTTGTATAGCATTATCATGTAATCATGTTGCCAAGTGTAGGAACTTTCGTGTTTTGTAATCAAAGAGTAACTAATAGGAGAATGGACCTTACATTAGTTGCAATATGATGTATGTAACAAATGATATTCTGATATGGTACCTTACTAATATAGATGCTTGACTTATCACTTGAGAACATAATCATGTATTGTCTTAAATGATGATTCCGAACTAGTGTTGTGCGGAACCCCTATTAGAATGTATGTTTAATTGATGCCATCAATAGCTTATGCATTTCTTATTGTCAAAGTTCATGATTTACTAGTGCATGGTAGTTAGATGGATTTAAAATCAATATTTGAGTCTCCAATTGGCTATGATAGAAATGCTAAGTAATTTAGGTAGTTGAATGCCATTAGAGCTGTAACGCCCGGTAAATTGTACAATCGCTGGAACGGGCCGGTTTGAAAACCAAGTCCCTTGAGATGAATGATTCAAGGCCAAATAAAATTTGAATAAAATTTTAAATAATAGAAAACAAGGATTTGAGCCTTGAGTTGCCCAAAAACTAGGGTCGGAGTGATTCGAAAAATTTGCCGAAAGGCCAGTGGCATTTTCGTAAATAAGTGTAATTTTAGAAAAAACACCTAGGAGGGCTTTTTAAATGGAAATTTTGAGTTGCCCAGGGTTCTCAGAGGCCCCAAAAACTATGGGAAGCCCCGGGACTGGTAAAGCCCCTCCGGTGTACTCTTTTCGACGTCGGTTGACCTAAACTTTGACCGGTTCGTTCGGGAAGGTTTTAGCTCCAATTTGAGTGATTCCAAAGGCATTTTATTAAATTGGGAATCTTAATTTTATGATGGAAAAGACGGTTCTCAAAAAGGAGCTAAAACGAAGACAAACCGGAAATGCCATTATGGAAGGGCAAAAATGGAAACAAAGTGCACAAAAGAAGCTTCCAAACTCCCTTTTTAAGCCACGTTCAGCTCCCCCTTCTCTAAACCGACTTTCCTCTGCCCAAAACTCAGAAATGGAGCTGCTGTCTTAGGCACACAAAGGGAGGAAATTTTGGAGGAAGAAAACCAAAGAAAAAGTGAGAAAGTGTAAGGTTTTCATGCTCTTTCCTCTTGAAACCTCATCCTCCCTTTCTTGCTTCATCTCTCCATGGTTTTAATATATTTTTTGGTGCTGATTTGGGTCCAGATCAGAGGAGGGAAATTCGAAATTCAAGGAGGAGAAAGAGGGAAGAGGAAGGGCTCTTGAAGGGAGCTTGATTGCAAGGTAGTTTCTCACCCTTTGTTGCTTCTTTTTCTCCTTCTCCTCTTCCATGGTAGGATGTCTCTACCAGAACCATGAAGAGGGAAGAGTTTCTGTTTTATAATCCAAAAGAATCCATCAAACTAAGGCATGGGAAGATGGATTATACCAAAGAAATGCATGAAAAACTAGTAAAACTCAAATTGGAAAAGTGTAGAGTGCTTGAACATAAATTAAAATCTGGGTTGATTCAAGACTTCCCCATCATATGTGAGTGTTTGTTTGAGTTTCTAAGACTCCTAGGGGGCCTCCCAAGTGCCCTATCCATTAAGGAAAAATCCCAAACTCCATGGGGTTTTAATGGAAGCATAACTAGGTCAAGACCCTTAGAGATAGCTAGGGAGTATTTTAAATAGTTCCAAGCTTGATTTGGGACTTTATATGATAGAAGAAGATAGGAGAAACCCTTGGAAAAAATTTAGAAGCCTTAGGTTGGGAGATGAGGCAATGGCTTCCATAATGTAACCTTATGAAGCAACATGGACCTAGGTTTGTGAAAGTGAGTGTGTGATGGCTTCAAGGACCTTAAATGAGGTCAAGAGGTCTAAATATGGCAAGAGAATGGAACCAAGAATGTTAATTATGGTAGTTGCTTCATTAGGTCCTTAATGAAACCATATTGTGACAAATAGACTAAAGTGTAGTCTTAAGAGTGAGTTGGATGTCATAATTTGTTCCAAGAGTATAATTTAGTGTTGTTTATTGTGAATAGGCCAAAGAAATCCAAACCCACCTCCTTGTGTTTGTGGAACCAAAAAGGAGAAGAAACAAGCAAAGTAAAGTTTGAATTTGCATCAAGGTAGCTCTCCACCTTTTCTTATTGCATTTTCTTGTTGCATATGGTGTCATTGTGTGCTTGTGTGTATGTTTATATGTTTGAGACATGCCACTTGATACTATGTTGCTATGTTGGTACCAATATGCTTTCTTGAATGTCTTTGAATGATGGAAATGGCTCATAAGGGTGAGGTAGTGCCAAAAGTCCCTTAATGTGGGTGAGGAGATGCCAAAAGTCTCATGGCATGGGTGAGACAAGGCCAAAAGTCCCTTGGATGGGTGAGGCTACGTCAAAAGTCCCAAGAACCAAGAGTGAGGCAATCCAAAAGTCCTAGAAATGGGGTGAGGCCAACCCAAAAGTCCCTAGAGCTCATTCTTATTCTTGACATGTGTTTGTGACATAAAGTGGAAATTGAATGCTTCATTGATTGAGTAGTTGCATACTTGTATCCTTGACATGTTATATGCCTTGAAAATGTGATTGAATAGGTGTATGAGCTATTGAGATTCAATGAATCTCACCCCCTCCTTTCTCTCATCTCATATGATCTAGGTGGAGTTCAAGACCCAAAGGATGGAAGCCAAGGAGCTTAAATCTCCATCTCTTGGCAAACCTTTATATTTTGATATACTATGATGACTAGAATGTAAAAGTAGATATGTAAATGTTATTTTTGAGCCATGACACTTTGAACAAGTGTAAAACTATGTAAAGTTAGTGTATGTATCAAGAATAGAGTCTAATGAGTAGAATTATGTATTTTGACCACTTGGGAGCCCATTTGTGTATGTATGTTTATGGAAGTGGCATGGTGAATTTGAGTTGCATGAGAGTTCAGACCTTATGAGGGACTTATTTATGCTATATTTATGCTTTCTAAGTTGCTCAAATATGTGTGGAACCATGAATGGCTCATTTGAACCAAAGTTGCCTCTTGTTGGGACCAAAATTGCCATAAGCTTGAGCTATGGCAAAATCTGACCAAATGACCTCTTCTTGACTTGGAATTTTGCATGCAAGTAGATCTTGCCTAGAGATTTTTGGGAAGCCAAAGATCAGGTCATTTGGAGGTCTGTGGAATTTTCTATGATTTTTCAAAGTTGGTATCAGAATTTCGGATTTGCACTGGTACTGTTCATTTGGTCAGTTTTGAAATTGTGTCATCCGAGGGGCAAACGTGGTCCAATGGCCACGAAATTTTATAGCTAGAAACTAGGCATTCACAGTGACTTGTAGCAACTGGAAGCACCTCATTTGGAGGTCTGAGCTGAGAGATATGAATTTTTGAATTTCTGGGACAGTAGCAGTAGCTCAACATGACCTGAGTTACTGTTCCATTGAATTTGGGTAGCTAAGCGTGATTCCTCTGATCTGAGTCTATTTTTACCATAAATTTAACATTCATAGATTTCCAAATTGGTATTATTTGCATGGATTGGATTTTTGTGGAATTAATTGGACATTTTCAAAGTTCATAGCAGACACTTGTATCAGCACCAGTAGCTGTCCGAACCTTAACCCCTTTTCGCGTGTCAAACGTTTTCTGTGTTATGTTTCATGGCCTGGGCATATTTTTAGAATAAATTAGACATGTGTATCTTTCCAGAATGGCCAAGAATTAATGATTTCAATTTTTCTAGAATTAGTTACGAATTTTGAAACTTCCTATCAGTAAACTGAACCAGTGGCCCAGACAGCAGCAACCCCAGTGGCTTTTCGGATGTCAAATGTTTTCCCCTTAATGATTCATGGGCTGAAATATTTTTATCACGGGGTAGACATCCAGAGCTTTCTGGAATGGTAAATTTTGTTGGATTTCGAATTTTGTGTATTTAGTTATGAATTTCCGAAGTTGTGACAGAAAAACTGAAATTCTGGCCGAAAATAAGAGTGTGAATTTGATGATCCCCTTTGAGTTCCACGAGTTGTGGGCCAACTTTGGTTATGCAAATGAGTTGTATGTATGTAATTAAATATGAGAACGTGTTGTATGAGCTCATATGGTCCGTGTGACACCGAATGGAATTTTTATACGCGACGTAACGCGAAATAAGGCATTATTTAATGTCATTTTCCATTCCTTTTTGTTCAATTGATCATGCGAGACTTAGAAATGATCGGAAGCATGCTAGAAATATATGGTGTTACATTTTATGGTATCAGAGCAAAGGTTCAGGCACTTTTGCTCAACATTTGATTCTTGGATGGTATATTTGGCTTTATTTTCGGGTGGTTTTTGGGTGGAATATCTATGTATGTGTGTTAAAATTATGTTGTGGGCTAAAAGCTGTGGTTTTTCTTTCAGTAAAGATGGTTGAGACTCGGAGAGGCCGAGGCAGAGGTAGACCACCTCGAGAACCCGAGGTTGAGTCTGAGGATCCAGTGCGGGCCATAAAGGAGCGGGTTGAACAGTTTGAGAATGTCATAGCCCAGCAACACTATATGATCCAGCAGCAGCATGAGATGATTATGCAGCTGCAGGAAGCCTTGGCTAGGCAAGAAGAAGCCAGGAGAGAGGCTCCTCCGCCACCTCCACCTCAGCCATCCACCTCCGGTGCACCCCAGCCTTCCACCTCCGGTGCACCCCAACCTTCCACTTCCGGTGTCCCACCCCCACCTCCTCAGGAACCAGCTCAGGCTCTACCATCTATTCAAAAACAACTGAATCAATTCCGAAAGAACAACCCGCCGGTGTTTGACGGGGAGTTAGATGCTGATAAGGCAGAGGCCTGGGTGATGGAGACTGAGAAGATATTCTCAGTTATGGATTGCACCTCTGAGCAGAAGGCCCAGTTAGCCACCTTCATGTTACAGAAAGAAGCAGATAGATGGTGGCGTAGCACGAAGTCTCTAATGGAGACAAAGAATTTGCAAATCAACTGGGAGAACTTTCTAGTGCAATTTTATGAAAAATATTTTCCTAGCTCAGTGAGGAAGCAAAAGGAGATGCAGTTCATGGGGTTGAGACAGACTGATGATATGACAGTTGATCAGTATGTGGCCCGATTTATTGAGCTATCTCGGTACTCTTCCTACCTCCAGAGATATGATGATGAGCCCTGGAGGTGTGAGCAGTTTGAGACCGGGTTGAAGCCCCTGATCAGAGATAGAGTGACTCCACAGAGGATCAGGAATTTCAATGCCCTTGTGGAGATCAGCAGAGTGATTGAGAACAATCTGAGGGACTTTATGCCTACTGCCACAGTATCTGGTCAGAGAGGGACTCCGGAACTGAAGAGGCTACGACCTGAAGAGGGAGCTAGCTCTGCACCTACCAATAAGAAGAGTAAGGTGCAATGGAGTAGAAAACCACAAAAAGAGAAGAGGCCACAGCCCCCGAGGACTCAGTCATCCGTCGCCCCACAATCTACAGTGATCTGTTACAAGTGTGGGAAGCCAGGGCATATTGCCAGAAACTGTTCTCAGGCATATTCAGCGCCTCCACTTAGACCGCCTCCTCCCAGGCCACAGACCCAGGGCGGGGTGTTTGCCCTTTCTCAACAGGAGGCTAGCGCGTCTCCCAGTCTTATTCGAGGTACGCTCATAGTGAATGATTTTCCTGTGATTGCTATGTTTGATTCGGGTGCTAGTCACTCGTTTATATCTTATGACTATGTGAGACGTTTGGGTCTGGCCATTAGTACTCTACCATTTGATTTATCTGTCACCACACCTACTGGAGGCCATGTTATTACTTCCCATGCTTGTTTAAATGTCACTGTCCAGTTTAATCATTGTTATACTACCATTGACTTGATTTGTATGCCATTCCATGACATTGATTTGATTGTGGGTATGAACTGGATGACTGCCAATAATGCTATCCTTGATTGTGAACACCGCACTATATTTGTACCTTCTTGTGGGACCATAACTCGGATAGAAGCCGAGCTATCTTTCATGACCACTGCCCAAGCTGAGAGATACTTAGAGCAGGGGTGTCAGGGGTTTCTAGTCTTTTTCTCTATACGAGTCGAGGTAGAAGAAGGGATAGAGGAGATCCCGATCGTTAGGGAATTCCCGGAAGTTTTCCCTAAAGATTTTGATTTTAGTGGCCTACCTCCTGAGAGAGAGATAGAGTTCCCCATAGAGATAGTGCCTGGGGCTGGACCGGTGTCCAAGGCTCCATACAGGATGGCTCCCACCGAGCTTGCTGAATTGAAAAAGCAGATAGAGGAGCTATTAGAGAAAGGGTTCATACGCCCTAGTGTGTCACCCTGGGGAGCTCCAGTGTTGTTCGTGAAAAAGAAAGATGGTAGCTTGAGGTTGTGTATAGATTATAGAGAATTGAATAAGGTTACCATCAAGAATAAGTATCCTCTCCCTAGGATAGATGACTTGTTAGATCAGTTGGCTGGGGCATCTGTCTTTTCCAAGATAGACCTTAGATCTGGATATCACCAACTGAGAGTGAGAGCTGAAGACGTCCCAAGGACGGCCTTCAGGACTAGATATGGGCATTATGAGTTCCTCGTGATGCCATTCGGGCTGACGAATGCACCTGCGGTATTCATGGACTACATGAACAGGGTTTTCAGACCGTATCTAGATAAATTTGTTGTGGTCTTTATTGATGATATCCTAGTGTACTCTAGATCTTTTGAGGAGCATGAGAGGCATCTAAGATTAGCCCTAGAGATTCTGAAAGAGAAGAAATTATATGCCAAACTGAGTAAATGTGAGTTTTGGCTAACCGAGGTAAAATTCTTAGGTCATGTGATCTCACGAGACGGGGTCGCAGTAGATCCCCATAAAGTTGAGGCTGTGTTACAGTGGGATAGACCTAGGACTATCACCGAGGTTAGGAGTTTCCTTGGTTTGGCAGGATATTACCGACGATTCATTCAGGGCTTTTCTCAGATGGCCTTGCCACTTACGAGGCTGACTCGTAAAGATACACCTTTTGTGTGGGATGAGAGATGTGAGAGGAATTTCCAGGAGTTGAAACTCCGATTGACCACTGCCCCCTGTGCTAGTCATTCCTGACCCTAGTTTACCATTTGTGGTATATAGTGATGCCTCGAGGAAAGGGTTAGGATGTGTATTGATGCAGCAGGGTAGGGTAGTGGCATATGCCTCTAGGCAGCTGAGGCCTCATGAGGAGAATTATCCCACACATGACCTAGAGTTAGTCGCCGTAGTGTTTGCTCTTAAGATTTGGAGGCACTATTTGTATGGTGCGACTATAGAGATCTATAGTGACCACAAAAGTCTGAAATACCTGTTCGATCAGAAGGAACTCAATATGAGACAAAGGAGATGGATGGAGCTCTTGAAAGATTATGATTATGTATTAAAATACCATCCGGGGAAGGCCAATGTGGTGGCCGATGCCCTAAGTCGGAAATCCATCCACGCTGCCCATATGATGATCAGGGAGCAGGAGCTCCTAAAACAATTTAGCAATTTGAATCTCTCTTGCCATAAGGTATCGGGTAGATTGTTTTTGAGTGAGACTCGATTGAGAATGAGTTGAGAGTCCAGATCTTAGATGCCCAGAGAGAGGATGAATTCTTAAGACAGATTAGGAGCGAAATCTCCCAGGGTAGGACCTTAGATTTCGGGCTATCTGAGGACGGTGTGATAGTATATCGAGATAGAATCTGTGTGCCTAGAAGTAATGAATTGAGAGAGAAAATTCTAGACGAGGCACACAAGAGTAAATATACTATCCACCCAGGTGTCACTAAGATGTATCAGGATTTAAAAAGAATCTTCTGGTGGCCAGGAATGAAGAATGACGTCACAGATTACGTGGCGAGATGTTTAGTGTGCCAAAGGGTTAAAATAGAACACCAGAGACCAGCTGGGCTATTGCAACCTCTAGATATCCCTGAGTGGAAATGGGAAAGTATAGCTATGGATTTCATTATGGGGTTACCTAGGACATCCTCTGGACACGATGCTATCTGGGTCGTTGTAGATAGATTGACGAAATCCGCACACTTTTTAGCGATTAGGGCTACTTATTCATTAGATAAATTAGCCCAGTTATATATACATGAGATAGTGCGACTTCATGGAGTACCCAGTAGCATCGTATCAGATAGAGACCCCAGGTTCACATCGAACTTCTGGAGGTCGTTACAGCATGCCTTAGGGACTAGGTTGCGATTTAGCACTGCTTACCACCCCCAAACTGATGGTCAGACTGAAAGGACCATCCAGACCTTAGAGGACATGCTGAGGGCATGTGTGTTAGAGACGAGGGGTAACTGGGATGCATATCTGCCATTAGCTGAATTTGCATACAATAACAGTTATCATTCCAGTATTCAGATGGCCCCTTATGAGGCTCTCTATGGGAGAAAGTGTAGATCTCCGTTATGTTGGGTTGAGTTAGGGGAGAGGAGGTTGCTAGGACCTGAGTTAGTGGACCAGACTACCCAGCAAATAGAATTGATTAGAAAGAAACTCCTTACGGCTCAGAGTAGGCAGAAAAGTTATGCTGATCGTAGAAGAAGGCCGTTAGAGTTTGAGATTGGAGACCACGTATTCATCCGAGTGTCTCCAGTGACCCGGGGTAGGTCGGTCTATGAGGGTAAAGAAGCTTAGTCCTAGGTATATTGGTCCATTTGAAATTCTTGAAAAATTCGGACCCGTGGCCTACCGGATAGCCCTACCTCCAAACCTAGCCCAAATCCATAATGTTTTTCACGTCTCCCAATTGAAGAAGTACTTACCAGACCCCTCACATGTCATAGAATATGAGCATATTCAATTGCAGGAAAAATCTTTCCTATGTAGTAAGGCCAGAGAGGATTGTGGATGCCAAGTTGAAACAACTGAGAAACAAGAGCATCCCTCTGGTGAAGGTGGTCTGGAAGGGCCCGACGTCTGAGGAGGCTACCTGGGAACTAGAAGATGACATGAAACGGAAGTATCCAGAGCTATTTTCCTGAGGTATGTATTTAAATTTCGAGGACGAAATTTATTTTAAGGGGGGTAGAAATGTAACGCCCGGTAAATTGTACAATCGCTGGAACGGGCCGGTTTGAAAACCAAGTCCCTTGAGATGAATGATTCAAGGCCAAATAAAATTTGAATAAAATTTTAAATAATAGAAAACAAGGATTTGAGCCTTGAGTTGCCCAAAAACTAGGGTCGGAGTGATTCGAAAAATTTGCCGAAAGGCCAGTGGCATTTTCGTAAATAAGTGTAATTTTAGAAAAAAACACCTAGGAGGGCTTTTTAAATGGAAATTTTGAGTTGCCCAGGGTTCTCAGAGGCCCCAAAAACCATGGGAAGCCCCGGGACTGGTAAAGCCCCTCCGGTGTACTCTTTTCGACGTCGGTTGACCTAAACTTTGACCGGTTCGTTCGGGAAGGTTTTAGCTCCAATTTGAGTGATTCCAAAGGCATTTTATTAAATTGGGAATCTTAATTTTATGATGGAAAAGACGGTTCTCAAAAAGGAGCTAAAACGAAGACAAACCGGAAATGCCATTATGGAAGGGCAAAAATGGAAACAAAGTGCACAAAAGAAGCTTCCAAACTCCCTTTTTAAGCCACGTTCAGCTCCCCCTTCTCTAAACCGACTTTCCTCTGCCCAAAACTCAGAAATGGAGCTGCTGTCTTAGGCACACAAAGGGAGGAAATTTTGGAGGAAGAAAACCAAAGAAAAAGTGAGAAAGTGTAAGGTTTTCATGCTCTTTCCTCTTGAAACCTCATCCTCCCTTTCTTGCTTCATCTCTCCATGGTTTTAATATATTTTTTGGTGCTGATTTGGGTCCAGATCAGAGGAGGGAAATTCGAAATTCAAGGAGGAGAAAGAGGGAAGAGGAAGGGCTCTTGAAGGGAGCTTGATTGCAAGGTAGTTTCTCACCCTTTGTTGCTTCTTTTTCTCCTTCTCCTCTTCCATGGTAGGATGTCTCTACCAGAACCATGAAGAGGGAAGAGTTTCTATTTTATAATCCAAAAGAATCCATCAAACTAAGGCATGGGAAGATGGATTATACCAAAGAAATGCATGAAAAACTAGTAAAACTCAAATTGGAAAAGTGTAGAGTGCTTGAACATAAATTAAAATCTGGGTTGATTCAAGACTTCCCCCATCATATGTGAGTGTTTGTTTGAGTTTCTAAGACTCCTAGGGGGCCTCCCAAGTGCCCTATCCATTAAGGAAAAATCCCAAACTCCATGGGGTTTTAATGGAAGCATAACTAGGTCAAGACCCTTAGAGATAGCTAGGGAGTATTTTAAATAGTTCCAAGCTTGATTTGGGACTTTATATGATAGAAGAAGATAGGAGAAACCCTTGGAAAAAATTTAGAAGCCTTAGGTTGGGAGATGAGGCAATGGCTTCCATAATGTAACCTTATGAAGCAACATGGACCTAGGTTTGTGAAAGTGAGTGTGTGATGGCTTCAAGGACCTTAAATGAGGTCAAGAGGTCTAAATATGGCAAGAGAATGGAACCAAGAATGTTAATTATGGTAGTTGCTTCATTAGGTCCTTAATGAAACCATATTGTGACAAATAGACTAAAGTGTAGTCTTAAGAGTGAGTTGGATGTCATAATTTGTTCCAAGAGTATAATTTAGTGTTGTTTATTGTGAATAGGCCAAAGAAATCCAAACCCACCTCCTTGTGTTTGTGGAACCAAAAAGGAGAAGAAACAAGCAAAGTAAAGTTTGAATTTGCATCAAGGTAGCTCTCCACCTTTTCTTATTGCATTTTCTTGTTGCATATGGTGTCATTGTGTGCTTGTGTGTATGTTTATATGTTTGAGACATGCCACTTGATACTATGTTGCTATGTTGGTACCAATATGCTTTCTTGAATGTCTTTGAATGATGGAAATGGCTCATAAGGGTGAGGTAGTGCCAAAAGTCCCTTAATGTGGGTGAGGAGATGCCAAAAGTCTCATGGCATGGGTGAGACAAGGCAAAAGTCCCTTGGATGGGTGAGGCTACGTCAAAAGTCCCAAGAACCAAGAGTGAGGCAATCCAAAAGTCCTAGAAATGGGGTGAGGCCAACCCAAAAGTCCCTAGAGCTCATTCTTATTCTTGACATGTGTTTGTGACATAAAGTGGAAATTGAATGCTTCATTGATTGAGTAGTTGCATACTTGTATCCTTGACATGTTATATGCCTTGAAAATGTGATTGAATAGGTGTATGAGCTATTGAGATTCAATGAATCTCACCCCCTCCTTTCTCTCATCTCATATGATCTAGGTGGAGTTCAAGACCCAAAGGATGGAAGCCAAGGAGCTTAAATCTCCATCTCTTGGCAAACCTTTATATTTTGATATACTATGATGACTAGAATGTAAAAGTAGATATGTAAATGTTATTTTTGAGCCATGACACTTTGAACAAGTGTAAAACTATGTAAAGTTAGTGTATGTATCAAGAATAGAGTCTAATGAGTAGAATTATGTATTTTGACCACTTGGGAGCCCATTTGTGTATGTATGTTTATGGAAGTGGCATGGTGAATTTGAGTTGCATGAGAGTTCAGACCTTATGAGGGACTTATTTATGCTATATTTATGCTTTCTAAGTTGCTCAAATATGTGTGGAACCATGAATGGCTCATTTGAACCAAAGTTGCCTCTTGTTGGGACCAAAATTGCCATAAGCTTGAGCTATGGCAAAATCTGACCAAATGACCTCTTCTTGACTTGGAATTTTGCATGCAAGTAGATCTTGCCTAGAGATTTTTGGGAAGCCAAAGATCAGGTCATTTGGAGGTCTGTGGAATTTTCTATGATTTTTCAAAGTTGGTATCAGAATTTCGGATTTGCACTGGTACTGTTCATTTGGTCAGTTTTGAAATTGTGTCATCCGAGGGGCAAACGTGGTCCAATAGCCACGAAATTTTATAGCTAGAAACTAGGCATTCACAGTGACTTGTAGCAACTGGAAGCACCTCATTTGGAGGTCTGAGCTGAGAGATATGAATTTTTGAATTTCTGGGACAGTAGCAGTAGCTCAACATGACCTGAGTTACTGTTCCATTGAATTTGGGTAGCTAAGCGTGATTCCTCTGATCTGAGTCTATTTTTACCATAAATTTAACGTTCATATATTTCCAAATTGGTATTATTTGCATGGATTGGATTTTTGTGGAATTAATTGGACATTTTCAAAGTTCATAGCAGACACTTGTATCAGCACCAGTAGCTGTCCGAACCTTAACCCCTTTTCGCGTGTCAAACGTTTTCTGTGTTATGTTTCATGGCCTGGGCATATTTTTAGAATAAATTAGACATGTGTATCTTTCCAGAATGGCCAAGAATTAATGATTTCAATTTTTCTAGAATTAGTTACGAATTTTGAAACTTCCTATCAGTAAACTGAACCAGTGGCCCAGACAGCAGCAACCCCAGTGGCTTTTCGGATGTCAAATGTTTTCCCCTTAATGATTCATGGGCTGAAATATTTTTATCACGGGGTAGACATCCAGAGCTTTCTGGAATGGTAAATTTTGTTGGATTTCGAATTTTGTGTATTTAGTTATGAATTTCCGAAGTTGTGACAGAAAAACTGAAATTCTGGCCGAAAATAAGAGTGTGAATTTGATGATCCCCTTTGAGTTCCACGAGTTGTGGGCCAACTTTGGTTATGCAAATGAGTTGTATGTATGTAATTAAATATGAGAACGTGTTGTATGAGCTCATATGGTCCGTGTGACACCGAATGGAATTTTTATACGCGACGTAACGCGAAATAAGGCATTATTTAATGTCATTTTCCATTCCTTTTTGTTCAATTGATCATGCGAGACTTAGAAATGATCGGAAGCATGCTAGAAATATATGGTGTTACAAGAGCCTTACAAATTAAGGTAGAGTGACCCTAAAATATCACTAAAAAGAGAGTTGGAGTGTATATGACAAAATTTAAAGAGTTTAGGTGTAGAAGGAAGTTGGGAAACGGCCAAAACATTTTAAGTCGTGACCAAGAGTCAGTCAGAGGGAAGAAGCGTCGCAGCTCATAGTGTTTCGCAGTGGCGTAAGGTAGAAATTTTGCCTAAGGAGGGTAACAAAATCCATCTTCACCATGGTGCAAGTGCTTTCATTGTAGTGCAAGTTGAATAAATTGAGTAGCAAGCTTTAAGAGGGTCTCTCGCCATGACAAGCCTACGTAGGCTAGCTATGGCAAGACTTGAGACAATGGCCAAACTCGTCACGATGCAAGGATACCTCGCTATAGTGAGAATCGTGGGAAAATAAATAGTGGTGCTCAAAGGAGAGTTTCACCGCGGCGCAAGAGTTCCAAGTCTCAACAAGGATTGTCTAACATAGGTATTAACTCCAATAGCGAACCAAGTCATGGCGAGGGCATACTAAGTCATGGAGTAAGTTCATAAACTTGGTTTTAAGGTTCAATAGGCAACTTAGCCATGGTGAGAAAGGTCCAAGTCACAGCTTAAATCTCTAAAACTCCTATTTTTAACTTAGAAACCTAGGGATTTTCTTATGATAATGTTAGGTGATGACTTGGAACACTTATAAGAGAATTTTATGTGTAACACCATGAATTTCTAACTCATCTCATGCTATATCTATGTCTCACATCATTTAACTCACATAAGAGACGAAATAATGGCATTAAAATAATGTATTATTTAGCGTTACGCTATATGCATAAAATTTTCGTTCAGTGTCTTGTGGACCATATGAGCTCATACATCACATTTTCATATTTAATTATATGGATACAACTCATTTTCATCACCAAAAGCGGCCTATAACTCGTGGAAAGCAAAGGGAAGCATAAAATATATAGTTACATTTTCAACCAGAATTCTCCTCTTTCTATAATTTTGAAAATTATAACTAATTCTAGAAAAATTAAAATCATGCATCCTTGCCCATTCTGGAAAGCTACACATGTCTAATTTATGCCAAAAATATGTCCAAATCATAATATCCAACACAGAAGATATTTGACATTCGAAAAAGTCCAGAGGTCAGGCTATCCACTAGTGCTGTCATAGAATTCTACTGTAAAATTCAAAAATGTCCAATTAATTCCACAAAAAATCCAATCCATGCAAATGATACCAATATGGAAATTGTAGACTAGAGGGAAAAATAACTCTAGGCTAGCTTAGGTACGTCCAGGCATCAAAAATCAATCAAATAGTACCTGAGGTCAATTGGAGTTCCTGATACTGGACAGAATTTTTAAAAATTCATATCTCCCTCTCTAGACATTCAAATGAGGTGCTTCTAGTTGGCACAAGTCATTGTGAATGTCTAATTTCTCTGTATATAATTTTGTGGTAATTGGACATCATTTGAGCCCTGTGTAACAAATTTCATTTTCAGACCAGTATAAACAGTGATATGACCAAAACCAAAAAAATTTTCAACTTTGAAAATTTATCAAATATTCTCTAGACCTCCGAAAATTTTTTTCTTTAGCTTCCCAAAAAGCTCTCAACAAGCTCTAATTACATGTCAAATATTAGATCAAGAAGAGCTCATTTGGATAAAAAGTGATATAGAATTCTATTATGGTCAATTTTAGCTCCATATAGGATACCAAAATGTCCAAATGGCTTTTCTTAGGATTTGGCACCTCTTGGGCAAGTCTAAAAGCATAATTAGGACTTGTATGAACTTTCCAAATAGTCCTAAACCTCATGCATCTCAATTTGGCTATTCCACTTCCACTTATACACTAATGTATCACACTTTCAAGAAGCAAGTTTGCCATCTCATGCTCAATATACATTCTAATGGTCATGTAATATAATCTCTCATTTCTACATCACATATTGACATAATTATACATGTTCAAGCAGTCATGGGTGATTACACTAATTATCATTCATAAAGCCTTAAAGTAGCCAAATTCATGCACTTTAGTATCAAACTCTCTTTTCTCATGTGGTTGGCTCCCATTCCCTTGCTTTTTTAGTTCACCTAGTATGTTAGAACATTGGAGAGGAGGGAATGAGATTCAAATAATCCCAATAGCTCATCTCCCATTCAATCATGCATAAAAGATGCAAAACATGTCTTACAAATGCATGCATGGGCATGTTAACATGTGCAAACATTCAAGAAGTATTTTCAACATTTGAGCAAGTCATACATAGCATAGAAAGGCTTTCCAAGCAAGTGGATTTGGCCTCACCCATTTACTTGTGGATTTTGGACTTACCTCACCCATTCTTTAAAAGGTTATTGGACTCAACCTTGCTCTTGGGAGCCAACCTCACTTTTGGGAGAATCTTTACTTTATTTCAACCAATCTTAAAGGTTCTTGGCTTATCCTCACCATGGCTAAGAGTTTTTGGCCTCACTACACTCAAACAAACCAAAGCAAGCATTATAAGCATCATTTGAAAACATAAATCATCATCATGACACCATAGAGTAAGAGCTCATGTTAGAACATTTTTCATGGCTTAAAATACACATACACACATTTAAAGACAAGTAAAGCAAACAATCATGCATGAGAGAAGGTGGAGAGAACTATCTTGCTAGCATTTATACATTTTTTTCTTAATTCTTGAATCCTCTCCCTTGACCTCACACACCCAAGAAGGTGGAGATCATTCCTCTTGGCCTAGACACATGATATGGGAGCTAATTATACTCTTGAAGCAAAGTTTAAGGCCACACAATCACTAGAAAGGCTAGGTGACTCATAAAGCTCTTTTATGGTTCCATAATGCACTTAATGAAGCAACCTTAAGAAAACACCATCTTGGCTCCATTTTAATCTATTCACTCATGATTATTGACTCCATTTAAACCTCTTAGAGTCATCACATAATCAATTCTAGGACCCTAGCTTCATGTTGCTTCTTTAAGCCATATTATGGAACATATAAGGCCATCTTGCTTCCTATGACTTCTAAACTTTTTCCAAGGCTTTCTCTCATACTCTCTCATCATACATGATATAAAACTAAGCTTAGAAGGAATTAAAACACTCCTTAGGTGCATGGACTCTCCTTGGCCAAAGTTATGTTTCCATAATGCACTAATAGAGTTTTCTTACTTCCTTTGATGGGAGAATCATGTAGGAAGCTCTCTTAGTATCTTAGGAACTCATATGAACACTTAAACATCATAAAACATGGTTAAGGTTCATGATAGAGTTCAAGGTGCAATCAAAACCATAACTTTTCTATCTTGTAAATTTATGATTTTTACTTGGATTTCTTTGTATATTCTTATTCTCTTCCCTTAAATTCCTAAGATTCACCCTTGGTTCTGCCCAAAATTCAAGCCTTCCTACATCTACATACATAGGGAAAAATAGGAAGAAGAAGGAGGAGGAAGTAGCTACCATGGGATGGAAGATTTACTTTATTTTTTCTTGTTTTCTTGCTTGATTCTCACTTTCCTTGCCATCCTCTCTTCAAGTCCAAATTTTCCCCCTCTATTCTTCCATTAAAATAGATCCAAAAACTACAATAAAACCATAGGAAGAAAACTCAAGAGGAGAGGAATAAGTTTGGAAGAAGAAGGAGCATGAAAATCCATAAAATTCCTTACCTTTTCCTTACTTTTTCTCCTCCTTATGTAATGTCCCATATCGAGTAGGAAGATCTTGGGCTAAGGCCTTATAAGTGGGGGAGAATCCCTCCCTCTCGATGGCGCACTTTTAAGAGACAAAACCCCACCACGTGGGAAATGAGAGTACCATGGGGTGTCGCAACGGGGATAATATCGTCGAGGGCTCTGTAGGGCAGTTGGTATCAGAGTTGGCCTAGTCGCATGTGCAACTCGAGAACGGGTTAGCCCCAAGGGGGTGGAATGTAATGTCCCACATCAGGTAGGAAGACTTTGGGCTAAGGCCTTATAAGTGGGGGAGAATCCCTCCCTCCCGACGGTGTGCTTTTAGGAGACAAAACCCCACCACATGAGAAATGAAAGTACCACAGGGTGTCACAACGGGGACAATACCGTCGAGGGCTCTGTGGGGCAGTTGGTATCAGAGCTGGCCTAGCTGTATGTGCAACCTGAGGATAGGTTGGCCCCAAGAGGGGTGGAATGTAATGTCCCATATCGGGTAGGAAGACCCTGGGCTAGGGCCTTATAAGTGGAGGAGAATCCCTTCCCACCAACGGCGCGCTTTTAGGAGACAAAACCTTACCACATGGGAAATAAGGAGTACCACAGGGTGTTGCAATGGGGACAATACTGTCGAGGGCTCTGTGGGGCAGTTTAAAATGTAACACCATATATTTTTAGCTTGCTTCCTATCATTTCTAAGTTTCCCATGATGAATTGCACAAAAGGGAATGAAAGATGGCGTTAAAATAATACCCTATTTCGCGTTGCGTAGCGTATGAAAATTCCATTCGGTGTCATGCAGACCATATAAGTTCATACATCACATTCTCATATTTAATTACACACATAAAACTCATTTACATCACCAAAGTTGGCCCACAACTTGTGGAATTCAAAGGGGAGTATCAAACTCACACTATTATTTTCGGCCAAATTTTCAGTTTTTCTGTCACAACTTCGGAAATTCATAACTAAATCCACAAAAATTGAAACTCAAAAAACTTTACCATTCCAGAAAAGCTCTGAATGTCTATCCCATTCTAAAAATAATTTCAGCTCATGAATCATTAAGAGGAGAATATTTGACATCTGAAAAGCCATTGAGGTCGCTGCTGTCTGGGCCACTGGTTCAGTTTACTGATATGAAGTTTTAGAACTCATAACTAATTCTAGAAAATTTGGAATCATGTATTCTTGGTCATTATAGAAAGCTACACATGTCTAATTTATTCTAAAAATATACCTAGGCCATGAAACATAATACAAGAAGCGTTTGACACATGAAAAGGGGCGAAGGTTTGGACAGCTACTGGTACTGATGCAAGTGTCTGCTAAAAATTTCGAAAATGTCCAATTAATTTCAAAAAAATCCAATCCATGCAAATATACCAATTTGGAAATATATGAATTTTAACTTTATGTTAAAAATAGACTTAGACCAGAGCAAGTACGTTTAGCCACTGAAATTCAATAGAACAGTGACTCAGGTCGTGCTGCACTACTGTTGCTGTTCCAGAAATTCAAAAATTCATATCTCTTAGCTCAGACCTTCAAATGTGGTGCTTCTAGTTGCTTCAAGTCACTGTAAATACCTAGTTTCTGCATATAAAATTTCGTAGCCATTGGACCACGTTTGCCGCTTGGATGACATAATTTCACAACTGATCAAATGAACAATACTGGTGCAAATCCGAAATTCTGATACCAATTTTGAAAAATCATAGAAAATTCCACAGACCTCCAAATGACCTGATCTTTAGCTTTCCAAAAATCTCTAGGAAAGATCTAGTTGCATGCAAAATTTCAATTCAAGAAGAGGTCATTTGGTCCTTGGCCTATTCACAATAAAAAATACTTAATTATACTCTTGGAACAAGTTATGACATCCAACTCACTCTTAAGACTACACTTTGTTCTATTTGTCACAATATGGTTCCATTAAGGATCTAATGAAGCAACTACCATAATTAACATTCTTGGTTCCATTCTCTTACTATATTTAGACCTCTTGACCTCACTTAAGGTCCTTGAAGCCATCACACACTCACTTTCACAAACCTAGGTCCATGTTGCTTCATAAGGTTACATTATGGAAGTCATTGCTTCATCTCCCAACCTAAGGCTTCTAAATTTTTCCCAATGGTTTCTCCCATCTTCTAACATCATATAAAGTCCCAAACCAAGGCTAGAACAAATTAAAACATCCCCTAGCCTAATGAACCTAGCTTGGCCGAAATATGCACCATAATGGAGGTTCATGGACTTTGTGATTTTACCTTGATGGGAGAGCCACTTGGAAGGCTTTCTAAAGGTCTTAGGAGCTCAAGGAAACATTCAAATAGCCATGGAAACATTCATACAAAATCAAATTTTGCAAAACCCTAGAAAACACTACACTTTTCTAATTTGTTTTCTATTGGTTTTTCTTAGAATTTCTTGCCATATTCCATCTCCCCATGGCCTAAAACCCTTGTTCCCTCCTTGTATTTGGACAGAACGTTCTCCCCTTCTTTGGTTCTATTTTTGGCTGAAATACACACAAAGGGAGCGGAAAGAGAAGATGCAACAAAAAGTAAAGATTACCTAGGGTTCAAGTGAGCTTTCAAGTGTCTTTCTCCTTCATTCTGTTCTCCTTAGCAAATTCAAAATTCTCCCCTTAGGTCTGGGTCAAAAACAGAACCAAATCATTCAAAAAATCCATGGAAAGAAAGGAGGAAGAGAGGAGAACAAGATTGGAGGAAGATGGAGCAAGAAATTTCATGAAATTACCTAGTTTCTCTTTGGCTTTCTTCCTCTTTTTCTCCTCCCTTTGGTGTGCCTAAGAGAGTTGAAGATTTTTTGTATTTTGGGTAGAATGGGTCGTGCTCATTAAAGAGGGGAAGAAGGGAGAAAAGTGTGGAACTTTTTAGAACATTCAAGAAACCATAAATTCCAATTTTGCCCTTCCGTAATGGTAATTTTGTTTCGGCTTCATTTTAGCTCCTTTTTTAGAATCATCTTTTCCATCATAAAATTTAGGTTCCTAATTTAATAAAATGCTTTTGGAATCACTCAAATCAGAGCTAAAACCTTCTCGAATGAATCAGTCAAAGTTTAGGTCAACCGACATTAGAAAGAGTACACCAGAGGGGCTTTACCGGTCCTGGGGCTTCCCATGATTTTTGGAGCCTCTGAGAACCTTGGGCAACTCAAAATTTCCATTTAAAAAGTCCTCTTAGGTGTTTTTCCAAAATTACACTTATTTACGAAAATGCCACTAGCCTTTCGACAAATTTTTCGAATCGCTCTGACCCAAGTTTTTGGGCAACTCAAGGCTCAAATCCTCATTTTCTATTATTTAAAATTTTATTCAAATTTTATTTAGCCTTGAATCACTCATCTCAGGGGACTTGCTTTTCAAACCGACCCGTTCCAGTGATTGTACAACGTAACAGGCATTACACCTTGCTTCTCCTCTATAGTGCACGTAAGAGAGCTAGTGTTTTCTCTGGCTTTTAGGCAAAATGGGTGTGCAAATGAAGAGGAGAAGAAATAAGAAATTACATAGTGTTCAAGAAGCTTCTACTTTCTTAAAAATTTTAATTTTGCCTTTTGTCTTTGACAGTTTTGTTTCTAACTCGTTTTACCCTCCTTTTTGATATCTGTCTTTTCCATTATGAAATTTAGGTTCCCAATTTAGTAAAATGCCTTTGAAATCACTCAAATCGGAGCTAAAACCTTCCCAAACTAATCAGTCAAAGTTTGAGTTAACCGATCTTGGAAAACGTCCACCGGAGGGGTTTTAACTATCTCGGGCTTTCCATGGTTTTCAGGACCTCTAAAAACCGCAGAGAACTCAAAAATTTTATTTAAAAAGCCCTCTTATATGAATTCCAAAGATTTACTCAAAATTACAAAAGTGCTACTACATTTTGTAAGTTTTTTGTAAGAAATTATTTCTTCATTCTAGCTCTATTTTTCCTTCTATCTGAGTATGAGATTCTCATTTTTAGGAGTCTAGAATACTTTTCAAATTTTTTTGGGACCTCAACTAATTCATTTCAGGGGATTCTCTTTTGTATCCGATGAGTTTCGTTCATTTATGGAGAAATCATACATTAAGTTTCTCACGTTTTCTCTTGTTTATAGAGAACCGAATGTTACATTATGAGTGGGAATCAATAGTTAAATGAATTAAAGGCTTTTAATTGATATTTTGAATCACTTTTGGACTCAAATAGTTTTGATTGTTTGGTTAATAACCCTTACTAATATCAAGGTTTAAATTTCCTCATTTTTCCTAATTTAATTAATTGTAATAATCTTTAGGCCTTGATTTATTATCATTAACCACTCAATTAAGCTTAATCACTATAATTAGAAGTTAAGGTTGTTACACATCTAAATGGAGAGACTTATCCTTTTTATATCTATTATTGACCACTCAATGGCTCTTTCAAATTTTTGTAGTACTTGTAGTTTGTTTGGATAGGGTGAAAAATAAGGAGAGAGAAAAGTTAACAAGAAAAGATGAGAGAAAATTAATTTTACCCCATTTGGATGCAAAAGAAAAATCAGGATGAGAGAAAAGTTAGGGTAAAAATTGAGGTGGGTACCATCAAAAAGTTCTCTCCAAAAATAGAGAGATGTTGAAAAGAAAACTACACGAGTAACGTAGTTCAGAATTCCAACTGCAATGCAATCAGAATGAAAAATTTTCGACTGCATTACAGTCAGAAAAGTGTTTTACAGTCCGAAATCAACTTGATTAATTAATATTTTAATTAATTAATTAATGTTATAATTATTTATTTAAAATTTTATTATAAAATTAATTAATAATAAATATATTTTACAAAATAATAACATATATTTTAATATTAAAATTAATAAATTATTTTTTATTGAAAAAAAAGGCCTCTGAATGCAATCTTACGACCAAATAGCAATCAGAACACATTTTCAACTGCTATTTAGTTAGAATATATATATATATATATATTATGTTTTAATACATAATATTTATATATTAATATTTATAATATTATAATATATAATTTTATATTTTGTATATAATTTAAAAATATTTATTATATTTATATATATATATATATATATATTATATTTAAATCAATTAATATATATTAAAATAATATTTATAAAATTTTAAAATAAATTATTATACTTATTGTATTAAAATAATAATTTATAAATTAGTTTTTTTATTTGGCTAATTTTTTTTTTAAATTGAAATATGATTTTTATAAATTTATTTTTAAAAAATTTATTATTCTTATTTCCTTATATGTGTGTGTGTGTGTGTGTATAAATTCAAAATTATTAATTTATATTTAAAATATAACTTTTTTTAAATATCTCATTTAAGGAAAAAATTATTAACGAGTTTTCTTTTCGTTTTCTCTCCATCCATCCAAATACACAAAGAGAAAACATTTTCTCTTCACTTTTCTCTTCTTTCCCTTTTCTCTCTCTCCACCTTTCTCCTTCCCCATCCAAACACAGGGTTAGAGAAGTTTTCTTTCTTGTTGTTCAGTGAGAGAAGCAAAAATTATCACCGACAAGGTGCATTCTTCTCCAAGGCATGCATACTTCAAATGAGATGGTAATGGCTTTAAATCTATATATGAAGGCACCTCCACTGATTGTTTCAACACAGATTTTGCTCTGAATGATAAATCAAGTGATTCAAATTGCTGTAAATCCTTAACATATTTTTGAGTGGCTTCCAACAATTTGATACACTTCTTTAACTCCATTTTTTCCCTTTCTAACCACACCAACCAATGATCCTTCCAAAGGGTCTTTAATTATTGATTCATAAATTTTTTTATGCACTACATTGTTAATTAACCATATAAACCAACATTCTTTTGACTCACCTAGACTCTTCAATGCTTTATACATAATAAAAGTTACTTCTTGATCATTCACCTATATAGTTTTCTCTCTTTTTTGCACATCAATCAATGTTCTTCCTATGGTCAAAAAGGGCCTACCCAAGATGATGGAAATATCCTTATCTTCTTCATAATCCAACACTATGAAATTTGCAAGATTAATTTATCAACCTTTACCAAAACATTTTCAATGACTCCATTTAGGTAAGCTAAAGACCTATCAACTAATTACAGAGTCACTATTTTTTAGTTTAACTTCCACTAACCTGAGCTTTTTGAAAATTGATGGTGACATTAGATTCATACTTGCCCCCGAATCACGCAAAGCACTTTCAGTAAAATGTTTTCAAATGTTACAAGGAATGGTTAAACTTTTTGAATTGTTCATTTTAGGAGGCAATTTCTTTTGCAAGATAGCACTACACTCTTGGGTTAAAGTCATTGTCTCAAATTCTCCAAACCACTTCTTACTTGATAGCATATCCTTCATAAATTTAGTATAACTTGGCATTTGTTCCAAGGCTTTTGCCAATGGAATGTTGATGTGAACCTACTTGAAAATCTCTAGAAACTTTAGATATTGTTTATCCAAATTTGGCTTTTTAAAGTGTTGAGGGAATGGTAGTGAAAAAATAATCTTCTCTTGACTCTTCACTTGATTCTTCTTCTTAACATTATCTTTTTTTTTTTCCTCAACAACTTCACTCTTCTCTTCAATAAGTTTGTCCTTGTCATTATTATCTTCTATCTTACATTGATCTTGCTAGAAAAATTATCTAACATTGAAGGTGACACTTCAGGTGATTCTTCGCCACTCCTTAATGTAATGACATTGCATTCCTCTTTGCCAACTCCTTTTGAGTTAGGAATGGTATCACTTCAAAGACCCCCTTGCTGTCTTGAATTTATAAATGAAGCCAATTGGCCACTTTACATTTCTATATTTCTAATTGCTAATTCATGTGTCATTATTGTTCCCTTTTATCTAGCTAGAATAACACCTTTACTTATCCATGTATTAAATTAACATTTCCTCTATATTTGGCTTCTTTTCGTTCATTGACAGTCTATTTAGAGTAGAAAATCCAAAAGGATTAGATGGTCTCATCTCGAAAGAGGATGCTTGGGTATGATTTTGACCTTAACTTTATAAAAAAATTTCATGATTCCTCCAACATGGGTTATAGGTGTTCAAGTATGGATTATTCTAATTTTTTCCATAATTGCCCATATAATTAATCGCTTCTACCAATGAAAGACATTAATGATTGAAATGTCCTTCTCCCTAATGCTCATAAGTAATGATTAGAGTTTGAATAGCATTCATACCCATCTATGCACCAAAATGCATTTCAAGATTATCAAACCTCTTGTTTACCATAACCATTTGAGCTGAATGTGTGGTTAATGATCAAGTTCATGGATTCCTATAACATTTTTCTTTTGAGGCCTAGATGTAAACCATTAGAAAGAATCAGCTGCCATATTTTCCAACAGATTATAGGTAGCTTCAACATTGAGATTACTAGTGATGCTCTCATTGGATGCTAAGTTAAGAATGGCCTTTATTTTAGGTAGCAATTTATTGTAGAAAGTCAACACTTACACCCATTTACAAAATTCATGGTTAGGACAATTTTTCAACAACTCCTTAAACCTCTCACGTGCCTCATACAACAGTTCATCATCTTGTTGCATAAAGAAGGTGATATCATTTCTCAACTACACTAATCTAGTTGGTGGAAAGAACCTGACTTTAAATTTTGTAGCTAAATCATCCCAAGTAGTGATGGACCCATCCAGCAGCAAAGTTAAGGCACACCTTGGCTTTATCCCTTAATGAAAGTGGAAAAAACCTTAACTGAATTGCATTATCAAACACACCATTATATTTAAAAGAATTACAAACCTCCCAAAAATTTGAGTGGCGAGTGTTAGAATCTTCTAAAGGTAAGCCTCCAAACTGCCCTACCATTTAAAGCATTTGCAATACCACTTGCTTTATTTCAAAATTGTTTACTTGAATAGCTTATCTTCTTATACTTGAATGGTATCCTTGCATATTCAACGTAGCAAAATCATTCACTATTCTAACTCAATTCTTATCCTCTCGTGCCTTATTTCTAGTTGATTCAAAAGTTTCAAAGTTGTCTTCTAGAGTTTGACTGGAAGCTTCTTCAGATTCTTCTTGAAATAACAAAACTTCTAAATTTTCAACTCCTTGCATAAGAGGCATTGCATAAGAGGAGGGTAACCTTTGTAAAAGAAAACAAAGAAGGCAATAGAAATAACACAAATAAAACTACACATAAAGTTTAAATTCAAATTAGATATGCTAGTATTAATATCGACAAAAAAATATTTTGGCATACAAATTCTCGTCAACAATACCAAAAGCTTGTTACTTTTTTGTTTTTGAAAACATACACACAAGTATACGTGTCGGAACAATAATAAAGTGATGAAAAGATATAATTCTCTCTAGAATTTGTTATCAAAACTTGTCAAGTATCAAAATTCATACCATAATTTAAATTAAGTAAATCAATTTTAAGTGAATGCATAATAAAAAATGATTAAAGGCTATCTATTATGTAAAATTTATACTCAAAATTAATGTTTGAATTACTTGATGAATAACAGCATCTAAGATTATTAATCCCCATTCTATTTCATAGTAATTTAATTCAACACTCATGACCTTTACTCTTAATGGTGATACAAGTTAGCCTAGCATCACACCTACACTTAGCATATGCTATAACTTACTATATTGAAGGACCTTGTACTACTAACAGAAGACCCTATTGACAAGGTTTTGAATTCCATAGTATAAAAATCCAAGATCTTGTCAATAGGATCTTAGACCTAGAAGATTTGTACTGACCTATCTAAGGGATTTCCATCTTATACATATAGAAACACAAGTTTAAGCTCTGACTCTCTAATTACCATGCAATTTCACACCATAGTAGTATGAAACAGGGACTACTATAGTCACAATTTCACTACATTTTCAAGTCTATTTTTGTGAAATTTCTTTCCCCTATCAAATGATGTCCAAAAATTATAAAAATTGGTTGAATGACTCTTTATTATGTTATTTACAAGCCATATAAATAGTTTTCAAGAATTCCCAAGGATAATCCCAAAATCGCTACTGTTTAGGCCCTACCTCAGTTGAACACGCTGTACACTATCCATTTTGTTCCTGGCTTTATTACCCTAACAAATGAATTCAAAATATTCCAAGACTTTCTAGTTCTAAGTTTATATATCTTGGATACCCTCCCATAAAATTTTAGGCATTAATTCCTTCATTTACCTATTTAACAAGATTTGTTATGAATTCTGCTCAAAGTTGTCCCATATAGAAGTTAAGTTATATCATTACATCATTTCCTTGATCTAACATGTTCTAATAATCCTAAAACTTTCTATAACCTTAGCCCAAAGGATGGAGAAAATATTATAAAAATTTAGACTTAGATATCTCATGGTAATGATAATTAGTTTCACGCAAAGATAGTACTTAGAGTTGCTCTTCCATATAAAACAACACTTTAGTTAAATATCATCATCAGTGCACACTAAAGTCTTACACGTACAATAATCCTATAGTTGCACAATAAAGGATTACAAAAAAATGTTACATACTCAAACCTAAAATTATGCTTCAACATTTGGCGCTATACAGAGAATTTAAAAAAGGACTAATCACAAGGGCAACATATTAGTTTAGTATTTGGCCTGTTTGGTTTCTGCTTGCTTGGCTTAGTTTGAGGTATAACTGGCACCTGGAAATGGTTAGCTTCATAGTAAGATAAAATCCCTATAGATAACAATGCATTCAAGAAGCATACATATAGACAACAAAGATAACTATCATGCTTTGTCTAGGTAGCAATATATTCTTATTCGTTAGGCTACCATGCTTTAGTTATTAGCCAATAACAGTAATATAGTACCCATAAGAGTCATCTTAGTAGACATACATGCAACTATACACAACATAGAAACTTTGGAAATTCATCCAGTGCAATAACATAAATAGCAAAATGAATGTAGTGTTAACTACTTGTTTCGTTACCATTGTTATGTCGAGTTATCCCTTAGCCTTTGCTGCCCCAATTGCTTTTCTAAATTTCAATCACACATTACCATAATTAAGAACAAGTCATGGTTAATACTTACATTTCAATTAAGCTACTAGTTCCCTATATGAAATTTCTAAATTTCCTATTCTCAGTATCCATTTTAACTTATGTCAATACATATGTGTACTTATTTTCTAATAGCTAATTGCATAGTTCTGTTTGGTGCCTAAATACCCATCATATGTTCTGTTCTTTTGTGCTATTCTTTTTATTCAACTTATGCCATTCTCAAAGTGCTATTCCCACTGCTTACTAGCTATACAAAATTCTCATCCTATTCCACTCTGATTCTCGGTATATTTGGTGTTAAAGGAGGAGTTTAAGCATTTACCTTTATGTACCCGTGATTTCTTCCTAGATTTTTCCTAATGATCTTTACTTCAAAGTTCTATGGCTGCCTAACAAACACAAGACATCCTAGTTAAGCAACTCAACCAGCCTAATAGAGGAACTTAAGAAGTTTAGATGCTTTCCCGTGTTTACCTTCAATGAATCACCTTGCACTCCCTTTCTCTTCTTCACAATTCCTCTCTATCTTTGTCAAGTCTCCTAGTTCAAATGAAGCTTTCCTTCTCTCCTTCTCACTATTGCTCTCAGTCCTAATTAAGCTAAGGAAGAAGAAAGTATTTGCAACACCACCATATGCTTCCTAAATCGAGACAATTTAGTGGAAAGGAATAGTTTATCAATTCTTATCTCATCATCGAATGGCATGCAAGGTGTCATCCTCTCCATATATTTCCCTAGTTACATCCTTAATTACACTACATAATTGCCCACAACTGGAAGGTGTGAGCAACAACAAACACCATTTGAATACATATATATAAGTGTGTGACAGTGCAAGCATGAGGTGGCCTGTTTTGATCTTAAATTGCTTTCCTTTCCATTTCATGATAGATGCAAGCTCAGTGGCAGTGTCTCATGTACATTATTTTCATCTAAGCTACATATTGAATGCCATATTTAACTCCCACAGTAGCTAGACTATGAGCATTCACCCATGGTAATTATATATATGTCTTGAATAGTAAAGCATGAGGTGTCAATACCTTGATCATTGAAGTCCTTTCTTCCCTGGCCCATGCCACTGTCCTAAACTAGATTCCTTTCCTTAGATTATATAATCCATTTAATACATGTAATTCATTCCTATCCTCCTAGTTAAAGAACGTAACAACACTAATACCATAAATATATATATATATAATTCAGTGGAAGCATAATGGTTAGGCACATGGGGTTTCTTTATTTAGGACTTTCATTGGTTCTCCTTGGTTGCTTGCTAGGTGTCTCTCTCCCATGTCTCCCACCGTTTATGCTAAGTCCCACTCTCATTTTATTCATTCAAATGGAGCATTTAGCAATTTACATAGCTAGTTGATTCATTTGTACATTCAAGCACATATATATATATATATTAATAAGAGATAGCTTCATGAAATGTTTAGTCCTAACATCTTAAGACACCACCTACTCCTATATATATATACACGGTTAAGTGAATGGCTATCACATGGTCAAATGTACCTACTTACACTTCCATGCTAAATAAATGGTTAAGTTAATGTCTTAATTAAGCTTCCTAACACACATACCTTCCTTTCTAGTCCTAATTAAATCCCTTAGTTCCTAGTTAACTCAGGTGAGTTCTTTAATGCTTTCATTAATGTTCATTGTTAGCTAGTTAGGTCACGTTATTAGTTACAGAAAATTTGGAATATGACACCTAGGATTCACTTGTTCCTATAAGTATTTTTCCAAATCTCATGTAAGATTATTCAATTAATTCCATAATTCCTCATGAAATTAACTAAGATCAATTTAATAGTACAGTCCTTAATTTGACTATATGAGGTTAGCGAGTATATCTCTATCTCAATAACTAAATCATTCACTTGTTCTATTAAGTTTTAAGTACTCAAGCAACTCAACTCAAGACCTAATTTGACTTTCCTTTTTCTATGTTCAAGCAAAAATATCAAATCAATTTAATTGTTGGCCAAGCAATCAAAAAACATGAAGTAAGGAGTTGAATGAACTTGCATTTACCACTAATCATAAAAGCTAGAGTGAAAAATGACTACTAATTCATACAGGAGTTCATAATAATCCAAGATTAAAGAGTTTAGCTATACATATTCATAAAATTAATAGTAAAGTTAAAACAAGAGTCAGAAACATATAAATAAGTACAAAGAAAAAGGGAAAGATAGAGAAAACCAATAGTTGATGCTTGTCTCCTTTTCAATCCTCAATATCTAGCACTTCTTTACTCCAAGATGCTTTCCAAAGCTTCTCATTAGCCTCCACATACCTAGAATAAACCTAGCATAATGGTTCTCCTAAAAGGAATGGCTATTTGATGCATGAAACCCCCAACGTTTTAGCATAGAAAATGTTACATTTTATTAAAATGGGTTATGCCATGACTTAATTTTTCCCGCCGTAGCAAAATTAGCCACTAGAAGCACCTATGCCGTAGTTTAAAGGAGATGCACTGCAACATAATTTCCTTTGGGCACCATTCTTCATTTTCTTTGAATCTCGCCACATCTTAAGGATTTCTAACCAAAGCACACATTCTTAACCTAGAAGAATTTGCACTGTGAAGCCTTTGAACATAAGGTTTTATTAATCCCATTTTAACTTACTTTCAGATCTATTTTTCTTGTGATTACACCCAATAAAAAGAGCAAAGTGTAATTAATTGCTAGTGTACTCAAAATCAAAGCAAAATATGTCATTTAAGATGTAAAAACTAAGTATGAAACTATTTATCTCAAGTGTGCATATTTTTCCTATAGAAGTATTATTTACCACATATTTAAATGATTAAACACATTTACCAAAAGAAAATATACAAAACAATATGAATGATTAGAAGTTAACACAAGGAAATAACAAAGGCATTTTAAGCAATTTGGTGAGGGAATTCCCTCTCTTAACTCTCAGTTATTAGAAAGGAAAAGTTTGCTAGTGAAAAGGATTTTAGTAAGGGTTTTGACAAAGGAAAACCCCTCACTATGTTAAGTGAGAGAACTTAGCAAGGAATAAGTAAGGGAAACATAATGATGTAGAAATAACAAGGGAATTTTCCCTGATTGTTCTATTGTTCTTTCATTAAATGTGTTAGTGAGGGATTGGCGAGAGATTAGTAAAGAAGTTTTCCTTCATTATTTTTTGAATTTTTGTAGTGCATTTCATGAAGGGAAGATGATTTTATGTGAGAAATCAATGAGAAAGTAAAGGAAATGAGAGAAAATAAAGAAGAGATGACAAGGTATGACAATTTGCAAATAAATGGAAAAGTTTTAAGGAGTCTTAGGCAAATAAAGAAGAGGGAAATTGAATTGAGTTATTGATTTCTTAATTACAAAAATGTCAATAGTTTGGATATTCTCTTTATCTAATTTGGAAATATTCACTACAACATTTTTAGCATTAGGCAATGCTATAAAACCATTGTTTAAAATGCCAAAACCATTGCCTAATCATTTAGGCAATGATTGTTTATTGTACTAAATTCCACCATTAGTTATTGTTTAAGGAAAAGGTCTTTAGAAAATCTTTCCCTTTAATAAGACAATAAGCAACAATTTTCAACTAACAGGGAACAGTTCTAAACTATTGCCATTTTAGGCAACAATAATATCCCATCACATAAACAATAAGTAACAGTTTTCAACTAGCAACTTAGGCAATGATTTTCAACTATTGCTTGTTTTGGCAACAAGAAAAAAATTGTAGCCTATAATGAATATGCAACCATTTCTTTAACTACAAAAGTAACTTGTTGCCTATAAGGAATAAGCAACTCATTTTTTTTTCTTATTTTAGGGACAATTTTGTTGAATTATATCACATTCTACAAATGCAACTTGAAAGCTATTGTACATATCTTTAATATTTTAAAAAGAAATTTCATTCTACAATATATAATTTCCATATCAGCATTCAACAAAAAGATTCAAAAATCTAACTACAATATACAGCCCAATTGGCATAATTGAAAAGAGTAATGTCATACAAACGTCTGACAAAAGTTTACAACAAAAGTATTTGATCCAAAATATATATAAGGGATGCTTATCTTAGCGTTCTTCATTTGCATGCATCCCTTTCACCAACAAGATGTTCTTACATAAAAGAATGTAATGTAATCATTAGATATTTGTAATAAAAGAATATAGTTAGTTAAACAAACTTATTGACAAACTTTAAAACCTAAATAAATTTATTTATACTTGTAGAAAAACTTTTAACATAAAACTTAATCAATCATACTAGGCCTTAAAAAAATTCATACCCCTCAAAAGTCAAAACAATCACACTGGGCTAACAACCAAAATGATGTATCACTAGAATTTGATATCCCATGATACTTCTCAGAAAGCCAACTAAGCACAAAGAGAATTTGGCATTGATTTCATGTAAAGAAACTACATCATGGTGAAGATTACTACTATATTCTAAACTAAAAACTTGGCAGTCAAATCTGACGTCAATGTATCCAACAAGAATGTCAATTTATAATAGGGATCATCTACTTAATAGAATGAGATAGCCATGGAATACGTTAGCTGAATTAGGTGCTTGTAAATAAATAAAGAATAGAGTTATGCTTTCTACTGTCCATGTAATAGGCATATAGATATTTGGTTAATTGAGAGGACTACGTTTTTATTATGCAATGGATTGTTTAGTTAACAAAGACCACTTGTTTATAACCACAAGGGAGAATGTGCAAAATCACAATCTAAAATCAAAATAACTCAGCATAATCAATAGCAAACCACACATGTAACTAGATGCTAAAGCACCTTAAAGTGTGCTTAAGGTGTTTACCTTAAGGTGTTGACCTAGGTTAGACTTTTACTAACAGGTTTGAGAAAGAAATAAGTAGAACTTGTGTCTTGCTCTCTCTTTTTCTACATCAAAAACATGAGTGTGAAAATCAATAATCATATTAAAGTATTTTGTTAGCAAATGAAGCTACAAAATAGTTATAGTCACTAATAAAAGTCATAGTTAAGCCTATTCTTTACAATTGATTCCCACTACATATCAAGAAGGGAGGACAACACCAATATAAGCAACCCAAACCAATATATTGTGCTAAAATACATATGCATTATATATGTACGCATGTACATACAACAACAACAATAACAACAAAGCCTTTTCCTACTAAGTGGGGTCGGCTACATGAATCAATCAATGCCATAAACACTTATTGTAAATCATATTTTTTGACAAACCATTTAAATCTAAATCTCCCTTAATGATTTCTCCTATAATTTTTCTTGGCCTTCCTCTACCTCTAATTATTGGACTATTCTCCATTTCATCTACTCTCCTAACTGGGGCTTCTATAGGTCTCCTCCCAACATGACCAAACCATCTAAGTCTTGATTCTATAATCTTTTCCATAATAGGTGCGACTTTCACCTGCTCTCTAATGCATTCATTTTTAATCTGATCTTGTCTAGTGTGTCTACTCATCCAACGCAACATTCTCATCTCTACAATATTAAATTTATTCTCTTGTTGACTTTTTATTGCCCAACATTCAGTTCCATACAACATTGCAGGTCTTATAACTATGCGATAAAATTTACCCTTAAGTTTGAGTGGTACTCTTTTATCACAAATAACACCCGAAGCATTCCTCCACTTCATCCACCTGACTTGAATCCTATGTTTTACGTCTTCTTCTATTTCCCCGTTATGTTGTATGATGGATCCAAGATATTTAAATCGTGTGACTTGTAGTATAATATGTTTTCCAATTTTCACTTCTGTGCTAGAAGTTGTGTGTTTCTTACTAAACTTACATTCCATATACTCTGTTTTGCTTTTACTTAAAAGAAATCCATGAGTTTCCAAAGCTATTCTCCACCTCTCCAACTTCACATTCATTTCTGCTTTCGATTCTCCAACTAAGACAATATCGTCTGCAAAAAGCATACACCGTGGCATTGACTCTTGGATATGTTTAGTAAGCACATCTAATACTAAGGTAAAAAGATAAAGGCTCAGAGTTAACCCTTGATGTAGACCAATAGTTATCAAAAAATCTTCTGTAAGTCCACCTTTTGTTACTACACTAGTTGTAGCCTCATTATACATATCTTGTATTGCTTGAATATAAACTATATGAGTTCCTTTTTTCTCCAAAGCCTTCCATAGAACCTCTCTTGGTACTCTATTACATGCTCTTTCCAAATCGATAAACACCATGTGTAAATCTCTTTGATTCTCTCAATATCGCTCCATTAATCTTCGCAACAAATATATTGCTTCCATAGTTGACCTTCCTGGCATAAAACCAAATTGATTCTCTGTAACTTGGGTCTCTTTCCTTAATCTTCGCTCAATTACTCTTTCCCATAATTTCATAGTGTGACTCATAAGCTTAATTCCTCTATAATTTGTATAATTTTGAATGTCTCCCTTACTCTTATAAATAGGAATTAAAGAACTTCTCCTTCACTCGTCTGGCATTCTCTTAGATCTCATAATTTCATTAAATAACTTTGTGAGCCAACTTATGCCTTTCATTCCTAAACCCTTCCATACTTCAATAGGTATACTATTTTGCCACTCTCCATTCGCTTTAATACTTTTTTTACCTCTGCCTCACAAATCTTATGATAAAAAGTATAATTTTGATCTTCTTTTTTAGTGTCTAACCTATCTAATTGCAACGAAATCTGGTGACCTTCATTAAAAAGCCTATGAAAATAACTCTTCCACTGTTCTCTGATATCTTGTTCCATGACCAAGACTTTCCCTTCTTCATCCTTAATGCATTTTATTTAGTTCACGTCTCTTGTCTTTCTTTCCCTACTTTTAGCTAACTTGTAAATATTTCTTTCTCCAACTTTAGTACCTAAAGATTGGTATAACCCCCCGAATGCCTTCGTTCTCGCTTCGCTCACTGCCTTCTTAGTGTCTTTCTTAGCTGGTTTGTATTTCTCCCAATTTTTATTACTCTTACATGACGACCACACTCTATAACACTCCCTCTTAACTTTAACCTTATATTGCACGCTTGCATCCCACCACCAAGATTCTTTATCTCTAGGTCCAAAACCTTTTGATTCACTTAATATTTCTTTTGCCACCTTCCTAATCTCTTTAGCCATTCCATTCCACATATCGTTAGCACTTCCTTGTATTTTCCAAAGTCTTTCCTCCATAATCCGTCTCTACAAATTCTTTTCTTTATCCCCCATTAGTTGCCACCACTTAGTCCTTAACACCTTATTTTCGCTTTTACTTTTTACTCTCCTCCTAACTCATATATCCATAACCAAAACTCTATGTTGAATAGTTAAACTCTCTCCAGTCATAACTTTGCAATCCATGCAAAGTTTTCTATCTGATTTCCTTATAAGAAAGAAATTAATTTGAGAACATACCCTTCCACTTTTGTATATAATGAGATGTTCCTCACGCTTTCTAAAACAAGTGTTAGCTAATATAAGATCAAACATCAATGAAAAGTCTAGAATAGTTTTACCCTCTACATTGGCTACTCCTATGCCATGTCCTCCATGAACACCCTCGTAACCTGAAGATATACTTTCCATAAGACCATTTAGATCCCCTTCTAAAAGAATCTTTTCTCCTAATGGTATTTCTTGAATTAAACATTCTAAATCCTCCCAAAACTTTACTTTGTGATATTCTTCTAATCCTACTTGTGGTGCATAAGCACTAATAACATTAAGGATTTCCTTTTCTACTACTAACTTTAATGCAATGATTCTATCTCCTAACCTTTTTACATCCACTATAGCATTTTTTCAAAACTTATCTACAATTATGCCTACCCCATTTCTAGATTTAGTCTTCCCAGTGTACCAAAGTTTAAAACCTAAAGTGTCTAATTCTTTTGCTTTTTCTCCTACCCATTTAGTTTCTTATAAACACATAAAATTAATCTTCCTCCTAATCATAGTATCTACTATTTCCATTGACTTATCCATAAGTGTACCTATATTCCAAGTCCCAAAATAAATCATACTCTTGTGAACTAACTTCTTTACCCACATTCGTTTATGAAAAGATGGAAGCCCTTGCTTATTTTTCACTACACTCAGGCGACGATGCAGCAACTCTTGCTCATTTGTCACTGTACTTGAGCTATACAGTACGTTACTTTCGGGCAACGACCTAGCATTACGTTTAATATATCGATTGTCCATGTCATAAAGATTCGACAAAGTTTTACATTGGCTGTCGATTGTCTAACACAACCCTCCTCTTTTTTTTGAGCTTGGGACCGGCTATGAAAAATAATTTGCATCAAGGCTTGTCATAGGCAGAGTTATGTACGCATGTACATATTTGATACAAATTGAAGGGTTAATATCCATGTTAATCTAGAAACTTAGTGTCAAAGATGTATATACTCAAGAGATCGCTAAAAAGAAATCCACCTATTAACTCAACAAGCACAACAAGAAGTTTAGCCTCCGTACGTTGCAAAAGCAATTTTGCTCGAATTAGATAGAGAGAAGCTTTTTCATAGCTTAACCAATTCTAAGCCATATTATAAAATAGAGAAAGCTTAGGGACATAAATCATAGGTATATAGGTAAATAAAATTTTGAAATATATTCCATGGAAATAGAAAAAATGCCCAAATAGTAAACCACATTCCAACACAGAGAATCCAAAATGGACAAACCAATTTGAAAAAGAGAGTTGCACCCAGTTGGTCCAACATGTATGTCCATTTAAATCATACTAAAAAAGGAAAAAAAATGACAATTAAAATGCCTAATTGCAGAGTAAGAAATGCATTTTGTGGCTTCAGAATTCAGAACATGTTTAGGGCTCCAAAGAATCTTTTTGATAAGAGAATATAAGCTAAAAAATAAATAAAGACTACAAAATAAAGAGAAGATATAAAGAATAAAAGAAAATAAGGGAATTAATATGTTATATCAGAAGCTTGTGTGGCATACCCATATCAGAATCTGAAATGAAGAAGGCAAATGAATAAAGACGAAGAAAAAAGATAAAGCAAACAAGAGAAAGTAACACAACTACATCAGCTCCCTTTGATTCAATAAATCTCGAATTCATAACCCTCGTCTTCATTAGATCCCAAGAAAGGTGAATTTTATCGCGAACCACAACCTACCATATTTGGCTTAATCATTGGCTTGAACCATACTCCTAACTCAAACCAGCTAACAGCAAAGAAAGCATAAATACATACATACATAGACAAGCATCTAAAGTGTTGTGGAGAAAACCTAGGAACGTACCTGCTGTCACCAAGGACGATGACGTTGAGCAAAATTTGCCTACACAATGACATAGGCAGTTGGAGGACAAGGGAGAGATGGTGCCAAAAGAATTCATACAATGGCTGGCGACGATGCTGAGAAGAAACGCTAAACTACTACGTTTGGGGGATGGGGGCTGCATGATGGAATGGAAAAAGGGTAACTAGGGTTATTTTAGAAATTGGAACCAATAGGCCTTCCTTTTTTTCTTTTCTAGCATAAAATTTCATCAATTTCATATTGCTATTCAAAAACTTATTCTTTCACCTTTTCATCTAAATTATTTTATAATAATACTTAAATTTTTTATATTTTAATTAATTTTTGTTAGATTACAAAAAAGTTGGTTGCTTTTAAATTGTAAATTATCATAGAAAATATTTGGTAATATTTTAAAATCTTTTTATTTAGTTCAAAAATACCAAATCTCAAACTATATATATATATATATATATATATTAATTTAAATTTAGGCCTTGAGCCAAATTTAATTTTTTGCTCAATGGATCCATATACATCATTAGCCTAAGGTTTTTCCTAACTTTAATTAACACACAAATGATGCAAAGAGAACAATAGATTAAAATTGACCAAAGTCTAAATAAAAATTGTAAGAAAAAATTAAATTAAAATTGATCAAAAACTGAATGGCCTCATTAGTTTTATGTATGCTTCAATTTATTTTTAGTTTGATTTTGAAAAATTAAATAGAGCTTTGTATAAATACTTTCTTTGTCAATTTTGTAATAGATTTTGATGAATAAAAATTTTTGAATTATTCCATTTTGTCAATTTAGGGAAAAAATATTTTTTATTTCATGAACAAGTGTTATTATAAATAATTTTAAAAAAAATTAGAGGCAATAAGAATTTATTAGGAACAGTTTTTACTTGCTACAAATTAAATTTAATAGACTATACATTTAAACAGTTGCTTAAAATAAATAGAATAGACAATACTTAAAACTTATTCTCTATTTGAGTTTTAAGAATAGTTTTTATATATTGCAAAATTAAATTTCATAAGCCACACATTTAATTACTTCTTAAAGAAAAAAAGGTAACTAATGCTTAAAAACGGTTCCTTATTTAAGTTTTGAAAATAGTTTTTATTTGTTGCAAAATTTGATTTTATAAGATATATACTAAAAATGTTGCATAAAATAGAAAAGTGTAGATAATGCTTAAAATCTGTTCCCTATTTAATTTTTGGAAATGGTTTAGAGATATTAAAAAATTAAATTTCATAAACTAAATACTTAAGTCATTGTTTAAAATGAAAAAAAAATCCTTAAAAACCATTTCCTATTTGAGATTTGGAAATGGTTTTAAGGTGTTGCACCTAAATTATTGTATAAAATATATTCTTTTTGCAACACAAAAAAAAAACTGTCTCCTACTCCCCTATTAGACATTAGTTTTGCAATTGTTGCTACAAAAACTATTGTGAGAGGCCAAAAGTGGTGTAGTGCATGTTCATTTAGTTTGGGAATTTTGTTCATTAAGGATCCTGTCTATAAGGAATAAGAATTTTGTTTAAACAAAAATGGGAATTTTGTTTATAAGATTAAGAATTTTTCTTTTCGATACACACCAAAATTTATATTCAGGAAGTAACGTAACCAAGCATTATTTCCATCGACCAAAATATATTTCCCTCCCATGAACAACTTTCATAAAAATATTTAGCACTTTAGATAGTATATAAATCCGCTAATATTTTTGAAGATTATTATATGATAAAATAGATTTTCACTTGGCAAAATTAGGAAAAATATTCAAGCATCCAACACTAACTCAACAGCCCATTCACACCTTAGGAAAAAGGAGGCCAAAGCTCTACATATAAATGGTCGAAGCTCTAACCCTAAAAACAATTGAAACCTTAATCTTCCTTTGCACTGCCCTAATACCAGAGAAACAAAGGTTAATCTAAATGGGAGATTCTTAGTTAGCCATGTTTATTTATAATTGTAAATTAAGATATATACAAAAGATAGTTCATACAGTACAAGCCCAAGTCTACTAATTTTTAACACACTTATTTTAACAATAGGTTTGCACAAAATCACTGTTAAGTGCCAAATTTTAGTTGCGAATTCTACAATTAAATTCCAAATATTAGCAACGGTTAGATAACTATCAGCAAGTAAAAATCAAAGGTAGCTTTATCTAACCTCCTTTGAAGTAGTTTTAAAGCTTCATCTAACCTCCTTTGGAGTAGTTTAACAACAAACTTTTTAGGAGTTGGGAAGCAAATTAATTATAGGGACTAGAATCCCACTTTTGGAGAGAGAAAGTGCTCCTTCTTCTCACTGGAATCAGAGATAGTGAGCATTGTGTTTATTCTTGTGCTTATGCTTGGTTTCTTCTTAGCCTTTTGTGTAAGTGGTTCAGGGGTCGATATATGCCAGCATATTTGGTCAAGGTGTTAGAGGTCTTTCTTCTCATTGTTGTTGCTATCTTGTTTATGGTCTGTGTTCAGCTCTCTATTGACTTTGCATATCTAGTTTTGTGGTGTTGTGATTTGGGTATGTGGCTATTTCACGTTATTTATCGACAATATCGGTTTGCAAGGGGCTATCGATGGTCAAAAGTAGTAACACTAGTAATGAGACCATGAATTCAAGTATGTATGGGAGCTTCAGCTGGCTAAAGCCTCTCTGGCTTTCAATTGCCAATTCAGGGGCTATATGTTTAGTTTGATACTTCATTGCTTAGTTTGTCTCGTCAATATTGGCGAAGCTGCTCACTAGCTAGCTTCATGGATATTAAGGAAATCCCAGTTCATAGGCTACAGAAGATCCTTAATTCCTCTTGGCAGCTTTAAGGGCAAGTTATGGTTATTGGTCAAGATAGAAATATTTATTTGCTTCAGTTTGAGGATTATTAAGATTAGAAGTATGCTCTTTGTAATGATCCCTAGGCTATGGAGAATTTTCTTATGGTTGTGGAAAAGTTGCAACCTAATATAGGCTTTGGGTTTCCTAGGTGCCATTTTGGATTCAACTCTGGGGCCGTCCGCTTGAGTATTATAATGATGGTGTGGCTGAGGTTTTTCGCAATATGTTAGGTGATTTTAGGGAGTATGATGGTATTGAAGGTCCCACGTATAATATAAGATTTACGCAAATCAAGGTATTGATTTATCCTTCTCTTCCACTGTTGATGTCTTTTCAGGTTAAGCTGGATGATGGTCGTAGAATTTGGGTCAACTGTATATATGAATGGTTGTTCCGGATTTGTTGCCAATGTGGGCGTATGGATCATATGGATCAGGATTGTGATTGGGCCTTGCAGGCAACAAGTTGTTCATGCGCACATAAAGATTGAATTTTTCAACAATATGATGTGGGTTTTATTAAAAACTTTTGGTTCCCGTTTGTATTTAATATTGCTTTTTATACTAAATCGCACATTCAAAAAGATCACTAAAATTATTAGGGGGTTGGAAACTTCTTGGGGAAGCTATTATTTTATGAAGGATTTTACTCTGATTTCTTTATCTGATCTGACAATTTCTTGCCAACCTCACTCGGGTTATATTGCTTTATCTTATGAGTCAGCTGCATCACTGCCTCCTGTGATTTGATTGAAGTTGACCCTGAAGAGGATTTACATATGCACCATGCTTCTATGGAGTTGCAGTGTGATGCTAATGTTGTTGATATTCTTGCTATCAATGTGTCTCATAGTCAGAAGGATGGGAACTAGGGTGTTTCAACCATTCGATCTCCCATCATGGATGATAAGGTGAAGAGTTGTTAGCTCTTTTAGAGTGGTCGGAGCTACCATTGGTAAGTTGCATGGTGATGAGCTTCATGAACGCGTGGAGCAAATGGAAGGCGTTAAGTTTAATGTATCAACACATTCATGTCCCATCACCAACTTAGACTTTAATGCTTTCGGTGCAGACTTGGGCGATGCCTATGAATGAAGATATAGCTGCTAATGAGGTGTTATTACATGAGTTGACATCCAGGCTAAGTGAGAAAGTGTAGGTTCTTTTTTCGGTGGCTTTGAATGGTTATCGTGGTCAATTGAATTTAATATAGTAGGCCCTGTCTTTTTCCACAGCCCATCTTAATATGCTTTACAATTTAATCTTCTCTTTGGCTAGTCGGTATCCTCATATGCTATTGGGCTGGCCTGAGATTCATTTGAATTTGTCCCCTTACGACATGTTCTCCAACTGGGTGGGCAGAAAAATGGAGATGGATCGTGGCTTTGGATTTTGCATGCAATGTAGGGCTCTTTTTCTTGTAGCATGGACTTTATTTCCATTAGCGTTTCAGCATATAGACTCCGTGTTATGGTCTTCTTATTCATTGGTATGGACTTGGTTTCATACCAATCTCATTAATTCTCGCTTTTGTAATGAGTTGGCATTCTTATGCATCCCTTCCATGACAAGTAGTTGAGACATTGCTGTAGCATACTTAAGTGACATTAGGTTAATAGATTTCTCTATAATGAGGCATATGGTTTCCTCCAATAGAAAAAGTTGTTGGAAGGATGGTTCCTTCACATGAGTGGTCAGACAAAAGATTGTTCCTTCTCTTGATCGTATTTTGGAGGTTGAAGAATGTGTTGAGTTATTAGATTGCACTCTTGAAGGGTTTTCGGAAGCCTTTTTGCAAAAGCTTCCAAAGTCACCATGATCATTCTCAATTGGAATTGTTTAGGCCTTGGTAAAGACAGGACAGTTCAATAGTTATATATGTTAATATGTACATATAATCTGGATTTTCTTTTTTCTTTTAATGGAATTTTTTATAGAAACTAAGAAAACACCTATTAGAATGTCCAGGTGGTTTCAATCATTTTTGTTATAGTTAGGATTTTAGTTGGCACATGATTGATTGTAGTGGTAGCCACATTTTGGGATGTTGTGATTGGTATGATTATCTACTCTTAAACTTTTCTCCTAGGTTGTTGCCTCCCACCCTTTTCAAGAGGTGATAAATACCTATCAATTTGTAGATATTAGACCAAGTGAAGTGTGGTACACATGGACTAATGATAGTCAAAGTGTTGATGATATCTAGGCCCAACTAGATTGAATGCTATGTAGTCCCCAGTGGCTTAGATTATATTCACATTCAGGGTTGCAGACACTCACTTTAGTAGCTTATGATCATGCCCTATTGGTGCTTTATAATTATCTTTTACTGCCATTTAAGAAATGTCCATTCATTTTTAGAACTTTTGGTTTAATTTACACAATGTAAGCATATTGTAAATAGTATCTAAAATGAATGGGTGAATGGTTCTTGTGCTTATCAGGTTGTTAGTAAATTTGTTAATCTTAGGCAAGCTCTTCATTATTGGAATAAGTCTCAAGTGGTAACATTAAACAACATATTAAGGATTAAGGAAGGTAGCTATTGCACATTCAAGAGAGACTTCCAAGTGAGGATATGATAATAGTTGAGTGAATGTGTCATTAGAATTTGGAACTTTAGTATAATTGTGAAGAAACACTATGGGCCTAAAAGACAAGACAAGTATGGTTAATGCATAGGGAATCATAATATTCAATATTTTCATAATTTGGTTAAAAAAGTCGAATTAATAATTTTATTTCTAAAATTCATGATAATAAAGGGAATTGAGTTTAGGACTTATGGCATATTGAAATTATTATGTAAGATTATTTTTAGCAAGTGTTTGCCTCTCATTCTGATTTGTCAATTGATCATATTATGCATGAGTTAAATTAGTTTGAGCTCTCTACTCTATCTCAAATTCACATTTAGAATCTCATCGCTAATGTTATGATTGTAGAGATTGAACAAGCTATGTTTCAATTAAGAGCCAATGATGCCTTAGATCTTGTGGGTGTTCCTACTAAATTTTATCAATTTTATTGGGACATGGATAAAAGAGATTTGATATAGATATATAGTTTTGAGCTTTTTTCCATCATGGGTATTTATTGAAGGCATCAATGATCATATACTATTTTGTTACCCAAATGTAAGAATCCTTTATATCTTAAGGATAATGGACCTATTAACCTATATAATGTGATTTACAAACTAATTTCCAAGGTCATTTGTAATGGTTTGAAAGACATTCTAATGGCAATCATTGCATGAAATTGCAATGTGTTTTTACCCAAATGATTGATTTCAAATAATATAATTTTAGCTTCAAATTTGTTACATAAGTTGCATCATACAAGTATAATCAAACTGGTTGGTGTTCATATAAGATAGATATTGATAAAGCATATGACAGAGTTTCCTCGAAGCTATTTTGTAGAAAATGCACTTTCTATCACATTGGATTCAGCTTATAATGCAATGTGTTAGTATTATCTCGTATTACGTGATTGTGAATGGTCATCCTACGAAATTGTTTATCCCTCAACAAGGGCTTTGACAAGGTGATCCTCTTCTCTATATTTGTTTATTTTGTATGCTAATGTTTTATTTTGTGTAATTCATAAGGCAGAGCACACCAAAACATGGTAGGGTATTCAAGTTTCTTGTTCTTCTAAACCAGTATCATACTTGATGTATGCTAATGGTACTTTGTTGTTTTTCTAAGCTATAGAACCTATGTGTCATTAGGTCCATGATATTTTGTTAAATTATAATCAATTATCAAGTTAGTATGTTAATCTAGGTAAATCAGTGTTTTGTTTAGTCCATGTGCACCACATTGAGTGAAAAAGTTGTTGTATAGTGTGTTTGGTGTGAAATTTAAATCTTGTATTGGAAAGTTCCTAGGTACACATGTTGTTATAGGCCAAGTTAAGACTTAGTTATTTAGGTGAGTGTTGGATAAAAGTGATTAAAAATTGTAGGCTTTAAAGTCTGTGTTGTTGTCTTAGGTGGGTTAAATTACTTTAATTAAATAGATTCTTAGTTCGACATTATTATATTTGTTGTCTTGTTTTAAGCTCCAAAAGAAATACTTCCATAAAATAGACATGAAGTTGGCCAATTTCTTTGGGTTATTTTGAGTCCAAACTGAAATTGCATATACTAAATGATTAGAAGTGTGTCGTGCTACCTTTTTGGGGATCTTTTTGTAATCAAACTTGAATTTTTAATATGGCCCTACTAGTAAAACATGTTTGGTGGTTAGTTCACCACAAAAAAAAAGGATTTAAAGTCAGTGAAAATGTCATAGCAATGGTTGCTAAAACCATTGCTATACGCTATGTCACAACACCTTCTAATGTCAATCGCGATAATTATTGGAATAATCGATGTTGAATAACATTTTTTTGGTGTTTGTTATAACCAACGCTGTTTAGGTTATTAGTGATGGTTATAACTATCGTGTTGTTGTATGATATAGCATTGGTTATGACTGATGCTAGAATATGATATTTAACAACAATTCTCATCATTGGCAAATGCATATAAATCTTCCTACTCTAACGTCAATTGTAATCAATGCTATGTTTTGAACTTAGCAACAGTTTTAACTGTTAGCAATGTTTTAGAATAATTGTCTTTTGTCATCTAGCATCAATTATATTGTTATAATTCAGCATTTGAAATCAATATTATTGTTATATTGGTCTTGTTGCTTTTACATATAAAGATATATAATAAAATTATATCTTCACATAAAACTTTAAGGGAGAATTAGAGTTAAGGATCCAAAGTTAAAAATATTTACTCTAAAGGACTTATTACTATTATTTTAAGATAGATTACCACTGATTTTAAGTAAAATCCCATAAACCTAGTAGTAACAGGCTCTTCAAAGTAAATATTGTCAACTTTGGGTCCTTAACTCTAATTCTCCCAAACTTTAAATATAAATGAATCTACTATGTTAGAAGAAGAAATTTATATTAAATAGAAATTTAATCTTACATTATATTTTATATCAAAGAAGTTCAAGCATACTACAAAAATATACGACAAATAAAAATTAACAAATGTCAATAAAAATGTCATGGATTATGACTAGCTTCAGACAAGTGTTGGCATCCAGGTGATTACTCTACACTACCTACATCAAGTGCCTACAAGCATAACATTGAATGTGAGCATTCATGGAACTCTACTATAGTAAGTTAATAACATTATAAGTTAATGTTTGTATTACCTATAAAGGAGATGAATGTGATTGATAGTCATGTTGCGTAACCTCAAAATAAACTAGGTTGGATAATATTTTGTAATATAGGGTACAACCTAGATTGTCTCTCTTGGAAATGGATTTCGATGTTTAATTAAATTTTTTAAGTATAAGAGGATCATAGAACTACCTAATTTAAGGGGGGTTTAATCTAATTAAGCTAACTAAAATTAAATTGAAATAAAGCTCCTAGTTACTACTTAAATGCATGAACTAATAAGCAACTGATGGACTTGTGACTAGTTTTGGATTCATCCCTTGATATCCACTATCCTTATCCTAATTCAATTGTTAATGTTATGGTCTAAGAGTTCCTAATTGTGTTCATGGCAAGTGATCTTGAGTTACCACACAAGATTCAAGAGATTAACAATTAAATGTCAAATTGAAACCTCAATTCTGCATCAAATTATTAATTCTTGTGATTCAGATCTTTAAACACTAAAATGAGTGATTAATCAATCAATTAGCCTCTAAATTAACACTCTAGGATATTCAATTAACCAATTAAATTCTAAAGAATCCTCAAATCAAACAATTAAACACACAATTTTACACATGCATTTCATCAAATATCTTGACTGCATACATAGGAAATTAAAGGAAAATAAAAAATTCAACACTTAATTCAATCCATTAATCATCAAATAGTCTCCTAATTAGTGTATAATCAGCCACTAATTATAAACAATACAAATCCCCAATCCAATACAATCTTAACCAAAATAATATAATAAAGAGAAAAATGCTAGAAAGAGAGGAAATCTTAGCCCAATCCCTTGACAATTTCCTTAGACTCAAGCTTCCATCCAAGGTCCTCCTCTTGGCTAGCCATAAGAGGGAATTAGAGCTTCATGGAGGTGGAAGGAGATGGAGTGATGGAGAAAAAGAAGCTATGGCTCAACGGGATGAATGAGGGTGAATGGAATGAGATGATTAGAATGGGTTCAGGGATGGATTGATGGATTATGTTCTAGATGAATGAATTGGATGCTAGCCGATTGTGTTAATAATGACATTTAATGATCACATGCTCTCATTCTCTTCTCATGAATCTGATAATGAATCACATTGCATTGATGAATGGATTGATGCATGGATACGTGAATTGAATGAATGAATGGAATGGATGAAGCACATGTTCTCTGGATGCTACTTGAGCCTCTTTTCCTCAAACCCATAGTTTCACACATGTTACTCTCCCTTAAACTCGGGCCTTATTCACATGCTTCTTCCTTTTATTTCCTCCTACAACCTGAGCTTCTTTCTTTTCTCTAATAATGTGTTTGCAGATCTTTCCACCATGGTTTCTCTCTATTTCTGTTGCACGTTCTCAAGCACGTGTTGTCTACATGTTTCTTCCTTTAAACTCAAGCCTCTTGGTAGCTTCCTTCACATGTTTTTCCTCTCCTTCTTCACATGTTCTGCTCTCCACCCGGAACTATACATGCTTCTTCCTCCAGCTCTTGCTTCATTTACTGCTCTTTCCTTCCCTCTATTTCTGTTGCTACCCGTGTGTGAGTTTACGTGTTTCTTTCTGTGCAAGAGAGTTGTGTTGCTAAGTGTTGGTGCTGTGACGTGTTTCTTGCGTGAGTGTGGAACCCATAGCAACGTGCTGGTATGCTTGAGTGATTTATGAGTGAAGTATGTGAAGCTACGTGAGCTGCTATGTAACACCATAAATTCTAGCTCATTTCATGTCATTCTTAAGCATTCTATCATGATTCATATAGGCTTTCCATAGAAAAAGTAAGGAGAATGGAATTAATTTCACTTTGCATCATATCTAAAAATTTTAATTCATGTCACTTGGACCGTGTGAGTTCATACTATACTTCCTCATATTTCATTACATCATTACAACTCATTTGCATCCCAAAAACATGCCTACAAATCATGGAAACCGAAATGGGGCATGGAAAATGGAAGTTCATTCTCTACCAGAATTAGCCTCTTTTCTGGGCAAATTTTAAAAAATCATAACTAAATCCAGAAAAATCAAAAACGTGAAATCTTGGTCATTCTGGAAATCTTGGGATATCTAATTCATAAAAAAAATATGTAAAAGTTATAACATCCCACACACAGAGCTTTTGACACGTGAAATGGTCCAAAGATCGGACTGAGTCCTGATGCTGTCACAATTTACTGATATAAACTTCAAAAATGTCCAATTAATTCCACAAAAATCCAATCCATGCAAATGATACAATATGGAAAGATATGGATGTCAACTAGAGAGAAAAAATATCTCTAGATCTATTCATCAAGCCCAGATCTCAAATTTTGATGGAGCAGTACTTCTGGTCGGGCAAGGTTAATGATACTGAACAGAAATTTCAAAAATTCATATCTTCCTCTCTAGACCTCCAAATGAGGTGCTTCTAGTTGCCACAAGTCACTGTGATTTTCTAGTTTCTCTGTATAAAATTTCATGATAATTGGACATCATTTGAATCTCAAATGATAGAAAACAATTTTGGACAAATTGAATAGTGCAGCAGACCAAATCCATAAAATTTGCCAATTTCGAAAAATCATCAAATATTCTGTAGACCTCTAAAAATTATGATCTCTAACTTCCAGAAAGCTCTCAATGAGACCTAATTGTATGCCCAATTTCAGATCAAGACTAACTCATTTGGCTAAAAAGTGACTTAGGGTTCCATAATGATCAATTTTGGCTCCATATAGGGTGGATTTCCCTTGGTCTTGGCACTTTTTGGGCAAGTCTAAAAGTACATTTAAGACTTGTGTGAGCTGCTCAAATGGTCCCAAACCTCATACATCTCATTTTGGCCTTCTCACCCACACTTATGCACATTTACATCAAACTTCCAAATTGCATAATTTGGCATTACATACTCAAATTGTATTCTAGATCTCATGCATCATATCCATGATTATAAACATCACATAATTGCATATTTATACATGTCGCAAGGTTCATAACACATTTACAATCTCATATACATGATGAACCATCATTATGGTTCCAAACTCAATCAAACAAGGCACAAGGTTGTCAATCTCTCTTCCTCATCATTGTTGGCTCCCTTCACCGTAATTGCTTAGTCCACCTAGCATGTTAGGTCATTGGAGAGGAGGAAATGAGATTCAAAGAATCCCAATAACTCATCTCCCATTCAATCACACATAATATGTACAAAGCAAGCTTTTCAAATGCATGTATGGAAAAATAGAAGTCATGGACATTTTCAAAGCAACCTTGGCATGTGAATCAATCATACAAGACATTCAAGAGTTCCCCAAGTGTTTGGATTGGCCTCACACTTCTTCTCATAGATTTTGGACTTGCCTCACCCATTCTTTAAGAGCTTTGGACTCAACCATACTCTTGGGAGCCCACTTTGCTTTTGGGAGACTCTTTGCTATGTCTCAACCAAGCTTAAGGGTTGTTGGCTCATCCTCACCAAAGGGAAGAGTTCTTGGCCTCTCTTCACTCAAGCAAACTCATACAAACATCATAGCTTCATTTAAAACATAACATGGCATCAAGGATCATGGAATATAAAGGCATGCTAGCATACTTTTCTTAACTTGAAAATACACATACACACATTTTAAAACAAGCTAAACACACATCCATGCATGAGAAAAGGTAGAGAGAGCTACCTTGCACAATTTCACACACCTTTTCCTTAGCTTTCAAGCCTCTTCTTTTGGCCACACACCCACAATTTGGTGGAGATAGTTTCTCTTGGCCTAGATACAATTTATGGGAGCCAATTAGATCTATGAAACATATTCTAAGGCTACATCACTTGATAAAACACTAGATTGCTCTATAGGCTCCATTATGGTCCATGATCACACCTAATGAAGCAACACCTATCAAATGACTTCTAGGACTCATTCTTTCTTTTCAATTATGATTCTTGACTCCTTATAAATCTCTTGGAGTCATCACATCATTAAAACAAAGGGCCTAGCATCATTTGCTTCCTTAGGTCCTAATATGGAACCTATGGCACCAATTCACTTTCTTTAAGTTCTAAATTTTTTCCAAGGCCTCTACTCATCTTCACTCATCACATATGACTTAAGAATAGCCTTAGAAAAATTTAAAACTCTCCCTAGCTATAGGAACTTGCCTAGGTTGAGACTATGGGAGGAAGAAGAGTTCTTGGTCTTCTTGATTTTTCCTTGATGGGAGACACACTTGGGAGGCTTCCTAGAGGTCTTAGGAGCTCAATCAAATACTCACACATGCAAGGAAACTCATATATCAAATCAATTTTTGCAAAGTGTTCAAGAGCTCTACACTTTTCTAGCTTAGAGTTCATTAGTTTTTCTTGCAATTTCTTTGCTTTCTTGGATGGGAGGTGCATGTGGGAAGCTCTCTAGGGGTCTTAGGAGCATGTTTAAATATTCAATTAAACCTAAGAACATTCATGTTAAATCAGATTTGCAAGAGAACATTTGGATCCCTAATGGTTCCATCTTGTTTCCTAATGCCCCTTTCTTGATTCTATTGGTTCATTCTTAATCCTTGCACTCCAAAACCTCTAATACCTCCATGAATTGGACAGAAAACAGCCCCTAAGAATTGGGCTCATGGTGTCCAAATTCGTGCAAGAGGAAGGGGGAGAAAGAAACTATCAAAGAATGGAAGTTTTACCTTATTTTCTTGCTTTCTCTTAGTTGCTTTTCACTTGGCTAGCCTCCCCTCATCAAATCCAAAAATTCCACCTCTATTCTGCCTTCAAAACAGATTTAAAAGCACCATCAAACCCATAAAAATAAGGAGGAGAAGGAGGAGAAGTGACTTGCTAAGGAGAAAGCTAGATTTTCCATGGAATTTCCTACCTTTTCTTGGTTTTTTTCTTCCTCCAAGAGTGCTCCTTCTTGTGCGCCTAAGAGAACTGATTCTCCTCTCTGTTTTGGCCAGAAGAAAGATGGTGAAAAATGAGGGCAAGGGAGGGCGTGAGAAAGAGAGAGTATTAAAAGTAAAAGAATTCTAAAAATTCCCATTTCGTCCCTTATTTTTGGCATTTTCGTTTCTAATCCGTTTTAGCTCTTTTTTGAGAACCGTCTTTCTATCATAAAATTTAGGTCTCAATCTTATAAAATGCCTTTGGAATCACTTAATTTGGAGCTAAAACCTTCCTGAACGATTCGGTCAAAGTTTAAGCTCACTAGCATTGGAAAACGTATACCGGATGGGTTTTAACTGTCTCGGGACTTTCCATGGTATTCAGGGCCTCTGAGAACCCTAGAGAACTCAAAACTTTCATTTAAAAAGCCCTCCTGTAGGTTTTTCAAAAAGTGCCCATATTTACAAAAATGCCATTGGCCTTTCGGCAATTTTTTTTGAATCACTCTGGCCCTGATTTTCTAGGCAACTCAAGGCTTAAATGCTCATTTTCCATTATTTAGAATTTTATCATAATTTTATTTGGCCCCAATTCCTTCTATTTCGAGAACTTCCTTTTATATTTGGCCCATTTTTTATGTTTACGGAGAAACTGAACATCATATTTCTCACGTTTATGGAGGGATTGGATGTTACATGCTGCATGGATTTATGCTACGTGTAGATGAAGTGTGTTAACTACGTGGATGAAAGTTTGAATAAGAGTGAAGCTTCCTCTCACGTGCTCTGTTTCAGTTCAGTTCTTCAAAACCCAAGCCTTGTGTATCTCTTGCATGTGTGTCTCTGATGATGTGCTGATGCATGAAATGGGAGACGTGAGAGTGTGGAGAACCCGTGGGTGTGAGTGTAATATTTGTGAAGCTGCATGGACTGAATGAGTTGGTGCTTCTGGTGCCACGTATGCATAGGTGAGCTGAATGGAAAGTGGAACTTGAATGGAATAAGCTAGCACATTATTCCCTTAATTTGCCCAAAATCTGCACAAAAAGAATAGAGATAATTAAGTAGGAATAATTTTACAAAATTATTTAAACAAATTTATATATTAAAACCAATAATTTGCAATTTAATACCTAAAGTATAGAAAATGGCCAATAAAATCAATTATCATCTAATAAAATGTAATAAGCCATATTCAATCATCAAAGTGCCTAAATTAGGATAATTAATATATATAAAAATAACATTCATCAGTGATACTTGAAGAATCTATGAAGGTGTCGTATCCAAAAATATGACTGTGTGACATCAAAAAAACAAAATTTTCAAAGATGCAATTTCCAAAACCGAAAACCAAAATCAAAGTAAAGTAGAATTGCCACCAAAATTTTTATTTTTTAAAAGGTAAAACTTTGAAAAAACATTCGGGAGTTAGTTGTGAATGGAGAAGATGTTAGGCATCCTACTACACCTGTTCTTAAGAACAATTACCCTAAATTAGTCATGCAAAATTAATATGGCCTCTATTTTATTTTAATTCTCCTTAACAAATCACATGTAAGGTAATAAGGAAAAAACTTAAAAAAATAAAATTAAAAGTAAAATAAGAAGGTAATAAATTATGAAAATAAAATTAAGAGTAAAATAAGACGAAAAGAAATTAAGGAGATAAAATTAAAAATAATAAAAAAAGAAATTAATAAAATATTTATTTACAAAAGTAGACTTGACTTAGGATAAAAGTCAGGGCCTACGTACCCTCTAAGAGGGATCAAAGTTCACGTAGTTTAATCCAAAAACTATGTTTGTTAGTTGGTGTTTTATTTTTGTTTCAAAATTTTTTGGTATTTGTTTATTTCTTTAATTTAATTTTTTCGTTTTTGATTTTGTTGATTTTTGATGTTTAGTATTTTACTTTCTTTTATTTCTTATTTTCTTCTTTCCTTTTCTAAAAAATGATTTTTCTCTCTTTTTATTTGTTAATTTTAATTTTTTTGAAAATGAAAGGATTTTTCCTTTTTTTTTTCTTTCTAATTTTTGTAGAAGAGATAAAAAAAAAGCATAAGTTTAAAAAAGTTGAGTTCTTACTTTTTCTTCTTTCGTCTTCCTTTTTTTTCCACTTTTTTATTGTTTGTCCCTTTTTTGGAAATTGAATCCTTAAATTTCAAAACACAAACATTTGAATTTAAAAATTCTATTTTTTATTTTAAAGGATTGGCACTGAACATTAACATCATTTTTCATTTATTTTTGTTATTTTTGAACCTTTAGAACATATTCTTTTCCTTATTTTTCATTTTTCCCATTGAAAAGAAGATGCGTAGGATCTCCTAAAGAAAACTTCCTTTTGAACTTTTTCTTCTCTTTTTTCTTAACACCCTTTTATTTTCCAAAGAAAATTTTTCAATTTCTTTTTCATTAGGATATTTTCTTCTTCCTTTCTTTTGAGTATTTTTAAAAACAAAATCAATTTGCTATTAGAACTGAAAATTTATTAAAAGGTAAGTGTAAAAGTCCCATAAGTACCAAGGGAATTTATTGTCACCTATGATACTTTAGTTGTCCTATATACCTGAAGAGACACGGCCACTTCAAATAAAAATAAAATGAAACCAAAATATTTATAAGTGCAAGTAACTTGTGATAACGTGTCATGTGTCCAACCAACCTAACAATGCACCATTTCAAATGGTATTTACACAAGGAAATTTGAAACAACCAATTTTATATTTACTTGTTTGCCTCCATGCTTCTTCACCTTATCGAAACTCCAAGCTAAAAGGAAGCTCAGCCTCAATGGGATTTTCCTCCAACAATTTACAGTCTTTAACAATTTATAGGATCTTCAAGACCTGTCCTCATTTAATTTTGAGACAACTCATAGGTTCCTCGCATATGCCATGATGTTCTCTATGCATAAATAAAACAACACAAAAGGAAGGGCAAAATTATGAACATTAACAATATTCAATACTTTAAATACCATGCTAAGAAGAAAAACCTATTTATAAAAGCTTTGACCAAAATCCCAACCCCAATCTTATGTCAAATGAAACAAAAGGATAATAATAAAACTGCCAAAGGTAATAGAAACTAAAACAAATAAGATATGCAAATTGAAATTCACAATAAAATAGCAGTACCATGGCATATTTTGATGGCATGTGAGGACTAGAATGAGATAAAGTAGAGCAAGCAAGAATTTCCTTTTAATCGAAGTTGAATATGCGCCACAAGTTACCATAAAGAAAAATGATTTCAAACATCCCGAGATTAACACTTGCCATATTTTCAGCCACAAGTGCTACATGGGAGAACTTATAACACTAATGTTACCTTGAGTGTAAACTAGATTGGAAAGTTAGGGGGAGGGTAATTTAAATGATTTTATAACAGATTTCAAGCTAAAAATCATGCTTAAACCATGTTCAAATACTATTAGGACAACCCAAAAACACATAACAGAATTCAATCCAAGTTGCGAGCTAGTAACCAAGATGTAATCACACTAACATCCCCAAAGTAGTAGGCCTAGTTTGAATAGGATTTAGCTCAAAATTTAGACTCAAAACCTAAGCTAAATCATGCTAATAACATCAATAAGGGTAGCAGTAAGATTCTTTTAGATTTTATGCTCAAAGTTAAGAAAGGCATTACAAACTAAAACAGATTAATGACCAAGAGAATAGTAGCAAAAGTGTGTCCAAAAATAACTATATAGCAACACTGCAGATAAAGCTTCATTCAAATCCCTTTCTGTAGGCTCACATCATATCCCTTAGAGGTGTGAATAGCCTAATCTCAAATTCATTTGGACAAGCAACATAGCAAAAAGGCTTATTACAACATCATCTGAACATAGAAACAAAACTCAACTCTACCTGGTCTCTTCCATAAGAAATAAAAGAATCATGAATTCAGTTCAAAATTCTTCCTAGAGTCATCTAGGAAATATAGATACTAAAAGAAAAATTGAGTCCCTATTCACCAAAACTGAAACTAGCATAGTAAATTAATAAGTCTCGAAAACCTACCACTATTCTTGATCCCTTCATCTATCTTCTTTCAGTCTCAATCCAAGCATGAAAAGCACTCTGACCTTAGCTTCCTCATAGACTAATGATTGAAATCCTGAACTTCCTCTCGACCTCTCTTGGTTAAACAGCCTCCTCGCCTAGTTTCTATTACTCTCACCGTCTCTGCTCTCTTGCTCATGGTCTTTCTCGTTCTCCTTCCCCCAGTTCTGGTCTCTTTCTTTTCTTTTCTCACGTCCCTCTTCTCCCAGAACCTCCTTTTTTTTAGTAACCTTCTATGCTCTTCCTTGGTTTCACTTATTCTCTATTCTCTCCACTACTCTTTGCTTTTCTCGAACCTATAGCCCCTCTCTCAGTCTCTCTTGTTTCTCCCTTGTCTCTCCACCTCTCCTCTTTTCTATGGCTCCGATGTAAAATGAGGTCCCCCTCTCTCGAATCAAAGCTAGGGCTTTTCTCCTTGATGCCTCTCTTATACGTCTTTTTCTGTCTTTTTCGTGCTCTCTGCTCTATGATGCCTCTGCTCCCCTGCTTCTCTGATCTGTTGTGCCTGTTCGGATTGTCTACGAAGGAAAAAGAGGAGCACGCCCCTGCTCTTGGGACGAGGATCCTCTGAAGTATAAATGCCTTTAAAGGTTATGAAGTGCCTCACATGTGTTTCTTTTTTTTTCTTAATATATATATATATATATATGTTATTTTATTTATAAAAGTATGCCTTCTGCTCCTTACTTCATGAACTTCAGGGAATCTTTACTTTAGAGGATCCTCATCCCTGCTCCTGTTTCAATTCCAGCCATGCGATCAATCCATGAACCAGCTGCATGCCATGTCTTTGCAACATCAAAATGTACCGTTTCTTTTTTAATGAAACAATACATTTTGATCTTATTTTTTTGGCTGATCTGAGAGTGTATTTGAGCTATTGATTGTAAAGAAATCTCAGCCATCCATTTATATAGCCCATAACCATCCTTTTTATACTTTATTTTAGCTCTATGGCCCACCTGATTTGCATTTCGTCCCTGTTCCTATTAGCTGCTCCTCTTGTCGTGCGTGAAAGTTATATTTCGGCTAAGAAGAAAACTCATATACCGAATTTGTAAATTCTGATGTTTTCCCCAAAATCTTCCATGCTGCAAACGGTTCAAGAAAATTAAACTTTTTACTATAGATATGTTCCAATAATCTTCAGTGGCTTCTTCTTCCAAGAAGCCTCTGTGTAAGACTTGGTTGTACGCCAAAGCCGGTAGTAAGAATTTGCTCCATTTTGAACCAAAACAACATTTTCCTTCCACTCGCACCTACCTCTATGATGCATCTGATGTCTAATGGGGTCGCGCAGAAGGGAATAGCGAGGAAGAAGAAATCGAAGGAACGACTATGATTAATTCCAACGAATGGCCTAGATGAGTTTCAATCTCAGCCAATTTAATGAAGCCAAAATGATGTCGTTGAAGTAGAAGCAGGGGCATGCTCCTCTTTTTCCTTCGGAGACAATCCGAACACCTGTGCCTGCCACATTCTTTTTGCATTTTGCTATGTGTTTCCCATCTTGTTCTCTGCTAATGGCAAAGGCTAAAATCATGAAAGGGAAGTTGGCCAAAAGCGCAGGGTTTCTTGCGTTTTGCCATTCTTTAATTCTCCTTTTTTTGTTATTATTATTTTTTTGTTTTTTTTTGTTATTGTTCTCTTAGGTTTGATTTTTGATATCAAGTCAATTTAATGTTTGGTTATATGGGCTTAAGATAATCGGGTTGGAGGGACTTATTCTGTGAGCATTTTTTGTAATTTTATTTTATTTTTCATTTCAATTTTTTAGTTTTGGTTTATTTATATTTTATATTTTATATTATTTTTTAAATCATTTTTTATTTTCTTATGTTGAGGCTTTGAAACTTAGATATTGGGCTTTCTTATATATTTTTTTCCTTATTATATTGGGCTAGCAGGTTTAGAGGAATTGGGTTGGTATTATTTTAGTTAGCTTTAGTTTTTTCTTTCGTTGAATTTTTTTTTTTTGGGAAAAGTTTTGTTGTTTACTTTTATTGTCTTTTTGTCCTTTTGATTTTTCTTTGATTTTCTTTTTTCTTTTTTTTTTTGGTTGCTTTTTGTTATTTAGACTCTTGAAATAAATATTCATCTCTCTTTTAAATTTCCCTTTTTTTAAGAAATAGGCGTTCTTTTTTCCTTCTTCTTTTTTTCTTTTTCTTTCTTTTTTTCCTTTTTCTTTTTTCTCTTTTTTTTTTGGGTTTGGTTTCATTTTTCATTTCATTTTTTTATCATTGATTTCTTTGTTTTTCTTTCTTCTTTTTCTTAATTTTATTTTTTTTGGTGGTTTGGATTGATATTAAGTGTATGGACTTAATTTTTCTTCTTTTTGATTTTTAATATTTTTAAGAGTTTTTTTTAATATTTAGGATCTCTCTTTATTTGCTTTTGCCCTTTAAAATTTTCTTTTTTCCTTTCTTTTCTTGTTTTTCTTAATTTTTTTTGCTAATTTGATTTTATTATTATTCATGCTTTGACAAAATAAGATATTCACAGGAGGTACTTGTACATTAAGCTACTCTGTAAAAAATTGGAGCACGTTATTCATTCAAAGTTTGGTCCATAAATGCACCTAATGAAGCAACACCCCTCAAATAAATTCTAGGTTTCATTGTTTCCTTTCAAATATGATTCTTGACTCCTTTTAAGCCTCTTGGAGTCATCACACAATTAAAACAAAGAGTCTAACTACATGTTGCTTCTTTAGGTCATAATATGGAACCTAAAGCACCAATCCACTTTCCATGGGTTCTAAATTTTTCCAAGGCCTCCTCTCATATTCATTCATCATATATGATACAAAAATAGGCTTGAAAAAATTTAAAACTCTCCCTAGCTACTCCATTCATGCTTGGCCTAGACATAGCCCCCTTTTGGCCTCCTTGGAATTCTCTTTATTTCCTTGAAGGAGGAAGCATATGGAGAGTATCTTAGGGATCTTAGGAGCTCATTTAAACTCTTAATTAGGCCTAGAAATTATCATATAAAATCAGATTTTGGAAAGTGCACACAAAACCCTAGAATTTGTATCTTGAAATCTAATAGTTTTTTGATAATTTCCTTTGCATATTCTTATTCTCTACACCCTTTTTCCTTAGATTCATGCTTGGTTCTGCCTAAAAATCATCTCTTCCTAGGGTTTTTTCAAGTGGGGCGAAATGGTGGAGAAGGGAACCAAAGATGACAACCATAGAAAGAGAAATTACCTTGTTTTCTTGCTTTTTCTCACTTGAATCTTGTATTCTTTGAGCTCTTTTCTTCAAATCTGAATTTTCTCTTGAATTTCTCCCATGAATCAAATTTATAAACTCTATTTTAATCAAAGAAAACAAAGGATAAGGGAGGAGAGGAGGTGTGGATGAAGAAAAGCATGAAAAACTATCATGGAAACATACCTTAAGCTTAGATTTTCTCTCCCTTTTCTTCTTCCCTTGGTGCGCCACTCTCCTAGGGTTCTTCTTCTGATTTGGGGCAGAATAATCTGAAACTAAATGAGGGAAAGTGTGAGGCGCCACCTATTTATAAGGGAGGAAGAATCACTTTTTCAAAAATTCCCATTTTGCCCTTCATTCTTGGCATTTTTGTTTCTCCTTCGTTTTAGTTCCTTTTTGAGAACCATCTTTTCTATTATAAAATTTAGGTTCCTAATTAAATAAAATGCTTTTGGAATCACTCAAATTGGAGCTAAAACCTTCTCGAATGAATCCGTCAAAGTTTAGATACATCGACGTTAGAAAACGTCAACCGGAGGGGTTCCAGCTATCCCAGGGCTTCTCATAGTTTTTAGGGCCTCTGAAAACCCTGGGGAACTCAAAACTTTTATTTGAAATAACCTCCTGCATGAATTCCAAAAATTTGCTCAAAATTACGAACATGCCATTATGTTTTGTAAGCTTTTCGTAAGAAATTATTTCTTCATTCTAACTCCGTTTTTCTTTATTTTTAGGAGTCTAGAATGCTTCCCAAATTTTTTGGAACCTTAATTATCTCATTTTGGGGGACTTCCTTTTGTATTCAATGAATTTCGTTCATTGATGGAGAAATCGTACGTTACGTTTCTCATTTTTTCTCTCGTTTTCAGAAAATTAGATGTTACAAAGTGTCCTGAAAAGACATGTGCAAACATATAGTTATATTAATATGAATAAACAAACTTAAATTCATTTACAAGTGAGGAAATAAGGAATAAATGTAAACAAAACAAGTACATATGGTTAAATAAACCATGTTATCCCCTTCATCACTATTCTCAATCTCAACATCAAGGTTGTTAACTAATTGATCAAAAAATTGTTCTTCATCGCCTCTTAACAATTGTAGATTATCAATATCATCAAGAAAAGTAGAAACTATCTGCTGCTTTAAATCTGGCTACTATATTTGATCACCACTCTCTTTATCATCATTTTCTTCATCATTGTCCATTTCATACAAGCCCCGAGGCTTCACATGCATTGCAATACTTTATGGTTAATTCATTTTGTCATCAACATAAAACACCATTTAAACATGTGAAGCTAAAATGTAAGGTTCATCTTCTATAAGATCTCCAGTATAAATCAATCAAAAGAAATTAGCGAAACTAAACTAAAAGACATCCTTTTTAATCCCTCTAGTGCTACCCCATAAACACTTAAAAAGAACTACTTTGAATTGACCTTAGTAGTTCAACTCAATGATATCTACTAATTTGCCATAGTACAAGAAATCTACAAGTGCCACTTTCCCTTCCTTTGCATTTACATCACATCTAGTTTCGGATGACACCCACGTACCACTATTTTGAGTTTTCAATCCTTGTTCTCTTTTTAGTGTGCGAAACCTAAAACCATTGATATTTAATGCACTAAATCTTCAACCTCATGTTTGGGGACTCCTTGCAAGAAATTTGATATTAATCGAAATGACTGCATTGTCATCCTTATCAATCTAAAATAAGTAACAAGGTAATTTAAGGATACTACATTTGTATAGTAAGTTAAACATAAAATTAAAACAATTAAAGCTCACATATTTTTTAAACCAATTAGCAAAATTTTTGGTGACATGTTTGTCAATTACCACAAATGATCTAATATGATGACAAAGTTTAGCTTTCGCTTCTTCTTTATATTGGCTGCAAGAAAATACTAGTAATATCAAAGAATGATAACATCAATTTTAAAACAAATATTAATGATTAAAATACAATACTCACTAAACCAATCCATCAATTTCTGTATAATTAAACAATACACAACAATGTGCTTGCATCTTTTTAATAGGAGTTAGCTCAAACTTTGAGATGCCTCCTACTGGCCAAATAATTGTGGGAACAAATGTGTTTAAGAGTTCTTAAGACATATATCGTCATTATTGCGACTTGGCCTATTAAACCTTATCTCTATGTCTTGTAAGTACCTTGAACAAATGGTTAAAATTTCTTCAAAAAGGCAGCATTGAGCAATAGAACCTTCTACTTGTGCCTTATTTCGAACATATTACTTGCAATGTCCAAGGTACCTGTTAGACCCAAATTAGAATATATATAAAATTTGGCATTCAAAAGCAAGACTAGGCTTAACTAAAACAAAAGAAAAGAAAAACAAGAAGAAGGGTTGTCGTTCTATAAGGTACATCCATTGATAATGAACTGGACCTCCAAGCTTTACATCATGTACCAAGTGAACTACCAAGTGAACTATCACTGTGAAGAAAGAAGGAGGGAACAACATTTCCATTCAACAAAGTGTATCCGCTATTTGATCTTGGAGTTGGTCAAGCTCTTTGACATTTAGGACATGACAACATAATTTTCTAAAGAATAAACAAAGTTCAAGCACAATTGTAGTAACCTTGGGGTTAATCAATGCATTTCATAATGCTACTGGAAGTAACTGCTCTAGAAGTACATGGGAGTCATTACTTTTTAAGCCTAAGATCTTATGGTGCTTTATGTTAATACATCTAGAAATATTTAATGCATAACCATATGGCATTGTCACATCCTTTAGATACAGAGTGGCAAAAATGTAATCTTTCCTAACCTAGCAAATGGCAAATCAAAGAAATAGGCATCCACCCATTATATGGCGAAAATGCAATCTTCATTATTGCCTATATATTAACCCCTGATTCAAATTACCCATATCAAAGAGCAAATGGAAGAGTTTGTGTGATTCATATAGATAAAGATAGGGTGCATAAATAACCCAATGGAAGAATTACAAATTTGAGTGATTCATAAAATTTGGGTACAGTTGCAGACATTTGCAATTGAAAAAAATAGAGATCTTGACTTTACCTTAACACACTCTTCTAATGGTTGACAAAGGCGGAGGCAAAATTGCTAGAGAACTCGGTAGTGATGGGAGAGCAAGAGCAAACTATCTAATGGAAGAATTAGGGATTTGAGGAATGAAGCCAGCGAATAGAAATTAAATATGTGATTTTATTTATTTTTTATTTTTAAGTATTCTAATGTCGGTTTTAACTGGTGTTACACAACTGATGCTAAACTTATCCCTTTATAGTATTTAATGTCAGTTTATACAATTGACGTTAGACAACGGATGCTAGATACCAATTTTTTTTGTAGTGGTTTTAAATGAGTCAACTTATTTTTTACTCATGTTTTGAGGCCTAAGTATTACCAAACTTGTTCTGATGGTACTTTGAGTATTTGGGCACATCCTAGATTTGGAAGAGGATTCAAAAATCTTGTCTACTAATATGTGATAATCTTTATTGGCAGATCAGTAATGGTAAGAACATTTCTTTATTTAGCAATCGTTGATGGCCAACGCAGTCAAGTGGACAAGTCTTGTCTGAGATAATGGGTGATCTTATTTAGCATCACTAAGGAAGATGGAATATACAAGGTTTAGCCCGGTTATATTCTTCAGAGTAGGTTCAGCAGATTGTCTAGACACCTTTTTCTATAATAGGTTAAATGGATTCTTTTACCTTGACTAGTAATTCTTTTGCTAGGTATAAGGTCTTAAACGAGTATCAGTTATTAATTTTGGACTCACTTTCTGGTAGTCAGTTGACATTTATGGCTTAGGATAATTTATGGAGACTTTGACTTCCATCCCGTGTGATTGTTTTTTTTATGGTGATTATTATGGAATGTTCTTCTTTTAACATTTGTTTTTTGTACGCATCATGTAACATCCTAAAAATAATTAATATGAATTATAGAGGGAAAATAAGTAAATTAAAAAGATTGAGGGAAAATAGATAAATAGGAAATTAGTAAAGGAAAATGGTTTGCTTAAGAAATACTTTTATTTATGGGATTTAATAGGAGATTAATTTCATTTGAGATTTAATTTATCTTAGGAAATCATGGATTTGTTTTTTATTTTGAGGAAAACAATTACATTGGGATTTTTGGGAAAAAATAAATAAATAGGAAAATTTTAAAGAAAAATAATTTATCTAGGATTTATTGAGGAAAAAAATTTATTTTTGCGTTTAAAATTTATTTGAATAGAAATTGATAATTGACACTAAAGAAATTAATTATAGCCCATTATTCCTTAAAACTTAATTAAAACAGGTTTAAAGGGTATGAAAAGGGGAAATAAGATGAAACCCGTTAATATATATAAAAGCTTATGACACATGTAACACCTTCATCTCTAGCTCATACCCATCATGCCTTACATGCTCATATATATATGAGAAGCATAAAAAGGAGATCATTTCCTTTGGGTTCATATTCTTTCTAACATGGCATCATTCACTTTAGTGTCACATGGACCGGGTGAGCTCTTTCTATGCATCCTCATTTTTAATTGCACTACTAAGACTCATTTCAATCCCAAAAAATATGCTTTAACCCCATGGAAAGCAAAAAAGGATATGAGACATGCAAATTCGTTTTCAGCAGATTTGGCCTCATTTCTGGGCAAAGTTTGGAAATTCATAACTAAATACAGAAAAATCGAAAACATGTTCTCTTAGTCACTCTGGAAAGCTTAGACTGTCTAATTCATGGGAAAAATATGTACAAGTCATAACATCCCACACACAGGAATTTTGACACATAAAATCATCTGAAGGTCGGAGGGGCTCTGCTACTGTCACAGTTTACTGATATGGACTTCAAAAATGTCTAACTAATTTCACAAAAATCAAATTCTTGCAAACAATATCACTATGGAAATATGTGGATGTTAAATAGAGAGAAAAAATGTCTCCAGATAAGTTCATTAAGCCAAACTCCCAGAAACCGATGAAACAGTACCTCGGGTCTGGTAAGATGACTGATTCTGGGCTGGAACTTCGAAATTGCATATCTTCCTCTCTAGACCTCCAAATGAGGTGCTTCTAGTTGCTACAAGTCACTGTGACTGTCTAATCTCTTCCTATAAAATTTCGTAATCATTAGATGACGTTTGCCTCTCGGATGACACAATTCCATAACTGACCAAATGAACAGTATTTTCTGAAAAATCTGAATTTCTGATATCAACTTTAAAAAATCATAGAAAATTATATAGACCTCCAAATGACTTGATCTTTAGCTTCCCAAAAAGTTATAAACAAGATCTAGTCACATGCCAAATTTCAAGGCAAGAAGAGATCATTTGGTCAAACTTGGACATTATGGGAAAAATGACCCAATTCATGTGTTAAATGAGGGCTATTGGGATCCAATCTTGCTTCTCCTACCTCCAAGGCTCTAGGGGCATGTGGGAAAGCATCAACCTAGGCCATTAAGCATGGCTCAAGTGTCTAACAACCCATATTTGAAAAACTCACTCTCCCACACCATCACATACACCATGTACATAGGCAAAGATCTTTACTATTTATACCGAAAACTTGCTACATTGTTCAAATAGTCTCATTCTCATACACCTATGATACATACATTCATTTACAAGTATTCATATTTGCTACATCATGTACATCATTAGATTACATCCCTTAACATAGCTACAAAATGGTGACAACATGACTCTTTACACTTTCTTCACCGAAATCCCCTAGCTTCAAGCTTGGTGGCTCCCATCTCTTGCCTCACTTGGTCCACCTAACATGGTTGGGTGGTGGAGAGGGGGAGTGAGATTCAAAGAATCTCAATAGCTCATCTCTCATTCAAACATACATAAAGCATGCAAACAAGTCTCACAATGTATGCATGGGCATGTTAGCATATGGAATCATAAGAAAAGCATTTACAACCTTTGAGTTGGCCATACATATAAAAGAAACATTTTCAACATGTGAGTAGGCCATACATAACATATAAAAGCTTGCCAAGTAAATGGATTAGCCTCACCTACTCACTTGTGGATTTTGGACTTGCCTCACCCATTCTCTAAGAGGTTCTTAGACTCAACCCTTACTCTTTGGGAGTCAACCTCACTTTTGGGAGACTCTTTACTTTGTCTCAACCAACTTAAGGGTTTTTGGCTCATCCTCACCATGGCTAGAGGGTTATTGGCTTTTCCATACTCAAGCAAACCCAAACAATTACATAAAACATCATGGAAATACATGAGGCATCATCACGCTAGCATACTTTTCATGGTTCAAAACACACATACACACAAGTAAGACAATGTAAGCACACATCTTATGCATGAAAGAAGGTGGAGAGAGCTACTTTATTGGTTATTCACAACTTTTCCTTTCAACTTGTCTCCTCCCTTGTGGTTTTCATAATCAACTCTAGATGGGAGTGCTTCTCTTGAGCTTAACCACATAAGAAACATGAAATTATTCTCTTAACACTTATTCATATAGTTAGGAATTTCTTTCTAGCAACCCTACTAAGCATGTAAGAGCTAGGGGTTCTTTCTCTCACTAGAAACTCATCAACTCTCCTTCCTCTCTCAAGCTCTCAAGAAAGGAAGCAAGGGAGAATTAAAGGTATGTGAGTCTTGGTTTTCTTCAAGAGGGGTTTTCTACTCTTCCTCTTCTGAACCAAGCTCAAAACACGGCTAATTTAACTACTAAAACAGTGGGAAGAGAGGATAAAGGGAGAAGAGCAACATACTAGAAGAAAAGCCATGGAAATCCTTACCTTTCTTGTTCTTCCTTCCTCCTCTAGGCTTCTCTCTCTCTCCTCCGCCCTTTTCTCTATCTTAGAGTGAGCTTAAGTCGGTTACAGAGTGAAAGAAGGAGTTGGGATGGTTTAATAGGTCAAATCCTCTTTTTTCACGCTTTTTCAGACTAACCCTCGCTACGGCGAGCTCATATCAGTCCCAGACCCCTGTCTTCGCTACAGCGTGCGCTACGGCGAGCAACGCCCTGGTTTTTGTATGGGGTGCCCGAACTCGCTATAGCTAGAAGCATTTTCGCTATAGCGAGAAGGCACTCTCGCTATAGCTAGACCATTTCTCGCTATAGCGAACAAGTACATTCGCTATAGCCAGGTTGTAGCTAGCAGACTTAGAAAATTTTCAGCCTTTTGAAAATTTTCAGGTTTTCTTTTCTTTTTCTTTTTCCTTTCTTTCTTTCTTCTCTCTTTCTCTTGGTTGTTACATTACACACTTATAGAGCCTCCAACGGTATTGTTCCTTGGTCGCAGTGCAAGCACGCGCTCCCAAGGTTTTTGTCCTCTCCTGAGCTTCGAGGGCTTGGTTACCCATCCTTCACTCTAGGGAAAAGTGCGCCGTTAGTGGGGAGAGCTTTGCCCCCACTTATAAGGCCTTAGCCCAGGACCTTCCTATCCGATGTGGGACTTTACAATCCACCCCCCTTGGGGCCAACCCGTCCTCGGGTTGCACATGCGGCTAGGCCGGCTCTGATACCGACACACTTACAGAGCCTCCAACGGTATTGTTCCTTGGTCGCAGTGCAAGCACGCGCTCCCAAGGTTTTTGTCCTCTCCCGAATTTCGAGGGCTTGGTTACCCATCCTTCGCTCTAAGAAAAAGCGTGCCGTTGATGGGGAGAGCTTTGCCTCCACTTATAAGGCTTTAGCCCAAGACTTTCCTATCCGATGTGGGACTTTACAACACAAATCCACTACCTATGACCCATTTCACTTAAAATACTCATTGAAACCCTAAAATGCTCTAAGTTTTAGCTAGCCACATTAGAATATAGAAAGAACGTGAGGAACACTAAAAGGAACACACCACACACAGAGAAGAGAGGAGGCTTGGGTTCTTGCAACTTCAAAGCTTCGATCTGAGGGGAAAACGTGAGATTCGACTCAAGTGAGTGAAGAAAAACTCATTATACTCCTTCTCATCTTTCTTTTGAACTAAAAAACTTATGATTTAGTGATGGTTTATCAAATCTAGAATTTTGAATGTGGAGATTTTGGAGTTTTTTAAGTTAAGAAATTGAAGGAGAAGTTGAACTAAGGTATGGGTATAAGTTTCCCTTTCATTTATGACATTTTTCTACCTAAAACTAATCTATAAACTTGACTTTTTGGGTTAAGCTACTTACATATGCCAATTTGGGAGGACCCCAATAATTGCTAATTTTCATATATTTTATTCCCTCAAATTTTGGCAATTTAATGACTGAATATGGCTAATTGCATTTTATTAGATGATAATTAAATTTAATGACCATTTTCTGCACTTTAGGAATTAAGTTGCAAAATGATTGATTTTAATGCATAAGTTTCTTTAAATAATTTTTTGTGATTTTTTTCTATTGAATTTTTTTTACTATTTGTGCGGATTTTTTTGTTGGGCAATGGGAATTTTAAGGATGGAAATTAATTTGGAAAATAATTGAAGCTTTAAGATTGAATCAAGAGCTAAACTACATGAAGGAAGTCACACTTTGCAACTAGAAAGAAGGATTTTTGGATGGAAGAGGATGCATCATTCATGGGTTCTGTTTCATGCACATTCCATGTAGCATGTTCATCTCATTCATGCCCTCCAACCCTTGCACAAACTCATTTCCACGTGGTTGCACCTCCATTCACCCACATAGCTTGCGTGGATATACATTTCATCCATTCCCTCATTTACTATAGCATTCTTTCACTCTTATTTACAACTTCAAAACATGTAGGCAATCACCCATTTCATTCACTTATACATACGGTGTTGCAGCTCTCTTGTGCATGGTTCCATACATTCCATGTAGCACCACACACAACACAAACAGTCATGGGTTTGGGAGGTCTATGAGAGGTAAAAGATGGGTCAGCCTTGCACTTCACTCTCATGCACATGACAGTCTTTCATTCACTCTTTTCCCACGACACTCACATCCACCAGCACGCACGAGTCATATATATATATATATACACTCACAGCATAGTTCACTCTCGTGTTCCATGCATGAAGCAGTCTTGGGTTTAAGAAGCAGAACTTACCACTGTTTGAGAAAAGAAGAAGCTTTTGAGGAATAAAAGTCGAGTTGGGTCTGGCGTGATCATTACTTGGGCTGATTTGTATTAATGAAGCTGTGAAGAAGGAAGCTCGAGTTGAAGGAGCTTGGGAGCAACAGATGAAGGAACTCTCAGCTGGAGCTAACGTGAAGAAGCTGAAAAACAACGTGAAACACGAGCATGCAGAAGCGAGGGAGCTGAAGTTCTAAAGAAGCAGGAGCTAAACCCATGGGAAGCTACGGCTTTTTCTTTTGAGACGAAAGCACGCAGAAGTTGCATGGGAAGTCCACGTGAGCAGCAGCAATTTGCTGAGAAAGGAGGACGTGAATTAATAATATGATCCAACTGAGCACGTGATTCATTTTAATGGGAGAAAATACACGCGGGCAGCTCCAGGACATTATCTCATATGATTCACGTTATCTTACACACGAATCACCCATGCATTCATTCATTCAATCTCATCCACACATGTGCATCTCAATCATCCACATCCATTCATCCAAAGGCTGACGTGAGAAAACGTGTTGAATGAGGGAGCATGAGAGGAGCACGTGACTCAGTAAAAACGCTGGAGGCATTCATCGAAGGGACCAGCGTGAATAATGACGGAAGACGCTGGAGATTAACGTGAACGTGAGGAGCACGTGAGAAGGGGGCTGGAGAGCAAGTGATGGAAAAAACACGTACAACGCGAGCTGGAGGCAAGAAAAAAAAGTGAGATGTGGGGAAATAACGCGAGGAGACTACGGAGAGACACAAGAAGCTCCAGAGGCAAACGAAGAAATCATCCATCATCTTTCCACATGGCTGCAGCTCTTATTATTGAATTTCCTCGGTTTAATTCCTCCATGATAGCTTGAAGTCTTCTTGGTGGCTAGCTGAAGATAGGATACTCCCATATGCAGATTTGAGCTCCACATTTCTTCACCAATTTGGATAAATTCTTCCTCCTTACTATTTTAATTTCAGCATTAATTCTTTTATTAATTTGACTAGGTTTAGTCTATTAATTTAAAATTTTCATTACTGGAATTTGTTGGATTAATTTGGATTGTGGATTGGTTGTAATTTCCTATTTGATTGTTAATTGTGATCACTAAATGTTTGTGGAAAATCTTGATTTAGTGGCTGTACAATTTACTCTTAATTTCCTCTTGATTATGGGCCAGTTAATGCAATGGTTATTGAATTAAATGGCTAAAATTTTTGTGTAATTAATTGTTTAAGGAATTCATTAATCTAATTGGTTAATTAGCATCTTAAGTGATTTATGCAGTAGATTTTTATGAGCAATTAGGATTGGTTATAGTGTGTTCTTATTCCTAATTCAATTGATTAATTTTTTCAAGATTTCTCGTGGTTGCAAAATCCTTGAATAATTGGTGAATTGAATCTTGGATGATCATTCAAGAGTTTTTATGGAGAATACACTAATGAGCAAGAATTTACATCCAAATTTGGTACACTAAAAAGAGAGCAATGATAATTGAATTCTAGGGAGTCCATCTAAAGACTTGCTACCACATTTTTTAAATTGTTTGCTTCATTTAGTCTTAAGTTTTTTATTCTTGTCATTTCAAATTTAGTTCAATTAAATTCTAGTATTTCAAAATTTCCTAAACAATTTTCATTTAGTGATACTTGGAGTACTCTGTCACAAACAAATTAAGGCAAAAACTCCTTGGGAAATGACCTAGGTTGCATCATTACCTACAAATTTGTTTTTTTTTTACTTAATTTTATTTGAGATTGCGTGACACAATCGTCAGACCCATTATAGAATCTTGGATTTTTTATGCTTGGAACAAGTGTTTGGAGCTCTAAGAAGCCTGGGCAAGGTAGAATAATTGATTTATAGTAATTTTGGTAGTTAGGAGTTAAGGTTTCTTTGAAATTATAAGTGTATGATAGTTAACTATAATTGATATGGGCTTAAGTTGCTTATTTGAAGTATGTTGATAGCCATTTTAAGTGCAGAAAGCACCTTTGAGGTAATCAAAGTTTAATTCCATTCATATTTATTGTGGAATCATGTTTACAGCTTGTACATGCTTGTTGATGTTTTATATAATGCCATATTTAAGTTTGACTATTGTGCATATATCTATATGGACCTCACAGGTGTGTCCTAATGACTATTGTGAACCTCGTGGTTAAGTTCTGGTATAATGGATAGCATATAGACCTCGTAGGTATGTCTTGACTATTTGTGAGATGCCTTGCTGTAGTGCCTACTTATTGAGAGTTATTGGCTAATGACTATGAGAATTGTTGGCAAACTTGTTACTTTTGATTTGTTGAATATGGCATAATGAATTAATGATTTTGCTATATACAACTTTACACATTCTTACTTATATGAATGTGGATAGGAATTACCTTTGGTTATTGAGATTTTATATCTCATCCCAATTGTGGGCCACACTTTTTAGGTTAAAGATCTCTTAGTAGCAAGAAGCAACTAGGAGAAGCCAATTACGTTAGTTTAGTTATTTATGTAGGTTTTGATGCCTTATCTATCAGAGTCAATATAGTTGTGAATGATAAATCTTATGTAGTTGTCTAATATTTTGTAAAGCATACCATATTGCTTATTGCATTGCCAAGTGTAGGATTTATTTGTAAATAAACATGAATGCCAAAATTGGAATGTCAAGGATATTATTGGAAATTGTACATGGTACATGACTTTTGTATGTTTAGTTAAATGGCATTGACATGTAGGCTTCCATGTATGTGTAAAGTTTGAATTTAGTATGTTAATGGTGACAAAGAAAAAGGGGTTATGTTGATGTGTAATATTTCTATGTTATATGTGTAGAGTAGCATGGTAACTTTTTGTCACTAGTTCTTGAATTGAGTTCCAATAGCTTGGACAATTTTATTCTAGTGTTTTAAAGTTGTTGAAGGTGATTTAGAGGCAATTGGACTCAAATTGTGAATTTTGGATACATGGAACTCAAATAATAAGAAGACTAAAATTTTTGACCTTGTATATTTAGGGGTAAAATAAGGTTTGAAGTAGTCATATTTTGTTCTACATGTTTTTATTTAGGTTTTTGTGCTTGGACATATTTCTTTAGGTATTTGAAAGTTGCTCTAAGTAGTTTGGAAGTGTATGAAGTGGTAAAATGCATTTTGGACATACCACTTATTAGTTCAAAATCCTAATTTTATTGGTTTTAAGTTGTGTGTGCTATCATAGGCATGTTTTAGCATGGTTTTTTTGGTTTTAGTGAGTTTTAAATGGCCTAAACATTTGTCCAAGAGTATTATAAAGTTACAAGAGTGAAATTTGGAGAATTTGGATACTATAGTAGAGTGTAGGCTTGTCAAGTGATAATTTAAGAGTCACATATAAAGACTTGGGTCTAAGTCTTAGATGAAAGGTTTTAAGGGAAAGTAAAATTTGGTGCTTGGTTTAAGCTTGAAAATTGTCACTATTATGTTTTTTGGTCATAAAGGGTAGGTGCTGTTTTGAGTCAATTCTTGCATAGTTTATATGTTCCAATGATGAATATGGATATGTAAGAAAGTAGGGAGAAGTCCTAATTTGAAATGATATGGGTATGCAAGAGTTATAATCACAAATGGAGCTTGAAAGTGTAATTTGACTACCACCACTATCATGGTTTTGTTTCTCACATGGGGGGATGTTTTGGTTAGTTTTTAAGGTAGTTTGGGAGCCCCAGTGGTGAACCTAGATTATTAAGAGAGTGTATAGAGGTTAGCTTAAAACCACCAAGGGATAGTAAAGTTAGGGTCCAAAAATGGACTTTTGAAGTGACTATTTATCACACTTTTTGGGCTACATGTGCAGCTTTTTTATTCGATATTTAAGAGATGTTTAATGGAAGTAAACTTAGTTAAATGAATTCTTATATTAGGGAAGTTTTATAGAGTTGACATAACTTTAATAATGGTGTTTTGTAAAGATTATAAGAGAAGATTTAGTTAAGGAAGTGAACTTTACCTTAGGCATACCTAATACCAAGTTATTCAATTTAAGAGATTTAATGCAAGTTTGATTTAAGTAATCTAGGGGACAACCTAGAATAAAAATATAAGAAGGCTAGACTTAGTAAAAGGTATCTTGAGTATTTTCTAGCCAACTAGCATCTCTATGTATCTTGGGATAAAGATAAGTAAATGAAACTCATTGAGCAGTAGTACTAGGGTACTTTTCTAGCTAGTTAATATTCTTAAAAATTCTTACATAATGAATTTACATTTTTTTAAATAAAACCCTAAGGATGAATATATAAGTATAGGTGAAGTAAATTTGTTTATATTTCAGACACTTAAAGACTAGTTTCCATGCTTCCATTGTATTCTATCTAGGATTAGTTAATTAAATGCTAAATTTAGCTTGATGTGTAACAGGTGTTACACATCACTTACTTATTGAGGAGTGTTATCCTTTTTGTCATAAGTTGGTTGAATCAGTTAATCATTTTTTTAATTATGCCTTTTTGTTTGAGTTGCCTAGTTTGGTTCCCCTTTAGGTTTGTGAATTGATCAATTTTTTTTGTCAAATATCTTGATACAAATACATAAATGGCTTGAACAAAAACAATTGGTTACATTGAAATGTGATGGGTATATGATAGTTTTCATTGCCATTTGTTATGTTATTTAGTATTGTCATAATTAGAAAATTAAGATCCTGATTGTAGACCTAAATTTGCATTACAATTGATTCATCATCTTAGTAGACAATATTATCATGTAGCTTTTCACTAGTTTTGTCAACAATTGCATGATTATGGTATTTCTATCTAGGATTGTCATTTCGTTAATGACCATCGGCAAATAATATTCTAGGTTGCTAAACAAGATACCCAATAGATGAAACATCGAGTTCTAATCTCTACATGGTTTGGTCACACCATATTTTGGAAGTGACTCTAGATTGACAAGTATCGTCAAAATAAGTTCAAAGTTTCATTTAAGGAAATTAGGCATGCTTTATGCTTTCTTTTCAATAGGAATCAATTGTCAATCCTTAAGTTTATCTGATGTGTCTTTTGTTGTTTTCAAAGTCCCAATGTTGACTTTTGCAAGATTAGCATCAAGTTCTAATGAATTTGTAAGTTTTCTAACAAGATATTTGGACATTGTTGTTGTAGTTGCCTTCTTTTATGTTTTTATTAATTTCAAATAATTTAGTTTCTAGTATTTAGTTTCAATTTCAAGAGGATATATCTTTTTGTTTGTTAGGGTTTAAATTTTTTGTATGTTTCTTTGTTATTAAAAAAATCTATAATTTTTTCCACACACTTACTATTATAACAATTATAAAATGAATGACAACTATAAATTGATTAATAGTTTCTAGGATCTAGATATGTTTAATATTGTAACACAATTTTATCATTATTGATTTTTTCCCCCTTTCCTTCATTCATTTTGGTGAAAACTTAAAATTACAATGTATGAAGTTCTATTTCACCACTAAAAACTCATGCAATTATTATGTAGGTATGTGTAAATTCAGATCTTATACATTACTAAATAATAACTAAAGGTGCACATCAACCTAACTAGCCTGATGCTAACTTGCCAAATTAGGCTAGGTAGGCTAGTCCCAAAAAATAAATGGCCAAATCAACCCTAGTTGCATGGCTAGGCCAAGCACTAGGCTAGGCATGAGTTTGGCTCAACCATATATAATTATACATATATGTATATATATTTATGTATATAAGGACTTATATGAACACTTTAGGTTCTTTAAGGTGGCAATATATAATTTTACAAAGACTTATATGGAAAATTTATTTTTTAAGGGTCATTATTTAATTTGGACTAAAAATTTTTATGCACATTTTACAAATTATAAAAAGTTAAGGGGACAAGGCACTTAAAGTCTCCTCTTAAATATGATTCTTACATTCAGACAAAAGAAAGACGAGAAGATAATGGAGGCAAGGAGTTGAAAACAAAAATCTCAAAAGTGAGATAGAAAACTTGTGTTTTTGAAGAAAATAAGTGACAAACTAGCTTCAACAATTTGCCACCACCTCCTCCATGAAAAATTACCTAAAATTAAAAAAAAATCGTTTAAAGTAGACCACTAAACACTAAGTGAAGTTTCAACCCTATGCCTACACTTTCTCTTCATACTTTCCTTTGGACCTACTTTTTTTTTATTTCCACTATATTGACCTTGTAAAGACATATAAAAACAAGTGGTCATATATCCAAAATGATCAAGTGTTCAAAGTTTTTTAACCCTTCAAAGTACAAAAATACAATAAAATAAAATAAATAGAAGAATGCAGCTTTGCGTAATCCAAGGTAGGCTAGGCACTAGGTATGAAAAAGTAGGCTCAATATAAAATAAGGCCAAGCATAAACCCAACCTAGCCTGACCCAAAAGATTATAGAGCCCACATTGCCTTACTCATCTTCATAATTCATATAAACCAACTCCTTTTATTTTTAGTCTAAAAGCATAAGTCAAAGATGTGAGTGTTAGCCTTTGCATATTTAAAAATACATAATTGATATGATTTTGTTAAATTAATTAGTATTAAGATAGTAGATGACTATTGAATTTAATAAAAAAATGTATGAGATTTTTTGATACTATAAATTGTGAACACACTAAAAAAAAGAATTTTACAACAAAAGTCGTCGATAAAACAACAAAAGTCGTCAAAAAATATTTAGCATGCTAATGACAAATAAGTTATTACTTAGTCACTGAACAACCACCGTTGCTAAAGAGATTTAATGGCAATAAAAGAGTCATTGATACAAAGACTTTTGCGACGACAAAACCTGCTCCTAAATATATGTAATTTTGCCACTAAAACCCCAAAACTTTTGGGGCCACAACATTTAAAAGCAATAGATTTCGTCACTAAAAGTTCATCTAGTCTGATGTCACTATAAAAAATATTTTTATCGACAACAAATTTTGCCACAAAAAGTTGTTAAATGCCCATTTATAAAAAGTAGATACTAAACAAGAATTTAGAGGCAAGAGATATGGTTGCCAAATGTAAGGTTTTAACAGTGACAAAATCTTTTGACACTAAAAAGACTTTTAATGACAACTCATGTTTGTAGTCATGGTCATTAAATGCATCCCTTTAGTGATGACCCTTTGCTTAGAGTGATTTAGTGGCGACCTAATCACTATAGAAATCCTTCTATTTGGTCGTTAGAGGGACATGAGTGGCAACAACATTTTGTCATTGTTAGATGGACCATATAGCGACGACATATACCTTGACGCTAAATATAGTTTTAGCAATGACTTTTATTATAGCCAAAATTCATTCCAGTTGGCATTTAGAAGAATTAGTGGTAACCCTTGTTGTCCCTAAATGTACCCTTTTAACAACAAAATTTTTTCAGTGACACTGAATAAGATTTTAAGGGCAACAATAGTGAAAATCAAGCGATGACATTTGTGGTTGCTAAATGCCTATTTTAGTGGCAAGTCATTCTTTCATCACTAAAGTTTCCCTTTTAGCATCAACTCTTTTGTGTTGCCACTAAGGATGTATTTAGCGTAAATTATTATCAGCAAGGGTTTATTTTATTTTTTGTGATTTATAATTTTTTAATTATTTTCTTCAATCCTATTTGCCAAAATAGATTTTATAATCTTATATATAGTGAAGAATAAATCTTCTAAATATCTAATAGCATACATCATTCTTACAACATCCAACTTTTTGAAATAAGTAAGGAAAAAGAAGGCAAATTAAACTTTGCTAACAAGTCTCATGTATACATTACTGTAATAGCATATTCAACAAATATAAATGCAAGAACTGGTCATATGAATAATTTTTTAAGCTCATTCATACACTCCACTATTCAATATTAAAAATGGCATTACAACATTACTAAACAAAAGGAAAAGAGCAATAAGTTGGCATAGGCAATTGATTGAATCTTCATAATTCAAGAGAGGGGTACTAGCATTCAATCTAAACACTTCATTTTGCTTTATAAATGCCAAGACTTTCTCCATCAAAACCACATCCCAATTCAATGAAGCATAATGTTTGAAAAGCTTTGTATGCCATAAACAAATTAATATCAAAAGTGTGAAATAGAACCTTAGGCACAAAAGTGATATAAAAGGCAGTTGGTGCTTAATTAAGATGCATTATTTATGTTAGTTGAATATTCAATTATTAAAACTTCTAATTACTCACAAAATTATTAAGCTTCTCCACTTGAAGCATTATTCATTGGAGGTATATTTCCCTACTAAAAAGAAACATAACACTAAGTTTTTTAACCTTGGAAAGAACAAGAGAAATGCATAAGATGCTTATTGGAATGTCGCCATAAAGGCAGCCATTTGAGAGTGAGTTTTAGCTTGCATTTGGGCTCACTCTGTAATATCTAGTTTCTGTTAAAAGACGAAAACAGGTACATTTTCAAAGTAAGTCCTCTGAAATGAATTAATCAAGGTCCCAAAAATTTTAAATAGCATTCTAAACTACTAAAAATGAGAATCTCAAACTCAAATGGAAATAAAAACGGAGCTAGAATGAAGAAACGAAATTGAACAAAAGACTTATGAAATGTAATGGCATTTTCATAATTTTAAGTAAATTTTGGAATTCACACAGGAGGACTTTTTAAATGAAAGTTTTGAGTTTTTTAAGATTCTCAGAGACCCTGAAAACTATGGGAAGTTCCAAGACAGTTAAAACTCCTCTGGTGGATGTTTTCCAACGATGGTGGATCCAAACTTTGATAGATTCATTTGAGAAGGTTTTAGCTCCGATTTGAGTGATTTCAAAGGCATTTTACTAAATTGGAAACATGGTTCTCAAAAAGGAGCTAAAATGAACCAGAAACAAAAATGCCAAAATGAAAGGGCAATATGAATTTTTAAAAAGTCTTTTTTCCTCCCACCTATATATATAGGGTGCCCCATCTCCTCACTCATTTAGACACAATTGTTTCTGCCCTGAACCAGAGGAGTGAGCTAGGGTTTGAGGTGCACAAAAGGGAGAAGAAGAGAAGAAATCCAAGGTAGAAAGGTATGGAATTTCTTAGTGTTTTTATGCTTTCTCTTTAGCAAACCTCTTCTCCCCCATTTCCATTTCTTTCTTATGGTTATATTGAAATTTATGGATCTATTTTAAGGGAAGAACAAAGGGAAATATTTGGATTTGAAGAGGGGAGGCCAAAGAAAGGAAGGTTCAAGTAAGAAAATAAGGAAAAACAAGGTAAATCTTCCTTCCATGATAGCTACCCCTTGCTCTTCTTCTCTCCTTGGTTCGTCCCACTCAAAAAGCTATAAGAGGGCTTGGATTTTGGGTAGAACCAAGGGTGAATCTTAGGAAAAGGAGTGTGGAGAATAAGAATACACAAAGGGAATTAACAAATAACCATGGAAATTCAAGATAGTAAATCTAGGGTTTCAAGTGTTCCTTGTAAAATTTGATTTTATACAATGATTCCTAGCCCTAAACAAATGTTTAAATGAGCTCATAAGATCCTGAAGAGGCTCTCCATATGCATTTTCCTCTTAGAAAATAGAGCAAACTTCATGGAGGCCAAAAGGAGACATAGGCTCGACCTAACATGGTTGGGACACCTAGGGAGAGAGTTTTAATTTGTTCTAAGCTCATTTTTGAGTCATATATGATGAGTGAAAATGAAAAGAAGCCTTGGAAAAAATTTTGAAATCATAGAAAGTGAGATGGCCTTATATGTTTCATAATATGATCTAAAGAAGCAACATGTAGTTAGGCTCTTTGTTTTAATTGTATGATGACTTCAAGAAACTTAAAAGGAGTTAAGAATCATATATGAAAGGAAAGAATAGAGACTAGAACTCATTTGATAGGTATTGTTTCATTAGGTACATTCTTAGAACCATAAAGAGGTTAATAGACTAAGTTAGTGTTTAAGAAAGATGCGTGGCCTTAGAATTAATTCCATGAACCTAATTGGCTTCCATAAATTGTGTTTAGGCCAAGAGAAATCAATCCCACACCTTTGTGTGCATGAGGCCGAGGAAGGGAGAGCAAATTCAAGGAGAAAAATGTGTGGTTACATCCAAGGTAGCTTACTCCTCATTCTCTCATGCATGAATATATACTTGACTTGCCTTTAAATATGCATATGTGTTTTAAGCTATGAAAAGTGTTCTAGCATGAGCTCTTATTCCATGGTATCATAATGATGTATTATGCTTTCAAATGATGTTTATTATGTTTGCTTGGGCTTGCTTGAGTATGGAGAAGCCAAGAACTCTTAGTCATAGTGAGGATGAGCCAAGGACACTTAGAAATGGTTGAGACAAAGAAAAGTGTCTCCCATAAGTGAGGTTAAGCCAAAATCTCCTTGAGAAAATGGGTGAGGCAAGTCCAAAATCTATAAGTGAATGGGTGAGGCTAATCCACTTACTTGGCAAGCCTATAAATGCTTTGTATGACTTACTCACATGCCAAGATTGCTTTTTGAATGCTCATGTTATTCAATATGCCCATGCATGCATTTGTAAGACTTGTTTTGCATCCTTTATATGTGATTGAAAGAGAGATGAGCTATTGGGATTCTTTGAATCTCATTCCCTTCTCTCCAATGTTCTAATATGCTAGGTGGACTAAGTGGATAAGGTAATGGGAGCTAACAACTTGGAAGATAAGAGATTGACAACCATTTGCATAGATTTTGCTTCTTTATGGCCATATAAGTAGCAATTGTTGTAATCTATTGTTGTATATGTCCCATGACCTCATGAACATGTGTAATTATGCTAATATATCATGTACAAATGAGAATTTATATTACGTGATGTTATAATGCAATTTGAGTATGTAATGGCAAAGCTAGTATTATGGAAACTTGTGTATGGTAGGGGTGAGAGTGTGAGTTTCTAAATTCTGGGTTTGTGCACCTTTGAAATAAGTTTAAAATGTCATTTTAGTGCAATTCCATGTGCTTAAGTTGTAATACCTCTCTATATAACGCCTTTCCTACTACTGATGCCTCATATAGGACTTAGAAGAGCCATTGAAATTCTGAACTGATAAAATTTTTCTTCCCCAACATATGTTTTCTAAACTTGCTCATACAATTTTACTATTCATTTGGTCATTCCCATAATATTGTCTAACTTTGAAAACAACCAATTAATTATAAAAAAATCATGTGAGGTTGGTTCAAGGCTCTAATTTAAGCTCTCTAAGTCCTTTACAAGGGAAAAATACTTACTCAACAGAATACATATGAATTCGTATAAAAATATCCTTACAAAAATCGGATGATTTTTACCCTTCCTTTAACATATTATTATATTTATATTGATTTGTCCTTTCATGAGTGCATGTATCTTTCAATTCTAGGCACGCTAGCCATATTCTCTTTACTTAAGAGTCGAGTATATACATGGCTCTCTATTACATACCTGAGTACCTTACAATGCCATAGCATAACTTATACATACAAGAATTCAAGATACTTAATTACATGGCCAAAATGTGATACACAAAAGTAAAGTTCTCGGTTTATGCCTCCACACCTTTTGCCCTTTCTTTGCCTGAGCTCGAACCTAATATAAGTTATGTTTGGGGTGAGATTATGAAATCTCAGTAGTAGTAAACCAATTTCATCCACAAGCTAGCATGTAAGTACATAACATAATGTCAATCAAGGTATCACATACTACATAGTGATGCAAGGAATTTCATACAAGGCCAAGCAATATTCTAGCATACATGTCTCATCGTATAGCATCAATGTCATTCAATACAACATAATACTCATTATTATACCAACACACAAGCTTAAAGAAAGAGAAAAGAAAACTACTACATTAGTAATCTGGCTCCTCAAGCTTTAGTACTCGATTCACTTGCTCTTAGAGTTTTCAAACAATTATCAAACCCTATAATCATAATAATAATTCATTACAATCAACACATAGACCCAAAATCCTAGAGTAATATAGCCTATTTTAAACTTCATGGGACCATTGGAATTGGAGAAATCCAACTCCTTCCCTTCCAATGCACTATAGCCGAATAGTACGCATTACTTGGCCAAAATTTAGGAATTTTATTTCATGGGTTTTGAGAGCTTTCCTATAGGTATTCCTAGCTAAAAACACCCTTTTGAATCCATTGGAAAGGACTAAATTATCAAATTCCAGCCCCAACAACACGTTTTGTCATAACATAAGCTAGCTCCGTTTTAGGTCTGCAAGTGAGTTTCTTTGGTTCTAAAAATTCCATAGCCTCTTCCTTTATGTTTTAGGGTATGAAATTTGGTATACATGACTTTAAGACATTGAGAAAACACCATAAAAATTTTGGAAAAATTTGGACAGCATCTCCCTAACATTTTCATTTTCCCAAAAATTTACAAGCTTTGTGTTTTTCAAGGCTATAGCAAACAACAAAATGGATGAGCTCATGTGCCCTCTATAGCCAATATATCAACTCCATTCCTAGGCCTTAATATTCAACATATAAAATTAATTTCTAATGATCCATATTCTGTCCAAAAGTGACTCATAACCAGGGTTTAACAAAACTAACTTAAAACATGTGATTTTCAAGTGCAAGGTGGAAAAAACTTACTCTTTAAGCTTAATCCTTGTTTCCTTTGCTTTTCTCACTCTAAAATCCTTTCTCTTCCCACTTAGAGAAACATTCCACCTTGAAGAAAAGATGAATATGCAGCTGCCCTTGGGAGAAAATGGTTGGAGGATGGAGAAGATAAAGAAATTTGGTGAAGAATGGTGGTAATTTTGCTTGGTTTCACTTCTTCTCACACTTTTTCTCCCTCGCTCTCTCTCTTCACAGTTTTCTTTTTTTCTCCCTTGTGTGTCGCGTGAAAATGGTGGAATGGAGGTGAAGGAGATAAATCTAATGAAGTTAAATGGTCACACTAAATTTGAACCCTTGGATCAACCTTTTCAAGATCAAATCTTAACCTTCCATTTCTTTTTCTTTTGATTTTTCTAATTTCATAATTACATATCTTTTTCCAAAAATTCTTGGCCACACACTTGGAAGCCTTTTCTTAGCCCTTAAATCATGGTTAGTAACCATGGTTAATTTCCTTAACTCAACCATAGTCAACTTTTAACTTAACCATAGTTAGTTTCTAACTTAACCATGGTTAGTTCTTTAAAACAACTAAAATCATTTTCTTCTTTATTTTATTTTATTTTATTTTATATTTATATTTGGGTTTCATCTTCTCTAAAACCCTAATTATATTTTCTCTTCTCTTTTGGGCCTTTAGAATCGGCTATTGGGCCTTACAGCTGTCTAAAAATCGGTATCCGGGCCAGATTAAGGTGTTACGGTACAATACCTACCTTTAGACTTTCTATACTTTATAAATATGATTTCCTCTACTTTCTGGCCATGCTGAGCTTTAAACATAGATAAGGGGCCTTTAACCTCAATTCTCATAAATTTCAATGTCAATCAGACACCCGGGTCATATAGGTGTAATTTTCACCGTTCTGTATTATGATTGTGCTATAAAATTTTTATTTGTTGCAATTTAATCCTTGAAACTCCTTCAGGATTTCTTAGCTTTTTAGCTATTTCTATTTTTGTAGTAGTTATAACTTCTTTTTTCTATTTTGCTTATAATTACTGATCGAGCTAACTAGATCCTGGACCAGATCCTGCCCGGCCATCTAGATAACTTGGCTTCATTGGACCCGTCTCATCAATTGGAGTTTAACCATAGGTCACGGATTTCTGAGATTCTTGCTTGATTTTTTGACATTCGTGCCTAAAGCCACGAATATAGGGTGAAACTAGAGTTCCCTAAACTTTTGGGCAATTTATACATCTTGCCCTGCTCATAATTTTTTCTTTACATTTTGGTCCCTAACTCCTTTATACTTGACTTCGGAGGCTCTTCGGGACATTTTTCTAATCTTTATTTTCATCTATTTTAGCTCCAATTTTAGGGCACTTCTGGCCTTGACTCATCATTATTTGCAATCTAAAAGATTATTTTAATCTTATTAGACTTTAATTTATTTTATTTGGGGGACTTCCTTTTGTATCTGGTGAATTTCGTACGTTGACGGAGAAACCATATGCTATGTTTCTCGCGTTTTCTTACGTTTTCTTGAATTTTCAAAAAACCGGATGTTACATAAGTGGCCACACAAGCTTGGGAAACAAAATTGGACACTTTGATGCTTGTAGAGACCATAAAAATGACCAAATCGAAATCCTATAATACAAACTAACCAAATGGATGAATCTTCCCATGAAATTTGGTAGACATGTAGAGCTCATTGAGAGATTTTTGGGAAGCTAAAGTGCAGAAAAATCAGAGCTCTGCAGAATTAATTATGAATTTTCAAAGTTGAGATTTTTCTGCTAATCTGGTGCATATACTGTTCATATGGTCAGTTTTGTGTTCTGTGTCATCAAATGGCCAAATGGTGTCCAATGCTTGTGAAATTTTATAGACATAAATTAGAGGTTATAATATTTCTATAACCAGTAAGATCATATCATTTGGAGGTCTAAACAGAGAGTTATGAGTTTTTGAAATTTAATATCAATACCAGTAGTGCCACTTGGCCTCCAGTATTGTTCCATCATAATTCAGTTCCTAAATGGACTTGACATGGTCTGGAGATATTTTTTACTTAGATTTAACATCTGTAGCTTCTCATATTGACTAAATTTTCATGATTCAGATTTTTGTAGAATTAGCTATGAATTTCCAAAATTTATGATAGTAACTTATAACAGTAGCCTAGATAGCTGAGACCTTGGGTCCTTTTTGAATGTCAAACTTGATGTCTCATGACCCAAAACTATTTGTAAAATAAATTAGACATTTGCATATTTCTAGAATAGTAAAGAATGCATGATTTCAATTTTTTTAGAATTAGTTATGATTTTTCAAATTTTGTGTCAAAAACCATGGAATTTTAGCCGAGACTACACTATAGTATTTTATGTGTTTCCTTCACTTGCACAAGTTGTAAGTCACTTTTGGTGATGGAATTGAGTTATATCTATGTAATTAAATATGAGAATGTAATACATGAGCTCTATGGTCTGTGGGACATCAAATGAAAAATTCATACGCTACACAACGCAAAAATACTCATTATTTAATGCCATTTTTCCTTGCTTCTTCATGAAATATGTAATGTGAGACATGGAGATAGCATAAGAAAAGCTAGAAAGTTATGTTGTCACACGCTTCTCCTATAGTTTTCATTCATTTCTTAGCACATCTCTTCATGCACTTGTTCTATTGCAGAAGAAACTTTGGACTTCACTTCAAATTGGTCGATGCTTTTCTTTCTCGAGGTTTCTCCTCATACCCCTTACCATGCACATACCCCAATCTCATGCATGCCTCCTCATTTGTTGTTTGTTGCTGAATAATAAGATCATGAAAGCACAACTGTAGTGTAAGACATGAGTTAGAAGCATGAAAAATGGTGCAAAAGTAAACAATTTTTTAAAATTAATAAATTTGAGAATATTACATGGATCTTTTGGGATTTCAGATTTGCCTATATTATCTCCCCCTCTTTTGTTTGATGAGTGTGTTGTGCCTCCCATACTCGATTAGCTGTTGCTAGCTCCCCTATTTTTGGGTCCCTCGAACAATTTTTTAGACATTACTATTTAAAGCTTCTTAGCATGAAAAAAAGTATTAGTGAATATAGAAATGGTTTTTTTCTAAAATACAATGAGATACTCACCAAAGACTCTTCAACCTCTACAAATGAGCAGGTCCCATATGTATGTAATGTTGCTTGTTTTGACCTATTTCTACTACTTGCACCTTGCATATAAGGCCAAAGTGTTGTTAGCCATAAAAACTCAGAAAACTTCATTTAATTAATAATAGTATAGCTGCAATGAAGTTTAAACTAAGGAGCTAAAATTTGTCAGACTTAAAGTGTTGTATCAGCCAATCCCAACATCCTTTGGTTTTGTCACTTGCCTCTCCTTATTAGTTGTATAGTCATTGTATATCTTTAACAATGAAACCTTCTAATTCTTGAAGAGTCATTGCATTGAGTCCATGCAATAAGACTTGAATACCACCTCCTATTGAGGGTCACAAACTTTAAATTTATCTTATACATTAAGAATAGCAAATTCAAATTATAAGTAGTTATAATTGCAAACACAACATAGGTATTGTAGATTAATTAAACATAGACATTTAAAATATGCAACTCGTTACATTCACTTTCAACCACAAGATATCCCCATCTTTGTTTGCAATATCTTTCAATCACCATATCTAAATGACATGGTAGTTCACACCACCTAACCAATGTAGTTAGATAAGTCTCGAGCCCCATCTCCAATTGGCTATTTAGTGGTCCTAGACATGGTAATTAAGATCTTGTTGCCAAATTTTATTTTAAGGTCAACTCTTAAATAGTTATACTTATACTTCCCCTAACACTTCTTAACAGTGCTACAAAGGGCTGAACAACGTGGAAAAAAAATTAGATGATGATACATAAGAAACAAATATATCTACATATGACACTAGGCAGAAATCTAATTAAACACTTATTATTTCCCTTACTCACCTACATTACTCTAGTTTCATGATGGCTGGGTTAAAGGTAAGCCATCTTATTCTTCCTCGCCAACTAGCTCTAGTGGCAGTGGAGAATGTTGAGCTTCTAGTGCATCACATTCAAGTTGCCCTCTAGTACGTAGTGGGGATGCAACATCACTCATATTATTGTGCCTCCCTCATCCATTTCTAGGTCCTAAGCCTTATTCACTTCATCCTGCCCCCTTCCACACTTAACACCTAACATTTTTTGGATCATTATAAGTATCTTATAAGAACAAGGTAGTTGAACTGTGTAAATTTGTAAAATCGTAAAACTTTTAACCAAAACCCAGCTTACAAGTTATAAGGGAAATTTTAAAAATTTAAAACAATGATAATAATAATAACAACATGATAAAAACATAAATGGAAACAAAAAAATTCTCAGTGAAATAAAATGCTGTCTATGAATGTAATATTTTAGTCATTTATTATATTTATATTTTTTATGCGTGGATGCAATCTACCATTAAGTACTATAGAGTTTTAGTTAATCTTGGTTAGTATCCATGGGATCAATATCGACTTTGTCATCCTCCCTAAGTATGTCCTCTGAATCATCCTCGTCAGTGGACATATCCTCATCACTGTGATTAATGAATTCATGTCCTGCTTTACTTGCACCTGGCCATTTTGTTTATGAGCATTCGCTTGAATGGCTTAAAGTTTCTAGAGCAACATCATCCCTCTAAAACTGGACCACAAAGTCATTTCCCATATTATTATCAAGGACCACATATAGTTCGATCTCGTCTTATTGATTTGCCTAATCAATAAGCCCTCCTTTAAGGTCCCCACCGATGTCATCATTAGTTGCCTTAAGCATATTGAATAGGTCATGAGGATTTGTCTTGATAACAATGAGCCAATTTGCATCAACAATGTCATTCAAATAGAACATTTGTCCTGCTTAAAATGCTAAGACAAATGACTTATTAGAGTTAAGTGAATAATGGGTATTCACGCCAATGATTCCAAACTTATCAACCTTGTATCCTCTTCCTAGATAACCCACATCCCACTAATGACACTTGAACAAATGCACTTTCTTATGCCCAATATACAATAACTCATATATGTCCTCTGAGACACCATAATACTCTTTATTCTTGTCTTCATCATCACCCCTCACAAGTATTTCGCTATTATCTATTCTTCGGCCTATTGCATGATCTTTAGTATGGAATCTAAATCCATTCACTGTAAATGTTGAGTAACAATGAACCACTTTGAGTGAGCCAACTGCTAAATTCATGAGATCATTATTAGCCTCATCCCCTGTGCTTAACTTTGCAACCTGTAGTAAGAGACAATCACTTATCACTATTGATAAATTATGCTATGACCAAAACTTGTCACACAATTCTTACATGCTAGTGCGTTATTTAAAAACTAAGATGTTCATAAAACCATTTTAGGAACTCTTTAACTATTGATCCATGCATTTCCATCTACTTCTTGTGCTCCCTGCAATGAATGACATAGTTAAGGAAACAAATTCATTAAGAAGTTATTATTTGGAAGGAGTTATCAAGCTTCACGAACGTACTCTATGAATGGCTAAACCTCTTCACAATTATGAAGCACTTACATGGAAATTTAATTGAACTTCATATTAGATAAAAATCTTAATTCATAACCTCCACAAGCCTGCCCATATTTATTGAAAAATAGATGTCTCATCCTTTCCCATAGGTCCATCATCATTCTTAGGAGGCCTATTGAACTTGGTGGAAATGTCTTTCAAGTAATGAGAGTAAAAAGTAAGACATCTGCGAAATACCCCTCCACAATTAAACCTTCTGGTTAAGTCATGTTACGAGCATATCTTTTCAGTGTTCATAAATAGCTAAATACATAAGAGAATTTGAATAAAGAATCTAGCATAGCATATTAATGAAATTTATGAAAAGGGATATATAATGTAGTAAGTTACCTTTCAATGAGGTACATCCACCTATATTGTACTGTCCCACCAAGCTTCACCTCTCTTGCCAAATGGATAAGCAAGTAGATCATGATATCAAAAAAGGTTAGTGGAAATATCATTTCCAATTTGCACAATGTGCTTGTAATTTGGGATTCAAGTTGATCAAGTGCTTTGGTTGTTAAGCACTTAGGGCACAAATTCTTAAAGAATTTACCCAACTCTTATATGGGCTCAGATATCTTAGTGGGCAATAAGCCATGTAATGCTATAAGGAATATATCTTGTAGCAAAATGTAACATCATAACTTCCTAGCCTTTCCTTTTCTTTTATCATGCTTGGTTCCATTCAAGGGGTATAGAAAATCAATATATTTTAATGAATTTATTTGCGTTACGTAAGGATTTAAAAATTCATCTTATGCTCTACAGATCTCATGAACTCCTCAACATTATTACCTACTCTTAATAGATCTATACAAGTCATAAACATCATAAAAGATCATATACAACTCAGTTTGGAAGCCCCACACTAGAAAATTTACAAGTTGGCCTTGGGTTTAACCTTCTAGATTTCTATCATCAACTTTGAAAAATCATAATTAATTCTAGAAAAATCAAAATCAAGCAAATGATAGCTTTTTGGAAATAATTGAATGTCAACTATAGTTAAAAATCATTTCAGGCCATTAGAACATCAATTGGATAATGATTGACAATAAAATAGTACCAAAGGTCTAACTGCCTAAGTTTGCTATCATAGGTTTCTTATATAAATTTGAAAAATTCATAACTAATTTTAGAAAAATTAAAACCCAATAACCTATACAATTATGGAAGGATATAGATATATACTTTTGATTGAAAATAGTTATAGATCAAGGAAATGTCATCTAACCTATGAAAATTGATGAATAGTACCAGAGGTCATACTATGCTATTAGATTATCATAAAACTTCAAAAATTTGGTTCTCTTTTTGCAAAGCTCCAAATGGGGTGATCTCGATGGCTATGGAAAGCTTATGGTGTCTAGTTTATTCTTGTACTTTTATATCCATTAAATACCATTTGACCCATGAGTGACAAGGAAACAAAATCTGACCATATGAACAGTGCACCCTACCATTCAGCATATTTTTCCTAATTTTAAAAAATCATAATAAATTCTCTAAAGCTCTAAATTCAGTACTTTTTAGTTCTGTGGAAAGATCTAGATGAGACCTACTTTTTGACCAAATTTCATTGAAAAAATCACTCATTTGGTTAAATTTTGGTTAAGCTCACAAATTAGTCACTTTTGGTGTTTCAAATGGTTCAAAATGGTGTGAAATTGCTTCCTAGATCACCCATGGCCACTTGGGCACGTCCAAAACCACATTCACAGCCTAGAGAGACATGTCACTTGGTTTAAAACATCATGAAGTTCATTTTCACTATACCACTTGCCATCATGCACATGGAAATCACATCACATATGAGCTCTTTGGTGGCAAAATCATACATACTCTTTTATATGCTCCCAAAATCATTACGTACATCATATTCATATACATTCAAGTGTGCTCAAGTATCTACATCATATATACATCTCATGGTTATTATTCTTGATATCAAAATGCATTTACAAAGCTCATTTCTCTATACATATGTCAAAATCTTGTTTCTTATGCTTGTTGGCTCCCACTCATTGGCCCACTTGGCTCACCTAGACATGGTTAGATATTGGAGAGGGGAGAGTGGGATTATAAGAACTCTAATAGCTCTTAACCCTTTCAAACATACATAATGGACACATTTTCAAGTTAAAGAATGCATGTATGAAGATCAAGCTACTTGTAATCATATATAAAAAAAATTTCATGTTCAAAAAGCTCATACATATCATACATTAGCTCTCAAGGATATTGGTTTTGCCTCATCCTTTGTTCTTAGGAATTTTGGACTTGCCTTACCCATTTTCAAGGGACTTTTGACTAAGTTTCACTCTTCTTGAGACTTTTGACTTTGTCTCACCTAATCTTATGGACTTTTAGCTCATCCTCACTCTTGCTATAGGACTTTTGGCTTCACCAAATCTATTTAAGCCAAAACACATTCATAAAACACATTTCAAGGATATCATGGTACCATGGCATAAACATATATATACATATCCAAAGACAAGAAAACCCTTAAAAATGCATTAGAGAAAGGTTAGAAAGCTACCTTGGAGCCAATGCACATACTTTTCTCTTAGATTTCTTCTCCCTCTTCTTGGCCAAGCCTTACAACTAGGTGGCCCTTGGTTCTATTAGCCTTGGCACAACAAAAGAGATATAAATCACTTATAGGAATATGCTTTGGCATCATACATACTCTATGTGAAGCTACTTTGTTCTATGGCTCCATTATACTTCCATACAAGACCTTATGAAGCAATTATGAGAATTCATGATCTTGGCTCCCATTTCTCATTCATTCTAGGTCTCTTGACTCCTTTTAGACTTTTTGGAGTTATCACATATTCATTCTAAGGAGCCTAGCTATAAATTGTTTCCTAATGTCATATTATGGAGCCTACACCTCCATCTCACATTCCATGGCTTTTAAAGTTTTCCCAAGACTTCCATTAGTGTTTTTCCATCACATCTAGTCCTATTCTAGCCTTAGAACCAATTAAAACATTCCCTGGGTACTCCAAGTGGTCTAGGTTGAGACTATGCAAGCATATGGCACCTATGGAGTTTGTTTCATTTCTTTTAGGGAATAGCCACTTGTGAGACTTCCTAGGTGTCTTAAGGACCCATTCATACTCTTAGATAATCTAAATTACCACTAAGAAGTTTCATATTGGCCAAGGTGCAAGTGAAACCCTAGCTTCTTGAATTCTAAGGCTTTTTAATTTATTCCACTTGCATATTCTTGCTCCTCTCCCTTCTAAACCTCTAATTCAATCATGTTTTAGTCACAATTATATCTCCTTTAGCATCTCCCTAGAGTGGCCGAACTAAGGGGAAGAAAAAAAACAAGGAAGGAACAAGCATTTCAAATTATGTCTTACCTTATTTAATTCCTTATTCCATGGAGAAAATTATGCTATCAAGAGTTTCCCCAAATTCCTCCCTTCCTCTAAGAGACCAGCCATGAAAATACTCCTTTTAAGAAGCTAAAACCACCAATGGAAAGGGCTTAAGGAGAGGAAGAAGATTTGTGAAAACATGACCATGAAAATTTACAAATTTCTATACCTCTTTTGCCTTATTTCTCCTTTTCTCTCCTCCTCTTTTGGAAGCCACTTTAGACCTATGTGAAGCTACCTTAGGTTAGTGGAAACCAAGGAGGAAGAAGACGTGCCACTTAATAAAGGTGGAAGGGATTTTATAACATTTGCCTTTATTTATGTTTTTGTCATTACACTTTGACTAAGCTGTTTGAACTCATTTTATATCTTTTTTAAAACCATCTTTTTCATCATAAAATTTAGGTTCCTTGACTTATAAAATGCCTTTGGAATCACTCAAATTAGATCTAAAACCTTTCTGAATGAACCGGTCAAAATTTAGGCCAACTAACATAAAATGTCAACCGAAGGGGTTTGAACCATTCTAAAGGTTCCTATGATTTTTAGGGCCTCTAAAAACATTGAGAAACTCATTTTTCCCATTTAAAAATTCCTCTTGTGAGTTTTCTAAACAGTGTCTAAAATTACAAAAATGTCATTACACTTTTGGCAATTTTATTGAACCACTCTAGCTCTGGTTTTCGGGTAATTTGGGCCTTGGATCCTCCTTTTTTATCATTTAAAATTTTATCCTAATTTTATTTAACCTTGAATCATTCATTTCATTGGACTCGCTTTCATATCCGATGTGTTTCATATGTTTATAGAGAAATCGGACATTATGTTCCTCATGTTTATGGAGAAGCCAGATGTTACACAAAACATGGTGGTTGCAGCATTTCAATCTATAGATTTTTCACTCACGAACATTGACACATTGTGAAATGTTTGAGAGAGCATCAGGCACTTTTAAAGTAGCTAGGAAGTTAAGAACTTTCAACTTCTCTTATGGGACAATGCATAGCAAGCAGCTGGAATCAAAACTTTGTTCCCTTCTTCTATCAAATGCAATTATGACCTAATTTGTAACAACCGGGAAAAAAGAGAAAAAGAAAAGAAAAGCTGAAAATTTTTGAAGGTTAAAAATTTTCTAAGTTTGCTAGCTATAGTCTAGCTATAGCGAATGTACCTGTTCACTATAGCCTAGCTATAGCGAGAGTGCCTTCTCGTTATAGCGAAAATGCTTCTAGCTATAGCGAGTGCGGGCATCCCATACAAAAACTAGGGCATTGCTCGCCGTAGCGCGCGCTATAGCGAAAGTAAAGGTCTGGGACTGACACGAGCTCGCCGTAGCGAGGGTTAGTCTAGAAAAGCGTGAAAAAGGAGATTTTGACTTTTTAAAGCTTCCAAACTCTTCCTTTCTTTGTAAGCCGACCTAAGCTTCGACTAAGAGAGAGAAAAGGGCTGTGGAGAGAGAGAAAGACCTAGAAAAGGAAGGAGAACAAGCAAAGAGGTCAGCAATCTTGAGATTTCCATAACTTTTCTCCTTAGCATGTTATTCTTCTCCCCTTTGCCCTTTCTTTCTATGGTTTAGTAGTTGATTTGGGTTTGGTTTAGAAGAGAGAAAGTGGAAAACCACTCTTGAGGAAGGGTAGAGCTCTTGTAGCTTCATTTCTTCTTCTTTGCTTTCCTTTTTGAGAGCTTGAGAGAGGAAAGAGAGTGAGTGGAATTCTAGAGAGAGAATCCCTAGTTTCTTACATGAGTAGTAGGGGTTTCTTCGACAAAAAGCCCCTTTAGTTTTGTGAGTACTTATTTGAGTTATGAGAGAATAATCCCATGCTCTTTGTTGTGCTTAGGCTCAAAGGAAGTAACTCCATCTAGTTGTGAGTGTGAAATCAAGAAGGGAGAAGAGAAATTGAAAGGGAAGGCTTGTATTAGCCGATAAGGTAGCTCTCTACTCTTTCTTGTTGCATTCTTGGATGTGTAATAGTCATTGTATGCTTGTGTATGTACTTGTATGATGAGACATGCCATCTGATGTTGCCTTGATGCATGGGTACCAATATGCGTATGATATGAATTGTGGAAATTACTCGGGTGAGGTGGTGCCGAAAGTCCCTTGAGACGGGTGAGGTGGAGCCAAAAGTCCCTGAACCAAGGGTGAGGCCAATCCAAAAGTCCCAAAATTTGGGTGAGGCTAGACCAAAAGTCCCTAGAGCTTATTCTTGGCATTGATATGATATCATGGCATTAAACACATATGTTGTGTCATTGTGACTTGTTTGCATGCATTGACTGGTTTATATATCTCGATTGCTTCTTGAATGAGTATGAGCTATTGAGATTCCCTGAATCTCACCCCCTTCCCTCTCCTATCTTAACATCTTAGGTGGAGCTCAAGGAGAATCAAGTGTACATCAAGGAGTCTAGTTGAGAATGCTTAGAGAATTGTGTAGTTCTTTTAGTTCTTTTGTTGTAAAGAGGTGTCAGAATGAATATGCACCTATTAATTTTGAGATATAAATATGTGAGCAGATGTAAACATATGTATAGATGATGTATAAACAAGGTATAGAGTCAAAGTAATGAAATGTGGAATTTGCCCCTTTTTGTGGCTTACATGTACTGGTGTATTTTGTTCCGTAGCATAGTGAATTTAAAATGTATGATGACTTGGATCATTTGGGAAATTCATATATGCTATATTTGTACTTTCAAAGTTGCCCAAGAGATGCTAGAGCATGTGGGAGGCCATTTGGACCCACTTTGAACCATTTTGGGTGCCAAAACTGCCAATTTTATAAGCTCCGTTAAAGTATGACCAGATGAGCTCTTCTTGATATGGAATTTGGCATGCCTCTAGAGTCTATTGTGAGCTTCTTGAGAAGCTAAAGTAGGTAATATTTGGAGGTTTAGGGAATATTTGGCGAATTGTTGAAGTTTGGAAAAGTAGTTTGGTCATGGTACTGTGCAATAAGTCCAAAAATGAATTCATGTCATTCATAAATCAAATGGTGTCCAATTGTCATGAAATTTTATGACCATAAACTAGATATCTACAGTGACCTATACCAACTAGAAGCACCTTAATTGGAGGTCTGTAGAGAGAGAAACGACTTGCTGAAGTTCTGTATCAGTATCAGGGAAGCTTTCCGACCTTCGTTACTGTTCCATCGGTTTTCGAGGTCCAAGAGCTCCTGAACTGATCTAGACTTATTTTTCTCCTCTAGTTAACATCTGTAGCTTTCCAAATTGGTATAGATTGCCCAGTTTGTGGAATTAATTATGAATTTTCAAAGTTCATGACAGTTAACTGCACCAGTATCAAGGACAGTCGGACCTCTGTTTCGTTTTCAATGTCAAGGATGGTCCAAATGCTGAGATTGTGGTTGGAAGTTATTTTTGTGTGAATTTAACATCCAAATATTTTCAGAGAGCTATTATTTGTTTGATTCTCATTTTTCTAGAATTAGTTATGATTTTCCAAAGTTAGAGCAAAAAATTTGACTTTTGGGTTCATTTGAGAAATGACATTTTCTTGGTTTTTGGCTTCATATCCATGGTTTATGAGTTGTTTGAGATTATGTACAAGTTTTATAAATGGTTTTTGAGTAGAGAATATGAATGATGGGTTCATGGGACCCACAGGGCAATATATGACCGGTTAAACCCCGACGTAAAGTAGTAAAATACCACGATTTTGGTCATTTTTTTTGGAAATCATATAGAATCAAGCCTAGAGAGAGATGAATTGGAGTTAAGATATTATGGTGTTACATAATTCCCATGTCAACCAAGTCAAACTGACTCTTCAATATATCCTTTGTCTTTCTAGTTAACTCTATAAGGGTTAATAGGATGTTATCTAAAAAATTTCTCCCGATGTGCATAACATCAAGGTTGTGTTAGATCAGAAGTGTTTTCCAATAAGGCAAGCAAAAGAAGATGCTTTTCTTCCACCAATTAAATGCATTGGTGATATGGTTATGCTTTCAATTCTGACCTTTCTCCAAAGTCATCACCCAATGATTTTAATTAATAAAGTGCCTCATCGCTTGTTAAAGGAGAGAGTGCAACTTTATGTTCAACTTTGCCATTAAATGCCCTTCGATTTTGCCACCATGAATGATTGGTTGGTAGGAAGTGACGATGGCCTAAGTAGCACAACTTATTTCATAACAAAATAGAGTATATGTCTTTGTGGCAACAAAGGCATGTGAGCTTTCCTTTTGTAGCCCATCCTAATAGGTTCTTATATGCTGGGAAGTGATTAATTGTCCATAATAAAGCTACATGTAACCTAAAATTAGACTTCTTATAGACATCAGATGTCTCTACTCCTTACTCCTATAATTTAAGCAACTCTTTAATCATTGTTAGAGGTACACATCTATGTCATCACCTAGACTTTTAAGGCCTAAAATTAGAAGCGTCATCATAAAGTATAAGTACTTCAAGCATTGCCATGGTGGCAAATTATATAAAACCAACACAACTAGCCAAATATTATAATTAGTACTCATATTTCCTTAAGGCTGGAACCCATCACTTGTGAGGCCCAATCAAACATTTGTTCAATCACTAAAAAATTATGGCTATTATTGGTTAAATGATTTCCAAGCAATAAAGTTAGCTAGATGCCACAAAACACCATCGTCAATGTGTTCCTCATCATGTCACCTCATTTCCTTAGTTGTGCGATGAGACATATACAACCTTTATAGCCTAGGCTTTATATGGAAATGTCGTAACACTTAATGAGGGACTTTCTTTCCTTCATGACTATTTGATCTCCATCGAGACATATTGAACTTAGGACATGATTGAGCATTGGCATGCTTTCGCTAGTACAAGATGCAGTCATTCTCATATGCATCTATCATGGTGTAATCCAATCCTAGCTCTTGAATAACCTTCTTTGTTTCATAGTAGGAGTTAGGTATTAGTTCCCCTTCTAGAAGAACATCCTTAAATAAGCTTAACAATGAATCCATGGATATGTTACTCTAATGGTTAAGGTACTTAAGGTGGAGAAGCCTAACTATAAAAGAAAGCTTTGAAACTTTGTTACAACCTAATAGAGGTTAACTTGAACATCCTGCAACAAGTTAAAGGCCTGTCACACCGGCCCATTAGGTGGTTTATAGTTCTCTGGCCCACAATTCCCCTCATTTGAACCTACACAACCATACGCATCATGAAGCATCCCAACAATGTCATCTTTTTCATCAATATCATTAGCTACCTTATCATTATCTTAATGCAATGGACTATAAGTGTCACACCTCTTTACCTTTTATTATGACCTTAGTCCTTATTATTAATTCCTAGATTAGGTTTAAGCGAATAGAATAACTACAGTTACCAATTCAAGCATTTAAAATATTATAAAAATACAAAATCTCTAAAAAAATTTCTCAAAATTTCAGTAGCATAACAGCTATAAACCAAGTGCTACCTAGGCTTTTTGGCCCTATCTTCTACTGAAAACAATCACTTGCATGCAAAACAAATCTCATATACTTAATTCCAGGGGCCTTAGGGCTCAATTATTAACTAGCCCTTTGATCCTGACTACTCATATAGCTAAAGATATTAAATACTTATAAGTGCATCATATAACATTTACATTACTAAATATTAATTGTACACTTTCTAATCCATCTCTAAACTATCCTATCTAGGCCTAAAATGTATACATCATTATATTACATAAACATTGGTCTCAAAATACAGTTTGACAACATATCTACATAAATACAATAACAAATACATACGTCTTCATGGAGCTATAGCTTTTCCTCTGTCTACTTGGCTACTTTCACTTGGCAAAGGGGTTAGTGGTTACAAGAGTGAGATTCTGGGGAGAATCTCAGTAGCATAATCCTACTTTACCATGAAATAACCGCTTAAGCACATAGGTATGCAAGTATGCATGAATGTAGCTTTTCTAATATCTAAGCTTTTTAAACATGTGAAAATGTGTATGCATAAAGTTAGAATTCGACCAAGCTTACTAAACTCTTTCCTGAGTGGCCTTAATACTTAGCATAGGGAAGAACTATTGTGCTCAATTTCCTGGCCCTCTTTTCTTAGCCAAGATCAGGTAAAGCTTCACTTACTAGGCCAAAACTGATAAAAATCATATAAAACTCATATAACCCATTCGAACATCAAGCAAACATATCACACAAGCAACCAAAACACTCAAGCAATTAAAAGCATGAAAGAGAGGAGGAAAATGCTACCTGATAGGAGTTTATCCCTAATGCTATAGGAACTAGTTGTTCCTTTCCAAGCTAGGCACTAACATTGTAACCCTTTGCTACACTAATGGCCTATAATATCATATCAACACTCATATCAATGCCAAAGCCATTATAAGCTGATTATATGCAACATTATGCTACTTTTGAAGACCATTTTTCTAGGCTCACATAACTTTACATTTCGCTTAAAATGGAGCTTGAAACTTCTCTTACTTGCTTGCCTAGTTAATCTTTTTCACTTACCCCTTTCTTAGCCTTTGATATAAGGTTTTTCCTGGGCAAGTTTTTCTAAGCAACTCAAGCTCCCTAAATTATTATTTTAAGCTCATAATAAGCATTTTACTATTCATTTTGGCCCCTGCACTATTCATTTTGGTCCCTGCACTATTCATTTGGTCATTTCCCACTTTGACATATTTAGTAATTTTAGGCCATTTTTATTAAACTTGCTTCTATACCTCAAGGCCTCATTCCAACATCCTAGATAACTCTGTATGCTTCCATTAGGCTCACTAGAATGCTCAAATATAATGCCAAACACCAACATAGCCATTTATCTGAATTACATTTTTTTAAGCATCTAAAAATTTTGACTTTCACAATTAGCCTCTGTAATTCGAACTGACACTTCCTCTAACCTTTGTAATTCTTTAGAAGACCTCTAAATTCATTAGAACTCAAAAACAAGCTCATCTAGTGCTATTTCCTATGAGGTACCCAAAACCACACTTATATAATGCTATATGGAGTTTTCTTGCTCCCTTTGGCAATTTCTTCTTATTTCCACAACCTAAATGAATTCTACATGCTCCATATGATTAAATACATGCAAGAGGATGTAGAGAGAGAGATTTTCTTCATCTACACATGATGAAGAAGGAGAGAAATCCATGAAAGCATAGCTTCCAACATATCATGCTAACCTTGTTTTGAAGCTCGTTCAGTGCTCTATGTTTTCCACCGATTAATTTTTTGAAAAAAGCACTTTCCTCCCCTTTGATGGTAGATTAAATACCTCTAATATAGAATTTAAAACCATCAAATTAAAGCTCTTGAAAAGGGGAATAATTTTCATAGTTGGAGCTACGCAAAAAGAGCATGAAAACTTACCTGTTTAGTTAGGTTTTTCCCTTCTCTCTCTTCTCTCTACCATGGATGCCATTCTTAAACTTGGAGCTGCTGGAAATGAGCTTGAGATGTTAGAAATCTGGGCAGTGCAAAGAGAATATAAAGAATTAATAAAAAAATATATTTACATGTTAACTTTTTGACTTTTATGCCCATTTTGCCCTTACTTCTTTGGCCTTTAAAATTTCTGCATTCTAGCTCATTTTTTATGTGTGTTTGGACTCCATGTTCTTATTATAAAAACCCTTAGGCCAACTTTCTTGGGCTACAAGGGCTCAGAACGATGTGACACAGCTTAAAATTGCACTATAGTATTAGCTTTCTCGATTTTCATGCCGTTAGTGCTTTGACATGTTTTATGCTTCCTGGACATTCTTTATAGCTTATTTAACTCATATATAGTGGGAAATAACATAACTTGCTTTAATTAATTTTTTATTAAAATCTTTGTTTTTTCCACTTTTTCGGCATTTCACTATTCAAACGCTTTTAAAGCTCATTCTTTTTCTGCTTTTCTCTATTTTCTCTTTTACTCGGTCTTTTACTCTTTTTCCTATATCTCTCTAACTTATTAGGAGGTCTAGTCCCAATTAGAAAAATACAGGATGTTACAGCAAGCACTAGGATGAACTTCTTCATGTGAGTCCCACCCTTCATAACTCGAGCTAAAACCCTTCCTCAATTGATCTGCCCTTACATTAGTTGGACTCTTCCATTTTGTATCCCTACACCTCTTGCATGGGCATCAAATTATATCAGTCACCCTTGGTTGACTGAAGGCCCACTAAAGAAACCCATCAACTTCTCGTCTATATGCTGGATCAACTCCATTATTGATCTTTATCTAACTTTTATCCATCTCTGCTACTTCTTACATTTTAATTAACATCATTGCAAGTTAAGTTGTTAACAAGTCAAGCCCTTTACATGTAAAGACTTGTATAATTATGTCAAGTCATAAGCTTTAGACTAGGCCATCCCTATTTCCAGATTTTAGATCTGAACCAAAACCAAACTCTTGTTCTAGTATAAACCATAATAAGAGATAAGTTCTAGACATTACCTAAACCTCATTAAGATTATGGTTCTAATAAGAGTATAGACCAGAATATAATTTTGTTAGTAGTATGGACCAAAACCTTAATTGAGTGGATAATGAGACAAGAAGTTACCAAAGAGTGGTAATGCAAGAGATTAGATAAACTAGAGGAAGCAATTACAAAGAGTAACAATATTCAAGTGGACTCCATCTTATTGCTTTTTTACTTCTCGTTCCTTCTTAAATAAAATAAATTTATATAATTTTTCATGTTGTTTAATTACATTGTTATTATTTATTTAATTGTTAGTTGAGTAAATTCAATTTATAATAAACATGGTTATTAGTATTATTATTATTATATATTAAAATTTAATTAATTAATTAATTAATTATTATTAAATGAATAAATTTAATTTATGAATAAGTAATCTTATTATTATTATTATTATTATTATTTTCATTATATTCGTCAATGTTATTTATTAATACATCTTTGATATATGTTTTATCACTTACTATTTATTTTTATTATTTATTTAGCATTAATTTAATAAGTTTAATTTATAATAAAAATCTTCCTCCTCTTATTATTGTTATTATTAACTTAATTTTTATTATATAATTTATTATTTATTATTAAATATTTGATATTAATTTAATTTACTTAATTTATTTCATGTTGTTTAATTACATTGTTATTATTCATTTAATTATTAGTTGAGTAAATTTAATTTATATTAAATATGGTTATCAGTATTATTATATATTAACATTTAATTAATTAATTATTTTATTATTTATTGTTTTTATTTATTTATTATTAAATGAATAAATTTAATTAATGAATAAGTAATCTTATTATTATTATTATTTAATTTTAGTTACATAATTTAATGTTTATTATGTAATATTACTATTTATTTAATATTAATTAAATAAATATAATTTTTAATAAATATCATTGTTATTTTCATTATTTTCATCAATGTTATTTATTAGTATATCTTTTATCTATGTTTTATCATTTGCTATTTATTAAATAGTTTAATTTATAATAAAAATCTTCTTCCTTTTATTATTATTATTATTATTATTTTAATTTTGTTATATAATTTATTATTTATTATTAACTATTTGATATTAATTTAGTTTACTTAATTGATATAAAATTAGTAGAATAAAATAGTGTAAATATCTCTATCTTATGAAATGAATAGATATAGGAACCAGGATTTAGTAAAACATTCTAGGAGTTCATTACGAGTTTATAATTAAGGTATTTGAAAATTTTAATTCCAATCAAACACACTAAAAAAAAACATGTAAGAGCTCTTTGTTTATTAACAATGCTAACTTGTTATGTGTAAAGTTTTACATCGGAGAGGAAGGTCCTGAGCTAAGGCCATATAAGTGGGAGTAGTACTCTCTCCACTAGCGAAGCGTTTTCCTGGGAGCTAATGGGAGAAGCTATCTTCCAAGAAGAATAAAACCCTAGAGCTAATGGGAGCTAATGGGAGAAGCCATCTTCTAAGAAGAACAAAACCCTTGAGCTAATGGGAGAAGCCATCTACCAAGGACAATATCGCTGGAGGATTTGTATAGAGGTGGTATCAAAACTAGCTTAGCCATATGTGCAACCCGAGGATGAGTTGGCCCCAAAGGAGGGTGGAATGTAAAGTTCCACATTGGATAGGAAGACCCTAGACTAAGGCCATATAAGTGGCAATAGTACTCTCCCCACCAGCAATGCGTTTTCTTAGGAGCTAATAGGAGAAGCCATCTTACAAGAAGAACAAAACTCCAAAGCTAATGGGAAAAGCCATCTACCAAGGACAATATCGCTGGAGGCTTTGTATGGAATTGGTATAAGAGCAAAGTTCTAGGCCTTCTAGGGATGCTTAAGGTTTGAGGATGTAGCAATAAGGCTATGTAAAGGCTTGTATAAGTATAGAAAGCCTTATATGAGACATTTAGGGTGTCTAAAGGTGGCATATGACTATGTTTATGTTAAGTAAGATATGGAATGGTCTTGAGTAAGTGGTAAGCCTTAGGTGAGGTTGGCCTTCAAAGTTTATAGAGTAGAGTTAAGTGATCCAATGGCTAAAGCCCCATAAGCTATAGTAGCTTGCTGAGATGAGTGGCAAGCTTGTCTATTAGCAGTGAGAGATGACTTTATAGTCGCTGGAAAGGCTTGCTTAGAGAGGTTATAAGAGGCCTAATTTCCTTGATTATCACACTCAGACCATTCGAGGGATGTCCAGCTCGATGCAAGGTAAGCAATGAGGCAGTGTAGTATGAGGTAAAACTGATGTTGCACAGAGCAAGTGTTGAGGGAGCTATTCCCCTTAACCATGACACCCAGATGTTAAGATGAATTGAAGAGTCTAGAAAGTTATTCCTTCAAGCTAGATGTTAAAGTTTATAGACTACCCTCCATAGAATCTCGACAGCTCAGAGGTGTTATTGGTTACGAGTGATTACAATAAGAGGCAGAGTCCTCTAGTTTAGATGATGGGCTATAACCAGTAATAGTGAGGCTTGGATCATGTAGCTAAAGAAGAAGTATTCTATTATGATGGAGTGTATTGCCATATGGAAGGCCTTGTTAGTCATATTCAGGTTAACTTGGAAGAAAAACTATTATAGGGTCGGTCAAAGCACCAAAAGTTAAGACTCGCAATATGAATAAAGTAGGAGAGAAGAAAATGATCCGTCGGCAGACACGGGGGGATCATTAAGCAACAGACAAGCAGTGGGTCCAGTAAATGAGACTGAGGAAGAGATTTCCATTGTTTTTGGTATAGCCCGAGAACATTGAGATTAAGCAGTAGCTAGAGGTAAAATATTAGGCATAAGAGTAGCAAGGTTGTAGAGATCTTCCTGCTAGCCATTAACTCAAACCTAGAATGCTATTCTCTATGCTAGTGAATGATGGGCTTTTACCATGAGCTCTAGATATGCAAGCATGCTACAAATATATGTGTAAAGGAAGGATCATCTGTGTAAAAGAATAAGTGTCATACCCCTACATAGTATATGCTGATACTCACCGTTAAAAGATCTTGTACTCACTAGCAGGAAAACCCTGTTGACAAGGTCTCAACATTTACATTGCAAAATACAATACCTTGTTGACAAGATCCTAGATTTTGGTGACAGGATGTTTTCATAACCTTTAAATTGGCACACTTTAATACTACTAGTGCTAAAGAGGGATGTAGTGAGTATACAATGAGGGTATACCTCAGGGGTGATACCTTAAAATAGAAATAAGATAGAGTACCCCCAATTAATGATCATTAACTTTCCAAGGACCAGATCCCTGATTTAGTGATTTCAGATATATGAGAAAGCAAGAAACCACTGAGAGAGTAATACCTAGCAAGAGGTACCTTCACTTTAGTAGTGACTAAAGGAGGGTTAATAGAAGGAAGCACAGTGAAGGCAGATAAATAAGATTTTCATATTGTGTCAGATGAGCTTCCTTGGTATGAAACTGATGTAAGGTAAAAGCACACGAGTAGTAAGGGTGTTGAGTGGAGCATAAAAGTTTCAATAACACAGATTCAGGACATCAAGAGTACATGCCCTAACTTGGATTAGCAAAACCCTAGATTAAGTAGATTATGCTCCCAAAGATGAAAATGAAAATTTTAAGTACAAAGAAAGTACTTAGCTCCTGATGAGAGTGTAGAAATGAGTTGAGGCGAGCAGTTAGTGCCTCAGCACTCCTAGGGAAGCTAGAGATAGTTAGAGGTTACCTAAGAAAGTGAATCTCTATATTATATAGAGAAGAAATGTAAGCCAAAAGTATTATAGAATATAAACTCTAGGGTCACCCAGACTAAAAATCTCCTTATAGAGGGATGATCAAGTTAAAAGGCAAGAGTATAAGAGGAGTTAGACCTCCCTCACTTGTTCTAAGAAGTGAGAAAGCAGAAGTGAACCCATAATAGATTAAGGAAGCTCTTGAGCATAGAGGAGCAGAAAATAGCAGAGGAATAAATGAGTAACAGAGCATCCCTTTTATATGAGTAAGGGGATAGCACTAGATAATGCAACTAAAAAGAGAAAGCATGTGAAGATATCAGAGCCAAGGATTTATTAATTGAGAATAGAGGCAGAAATGATATGGATCAGTGGACGAGAGAGCACTATGGTCCTTGGTTGAGATGTCCACAAAGCACAAGATGATGCCCTAAATAGAGATAACTGGGTAACACAAAGTGACCTCAGGTTGGAGGAGAGAATTCAGTAAGAAGTTAGAGGAAGAGTCCTCTTTTCCCCAAGTGTCATGAGACCAAGAAGTGAGTTAGAGAAAAAGACATTAAGGGATTCCAGTGATGTTAGAATTGCAAGAACAATATTTAAGGAGGAATCCCAGTATAGAAAGATCAATATGCATAGAATGAGTCCCTTATGATGTAATTCCATAAAATGAAAGGAGGGACTAGTATATGATCTCTATCTTGTAAGAGATGTTAAGCACACCTTATGTGTGAGATGCCCTGATGCTGAAAAAAGCTTGAAAGTAGAACATAGGTATAGGCAGAATTTGCAAGATATGAGAGGAAGACAAAATGAATATAGATAAAGTATAGTAAGTCAGCAAAAGTAAATAAAGAAAGAAAGCCTAAGCAAAAAGGCTTGAAGTAAGAGATCAAGGATCCCATAAAGAGTAATAAGTAAATGTTAGAATACTCTTGAGTATTAGTATGATAGGATCATAAAAAGGTAGATGATACAGAACTCACTTTACATGAAGAGCACAGCAGATATATGAGTCTAGCCTAAGAGGTTACGAGCAATAGTTGCCGGACTTAGTGAGCATATGTTTTACCATTAGATGTAGTGATTTTAAGCTTTGATGTCTCCCAAAGATGGATCACATTAGATTTTAGTACAGTATAGTGGGTCACAGTAGACCCTAGTAGGGCTTTGAGAGGTCGCAGTAGATCCCACGGAGTTACAAAGAGCCCATAGTTATAGTACAATGGTTTTCTAGAGAAATAAAGGCCTAAGATAGTTTTTACAGAACAGATAGCCTCAAAAACCAGTACAGTTTCAGATATTTTTTGTCTTAGAGACTAAAGATCCTCTTAAATCTGGTAAACTATTGCCATCAGAGACAGTAAGGCTATATTCAGATAGTGAGGCCATTAACTAGATCTTCTAGTTAAATGTACATAACATGTGGGATGAGAAAAGCAAGAGAAGTGCTTTTCAGAGTTATAGCTAGATGAACCACTACCCAATAAATATTATACTTGACTGAGGGATAGAGAGATCTCTAATACTAGAGCCATGTATAAGCAAGGGGTCAGGTGCAATTTTATGATAAAGTAAGTGGTAGGCCATATCTCCAGTAGTTAAAACTATGAGAAAGTTAGCATCCCACAAGAATTTAGTAGTAGTCAATGGTAGTCGCTCTTCAAAGCTAGTACAAAAGGGACAAGTCAGTTACCCAGTTGAGGAACTAAATAATGTTCATGTTTAAATGAGTAAAGGGAGTAAAGAAAAGTTCCAGCCTAAATAGGTAAATATGATAGTAAACAGAGGAACTAGGATCACTAAGAACAAGATCTCCTTAAAAGAATCATAGTCCCAGTAAGTGATTAAGATGTGAGGCCTATGATGGGAAGAAATATGAATTGTGACTATAGGATGAGCTAGTGAGGAAGGAATAAGATTAAATAATGGATGGTATGCTGAAGTAAGATAAGTAACCAGATAGAAATCCTCCAATGGCTATTAATGAAAAATAATGAGACCTTGTAAGCCATTAGGAGATAATAAGAGAGAATTAATACTAAGTAAGTTATCTCTCAAGATATATAAGAGAGTCCACTGAGCAGAAAGGTCAGCCCCTATGAGCGGGTTAAGACTAATCAAGAATGAAATGGTAAGCTCTCCCAAGAAATAGGCAGAAGTTATAAGAGTATGATTCAGAGTCAAAAATTCCTTTCTCTTATGAGAAGAGCTAGTATGTGCTCTATAAAAATAGTACATAGGAAAACAAGTAGACATAGTAAGCTAGAAATGTAAGTTCCCTTGCAAAAAGAAGCTTAGAAGAGCCTAGTCTCTAAGGAAGTCAATGAAACTAGGAAGAAGAGAAAGAAAAAGCCAATTAGCAAGAAAATGAGAAAGTTAAAAGATGTTTTACCCTTAAATTTTGAGGATAAAATTTATTTAAGGGAGGTAGAAATGTAACATCCAAGGTTTTAGAATTTTTCTAAGTCTTCCCACTATAGCCAGGATACTTGTTAGCTATAGTCAGGATGCCTATTAGCTATAGCCAGATGCCTGTTAGCTATAGCGAGAATACCTATTCGCTATAGCGAGGGTGCCAATTCCCTACAGTAAGGATGCAGTTCGCTATAGTGAGTTCGTGTCCCATACAAAATCCAGGGAGTTTCTCGCAATAGCGCCAACCATGGCGTGGACAGTTGGGACCTGGGACTGATAAGTTCTTGCCATAGCGAGAGATGCTTCCCGCTATAGCAAGCTCATTTTGGAAAAATTATAAAAAATAATGGGATTTTGCATCTTAAAGAGTCCAAAACTCTCCCCCATCTCTTGACTAACTTTTAGTTGGATGAAAATAGAAAGAAAAGCTACTAAGGAGGGCACACCATGGGAGAAGGAAAAGGGGAAGGAAGACTTTAAGAAAAGGTAAGGAAATTAATGATTTTTCATGGTTCTTCCCTTAGTAACTTGGTTTTCCCTCCTTCCTACCTTTCTTTCCATAGATTTATTGAAGTGTTTGGTTCTATTTTGAGCTATGTCTAGAGGAAAGGAGTTTAAAATTCAAGGAAGAGGCCAAGGCAAAGGAGAAGACTCTTGGAAAAAGCTTGAATCAAGGTAGATATCCTAGCTTTCCATGCCTTCTTCTTCTTGCTTCTTGAGAGATAATTTTTGGCCTTATAGAGAACTACTAAGAGGAAGTAAAATATGACCTAAACCCCAAGGATAAATCTTAGGAATTAGAGTGTGGGATACAAGAATATGCAAAGAGAATAAAGAAAGAGTCAATGAAATGCAAGATAGTAAGGATAGGGATTCAAGAACTTAAGCTAAAATATGATTTTATCCAAGAGTTCCTAAGCCTAAGTGAGTGTTTGTATGAGCTCCTATAACCCCTAGGGAACTTCCCACATGCATCACCCGTCAAGAAAAACAAAGTCACCTCTATCAATGCCAAGGCTATTCTAGAGTGTGTGTGGCTTTAGTAAATGTTCTAAAAGTGTAATTGGATCCCATTTCATGTATTTAGGCCAAAGGAATCAAGCTCCACTTCCTTGTAGGTGTTTGATCAATGGAGAGGAAAAAATTACAAAGAGAAAAGTATGTTCTTATGTTCAAGGTAGTTCTCTCTTTTCTCTTATGCATGCTTAGATACTTTCTTGTCTTTGAATGTGTGTGTGTATGTTTAAGCCATGAAAAGTGTTTTTAGTAAGTATGTATATGCCATGGTAGCATGACGATTGATTTATATGCTTCAATGATGTTTTATGAACATGTTTTGGCTTGTATGAGCTTGGTGAAGCCAAAAGTCCTTTAGTTAGGGTGAAGATGAGCTAAAAGTCTCTAAGAATGGGTGAGACAAAGCCAAAAGTCTCTACAAAGAGTGAGACTTAGTCAAAAGTCCCTTGAAAGTAGGTAAGTAAATCCAAACATCCTAAAGAGAATGGGTGAGGTTAAACCATTGTCTTGCCAAGCCTATGTATGATATATGTGACTTCTTAAATGCAATAAATGTTCTAAGTATGTTTATGAGTTTCAAGATAGCCATGCATGCATTTTTAGACTTGAATTTCCATCCATTATGTGTGCTTGAAAGGGAGTAGATATATTAAAAGTATTAAAATCTCACTCTTCCTTCCTCATTACCTAACATGAGCAAGGAAATGGGAGCCACCACATATGGACGCAAGGAGATTGACAATGAAGTTATTATTGTTCTTATCGTAACCATAATGATATCAAATGATATAATACCATGATGTATAACCTTTTGAACATGTGTAATTATATAGATATGTGATGTATATGTGAGAATGGATAGCATTTGAATGATATGACATGGTTATGACATTGAAATGCAAGAATGGGAATGTTAGACTCTTATGTATAGTAACAAGTAGGGTAGTGAACTTATAAGATCTAGGTTTTTGGACCCTTTAGACATATTTAAAGGTATGTTTTGATGCTTTCACACATGCTTAAGAAGTCATGGATAGGGTAGGAAAGCCTTTGGACACATTTTGACCCATTTTGGTGCTTATAAAGCTCTTTTTGGCACCCTATGTCACAAACTAACCAAATGGAGGAATTTTCCTATGAAATTTGGCATAAATCTAAGTTTCATGTATAGATTTTTATTGAGCTAAGAACCTTATTATTTAGATCTCTTGAGAATAAATTATGAATTTCTAAAGTTGGAAAAATTCTTAGATTTGGCCTTTGCACTGTTCATGTGGTCAACTTCTTCTCTTCTATCATTCATGGGCCAAATGCAATCCAATTACCTTGAAATTTTACAAGCATAAACTAGACCTTATAAGATTTCTGTAGCCATAAAGAGCATCCCATTTGGATTTATATTGAGGGAGATATGAATTTTTTAAATTAGAACTTACTATTAGTAATGCAGCAGGACCCTCAGTATTGTTCCATCAATTTTTGCTAGCTTAATGTCATTTTCTAGGTTTGGAGCTGTTTTTCCCTTAAAGTTGACATATATATCTTTTCAGATTCATATATTTTACTTAATTTGGATTTTTGTGAAATTAGTTATGAATTTTTGAAATCCATATCAGTAAATTGTATTAGAACTCCAGGACAGCCAAACCTGCGATGCTTTTCTATTGTCAAACGTGGTCCAAATGATGTTTTCATCCTCCATATAAATCCTCCAATGATATTGTCCTCAATAGATGGCTTCTCCCATTAGCTCAGAGATATTATCTCCAGTAGATGGCTTCTCCCATTAGCTCCAGGGTTTTGTTCTTCCTAAAAAATGGTTTCTCCCATTAGCTCCGAGGAAAATGTGTCGCTGGTGGGGAGAGTACTACTCCCACTTATATGGCCTTAGCTCAGGGTCTTCCTACCCGATATGGGACTTTACATTATGCCTAAGAGAAGCAAAATTTATACATTATGAAGCTCTTTGTCCTTGTCTCTCATTCCATTATTTTGCTATGATGTGAATTCACTTAACATTCTCTCTTGAGAGTTAAGGGGAGGAGACAATAAGAAGGGGATTTTTGGAAATTGCATGCTTGTATGTTCATATAATATGACTTAAAATTAAAGTGCAGAAGGTTTATAAATTTAAAAAAAAATTGTTAATGCCTGTTATGCACAAGCATGCTCCATGCTCCTATAATGTGTTTCCAAAACATGAGTGTTATCTGTAAGTGTGTGATTGGTTGCCTGAATCTAGAATTAGAGCCATTAATAGTATTCCAATCCCAAGCTGTAATATGTAATATGGATGGTAAGGATGGGATGCATTCTGTGAAATCAAGTTATCATAAAGCTAGACCCCTATCCTTCTCTACTGAAACAAATAAAGCTAGCCCTTCTTTTTCTACTCCTGCGTCATGGAAAGACTTGTGGAAATTGAAGGTTCCTACAGAAATCAAGCATTTTCTTTGTGTATAAATAATTAAGTTGAGATTGTCTCTTTATCCTTAATATGATAGTCAAAATAATTATGTAATTTAATTTTTAGATTGAAGTTATGTTGTATATAAAGTTAATTTTATTAAAAAATAAATTAAAAAGAATTAAGTATACTTTTAAAATAAAAAATATTAAACATAATTTAATCAAAATATAAAATTATATAATTTAATTTTTTTAGTATGACATAAAGTAAAGGATCTTCTATTTAGAAAAGGGATCATTCATGCCTTTTTCTGAAAAAGGAAAAATAATTATTTTCTTACTTATAGTTGAGAATGAAAAGATAAATATTTTCATTATATAATATTTTCTCACAAAAGAATTATTTTTTTTTCAAACAAAAGAAATATGATAAACAACAGTAAGATATAAATTCTATAAATATAGCATTACTGTCTTAAAAACCAAGATGGAACTTCTCCAACTGTATAGTTAGTAAAAAAATGTATTATTTCCTTTTTTCTTTTTCTAGGGCTTAAATTGTAAGTTTAAAGGTAAAAATCAAACCTCTTTTTTTTTTTTTTTTCCATGAAAAGAATATTTTATGAAGGATAGGTTAATATTAACCCTTTAAAAAGAAAAAAAAAGTTTATCTTTATAATATCACAGAGTCAAGTGTAAGATGTTTCTTTTATGAACAAAATCGAAATATAAAACTGAGTAATTTATCTAATATTAAAACTTAAAAGTAATTAATGATTAATTCATGGATTTGAATATAATATCGATAATACATATATAAATGAATAAAATGTAACTAAAATAATACTACATACAATATTAGTGTAAAATAAATCAAAAATATGTTCACAAAATAAGAATGTTAACAAAATACGTAAAAAAATAAAACTCTAACCAGATTAGGTTCTATGTGATGTCTCTCTCTATCTAAAACTAATTAAAAAATAACCAGAAACATTAAAGGTAGATATTTCCTTAACTAAAGCATTATAGAGATTAAACCCAAAAGCATAATGATATGATGATATACATGGAGTTGCAAACTAGCCTCTTGATAAATGCAAGACCATTTATAGAGCAAATGATAAAAAGCCTAAAAGTTCGAGGCTAATAAGACCAAAATATATTTGGGTCACTTAACAGTTAGATTTTTTTTGTCAATGTACTGTTAGACTTGTTAAATTTTGTTGATTAAATTATATATTTTATTTTAAAAAATCAATCTCAATCCCAAAATGTATCTCAAAATTCAACCTCTACCTTAGTCATAAAAAGAATGTTTGTTTTAAGATAAATTTAATTTATAATGAATTAAATTAAACTTTCTTTTACCCATAGTAGCATTACATCATTTAAGCGCATGAGAAAAAGAATCCAACCTATTTTGAGGCAACTCCATAATAGAAGTATGTAACTTTCCTCCTATGAAGCATGTAACTTTCTTTTTCATCAAGCATTAGACCAATGCTTACACAGTGTTTTCTTACAACAAGCACCAAACAAACTATGCTTTTTAGAAAATGATCTAATAACGTTTTCTTTTAATACCTTGCAGGCAATGAAAAATGGCTCTATGTTACACTTTAGGATTTAGATATTCTCCCATGTTTTCTTAATTCTTAATTTTATATTATTTAAATAATTTGGATAATTTAAATTTATTTCCTTTAAGATTTAAGAAAAAAATATTTTTAAAAGAAGCATAATGTTAAATAAAAATAATTTTTAATTTTTAAACTTAAAAAAATAATATTTAACATTCAAAATATAAAGAAAAAATAAAATTTAGACTATTTAGGTTTTAAATCTAAACCATTAAAATTTTGTGAAAGAGAATAATAAAGAGAATGTAAGGGTGAGGATTTGGAGGGTAAGGTTTACCAACTAACAAGCTTATCACCACTACTATATAAATTTGGGCGAAAATAAAAAGCCACCATATATGTATAAATAAAATTTATTTTGAATTAGTAATAACATTTTTGGTCAATTATTAACTTATTATTTTATTTTCATTGTATAAAATAAGTCATTTTAATGCCCTTTTAACTTTTTCTAGAAGTTAAAAAATTTAATAAAAAAGATAAAAATTATACTTATAAGAATAAAAATGTTAACAATGAAAGAAAACTTTTTGCAAACATAGATTTTTTTTTTTTTTGAAAAACCAAGGAATGTTTTGTAACACCATAATTATCTAGCCTCTCTTGCTCAATTCTTAGTGACACTCCATGGAAAGGGGAAGTTGGTAAAGAAATTCAATTAAAATATTCTATTATTTTTGTGTTACGTCAAACTTAAAATTTTCATTTCATGTCTCGTGGACCCTTTGGACTTTCCTATATTATTCTCCAATTTAATTACATGCATACAACTTGAAACCATCTCAAAATGTTGCCAAAAACTTAGGCTTATAACATATATACACAAAATAATGTAAGTCAGTCTTAGGTTCAACTTGATAAATTTCTGGTGCAACTTTGAAAAATTATAACTAAATCTAAAAAATTTAAAATCAAGCAACCCATAGCTTTCTAGAAATCTCTAGATGTTAACTGTATACTAAAAATAATTTCAATCCATAAAACCATCATTTGGGTCACGTTTGATAATAGAAAAGTGACATAGGTCAAACTGCCTAGTGTTTCTAATACAATTTACTGATATAAACTTCAAAAATGCATAACTAATTCCACAAATATCCAATTCAAGCCCACTATAGCAATTTGAAAAGCTACAGATGTTAACTTTAAGGGAAAAATACTTTCATACCAAGATAGAGACATTTAGCAACTAGAAATAGATAAAATAGTACATGGACTCAGTTGGCACTTCTGATACTGATATAGAATTTCAAAAAATTCATAACTCTCTGCTCATACCTCTAAATGAGATTTTCTAGTTGCTACAAGTCACTAGAAATGTATAGTTTATGTCTATAAAATTTCACATTCATTGGACCACATTTGACCTACGGATGACACAGAAACCTAAACTGACCATATAAACAGTACTTATATTAGAACAACGAAAAATTGGCAATTCTGAAAATTTATAATTAATTCCACAAAGCTTCAAATAATCTGGTCTTTCCAAAAAGCTCTAGATGAGCTCTACATGCATGCCAAATTTCATAAGAAAATTCATCTATTTGGTCAGTTTGTGATATAAGGTTACATTTTAGTCCTTTTTGGGTCATCTAAAGGGTCAATTATAGTCCAATTTTGCTTCTACTATATCTAAGATCACTTGAGCATATGGAAAAGCATAAAAATGGCCTACTAAATATGTTCCAAAGGTCCAATACCTAGATCTTGGAAAATCACTCTCCCACTCCAAGGTATACACAATAGACATATAAGCACAATCTTACCATTCATTGCCAAAAACCTGTTACATCATTCAAGTGATACCAAGTCTCACATATACATCAAGTGTCTATATAATTACACATGTTCAAGGGCTCTTACATTACATAGGGTACATCATATGCCCTCAAAATGGTTACAAAGTGAACAAATAACACATTTCCATGTCATATTCTATCCTTTAAGCTTGGTGGCATCTTTTTTGCTCACTTGGTCCACCTAAACATGTTAGGTAATAGGGAGGAAAGAATGAGATTTTAGGAATCCCAATATCCCTAATCCCTTTCAACCATATATTAATGGTGCAATTTTAAGTCTAAAAATGCTTGTATGGCATTCATGATATTCTCAAACATACATAGAATATTTCCTTCATTCAAGAAGTCACACATAACATACATAGACTTGCTAAAACAAGGGTTTAGCCTCACCCATTCTCTTTGGGACTTTTGGACTTGCTTCACCCATTTTTAAGGGACTTTTAACTAAGACTTACTCTTTCTAGAGACTTTTGGCTTTGTCTCACCCATTTTTAGAGACTTTTGGCTCATCCTCACCCTAGCTAAGGGTTTTTGGCTTCACCAAACTTAAGCAAGCCAAACACATTCATAAAAACATCTTTTAAGCATATAAACATGGCAACATGGTACCATGGCATGTGATCCTTTTATAGAAACACATTTCATAGCTTAAACATGCACACACACAATTCAACGACAAGAAAACACCCAAGCATGTATGAAAGAAAGGAAAAAGGGCTATCTTACTTGCAAGAACACACTTTAACTCTTGAAAATTCTTCCTCTCCCTCAGCCAAATGCTCACAAGAAGGAGGAGCTAGATTCTTTTGGCCGAAACACATCATATGGAAGTCAATTATACTCTTAGAACAATTCCTAAAGCTACACATGCATTTGGAAAACTAAATTGCTTCTAAGGTTCAATTATGGTTCCCTAAAGCCCCTAATGAAGCAACACCAATAATTAATAATCTTGGCTCCATTCTTTCCTTCCATCTATGGTTTTTGACTTCATTTAAGCCTCTTGGAGCCATTACACAATCAATTTGAGGAGCCTAACTACATGTTGCTTCATTATGCTACAATATGGAACCTATAGCTCCATCTCACTTCCTAGGCTTCCTAAATTTTTTTCAAGGCTTCCTCTCAAACTCTCCATCATATATGATGCAAAACTAAGCTTGGAAGAAATTAAAACATCCCCTAAGCATTGGTTATGTGCTAGGCAAAGACATGCTCTTCCTTGGCTACCAATGGAGTTGTCTTACTTCCTTTGAGGGGAGGTGCATGTGGGAAGGTCTCTAGGGGTCTTAGGAGCTCATGCAAACATTTACATTAGCCTAGGGACTCTTAGTTAAAATCAGAATTTTAAGTATGTTCACAATCCCTAGCTTTTCCTATCTTACATTTTCATGGCTCTTTGTTTGTTTCCTTTGTACATTCTTACTTCCTACACCTTAATTCATATAATTTATCCTTGGTTTTACCTAAAATCCACACTCTCTTAGCTATCCATATATGGGGTGAAATTCACATAAGGAAGAACAAGGGAAGAGAAGCATGGAAACTAAGGATTTTACTTTGAACTCAAGCCTTTCTCAAGAGCTGTTCTTTTTGCCTTTGCTCTTCTCTTGAATTTTGAACTCTCCTCCTTTGTTCTGCGCTTAAAATAGAACCAACACCTCAATCAACCTATGGAAAGGAAGAGGAGAAGAAGGAGAGAAAGTTTGCTAAAGAGAAGACTAAAAATTTCCTTGAATTTCATACCTTTTTCTTGGTTATTCTTTTTCCTTTTTCCTCTTCAATGGTGCACCCTTCTCTCTAGGTCTCCTCTCTATTTTTGGGCATAAGTAAGTCAGTCAAGATGGGAGAGCAAATAGGATATGTAATATAAGAAGGTTCAAGAAAGATTTGTCTTAAAAATTTCCATTTATGTCTTGTAAGTTGGCATTTTTGTTTTAGGTTCATTTTAGCTCCTTTTAAAGAATCATTTTTTCATTATAAAATTTAGGCTCTTAATTCTATAAAAAGCCTTTGTAATCACTCAAATTGGAGGTAAAACCTTCTCGAATGAAGAGGTCAAAATTCAAGTTAACTATCATTAGAAAACATACACTGGAGGGATTTTAACTATCCCAGGGCTTTCCATGATTTTCAAGGCCTCTAAGAATCCTGTAGAACTTAAAATTTTCATTTAAAAAGTCCTCCTGTGATTATTTCAAAAATTACTTGTATTTACGCAAATGCCACTAGACTTTTGGCAAATTTTTTGAACCACTCTGGCCTCTATTTCTGGATAACTCAAGACTCAAATCCTCATTTTTCATTATTTACAATTTTATTCCAATTTTATTTGGCCCTAAATAACTCATCTCAGGGGACTTGCTTTAAAGATGTATTCATTTATGTCATTTTTATGAAATCTGGACATTACATTTCTCCCCTCTTTAAATAAAATTTCGTCCTCAAAATTTAGATAACATACCTCATGGGAATAATTGTGGATCTTTCTTTCTCATTTTATCTTCCAACTCCTAGGTAGCTTTCTCAGGAGATAACTCCTTCCAAACCACTTTCACCAGCGGTATTGTCTTATTCTGTAACTGCTTGAGTCTAACATCCATGATCCAATCTAACGATACTCTATAAGATAGATTACTTTGTAACTACACATTTTCATATTCTATAACATATGAGAGGTTGGGTTGGTATTTCTTAAGCTGAAATACATGGAATACATTGTGATTAGGCTCAGGTTTAGGGGAAGGGCAAATCTGTAAGCCATAGGTCCTACTTTATCAAGAATTTAGAATGGGCCTATGTACTTTGGACTGAGCTTTCTACTTTTAATGGACTTATCTATTCCTTTGATAAAGACATGGTCTCCAACCTTAAACTCTAACAGTCGTTTACGTCTATCTGCATAACTCTTTTGTCTACTACGGGTTATTAGCAGTTTCTTTCTTATGGTCTCAATCTACCTAAAGGTTTAGTCCTCTAATTTTAGCCCTATGAGGCTCCTCTCTCCTAGCTTAACCTAACAAATTAGGGACCTACACTTCCTCCCATACAATGCCTCGTATAGTGCCATCTGAATACTAGCATGATAGTTGTTATTATAGGCAAACTCTACTAGAGGCAAGTATGTATCTTAATTCCCTTTCAATTTTAAAACACACACCTTCAGCATGTCCTCTAGGGTCTAAATGGTTCTCTCTACCTAGCCATCTATCTGAGAGTGATAGGCTGTGCTAAATCTTAATCTAGTTCCTAGGGCATCCTGTAATGATCTCTAGAAGTTTGAAGTGAATCTGGGATCTCTGTCTGACACAATGCTCCTAGGTATCCCATGTAATCTCACAATCTCCTGGATGTATAGCTGAACTAATTTATCAAGGGTGTAAAACCCAGTTGGCTTTTAATGTTCTATCTTAACTTTTTGACATACTAAGTATCGGGAGACATATTCTGTTATCTCTGCTTTCATCCTAAGCCACCAAAACATCTTTTTCAAATCATGATACATCTTATTACTGCCTAGATGAGTAGTATATTTACTCTTGTGTGCCTCCTCTAATATTCTTTCCTTAATGTCTACATTCCTAGGCATATATAGCCTATCCTTGTATCTTACTAGCCCATCCTCAGACAGGTTAAACTCTGAAGTGCTACCTTAGGATATTTAGGCTCTAATCTTTCTTATTTATTCATCTTCTAACTGAGCTTGTCTTATTTGACTCCTCAGGTCATTTTCTATCTGGGTTTCACTCATCAATAACTTCATCGAACACACCTGGCATGAGAGACTCATATCCCTGAACCTCTTAATCAATTCTTTCTCTATAATCATCATGTAGGTCGTATGTATGGATTTCCTACTCAATGCATTTGTGACCACATTTGCTTTTCCTGGGTGATACTTCAAAGTGAAGTCATAATCCTTTAAAAATTCTAACCACCTTTTCTACCTCATGTTCAATTCTTTTTATTCAAATAGATATTTAAGGCTCTTATGGTCACTATAAATCTCTATGGCTCCTCCATACAAGTAGTGCCTCCATATCTTAAGTACAAATACCACTACTTCTAGCTCTAAGTCGTATGTGGGGTAATTCTCTTTGTGGGATTTTAATTGTCTAGGAGCATAAGCTACCACCTTGCCTTCTTGCATAAGTTCACATCCCAACCCTTTCTTTAAGGCATCACTATAGACTATGAAAGTCTTTCTAGGGTACTGGGGCCGTGGTTAGCTTACATTTTAATTCCTGAAAACTTTTCTCACATTTCTGATCCCACATAAAAGATACATTCTTTCTGGTGAGCCTAGTCAGTGGTATTGTTATATGAGAAAAGCCTTGAATAAACCTCCTGTAATACCTTTCTAAACCTAAGAAGCTCCTAATCTGCATTACTATCCTAGGTCTCTCCCACTATAACACTGCCTCTATCTTATGGGGATCTACTGAGGCCCTTGTCTAGGAGATCATGTGGCTTAGGAATTGAACCTCAGTAAGTCAAAACTCATATTTACTAAGTTTAGCATACAATTATTTCTCTTTCAATATTTCTAGGACTAATCTCAAATGTTACTCATGTTTCTCTCTACTATTGGAATAAATAAGAATATCATCTATGAAGACTATTACAAACTTGTCTAAGTATGGCTTAAATACCCTGTTCATGTAGTCCATAAATACTACAAGTGCATTTGTTAACCCAAAGGGCATAACCAAAAACTTATAATGCCCATACCTAGTTCTAAAGGCTGTCTTAGGGATATCCTCAGCCTTGATCCTGAGTTGGTGATATCCTGACCTGAAGTCTATCTTGAAAAACATTGATGCTCCTACCAACTAATTTAGGAGTCCATCTATTCAAGGGAGATGGTATTTATTCTTAGCTCCCTGTAGTCTATACATAATTTGAGGCTCCCGTCTTTATTCTTTACAAATAAGACTAGAGCTCCCCATGGTGAGACACTGGGTCTAATGAAACCCTTATCTAAAAGCTCTTCTATCTATTTCTTAAGCTCTGCTAGCTCAGTGGGAGCCATTCTATATGGGGCCTTAAACACTAGACTTACCCAAAGTACAATGTCTATGGGAAACTTAACTTCTCTCTTTGGGGGTACTTCGCTAATCTCCTTAGGAAATACCACTGGAAACTCTCTCACTATTGAGATTTCCTCTATCCCCTCTTCTATCTCAGTCTGGACTGAGATAGTTATAAAAGTTATAAAAACCCCTAATAACCATACTCTAGAAACCTCTCAGCCAGGGAGGTAGTCATAAAAGTTAACTCAGTCCTAATACTAGGCATGGTTCCATGTTCAGACAAAGTAATTCATCGGTGATAACAATCAAGTATGGCATTATTTATAGACATCCAGTTCAGACCAATAATCACATCAATATCAATGAAGGGCATACATATCAAGTCAAGGGTAGTAAAACATTAATTAAATTGGACCACACAATTCAAACAAGCATGAAAGGTTATGGCTCTGTTTCTGGTGATGGTAGATACATGTAGGTTATATGGTAATGTATGCATGTTCAAACCTAACCTTTTAACACAGTCATATGATATGAAAGAGTAGCTAGCACCCAAATCAAATAAAGTAGTTATAGAAAAATCATTAATCATAATAATACCTTGAATCAAACTCAGGGACTAACTAACTTCCTGTTGTGTCAGGGTAAAGACTCTACCCTAGGTCTATGGTCTGAGTGCAAGAGCCATCTCCCTCTACTGAGTAGGTTATGTGCAGTCTCTGGCCTAGTCTACGACATCTGTAACATACATTCTGCCCCTCGTAACACAGCCTATTCTTATTATTTCTGCCACATTGAGTGCATAGTATAGGCATGGAATTACCTTTGTTGGACTGAGTTCTTCTTCTCTTACCCTTTCTATTCCACTTACTCTTACCACCTCTCCTGCTATTACCTGTAGGTTGTGTCTCCTCTCTAGGCCTCTTACTCTCTGAGAGGAGAGGTTTGGCACTAGAAGTTGTTTATATGGTCCTGAGGTTTGCTTCTATAACTCTACAAACCTCTATTAGGGCATTGAATCCCTAATCCTCTATGGGACCACCTTATCTCTGATCTTTGGTAGCAGACCCTTCTCTAACTTATTTGCTCTCCACTGCTCATCATTATGCTTCTGCAAATATGAGGAATACTAGGAGAGCTCAACAAACTTCACTACGTATTAGTCCACTGACATTCCCTTAGTCTGTCTCAAGAGTACATACTTTGAATTCTTCTTATCTTCGATAGAGTTAGGGAAATACCTCTCATAAAAGGCCTGGAGGAAAGTCTCCTAAGTGAGCGAGAGGTTCCTTGATCTCAGTGTCAGCTTAGTACTCCTCCTCTAGTAATCTGCCTCTTTCTCTAACTAAAAAATAGCCATTATTGTTTTTTGCTCGAAGGTACACTCCATCACTTGGAAGATCTTCTCAAGTTGCATAATTTAGGCCTTGACTTTCTTAGTATTCAACTCGTTGTTAAATGTAGAAGGCCCGAATTTCCTAAACTAGGCTATAGTGTTCTGGGTGGAAGGCACCTAAACTGGTGGAGTCTGTGATATCTGCTGTGTCTATGGCTGTGAGTCTGAGTGAGTCACCCTTAAATGCTCAAGATGGTCTGAGTGCTGTGGTGGTAATGGCAGAGGAAGAGTATGGCCCTGGCTATCTCTCTCAGTAAGCCATTCTTGAAACTGTATAATCATGGCTTACTGTTGATCCAGGTGAGCCATTATAGCTTGTAGGGCTCCAGCCACTGGATCACTAAACTCGGCTCTATCCTCAACACGAGCCTCTCTAGACTCTGGTCTAACTATTCTGGAGGGCCTGCCTCGACCTCTCCATGTATTCACCATCTTTGTGAAACATCATAACATAGTTTAGTACAAAAGGGAAACACACACCACCACACCACACTCAAATTATCTATAAGCAACTCATACACAAGGGCAATCTCATAATTTCAAGCCACAACTCATAACAACATGCTTGAACTGATGCTTTATTACCAAAAAGTGTAGCACCATAATTATCTAGCCTCTCTTGCTCAATTCTTAGTGACACTCCATGAAAGGGGGAAGTTGGCAAAGAAATTCAATTAAAATATTCTATTATTTTTGCATTATGTCAAACTTAAAATTTTCATTCTTGTCAACCCTTTAGACTTCCCCATGTTATTTTCCAATTTAATTACATGTATACAACTCAAAACCATCTCAAAATGTTGCCAAAAACTTAGGCTTATAGCATATATACACAAAATAATGCAAGTTAGTCTTGGGTTCAACTTGACAGATTTCTGGTGCAACTTTGGAAAATCATAACTAAACTTAAAAAAATTGAAATCAAGCAGCCCACATCTTTTTGGAAATCTCTAGATGTTAACATTATACTAAAAATAATTTTAAGCCATGAAAATATCATTTGGATCATGTTTGACAATAGAAAAGTGACATAGGTCAAACTGCCCAACGTTTCTGATACAGTTTACTGATATAAATTTCAAAAATTTATAACTAATTCCACAAAAATCCAATTTAAGCTCACTATAATAATTTGGAAATCTATAAATGTTAAATATAAGGGAAAAATACTTCCAAACCAAGATAAACATGTTTAGCTATTGGAAACTAATGGAATAATACATGGACTCAGCTAGCACTACTATACTGCCATAGAAATTTAACAATTCATAACTCTCTGCTCAGACCTCCAAATGAGGTGCTTCTATTTGCTACAACTCACTGGAAATGTCTATTTTATGACTATATAATTTCAGATTCATTGGACCATGTTTGTCCTACAGATGATAGGATAATAATCTAGAAAATTGAAAATAAGGATATAAGGATTAAGATGCTCAAAAACTAGAGCCAAAGTAGCTAAATAAACTTAAACAGAAACTAGTGGTATTTTTTTAATTTTAGGCACTTTTTAGAAAACTCAAAGGAGGAATTTTTAAATAAAACAATTGAGTTTTACAAGGTTCTTAAAGGCCCTAAAAACTATAGAATCTCTTAAAATAGTTCCAACCCCTCCAATTTATGCTTTAGAGCATTGGTTGACCTAAACTTTGATCGATTTGTTTGGGAAGATTTTAAATCCAATTTGAATAAAACCAAAGGCATTTTATAAAATTAAAGGACCTAAATTTTATAATAAAAAGACAGTTATTGAAAAAGAGTTGAAATGAGCTCAAACGAGGAAAACCAAGTTTAGGACATAGTTGGAATTATGGAATTATTATAATTGAGCCACTTTATTAATTCTGAACATTCAGAACCCTTCTCCATCTCTTGACTAAGTTTTGGCTAGCTAAAAATAAAACCAAAGGCTTCTTGAAGTGTCACACAAAGGGGAACAAAGGGAGGAGAAAGCAAGTCTTGAAAGTGTAAGATTTGGCCACTTTTTCCTACTCCTTCCCCTCTTTTTCCTCTTCCTTCTCATAGTCTTATTGATTAATTTGGTGCTAATATGTGGTTGGTTCAGGAGAGGGAAGAGAGGATTTGGAAGTACTCTTGGAAGGCTTGTAAATAAGGTAAGAAACCATGGGTATCTTACTTCCTTTTGGTTCTTCTTCTTCTCCATAATTTTGACTTGAATAAGGGGAGTATGTTAGGGACCTAATTTTGATCTAAACTTGATAAGAAATGAGGTCTTGAGGCAAGAGGAACCACATGAAGCAATTAGAACTCAAAAAGAACCTATAAACAATAAGATAGAAAATCTAGGGATTTGATTGTTCTTAGGAAGGTTTGAAGCTTTCTAATGTTAATTTAGCTTGTATGAGAGTATGTTTGAGTTTTTAAGACATCCAAGAAGCTTCACAGTGGCTAATCCCCAAGGAAAAATTTGCAAAACTCCATGGATCCATAACCATGTGCATGTCTTGGCTAAGAGCACTCCAAGCACCTAAGGAGAGTTTTAATTAGTTCTAAGGCTAGAAAGGGACTAGATATGATTATTGAACATCAAAGGAAGCATTAGAATAAAGCATGGTTTGTGAGATGGAGGTTTAGGCTCCATTTTAACACATAAAGAAGCAACTTGTATCTAGGCTCCTTGAAATGAATTTATGATGACTCTAAGGAGTCTAAATAGAGTTAAGAGACTTATATAGAAAGAGAAATTAGAGTCAAGATCATGGATTCCAATAGTTGTTTCATTATGTCTTGTATGGAACCATAATTGTGTCTTAGAATGAAATGGCCTTACATAGAGTTGTGAAAAGTTAAAGCTTGTTCCAATGATTAAAATATGCCTCATTTGATGTGTCTAGGCCAAGAAAATCAAGTGCCACTTAGTTGCATGTGCTTGGTCGAAAAAGGAAAGATGAATTAAAGGAAAAAGATTGTGAATCTTGCTTCAAGGTAGCTCTCTAACCTTTCCCACATGCATTGTTTAGATGTTTTCTTGTCTTTGAGTGCTTGTATGTATATTTGAATTATAAGAAATATTTTTAGCCATTGCTTACATGTTATGGTACCATTATATGTCTTTAAATGTGTTTTTGAATGCAAAGTGACTTAAATGGGTTTGGTTATGCCAAAAGTCTCTTAGCATATATGAGAATGAGTTAAAAGTCCCTAGTAATGGTTGAGACAAAGTCAAAAGTCTTAAGAAGAGTGAAGTTAAGTCAAAAGTCCCTTAAAAGTGGATGAGGCAAATCTAAAGGTACCAAAGAAATTGAGTGAGGCTAGACCAATGCCTTTGAGAGCCTAAATTTGACATGTATGAATTCATGTGCCAAGGAAAATGCTTTATGTATGTTTACTAGTAGTTTAAATGTCATAATGCATTCTTTAACATGAATTTGCACCTATTATGTATGTTTAAAAGAGTTAAGAGCTATTGGGATTTTTGGAATTTTACTCCTCCCCCATAAATGTTTAACCATACCTAGGTGAGCCAAGTGGACTAAGAAATGGAGGCTAACAACATTGACGGATAAGATTTTGATAATGAAGTAGAGAAATAGGCTCTTTAATAGCATTTTGATGTCAAGAATTATAACCATATGATATATATATGATGTAGACCTTTAGACATGTTTAAATGTAAGTACATATGATGTATGTATCCATTTTGGAACCAAATGAATGAATACATAAGTTTTTGCCACCCATATGCTATTATGTCTTTGTGTATGAATGCAAGTGGCAAGGTGAGAATGAGCTCCATGATGTTTTGTGTAATGTCTAGTTTTCGTTAAATAATGGAAATGGATGCGTTTTCAAAGCAAGTCCCCCGAAGTGAATTAGTTAAGGTCTCAAAAAATTTGAGTAACATTCTAGACTCCTAAAAATGAGAATTCTAGGCTTAGATGGAAAGAAAAACAGAGCTAGAATGAAGAAACACTTTCTTATGAAAAACTTATGAAATGTAATGGTATTTTCGTAATTTTGAGCAAATTTTGGAATTCACACAAGAGGACTTTTTAAATGAAAGTTTTAAGTTCTTTGGAACTCTTAAAGGCCCTAAAAACCATAGGAAGCGCTGGGATAGTTAAAACCCCTCTGGTGGATGTTTACCAATGTCAATATACTAGAACTTTGATGGATTCGTTCGGGAAGGTTTTAACTCCGATTTGAGTGATTCCAAAGGCATTTTACTAAATTAGGAACCTAAATTTTATAATGAAAAAGATAGTTCTCAAAAAGGAGGTAGAACAAATTAGAAACGAAAATGCCCAAAATAAAGGACAAAATAAGAATTTTTGAAAAGTCATTCTTCCTCCACTTATATATATAGGGTGCCCCACTCTCCCATTCACTTAGCCTCATATTTTTCTTCCTTAAACCAAAGAAGAAACCCTAGGAGAGTGGCACACAAGAGGAAGAAGAAGAAGAGGAGAAATCAAGGCTTGAAGGTATGGAATTTTGGTAGTTTTTCATGCTTTCTTCTTTCCAAACCTTTTCTCCTCCATTCTCTTTTGTTTCTTATGATTATAATGAAGTTTATAAATCTATTTTAAGGGAGAAATTAAGGGAAAATTTTGGATTTGAAGAGAGGAGGCCAAAGAAACAAGATTTAAGTGAGAAAACAAGGAAAAACAAGGTAATTTCTTCTTCCATAGTTGCTACCCTTTGCTTCCCTTCTCCCTATGGTTTGTCCCTCTTAAGAAGTCCTAGGAGGGCTTAGTTTTTAGGTAGAACCAAGGGTGATTCTTAGAAAAAAGGGTGTGGAGATTAAGAATATGCAAAGAGAATTAACAAATAGCCATGGAAATTCAAGATGTGAATTCTAGGATTTCAAGTGTTCCTTACAAAATATGATTTGATCTCTTGATTCCTATGCCTAAATAAGTGTTTGAACGAGCTCCTAAGATCCCTAGAAGTCTCCTCATGTGCTTCCTCCATCAAGAAAATAAACCAAAATCCAAGAAGACTAAATTACTCCATAGCCTCGGCCTAAAGGGATTTGTGTACCTAGGGAGAGTTTTAAATTTTTCTAAGCCCAATTTTGAGTCATATATGATGAATGAATATGAGGAGAAGCCTTGTAAAAAATTTAGGAAGCTTAGAGAATGAGTTAGTGCTTTATACTCCATAATATGAACTAAAGAAGAAACATGTAGTTAGACTCTTTATTTTAATTGTGTGATGACTCCAAGAGGCTTAAAAGAGTCAAGAATTATATTTGAAAGGAAAGAATGGAGCTTAGAATTTATTTGATGGGTGTTGCTTCATTAGGTGCATTCTTGGAACCATAAAGGGGTTAATGAGCCAAGTTAGTGACTAAGCAAGTTGTGTGGCCTTAGAATTAGTTCCATGAACCTAGTTGGCTTTTATAAATTGTGTTTAGGCCAAGAGAAATCATTCCCACACCTTTGTGTGTGTGAGGCCGAAGAAGGGAGCATTATTTCAAAGAGGAAAGTGTGTGGTTGCATCCAAGGTAGCTCACTCCTCCTTCTCTCATGCATGAATGTATGCTTGGCTTGTCTTTGCACGTGTGTGTGCATGTTTTAAGCCATGAAAAGTATTCTAGCATGATTTCATATGCCATGGTACCATGATGATGCATTATGTTTCCAAATGATATTTATGATACTTGCTTTGGTTTGCTTGAGTGTGGTGAGGCAAAGAACCCTTAGCCATGGTGAGGATGAGCCAAGAACCCTTAAGATTGGTTGAGATAAAGTAAAAAGTCTCTCAAAAGTGAGATTGACTCCCAAAAGCAAGGTTGAGTCTAAGAACCTTTTAAAGAATGGGTAAGGCAAGTCAAAAATCCATAAGTGAATGGGTGAGGCTAATTCACTTGCTTGGCAAGCCTTTGTATGCTATGTATAACTTGCTCAAATATTGAAAATGCTTCTTGAATAAATGCACATGACAATATGCCCATGCATGTATTTGTAAGAATTATTTTGCATCTTTTATGTATAATTGAATGGGATATGAGCTATTGGGATTATTTGAATCTCATTCCCTCCTCTCTAATGTTCTAACATGCTAGGTGGACCAAGAGAGCAAGGAAATAGTAGCCAACCATTTGAGAGATAAAAGTTTGACATTAAAGTATAGAGATTTTGTTTCTTTAAAGCCATATAAATGGCAAATGTTGTAATTCATGGTTGTATATATTCTATGATGTTATGAACATGTATAATTATATTAATGTATTATGTATAAATGAAGTTTAAGGTTGTATGTATGGAAATGTGCATTTTAGACATATGATGGCAATTTTGCATTATGGAAGTACATGTATAAATATAAGTGGAATGGCCAAATTGAAATGCATGAGGTTTAGGACCACTTGGGTAGTCCATACAAGTCATAATCATGCTTTTAGACTTGCCCAAGAGGTGTCAAACATCAAGGGAAATCATTTGGACACTTTGGTATCCTATATGGAGTATAAATTGACCATATTGGAAACCTATACCACTTTTTGTCCAAATGAGCTCTTCTTGATCTGAGGCTGGGCATGCAATTAGAGCTTCTTAAGAGATTATTAGGAAGCTAAAGTGCATAATTTTTGGAGGTCTGTGGAATATTTGATGAATTTTCAAATTTGAAAAAAATTCTAATTTTGGTTCATGGTACTGTTCGCACTGGTCTGAAAATGAATTCTATCACTCAGGGGGAAAATGATGTCCAATTGCCACCAAATTTTAAAGGAAAAAACTATACATTCCCAGTGACTTTTCCAATTAGAAGCACCCCATTTAGATGTCTATAGAAGGAGATATGAATTTTTAAAGTTTCTACCCAGTATCAGACATTCAAACAGACCTCAGGTATTGTTTGATTGATTTTCAAGGTCTGGATGTGCCTAAACTAGTCTATAATTATTGTTTCCCTCTAGATAACATCTGTAGCTTTCGATATTGGTATCATTTTCATGGATTGTATTTTTTTAAAATTAATTGGACATTTTTGAAGTTTGCTATAGAATTCTATGATAGCACCAGTAGATAGCCTGACCTCTAGAACTTTTCGAATGTCAAACATCCTCTGTGTTAGATGTTATAGTCTGTACATATTTTTAGCATGAACTAGACATGTGTATCTTTCCAGAATGGCTAAGAATGCATGATCTCAATTTTTCTAGAATTAGTTATGATTTTCAAAGTTTCTGACAAAAGTGAGAAAATTCTGGCTAAAAATGCATATATGAATTTTATGTATTCCTTTGCTTGCCACGAGTTGTAGGCCACTTTTAGTGATGGAAATGAGTTGTATCTATATAATTAAATATGAGAATGTGATACATGAACTTATATGGTCCATGGGACACCAAATGAAAAATTTATACGTGACGCAACGCTAAGAAATACATTACTTTAATGTCATTTCCTTGAAAATTCACATGATTCTTGGAAATGAGTTACTTAAAGGCATGAGATAAGCTAATAAATTATGTTATTACATTTTGAACCATTTGGTATGCTCTTATATGCTTTGATTGTACTTTTGGATGTGTCCAAGTGGCTATGGTACCTAATGAACCTATTTTAGACTTCAAATTTGACCATTTGTTAAGCTAAAGCAAAGTTTGACCAAATGAATGAGTTTTTGTATAAATTTGGTCAACAAGTAGGTCTCATCTAGAGCTTTTCATAGCACTAAAGAGCACCTAAATTAGAGCTCTAGAGAATTTATTATGATTTTTCAAAGTTAGCCAAATTATGTAGAAGTAGTATGGGTACTATTCATATAGTCAGTTTTCTTCTCTATGTTTCATGTGGGCCAAATGAAGTCCAATACTTATAAAATTTTATAGAAATAAACTAGACATCATAAGCTTTCTATAGCCACCAAGAGTATCTCATTTAAAGCTCTATAGAGGAAGAAACAAATTTTTGAAGTTTTAGGTCTTGGAACTATTTGAGAACAAACGTGATGTACTATTTTATTGTTTTTATGGGCTAAATGCTACTTTCTTAGTCTGAAACTATTTTTATTTGTTAGTTAATATTTAGAGCTTTTGAGAAAATTATATATGCATGATTTTGATTTTTCTTGAATTAGTTATAAATTTTCAAAATTCATATAAAAAATTTGGGATTGGGAACCCGAGAGCAAATTTTGACTTTTGTGATGTATGGTTCTTAATTCGAGATGTATGAGATGAAATGTGATGATTCTGACTTGTATGGATATATTATGGATGAAGAATGATATTGATGAACCCACATGGTCTATAGAGCATAAAATGAATAAATTGGGCTTTTTGTTATGTAAGCATCCACTATTAAATGTGCTAATTTCACGAGAATGTCTAAGAATAAGCTTATGGAATGTAAAGTAAAGACTAGCAAGCTAAGGTATTACATTTATTAGTATCAGAGCTAAGGTTCAGACATTTAGTGTGGGTTATGGCTTGAAAATGTGACTTGCTAATTATATATGATGCATATGTGGATGAATTGAGTACAAGTGGCAGCATGTGTTCCTATGTTATGGTAAACTATGTTTAAATTGTTTCAGAACAATGGCAGATGTAATGTCCAATTTTCATTAAAATAACAGAAACAGATACGTTTTCAAAGCGAGGTCTCTAAAATAAATTAGTTAAGGTCTAGAAAATTTAAAATAATAATCCATACATTAAATAATAAATTTAGGAGGATAGAGGTGCCTTAAAACAAAGGCTAAAGTGGCCAAACAAAAATTAACAAAATAGTTGCGAAACGTAATGACATTTTCATAATTTTAAGAAAATTTTGGAATTTTCACAGGAAGGCTTTTTAAATGGCAAATTTGAGTTCTCTGAGGTTCTCAGATGCCTTGAAAACTATAGGAAGCCCCAAGACAGTTAAAACTCCTTTGATATATGTTTTCTAACGTTAGTTAGCCCAAACTTTGACCCTTTCATTCAGGAAGGTTTTAGTTTCGATTTGAGTGATTCAAAAGGCATTTTATATGATTGAGGACCTAAATTTTATGATGGAAAAGACAGTTCTTAAAAAGAAGCTAAAATGAACCGAAAACGAAATACCAAGACGAGGAGACAAAATTAGGATTTTTGGAAATTGCTTCTTAAACCTACCTATATATAGGACCATGCCTACTCTCTCCTTCACTTAGCCTATTTTATTTTTGCCCTAAACTAGAGAAAGGAGCAAGGGAGTGAGGCGCACAAGGTAGAAAAGAAAGGAAAGAGAAAGAGCGAGGAAAATGTATATTTTTTCATGGATTTTCATGGCTTCTCTTTAGCAAACTCTTTCTCCTCCATCTTCCCTTCTTTCCTATGGTTTTATTGAAACTTTTGGGTCTATTTTAAGGTCAGACCAAGGAGGGAATTTTCAAAAATTGAGAGGAGAAGCCAACCAAAGTGAAGAACAACTAAAGGAAGCTAAGAATCTAAGGTATTTTGCCATACTTTAAGCTCAAAGTTTCTTGTTCTTCTTCTTGTGTTGTTCGACCTATGTAAGACCAGCCCTAAGGGGTTGAGTTTCTAGTCAAACCAAGGATAAATCTTTGGAAAATGAGGGAGAAGAACAAGAATATGCAAAGGAAACAACAAAATAACCAATAGATTTCAAGATAGAAAAGTTAGGATTTTAAGTGTTCCTTTCAAATTCTGATTTGATTCAAGAATTCCTAGGCCTAAATGAGTTTTGAGATGAGCTCCTAAGATCCCTAGAAGGCTCCTCATATGCATCTTCCATCAAGAAAACAAAGCAAACGCACTTGGTGTCCTTATGCTCCATAGCCACAACCTAGAGATGTTGGAACACCAAGGGGTAGTTTTAATTCATTCCAAGCTTGATTTTAAGTCATATATGGTGGAAGAGGATAAGAGGAAGCCTTGGAAAAATTTTAGAAGCCATGGATAGTGAGATGGTATCATAGGTTCCATATTATGGCTTAAAGAAACAACACCTAGCTAGACTTCTTGAGTTGATTGTATGATGACTCCAAAAGGCTTAAAAGGAGTCAAGAATTATAAATGAATGAAGAGAATGGAGCAAAGATCATGTTTTCATAAGGTTGCTTCATTAAGTGCATTATGGAACCATAAAAAGAGCTATATGAAATACCTATCTTTTCTAGTGAATGTGTAGCTTTAGAATTTGGTTCAAGAGTATAATTGGCTTTCATATTATGTGTTTAGGCCAAAGGAAACAAGCCTCACCTTATTGTGTGTGTGTGGCCATTGAAGAGGAACAGATTTCAAGAAGAAAAGTGCACATGTGTAACAAAGGTAGCTCTCTCTTCTTTCTCTCATGCATGAGTGGATGTTTATCTTATCTTTGAATGTGTGTATGTATGTTTTGAGCCATGAAACATGTTTTAGCAAGTATCTAATTGCTATGATACCATGATGTTGCATTATGTCTTCAAATGATATTTTGTGACTTTGCTTTAGTTTGCTTGAGTGTGGTGAAGCCAAGAACCTTCAAGAATGGTTGAGACAAAGTTTGAAGTCTCCTAAGAGTAAGATTTAGTTTAAAGCCTTTAAGAAAAGGGGTGAGACAAGTCCAAAATCCTTAAAGAGAATGGGTGAGGGTAAACCACTTACTTGGCAAACCTATGTATGTTTTGTATGATTTCTTGAATGTTAGAAATATTTCTTGAATGACTACATACTCCATGATAGTCATGCATGCATTTTGAGACATAGATTTGCATTCTTTATGTATGATTGAAAGGGAAAAGAGCTATTGGGATTCCTAGAATCTCATTCCTTCCTCCCACATGTCTAAGATGTCTTGGTGGACCAAGTGATCCAAGGAATGAAAGCCACCAATCCTAAAGAAATAAGATTGACAACAAAGTGTGAAAATTTGCTATTATGTAGCCATATGAGTGGCATATGATATAATCCATTATCGTGTATGTTGTATGACTTCATAAGCATATATGTAAATATGTAAATATATGATGTATGTATGAGATTTAATGTCATATGTATGGTATAGTGCATTTTAGGCATTGAATGGCAAGAACTAGCTTGTGTAATTTTGTGTATGTCTTGGAGTCAATGAGTGAGTTTGTGAAATCTGGATTTGTGCACCTTTGAGACATGTTTATTAGACCAATTTGGTGCTTTCCCATGTGCTCAAGTGGGCATGGGAACCATAGAACCAAATTTGACCCTCTTGAAACCTTTATGAGCCGTAAAAATGACCATTTTGCAGCCTAATGTTAAGATCTAACCAAATGAACGAATTTGCTCATTAAACTTGGCATGCATATAGATCTCATTCATATATTTTTGGAAAGCCAAAGACCAAATTATTTGGAGCTCTATGGAATTAATTATGATTTTTCAAAATTGGCATTTTTCTGCTGAACTGGTATAAACACTATTTATATGGTTAGTTTCTTGTGTTATATTATTTGAGGGCCAAATGGTGTCCAATACTCATGAAATGTCACAAGAATAAACTAGACACAATAAGCTTTCTATAGCCATTAATATCACCCTAATTGGACACCTGAATAGGGAGATATGAATTTTTGAAGTTGAGGGATAGTACCAATAATGATAGATGACCTTGGGTACTGTTCCATTGATTTCTAGTAGCGAGATGTCCTTGTTATGGTCTGAAATTATATTTACATAAATTAGACATCTGTAGGTTTCCATAATATATAGTGTGCTTCATTTCAATTTTTTTAGAATTAATTATGATTTTTCAAATTTCATGATAGAAAACTAAAATTTCAATTTGAGGCTACACACATTATTTTCTTGCATATACTTCATTAGCTCGAGTTCTAGGCCACTTCTTGAGATGGTTAGAAGTTGTATTTGTGTATTTAAATATTAGAATGAGATGGATTACTTCATATGGTCCATAGGACATGGAATAAAAAATTTATACAATATGTAACATAATTTAATTAAATATTTTTAAGCGCTTTTCTTGAGAATTCTATATAATCCAAAAAAGTGAGCTTAGAAATGATATGAGATGATGTAGCTAATTATGGTGTTACAGTAGACACTAGGAGAGATAGAGGTAGGCCCTATAGAGAGGCTAGAGCAAAGCCTAATGATCCTATTACTAAAGCCTTATAGTTTATTATGGCTCGCTTGGATCAACAGTAGGCCACGATTATGTAGTTACAAGAACGGCTTGCTCAAAAAGACAGTGAGAGGCCTACTCCTCCTTCACCTCAGCATTCAGATCATCCTAAGAATTCAAAGGTGGTCCCCTCAGGCCAGCACCTATATACCTCATAGACTCCACTAACTCAGACGCCTTTTACCCTACAGCAACCTTCCATATAGCATACCATAGCCCAATTTTGGAAATTCGGGCCTCCTACCTTTGATGGTGAATTGAATATAGAAAAAGAAAAGGCTTGGATTATGTAGTTAGAGAAGATATTTAGGGTGATAGAGTGCACATTTGAGTAGAAGGCCGTGATGACTATATTCCAATTAGAAAAAGAAAGAGATTACTGGTGCAGAAGTATTGAACCAATTATTAAATCAAAGAACCTCCTAATCAATTGGGAAACATTTTTATGGGCTTTTTATGAGTGGTACTTCCTTAGTTCCATCAAGGATAAGAAGGAGTCAAAGTTTGTCCTTCTGAGACAAGCAGAGGGGATGTCAGTAGACCAGTACAAGGCGAGATTTATGGAGCTTTCCAGATATTCCTCCTATTTATAGAAATATGGTGATGAGAGATGGAAAGCAAACAAGTTAGAGAAGGGATTATTACCAGATATTAGAAACCAGGTGGGCCCCTAGAGAATTAGAGATTTCAATGCCCTTGTTAAGGTTTGCAGAGTTACAAAGGCAAACCTCAGGACAATGCACACAATCTCGAATGCCAGACCTCCCCTCTTTAAGAGTAAAAGGCCATGAGAAGAGTCACAAGCCACAAGTAACAGTAAAAAAAATGGCAAAGGTCAGTGACATAGAAGAGGCAAGGGCACAAGGAGACCAGTTCAGTCCAGCAAAAACAGTTCCACTTCAGCAGCCTGTAGTCAGTGTGGCAAAAATCATAGAGGCAGACCATGTTACGTGGGCAAAAACATGTGTTACAGATGTGGTAGGTTGAGGCATATAGCCAGAGACTACACACAGCCTACATAGCAGAGGGAGGTAGCTCCTACACCTAGACCACAAACCTAGAGTAGAGTCTTCGCCTTAACATAACAAGAGGCTAACAAATCTCCAAGTTTAATTTAAGGTACTATTAAGATTAATGATTGCACTGTAAATGCATTATTCGATTCAGGTGCTAGTTATTCTTTTTATATCCTATGACTATGCTAGGAGGCTGGGTTTGAGTATGCATGCTTTACCATATGATTTACATATATCCACCCCAACAGAAAATTGAGCCATTACCTCCCATGCATGTTTGAATTGTGTAATTCAATTTAACCATTATTTTATACACTTGACCTAATTATTGGAATAAGCTGGATGTTTGTAAATAATGCCATACTTGATTGTTATCACAGATGTATCACTTTACATGAATGTAGACTGTGCCTAGTATTAGAACTAAGCTAGCTTTTATGACCACCTCCTAGGCTAAAAAGTCTTTAGTGCATGGTTGTTAGGGATTTTTTGTTTTCTTTTTGGTATAAGTTGAGGTAGAGGAAGGTATAGATGAGATCCCTGTAGTGATTGAGTTTCCAAAAGTTTTCCCAAAAAAATTAGCAGACTACCCCCTGATAGAGAAATAGAGTTTGCTATAGATATTGTACCTAAGGTGGGTCCAATGTCTAAGTTTCCGTATAAGATGGCTCCCACCGAGCTAGCAAAGCTCAAGAAATAGATATTAAATCTTTTAAAAAAGGGTTTTATCTTACCTAGTATTTCACCATTGGGAGCTCTAATCCTATTTGTAAAAAAGAAGGATGGGAGCCTTAGATTATGTATAGATTATAGGAAACTCTATAAGATCACTATTAAGAATAAGTACCCTTTTTCTAGGATAGATGACTTCCTAGATTAGCTAGTAGGAGCATTAGTCTTTTTCAAGATTAACCTCAGGTTAAGGCATCATCAGCTTAGAATTAAAGCTGAGGACATTCTTAAGACAACTTTTAGGACTAGGTACGAGCACTATGAGTTTCTAGTTATGCCCTTCAGGTTGATGAATGCACCTACGATATTTATAGATTATATGAACAGAGCGTTTAGGCCATACTTAGATAGGTTTGAAGTTGTCTTCATAGATAACATTCTTATTTATTCTAAAAGTAGAGAAGAGCATGAACAACACTTGAGATTAGCCCTAAAAACCTTGAGAGAAAAGCAGTTGTATGCTAAACTTAGTAAATGTGAGTTTTAGCTCACTGAGGTGTAATTCCTAGGCCATTAGATCTCCCAAGTAAGGTTTGTAGGAGATCCCCATAAAGTAGAGGCAGTACTTCAGTGGGAGAAACCTAAGACAGTGATAGAGATTAAGAGCTTCCTAGGTTTAACAGGTTATTACAGGAGGTTTATTCAAAACTTTTCTCAAATAGCAATGCCACTGACTAGGGTCATTAGAAAGAATGTGCCATTTGTGTGGGATGAGAAATGTGAGCAAAGTTTTTAGGAGTTGAAGCATAGGTTGTAATATCTGATTTTCTGAAAATGAGAGAAAACGTGAAAACGTAATGTACGATTTCTCCGTCAACGAACGAAATTCACCGGATACAAAAGGAAGTCCCCCAAAATGACTTAGTTTAGGTCCCAAAAAATTTGGGAAGCATTATAGACTCTTAAAAATGAAAATCCCAGGTTCAGATGAAAGAAAAATGGAGCTAGATTAAAGAAACAAATTGTGATGAAAGATTGATGAAATGTAAGGGCATTTTCATTATTTTGAGTAAATTTTGGAATTCATATATAAGGGCTTTTTAGATGAAATTTTTGAGTTCTCAGAGGCCCTAAAAATTATAGAAAGCCCCAGGACAGTTAAAACCCCTCCGGTGGACATTTTCTAACATCGGTTGACTAAAACTTTGACTAATTCGTTCGAAAAGATTTTAGCTCTGATTTGAGTGATTCCAAAGATATTTTACTAAATTGGTGTCACACCTACACTTTGCATACGCTATAACTTACCATATGGAAGGATCTTGTACTACTAATAGAAAACCCTGTTGACAAGGTCTTAAGTTTTACAAGGCAATATCTAAGATCTTGTCGACAAGGTCTTTAATTCCATAGTGTAGAGTCCAAAATCCTGTCAACAAGATCCTAGACCTAGGAGGATAATTGTCATACCTAGACAACCTTCATCATTTTCATAAGAACACCACAAGTTGATAATGTTAATATGCTAGAAGTACTTCCATGGTTATGATAATCAATTTCATGCAAATGCAAATATAAGAGTTTACTTGTACAGGGAGTTCGGTAGCCCTAATAAACATCACAGTTAACTCACGGTAGATTTCTCATGTGTAATATTTATACAAATCAAAAGAGAGATTAACACTACAATGTTACATCCTCACTGGAGTCAGACTTTACATTCAACCCTTGTTCAAAGGATTCATAAGACCAATTACAGTCAATATGTAACCTATTGGTCGGTTTGTTCGTTCTCTATTTGTCTGGCTCCCTTCGTAGCATAGTTAATACCTGTAAAATGGTCAGTTTATAATGAGATAAAATCCCAGTAGCTAACAATGCACTCAAGAAACACACATATAGATAGCACGGATTACTATCCAAGATACATTCAATGCATACTTCGGTGTCGGAGCATGTAATATCTAAGTAGCAGCATATTCTCATTCGTTAGGCTAGGTAGCAACATATTCTCATTCGTTAGGCTAGGTAGCAACATATTCTCATTCCTTAGGCTACCATGCTTTGGTTATTGGCCAATAACAGCAATCTAGTACTCATAAAGAGTCATCTTAGTAGATATACATGCAACCAAACACAGCATAGGGACTTCGGGATTTCATCCAGTGCATTAACATAAATAGCAAAATGAGTATAGTGTTAACTACCTGTTTCATCACTGTCATTCTGTCATGTTATTCCTTAGCTCTGGTTGTCCCAATGGTGTTAATTAAGAATTAGTCATGGTTAATATTTACATTGCAATTAAATTACTAATCCCCCCATACGAAATTCCTAAATCCCTTTCGCTAGTTAACTATTGGAATTCCTAATTGTAAACAATCACATCTTCATTTTCTTTTCCTTCTCATTAATTAGTTACTATCTAAGTTATTCGTGTGTGCTCCAATGCTATAAAGCTAAGTCCTTAGCCCTTATTTTCAACCTGGATTCTCAAATTTTCCATACAAAGTCACACTACAACAGCAAAAAAAAAAAAAACGAAAACTGCCATAGTCTCAATTTAACTACATTTTCGGACTTGTTTTTTGTGAAATTTCTTTCCTCCACTAAATGACCTCTAAAAATCATAAAAATTGACAGAGTAACCCCTTATTATGTTAATTATAAGCCACAGAAACAGTTTCCAAGAATTCCCAGGGATAACCCCTGAACTCCTACTGTTTTTGTCACTACCTCAGTTGAGCTCGCTGTACACTGCCCTTGCTGTTTCTGGCTTTTTTATACTACCAAATGAGCCCAGAAAATTCTAAGACTTTGTAAACCTAACTTCATACGTCTTAGCTACCTCTCCACCAAATTTCATGCACTAATTCCTTCATTTACCCATTTAACAAAATTCTTTATGAAATCAGCCCCAAGCTGTCCCGTACAGAAGCTAAATTGAATTAGTGGGTTGTTTCTTTAATTTACCTTGTTCCAAAAATTCTATAATTTTCCAGGTTTCAAGTATAGGGGATGGAAAACCTGTTATAAAAATGTTGGCTTCAAAATTCTTTTCTAACTAATTCTACAAAGGCCAAAACATCCCAGTCCAGAACAGGGAAGCAACTTGGAGCTTACCTTTTTTTTTGGAGTCCTTGTACTTTGGTTTTTCTTCTCTTCTCTCCTCTTCTATGGCTGTCCGAAATTTCTTCCTTCTTTCCACTACTTCCCTCAGCCTAAAATGAGTTAAAGTGAATGGTGATTAATGCAATGGACAGCTCATGCTTTTTCACCGCTATTAGGTGGCATGAAGGCAAATCACAATTCCTTGACTCGGTGCAATTGCTAGGTGGCAGCAGATATGTGTCTTACTCTCATTTAAACTATATATTAAAAGCAATATTTAACTCCTGCTATCAAACCAAATACGGCATTAGCAAATCACAATTTAATATATATATATATATATATATATGAAGGTGGGTGGTACAAGCATGAGGTGTCCTCATTCTAACTTACGCTATTCATTTACATGGTGGTGTAAGCATGAGGTGTCCTCATTCTAGATTACTTAAGCCATTCATTTACATGCAACCTTCATTCCTAGCTCCTCCATGGCTGAATGTACTACCTAATGTAATCAAATATCATCTACCACATATACTCACACACCTTACCCATGGAAGCACGAGGGTGGCATTGGTAGTAATTTCCCACATCCAAAGAAGAAGCAAGCCATGGCCAATTAATATATATATATATATATTATCACTTCCATCTAATATACAAATTGGTATGATGCCTAATCCCCATGGCAATGCAGATTATGCCAATCCCCACAACTAAACATAATTCCAAGTAACCAAGTGAATGCTTATGCTCTTGTGTGGTGATGGTGTCAAATGGGTGTAATTAAAATAATTAAAATCCCTTCCTTCCATGCTATTTGACTGAGTGAATTAATGTGGGTTATGTTAACAGTTACAGGAAGTTTGAAATGTGACAATTGGGAACCTAAATTTTATAATAGAAAGACAATTCTCAAAAAGGATCTAAAACGAGTTAGAAACAAGAATGCCAAAAATAAAGGGCAAAATTAGAATTTTTAAAAAATTGAAAGCTTCTTGAACACACTTTAAGTTTCTTATTTCTCCTCCCCTTCATTTTCATGACCCATTCTGCCCAAAAACCAGAGAAAACACTAGATCTCTTAGGCGCACCATGGAGGAGAAGAATGGAGGAGAAAAAGCAAGGAAAAGGTAAGGAATTTTCATACTCCAAACTTGTTCCTCTCCTCTTGAGCTTTCTTCCTATGATTATAATGAAGTTTATAAATCTATTTTAAGGGAGAAATTAGGGGGAAATTTTTGGATTTAAAGAAAGGAGCTCAAAGAAGACAATATTCAAGTGAGAAAAAAGCAAGAAAACAAGGTAATTTCTTCTTCCATGGTTGCTACCCCTTGCTCCTCTTCCTCCACCATTTTGCCCCACTCATGAAACCCTAGGAGGGTTTGATTTTTAGGGAGAACCAAGGGTGATTCTTAGGAAAAAGGGAGTGGAGATTAAGAATATACAAAGAGAATTAACAAATAACCATGAAAATTCAAAATACAAAGTCTAGGGTTTCATATGTTCTTTGCAAAATCTGATTTGATACCTTGATTCCTATATCTAAATGAGAGTTTAAATGGGCTCCTAAGATCCCTAGAAGTCTCCCCATGTGCTTCCTCCTTCAAGGAAACAAAGCAAAGTCCATGAAGGCCATTATGCTTCATTGTCTCGGTCTAAGAGGGTTACCATACCTAAGGAGAGTTTTAAAATTTTCTAAACTTATTTTTGAGTCATATATGATGAATGAATATGAGAGGAAGCCTTAGAAAAAATTTAGGAAGCTTATAGAATGAGTTGATGCTTTATGTTCCATAATATGACCTAAAGAAGTAACATGTAGTTGAGCTCTTTATTTTAATTCTGTGATGATTCCAAGAGGTTTAAAAGGAGTCAAGAATCATATTTGAAAAAACAAATGGAACCTAGAATTTATTTGATGGGTGTTGCTTCATTAGGTGTATTATTAGAAACATAAATGGGCTAATGAGCTAAATTAGTATCTAAGCAAGTTGTGTGGCCTTAGACTTTACTTCAAAAGTATAATTAGCTTCCATATGATATGTTTAGGCCAAAAGGAATGATCTCCACCTTCTTTGGTGTGTGAGGTCAAGGGAGAAGATTCAAGGCTTAAGGAAAAAATGTACAAATGCTAGCAAGGTAGCTCTCTCTATCTTCTCTCATGCATGATTGCTTGCTTTACTTTTCTTTGAATATGTGTATGTGTATTTCAAGCCATGAAAAATGTTCTAGCATGAGCTCTTACTCCATGGTACCATAATGATGCATTATGTTTTCCAAATGATGTTTATGATATTTGCTTTGGTTTGCTTGAGTGTGGTAAGGCCAAGAACCTTTAACCCTGGTAAGGATGAGCCAAGAACCCTTAAGATTGGTTTGAGACAAAGTAAAGAGTCTCCTAAAAGTGAGGTTGACTCCCAAGAGCATGGTTAAGTCCAAGAACCTCTTAAAGAATGGGTGAGGCAAGTCTAAAATCCACAAGTAAATGGATGAGGCCAATCCATTTGTTTGGCAAGCCTATATATGCTATGTATGACTTTTTCAAATGCTAAGAATGCTTCTTGAATGATTGCACATGTTCATATACCATGCATGCATTTGTGAGACTTGTTTTGCATGCTTTATGTATGATTGAATGGGAGATGAGCTATTGAGATTCTTTGAATCTCATCCCCTCCTCTCCAATGTTCTAACATGCTAGGTGGACCAAGAGAGCAAGGTAATGGAAGCCAACCACCTTAAAGATGAGAGCATGACATCAAAGTGTCTTAAAATTGTTACTTTAAGGCCTTATGGATAGCAATTGATGAAATCCCTAGTTGTATATGACCTATGATGTTATAAGCATGTATTATCATGTTAATGTATTGTGTATAAATGAGAGCTAGGGTTATATGTATGAAAATACTCATTTTGGTCATGTAATGGCAATTTTGCATTATGGAATGTCATGTATGAATGGAAGTGGAATGGCCAAATTGAGATGTATGAGGTTTGGGACCATTTGGGTAGTTTACACAAGTCCTAATTATGCTTTTAGACTTGCCCAAGAAGTGCCAAATCCCAAGAAAAGTCATTTGGACATTTTGGTATCCCATATGGAGCTAAAATTGACCATAATAGAATTCCATGCACTTTTTGTCCAAATGATCTCTTCTTGATTTGAGACTTGGCATGCAATTAGAGCTTCTTGAGATATTTTTTGGAAGCTAAATAATAGAATTTTCAAAGGTCTAGAGAATATTTGATGAATTTTTAAAGTTGAAAAATTTTCTGGTTTTGGTCATGTCACTGTTCATACTGGTCCAAAAATGAAATCTGTCACACAGGGCTCAAATGATGTCCAATTATCATGAAATTTTATACAAAGAAACTATATATTCACAGTGACTTATGCGAATTATAAGAACCTCATTTGGATGTCTAGAGAGGGAGATATGAATTTTTAAAGATTCTATCCAGTATCAAGAACTCTAACTGACCTCAGGTATTGTTTGATTAATTTGTGATCCCTATACATGCCTAAGTTAGTCTGGAGTTATTTTTTTCCTTTAGTTAACATCCACAGATTTCCAGATTGGTATCATTTGCATGGATTGGATTTTTTTGTAATTAATTGGATATTTTTGAAATTTGCTGCAGAATTCTGTGATAGAACTAGTGGATAGCTTGACCTCTAGACATTTTTGAATGTCAATTGTCCTTTGTGTTAGATGTTATAGTCTAGAAATATTTTTATCATAAACTAGACATGTGTAACTTTCTAGAATGGCCAATAATGTATCATTTTGATTTTTCTAGAATTTGTTATGATTTTCAAAAATTTGTGACAAAAAAGAGGAAAATCTGGTTGAAAATATTCACATGTATTTTATGCTTCCTTTTGAGTTTCACGAGATGTAGGCCACTTTTAATGATGCAAATGAGTTGTATTCATGTAATTAAATATGAGAATGTGATGTATGAGCTCATATGGTTCACGTGACAATCGAATGAAATTTTTATATGCGACGCAATGCTAAGAAATGCATTATTTAATGCTATTTTTCCTTACCTCTTTGTGAGTTGCTTGATATGAGGCATAGAGATAGTATGAAATGAGCTAGAAATATATGGTGTTACATAGGTTAATTATAGCCCCAATTTTAGTACTCCCTGACCTTAGAGAGACTTTCATAGTATATAGTAATGCTTTAAATAAGGGGTTAGAATGTGTGTTTATATAGAGAGGTAGAGTGATAGCTTATACTTCTAAACAGTTGAAACCACATGAGGAAAACTATCCCACTCATGATCTAGAGCTAGTAATAGTGGTGTTTGCTCTGAAAATTTAGAGACACTACCTATATGGAGCAGCCATAGAGATTTATAATGACCATAAAAGCCTTAAGTGTCTATTTGAGAAAAAAAAGTTAAATATGAGACAGAGAAGATGGTTAGAGTTCCAAAAAGATTATGATTTTACTTTGAAATACCATCTAGGTAGGGCTAATGTGGTAGCAAATGCACTAAGTAGAAAATCCATACATATAACCTACATAATGTTGAAAGAGTAGGAAGAGATTAAGGATATGAATCTCCCGTGCTAAGTGTACTTGGGGAAATTGTTGATGAGTGAGACCCAAATAACAAAAGCATGATCACAAGTCTAATTGCAATTAAATTGTAGTCTGTGACAACTCTATCTTCTAATCATTATAATTATGGTTAAATATGCAATTAATAATTGATGATCAAGGTTTGGAGTCGTTACATTTTGTTACATTATGAAAATACAGGAAAATTTGAACCTTGATGCTAGGGTCATCACTAAACAACCACAACCAAAACTAAGATGCATAAAAGAAATCATACTACCATGAGGGGTTTATGATTCATCCATTCATCAGTTTCCACACACAAAAACCTCCTACAAGTACTCCTATATCATTTCCTAGCATTATCATTGAAGAAATTGGGGTTTCTAGGCTAAGGGTATGAGTTTGGGGACTTGTGTCACGGCCTATACCTTCCCCGCCGTGGCTAAGTTGCTCTCTGGAATTATTGGGCAAATTTCACAACCCTCGTTGCGGCAAAAATACCTACTGGAGCTACTGTTCTCAACCCCATGATTCTCGCCTCGGTGCAATACTTTTACGCCGCGATGAGTTTTGCTTCTGTGCAACCCTTTATTAATTTCCATGACTCACGCCGTGGCAGGACATACTGCGTTGCGGTGAGTTTCGGTTCTGTTACCCTCTTGGGTGATTTTTTTCACTTTGAGTCATAGCGAGATTTCTCAAGCCGCAACGTTCCTCGCCACTGCCACTCCCCAGACTAATTTTCTTCTCTTACGCCATAGCGAGATGCGTTATGCCGTGGTGCCCCTCAACTTTGTCACTCATTTGGCCACGACAAAGCCTTCTTGGCTGCGGTGTGACTCCCTCCTGTAGCTACATCTCTCAAATTTCGTCCCTTACACTCCAATTCTAATCTTAGAAACACTCTAGGACCACTTTCTCTCATTTTATATGACTCTAATGGTATTTATCTACCCTCTATACTCATCCAACTCTCCATTACCAATTCAAAACTTAGATACTATATCCTACTTACCCAACTATCTCATATCAACAAATTCATAGATTAATGATAGCAAGAACTCACGCATTAGCAACAATTAACATCCCATGCACATTCCATAAAGATTTCATTTGTCAATAGTTTATGTCCGCATCTAATGCATCACATGACTACAATTCCCAAATGATAAACCATATCACAAATTCAACAAAGCTGTATATAAGATGCTATAAGTTCATACATCAATATCCAACTATAATGAGACTTAAATCCTTAATGGTTACATTTCAATCAAGCAAAATATAGATGCCTACACTTAGCAACATGAATACATGATGATGCTATACCATAAGGAATACAAAATTTAGCATCTACACTAAATAAGTCAGCCTAAGTGTAGCCTTCTCCCCATATGCCAGAGTTCATGGATTTTCATCCACTTGCTTCCCCTTATCCTTACTCGAGGAACCTTCACCTGAAATGTTAATCTCATGAAACAGGGTGAGACATAAATCTTAGTAACCAAGGTAATTCCATCATATATTCCAGTTTAATTAGCATACATGCATAATTTCACATAAGCATCAGCAAAATACCAGTTATATTAGTAAATGAAACAAGTAGGCTGTCACATTCCGAACTTCCTGTAACTGTTAACATAACCCATATCAGTCCACTCAGTTAAATAGCATGGAAAGAAGGGATTTTAATTATTTTAATTACACCCATTTGACACCATCACCACACAAGAGCATAAGCATTCACTTGGTCACTTGGCATTATGTTTAGTTATGGGGATTAGGCATCATACACAATTTATGTATTAAATGGAAGTGATGTAAATATATATATATATATACCAATTGACCACGGCTTGCTTCTTCTTTGGATGTGGGACTTTACCAAATGCCAACTCGTGCTTCCATGTGTAAGGTGTGAGTATATGTGGTAGATGATGTTTGATTGCATTAAGGAAATATATTCAGCCGTGGTGGAGCTAAGAAGGAAGGTTGCATATAATGAATGGCTTGAGTAATCTGAGATGAAGACACCTCATGCTTGCACCACCATGTAATGAATAGCATAAGTTAGATAGGATGAAGACACCTCATGCTTGCTCCACCCACTTTCATATATATGTATATTAAATTGTGATTTGCTGGTGCCGTCTATGCTGTGATAGTGGGAGTTAAATATTGCTTTAATATATAGATTAAATAAGGGTAAGATACATAGCTGCTGCCACCTAGCCACTTGCACCGATTCATGAAATTGTAATCTGCCTTCATGCCACCTAATAGCGGTGGAAAGCAGGAGCTGTCCATTGCATTAATTACCCTTCACTCTAACTCATTTTAGGTGGAGGGAAATAGTGGAAGGAAAAAAGAAATTTCGGACAGCCATAGGAGAGGAGAGAAGAGAAGGAAAAACCGAAGTACAAGGACTTCAAAAAGAGGTAAGCTCCAAGTTGCTCCCTTGTTCTGGACTGGGATGTTTTGGCCTTGTAGATTTAGTTAGAAAATGATTCTGAAGCCAAAATTTTTATAACAAGTTGTCCATCCCTCATACTTGAAATCTGGAAAATTATAGAATTTTTGGAACAAGGTAAATTAAAGAAAACAACCCACTAATTCAATTTGGCTTCTGTATGGAACAGCCTGGGGCTGATTTCATAAAGAATTTTGTTAAATGGGTAAACAAAGGAATTAGTGCATGAAAATTTGTGGGGAGGTAGCTAAGACCTATCACATCAAGTTTACAAAGTCTTAGAATTTTCTGGGCTCATTTGGTAGGATAACAAAGCCAGAAAACAGCAAGGGCAGTATACAGCGAGTTCAACTGAAGTAGTGACCAAAACAGTAGGAGTTCAGGGGCTATCCTGGGGAATTCTTGAAAACTGTCTCTATGGCTTATAATTAACATAATGAGGGTCACCTTACCAATTTTTACGATTTTTGGAGGTCATTTAGAGGAGGAAAGAAATTTCACAAAAACAGGTCCGAAAATGTAGTTCAATTGAGACTGTGGTAGTTTTCATTCTTTTGCTGTGTAGTGTGACTTTGCATGGAAAATGTAAGAATCCAACTTGAAAATAAGGGCTAAGAACTTAGTTTTATAGCACTGGATCTCACATGGATAACTTAGACAGTAACTAATTATGAGAAGGAAAAGAAAATGAAGATGTGATTGTTTACAATTAGGAATTCCAATAATTAATTAGCAAAAGGGATTTAGGAATTTCGTATGGGGGGGAATTAGTAATTTAATTACAATGTAAATATTAACCATGACTCATTCTTAATTAGTACAATGCATGATTGAAATTTAGGAAGGCCATTGGGACAACCAGGGCTAAGGAATAACGTGACAAACGACAGTGACGAAACAAGTAGTTAACATTGTACTCATTTTTGCTATTTATGTTAATGCACTGGATGAAATCCCGAAGTCCCTATGCTGTGTTTGGTTGCATGTATATCTACTAATATGACTCTTTATGAGTACCAAATTGCTATTATTGGCCAATAATCGAAGCAAGGTAGCCTAATGAATGAAAATATACTGCTATGTAGCCTAATGAATAAAAATATGCTGCTACGTTGCCTAACGAATAAGAAAATGTTGCTACGTAGCCTAACAAATGAAAATATGCTGCTACATAGCCTAACGAATAAGAAAATGCTGCTACATAGCCTAACGAATGAGAATGTGCTGCTACTTAGCCTAACGAATGAGAATATGTTGCTACCTAGATATTACATGCTCCGACACCAAAGTATGCATCGAATGTATCCTGGATAGTAATCCGTGCTATTTTTTGAGTACATTGTTAGCTACTGAGATTTTATCTCACTATAAATTAACTATTTTACAGGTGTTAGCTATGCTACAAATGGAGCCAGACAAATAGAGAATGAACAAACTGACCAATAGATTTCATACTGACTGTAATTAGTTTATGAATCCTTTGAACAAGGGTTGAATGTAAAGTTTAACTCCAGGGAGGATGTAACATTGTAGTATTAATCTCTCTTTGATTTGTATAAATATTATACATGAGATATCTACCGTAAGTTAACTGTGATGTTTATTAGGGCTACCAAACTTCCGACACAAGTAAACTCCTATGTTTGCATTACATGAAATTGATTATGATAACCATGGGATTGGTTCTAGCACATTAGCATCATCAACTTATGGTTTTCTTGTAAAAATGATGAAGGTTGTCTAGGTATGACAATTATCTTTTTAGGTCTAGGATCTTGTTGATAGGATTTTGAACTCCACACTAAGGAAATTAAAGACCTTGTCAATAGGATCTTGGATTTCGCCTTGTAAAACGTAAGACCTTGTCAACAGGGTCTTCTGTTAGTAGTACAAGATCCTTTCATATGGTAAGTTATAGTGTATGTAAAGTGTAAGTGTGACATAGGCTATCATGATTACCATCCCATACTAGCAATCATATTTTCATATGTTAAAGGCCATTAACACTGGGAGAGGCCCGTCCATGGCACCTACTCCCCATTAAACACAACTAGGGCTCAGTGCATTTGGGATTTGATCATAACCCGGTGCCCGATCGAAGCACATGCACGAGTGGCAGCCGTACCACAGCTCCACCATGGACTCACAAGGTCCAATCACAATTCAACAGATAGCCAACTAATTTATTCAACATTTCAAATCATTCATGTACAGCAACATATGAAATTAAATCAGATATATACGTGGAATTAATATAAACCCAGTTACCTTACTTGTAGACAATTGTAACCATCACCAAGGGTGCAGAAATCTCCCTATAACCATAGCAGCATAGAATTACTACTCTAATTCATCATTAACAATTGCAATCAGTACCTAAAGAATTTAAAATACTAATGACTACCTAAGAATCACTTACCCAGCCACTACAAGTCCCAAATTCAGATTTGAGAGTCCTCTACCAGAAAAGGTCAATATTTCATCCAAAATCCTAATCAAATTCGTACAAAATTAATACCCATATTATAATCAAGTCATTAGGTCTTAAATCAGCAGAAGTACCTCAAAAAGAAGAGTTCATACCTATCTAATGACAGCCCTAGCCTCAACCTACGAATTTCATCATGAAAATCCCCAAACACCCACATTTTAGATTTTGGGTATGGTGAAAATACTCCAAATGAAAAACTAATTAGACCAAAATGAAGAGAAGGATGAGAGGATTAAGTTATATAACTATTACCTTGGTTGATTTTGAGCTTAGAGGTGAGAAATGGTGGATTTATGCCAAGAACCCTAGAGCCTCTTTTGGACCTCCGAATTTTAAGATGGGTGTTTGTGTTTTAGCAAATGGAAAGGTGGCTGAAGCATTAGGGTTTAAGTTGGGTTTTAGTTGGGTCAAATATGGGTCATGGGTTCCTCTAAGGTTCAACTCTATTTGGGCTTCAGATTTTAGCTTTGGTTGGGCCAATTTTGAGGTGTTGGGTTGCTGAAATCCAATTGGGCCAAACTAAGTTTTAAGAGCCTAAAGGTTTTGGGTCTGCACAAGGGTTATTGGGCCAATTGTAAGAGCCTGTACAAGGTGGGTTTGGGGCCTCTATCACATTGGATCAAGTTGGGTCTGCACCTAACTTATTGGGCCTCCATTAGCCTCTTATCATGACCTCCTACATTAATTTGGGCCTAGATAAATTTCTCTCCTAATTAAATTTCAAACCCATTTTAATAATTCATCTCTCTAAAATCTCCATTTACTTAACTTACCCTCTTATTCCATATTAATTATTCCTAATTAACCTAATCCATGATTAACACCTTAATTAATTTTTGGAGTGTTACATAGTCAAACTAATGATAATTAAATATAAATTTGTATATATACTTAATACAATTTTATAAGTATATTTATATAGAATTTTGTTATCAATTACGAAACAAAACAATTTGCTTATATAAAACTTGGCCAACATATGTCAAATAACACTAACAACCATGTGCCTTTAGACATGAAGGGCCTTGGGTTTAAATCTATTTGTGCTATTGTTGCCAAAATCAATTAGAAATATAAATTATAATACTATTTATAATTTACATATATAATAAAAATAATTATAAATTATAATAATGGAAACATATTTAGAGGTGACTTGAAAATGTGGTCACTAATCTGTCAGTTTTGTTTTTGGTTTATGCCAAAAAAAAGTAAAAAGGGCTTTTGCGAAGACTGCTTTTATATGGTCGTAAAATAACATATTAGCAATGAGAAAATTTAGCCACTAAAAATATCTTCAGTGGTGACAAAAAATGTAGTAGTTAAAAACTTCCCACCAAAATTGCTTGTGGCCACCCAACAAATTTAGATGCCTTTTATGATGACAAAGGCTACACGGTTGCAAATGACATTATTAGCTGCGAAGGAAGTTAGCTGCAAGAAAAGTCTTTAGTGGTGAAAGAAATATATGATCACTAAAAATTTTCACATGCAACATTTTTTTGTAACGTTAAAAAAATGTGCTTTTGTGGCGACATTTGGCACATGATCACAAATGATGGTATTAGTGGCAATGCCAAAATGGCCACTAAACATATTTAGTGGTGACTGAAATATGTAGTTGCTAAAAACCTTTCTAGTAAAATTTTTATTAACATGCCAAAAGGTTGAAAGTACTTTCATCATGGCTAGTGGAATATGGACGCAAATTACATTATTAGTGATGACACCAAGTAGTCTCTAAAAATATCTTTAGTGGTGCCAAAAGTATGTAGTCGCTAAAAACTTTCCCACCAAAATTTTTTGACCTATCAAAAATATAAAAAGTTCTTTTGTGTCAACAATTGGTATGTCATTGCAAATGAAATTATTAGTAGTGACAAGTAGTGGCCATTGAAAAGGTCTTTAGTGTCACACCATACATAGCTAGCCTCAATTTTATATCACAATTGGCTAAAAGGATTTAATTTCATAATTTAAGCACTTTTGGCAGCGGATTTTACTGTCATTAAAAGCCCAATTAATTCATCATTGGCTAAATGGACCATATGAATTTAACACATGTAATCAACCAGAATTAACACAATTCAAACGGCCAAATTTGGGTCCTAGCCATACAAAACAAAATGGCATTTCACTTGGTACTTTCCAAGATTTTTCACATTTTGATATGAATTTTGAAAAATCATAATTAATTTTAGAAAAATCAAAATTATGCAAAATATACTATTTTAGAAAGCTACATATGCCCTCTAAATACCATAAAAATATTAGTCAAAAAAATTAGGTTTGCCCTATGAAAACTGATAGAATAGTAACACTAGTCTGGGTGACATACTGCAATTAATATCAAATTTCAACAATTCATATCTCCCTCAATACAAATTTGAATGGGGTGCTCTTGGTGGCTATAGAAATTTTATGATGTCTAGTTTATGCCTGTAAAAGTTTATAACCATTGGAGTTCATTTGGCCCATGAATGACACATAAATGCAAACTGACCAAATAAATAGTAACCTTGACAATTCTGCATAATTTGGCCAATTTTGAAAATTCATATTAAATTCTCTAGAGCTCCAAATGGAGTGCTCTTTAGCTCTATGAAAAGATCCAGATGAGACCTATTTGCATGCCAAATTTCATGAAAAAGTTCATCCATTTGGTTAGTTTGTGATTCAGCTCAAAATTATGTCAAATTTAGAACTACAAAGGGGTCAAAATTGCACCAAATGGCCTTGTACTCATTCCACAACCATTTGAGCACATTCAAAAGTATAAACACAGCCTATAAAAGCATCCCAAATGGTCCAAATCATCATATTACTCCAAATCACTATCCTAGTTGTTTTTATACATATACACATCATAGCACTAGGATGTCAAATTCTTACATAGACATTCATTTGTCTTCAAATCTCATTCACACATGATATTTAAATACCTCTAAACATGTTCAAGAGTTTAAATCTCATATACATCATATATTTACAAACTTGACATCAAAATACAAAATTTTCTATTCTATTGTCAAAGTTTTGCTCTTCAAGTGGCTTGGCATCCATTTCTTTCTCCTTGGGGCTCACCTAGACATTGTTAGACATATGTGCGAGAAGAATAAGTTTCAAAAAATCCCAATAGCTCTTTACCCTTTCAAACATACATATATGATGCATTTCATGTCAAAGAATGCAAGCATGTCATAAAAACTTCTAGTAAACTTACATAGCCATATTTCTATGTCACATAAACTCATACAATTCAAACATAGGTTTTAAGGGCTTTTGGTTTACCCTCACCTAATTCTTTGGGACTTTTGGATTTGTTTCACCCACTTTTAGGGACTCTTGATTTATCCTTACTCTTTCTTGAGACTTTTGGCTTTATCTCACCTATTCTTACAGACCTTTGGCTCTTCCTCACCCATTCTAAGAGACTTTTGGCACAACCATACCTATTCAAGCCATCATACATTCAAAACACATTTAAGAAAATACCATGGTACCATAGCATATAATCAATGGCTATAAACACATCTTATGGTTCAAACACACACATAAGCATCCAATGACAATCTAACATCCAAGAAATGCATGCAAGAAAGGTTAGAGAGCTATCTCAAGTCAAGGAGACCACACTTTCTTCCTTGAAGTCACTCCCCTCTTCTCAGCCTCACACTCCAAATCATGGAGAGCTTGATTTTCTTGGCCTAGATACATCCAACAAGACACAAAAACACAATTGGAACTAACTCTAACATCTCATAAGCTTTACACACTTATATGCTAGCTTTTGACTCAATTATGGCTCTATATATGGCATAATGAAGCAACTCTCATAATCTTTGTTCTTGGCTCTAATTTTTTCTTCAATCTAAGTCTTATGACTCCATTTACACTCACTAGAGTCCTCTCCAACTCAAATTAAGGAGCTTAACCTCAAGTTGCTTCTTTAGGCCTAAAGGAACCCAAATTTTTCATCTTTCAAAATATGGTTTCTAAATTGAAACTAATGATTCCTTTGGTGTCTATAATTCATATCTAGACCACTCTTAACCTTGGAATCAAGAAAAACTCTCCTTAGGTGCTCTCTCTCTCTCTCTCTAGGGCAAGATGCTTGCTATGGGAGCCCATGGAATTTTGTTTGTTTTCTTGTGTAATTAGCCACTTGTGGAACTTCCTAAATACCTTGGAACCTCATTCATACTCTTACATAAGCCATAAGACCCTTAAGAGGTTTCAGATTTTCATATACATATTAAATTTCCTAAGTGTCACAAATTGATTTTTATGCCTTGTTTTCGAATCCTATTACTTCCTTTAAGTTCCTTAGGCTCTAAAACCTCTTTCCCCATCAAGTTTGAATTAGAACAAAGCCTTTTACTTAGACCCATAAATTTGGTCGAACCATACATGAGAAGAACCAATAAGGAGAAGCAAGAAAAGCCATGAATTTAAAGCTCTTCCAAGAAGCTTTCACTTGTTTCCACTCTTTCATTTAATTTCTCCCTTCCTCTTATTGACCCAGCCATAGGACAGCCCTAGATTAGTCATCAAAACCATAAAAGAAAAGAGGAGGAAGAGGAGAACAAGTTTAGTAAGAGAGGTAGCATGAAAAAGTGATGATTTCCTTACTCTTTTGGCTTGAAATTCCCTCTCTTCTCCTCTACTTCTTGTGTGCCACTCCAAGGTTAATGGAGTCCTGTTTTGAGGTAGAGCAAAGTCGGTCAAGAAGGCTAAATAGAATGGGATTTTTTTTTAAGAAGCCGAAAGTCCCTTTATGCAATTTTTTCACTTTTCACTTTTCATTTTAATCTCTAAATCATAGTTTCTCCATTTGTCCTCATTTCAACTCCTTTTCGAAAACTATCTTTTCCATCATAAAATTTAGGTTCTCTAACATACAAAATGCCTTTGGTTTTACTCAAATTGGATTTGAAATCATTCTAAACCATTCGGTTAAAGTTTCGGTCAACCAATAGTTGAAATCGCTCACTGGAGGGGTTTTAACTATTCTACGGATTCTTATGATTTTTAGGGCTTCTGAAAATCCTAGGAAACTCAATTTTCACATTTAAAAATCCCTTATGTGAGTTTTCTAAAATTTGCTTGAAATTACAAAAATGCCACTACATATTTTTGCAATTTTTCATAGTTTTTTTGGCTTAGATTTCCAAGCATCTCAAGCTTCATATCCTCATTTTTAGAGGTCTAGTTTATTTCTCTAATTTTATTGGCCACTATTCATATGATTTATGGGACTTCCTTTAAAAATCCCTAGTTTCTGACCTTTTACGAAAAATTAGGTGTTACATTTAGTGGTGACAACAATATGTATATGCTAAAAATTTTCTTACCAAAATTTTTTTGCACAAGCTAAAATAATTAAAAGTGCTTTTGCAATGACACTTGGTATGTAGTCACAAATGACATTATTAGCGGTGGCAAATGGTGGCCAATAAAAATATCTTTAGAAGTGAACGAAATATATGGTCATTGAAAAGTTTTCCACCAAGATTTCTTTTGTCTTGCGAAAAAATTTAAAGTGCTTTTGCAACAATTATTTGTATGTAGCCGCAAATAACATTATTAGCAGCGACTTAATGTGGTCGCTAAAAACTCTTTAGTGGCGAGATACATATGTAGTCACTAAAAGATTTCAAATTAATTTTTTTTTTCTTTTAGTGAAAAAACGTGAATGGTCTTTTGCGATGACTACAAATGAGTGGCCACAAAAAAGACATTTAGTGACAACTCTATTGGCCAATAAAAACATATTTAGTAGCCATTGGTCTGATGTCCTCATGAAAACATTTTCCTAACAACTTTTTAATGGCTACAAAATAGATTTAGCAGTAACTTCTAAAAAGTTGCAACTAAAGGTTTTAGCAGTAAATAATATGTACTTTTAGCATCAACTTTTAATAATGACTAATTATATTTGCCACTAAATTGTGTTTTTTAGTGGTGACTTTTTTCGTCGTTACAAAAATTCGTCGCCAAAATTTTTTTTTTGCAATGACAGCCACAATGAAATTGGACAACATCCATCAAAATTAAAGATTTTCTTGGATATTATTTATTTATTTTTAAATAAAACAAATTGGGCTATGAAAAGTTCTAATAATGATTGGTGTTATAATTGAAAAAATAAAAAAATTCTATTAGTTGACATGACGATAGGCCATTGATGAACCATCATGTATCATTTGTTTAGGAATAGCCTCATCGAAATTCTTATCTTTCTTTTCTACTTTTTAATTGAGATCACCAATATTCTCACAGTAATTCATTTTCAGTCTTTTTACATGAGGTGTAGCTCTTGTAGGTGTTCTATAAAAAATGGAAAATTGAAATGCTTGTGGCTAATCATGATAAAAGATATCCTCTACAATGCAATCATAACTAAATAATTGCCACTAAATTGTGTAAATTAGATAATTTGAGTTATAATAAACGAGATTAAAAGACAAGCCAACAAATGTGATGTTTTAGAATCGTAAAGAAAACTTCATAACAAACAAGAAATACTCACTCAACCATGGATCTCATATCTTACATTACATATAAGAGTAGCATAGCTGATGGCATCACATAGGGATACGTGACTAAGCATCACAACAACTTCTAACTGAAGTTGTTCTTTATTCATATGTTTTATAACTTAAGGAAAAACACACAGTAGACTTCAGGATTTGGATCTCTCAATTTCTTAAGAAATTGAAAGTGCTAATTTCTAAAAGAGAAAGATACAATGTGAGGTTCACCATGCAAGGTGTTAGGACACCGATAACTGAAGTGAATCCTGTAACATTTGGTCCCTCCGTAAATGTGAGAAACGCAATGTTCAGTTTCTTTGTAAACATCAGAAATGTGCCCAATACAAAAGGAAGTCCTTGAAATAGAAGGAATTGGGGTAAAATAAAATTATGATAAAATTCTAAATAATGAAAAATGAGGATTTTAGCCTTAAGTTGCCCAGAGATCAAGGCCAGAGTGATTCGATAAATTTACCGATAGGCCAATGGTATTTTCATAAATACTAGTACTTTTTAAAAACTCACAAGAGGGCTTTTTAAATGAAAGTTTTGAGTTCTCCAGGGTTTTCAAAGATCCTAAAAACCATGGGAAGCCCTAGGACCAGTGAAGCCCTTCCAGTGTACTCTTTCTGACGTTAGTTGACCCAAACTTTGACTGGTTCATTCGGAAAGGTTTTAGCTCCAATTTGAGTGCTTCCAAAGGCATTTTATTAAATTGGGAATCTAAATTTTGTAATGAAAAAGATAGTTCTCAAAAAGGAGCTAAAACGAAGCCAAACTGAAAATGCCATTACGAAGGGCGAAATTGGAAACTATTTTAAAAAGGAAGCTTCTTTCTTCTTCTTTATATGCCACGTTCTTTCTCTCCTCTCTAAGACCAACTTAATTCTGCCCAAAACCAGAGGAGAAGCTGCCCTTCTTAGGTGCATAAGAGGAGGAAGATTTTGGAGGAAGAAATTCAAGATAAAGGTAAGAAACTTTAAGAAAGTCCATATCCTTCCTTCTTGAAACTTGCCCCTCTCCTCTCAAGATTTCTTTCTATAGTTTTAATGGAGAGTTTGGTGCTATTTTGGGGGCAGAATAGAGAGGGAAATTTCCAAATTTGAGGGAGCAAGTCAACCAAGTGGAAGAACAAGCCAAAGGAAGCAAGAAAACAAAGTAATTTTTTCATTCTTTGGTAGTTTCTCCCTCCCCCTTCCTCTTGCACGAATTTGGGCACCATGAGCCCAATTCTTAAGGCCTATTTTCTGCCCAATTCATGGAGGGATTAAAGGTTTTAGGTGACAAGGATTAAGAATGAACCAATAGAATCAAGAAAGGAGCATTAGGAAACAAGATGGAATCATTAGGGATCCAAATGCTCCTTTGCAAATCTGATTTTATATGAATTTTTTTAGGCTTAATTGAATATTAAAACATGCTCCTAAGATCCCTAAGAGGCTTCCCATATACACTTCCCATCCAAGAAAGCAAAGAAATTGCAAGAAAAACTAATAAACTCTAAGTAGAAAAACTGTAGTGCATTTGAACGGATTGTAAAAAATGATTTCATTCATGCATTCCCTAGCATATGTGAGTGTTTGTTTGAGTTCCTAAGACCCCTAAAAAGCCTCCCAAGTGGCTCTCCCATCAAGGAAAAATTGAAAATGCCTTGAACCCCAAATGCTTCCATAACGTTAGCCTAGGACAGATGGAGGGGTTAGAGAGTGTTTTAATTTATTCTAGCCTTGTTTTGGGACTTCATATGATGGTAGAAGGTGGGAGGAACCCTTGGGAAAAATTTAGAAGCCATGGATTGGGAGATGAGTCAATGGCTTCCATAATGTGACCTTATGAAGCAACTTGTGTCTAGGCTTTTGTAAATGATTATGTAATGGCTTCAAGGACCTTAAATGAGGTGAAGAGGCCTAGAAATGAGAAGAGAATGGAGCCAAAAACTTGAATCATGATGGTTGCTTCAATAGGCTATTTATGGAACCATAATGTGACTTATGGAACCAAGTATGTTCTTAAATATAAGTTTAATGTCCTAGCTTGTTTCAAGAGTGTAATTAGCTTCCATATGATGTGTCTAGGCTAAGAGAAATGATCTCCACCCTTTTAGGTGTGTGAGGTCAAGAGAGAGGAGTCAAGGCTTAAGGAAAAAGTGTGTGAATGCAAGCAAGGTAGCTCTCTCCACCTTCTCTCATGTATGGATGTGTGTTTAGCTTGTTTTAAAATGTGTGTATGTGTATTTTCAAGCCATGAAAAGTATGCTAGCATGATCTTGTTTGCCATGATTTCATGATGTCATGTTTTATTTTCAAGTGAATGTATGATATTTCTTGAGTTTGCTTGAGTGTGGAGAGGCCAAGAACTCTTCACTATGGTGAGGATGAGCCAAGAACCCTTAAGCTTGGTTGAGATAAAGTAAAGAGTCTTCCAAAAGCAAAGTGGGCTCCCAAGAGTATGGTTAAGTCCAAAGTGCTTAAAGAATGGGTGAGGCAAGTCTAAAATCCATGAGGAGAAGTGTGAGGCCAATCCAAACACTTGGTGAGCCCTTGAATGATTTGTATAGCTTGTTCACATGCTAAGCTTGCTTCTTGAATGCTTATAATTTGTATTATGTCCATGCATGCATTTTTAAGGTTTGCTTTACATATATTATGTATGATTGAATGAGAGATGAGCTATTGGGATTCTTTGAATCTCATCCCCTCCTCTCCAATATCCTAATATGCTAGGTGGACCAAGTGAACTAAGACATAGGAGCCACCAAGCTTGAAGATAGAGAAATTAGCAAAGGATTTGTGAAATAGTCATTTTGTCACCCTTTTGTTGTCAAGAGATGTAATCTAATGATGTACATGGTGTATGCACTTATGAATACTTGTAAATGGATGTACATATTGTATATGTATGAGAATTAGAACTATATTGAATGATGTAGCAAGTTTTTGGTATGAATAGCAAGATCTTGGCATTATGTACATGGTGTATGTTTTAGTGTGGGAGAGTGAGTTTTGCAAATCTGAATTGTTAGACATTTGAGCCATGTTTGATAGCCTATGTTGATGCTTTCCCACGTGCTCATAGGGCCTTAGGAGTAGGAGAAGCAAATTTGAACCCTTGGAGCCCTCTTTTAACACAAAAAATTGTCACTTTGCCCCCTTATGTCAAAGTATGACCAAATGACCTCTTCTTGACTTGAAATTTGGCATGCAATTAGATCTTGCCTAGAGATTTTTGGGAAGCCAAATATCAGGTCATTTAGAGGTCTATGGAATTTTCTATGATTTTTCAAAATGGGTATCAGAATTTCGGATTTACACCAGTACTATTCATTTGGTCAGTTGTGTAATTGTGTCATCTGAGGGGCAAACGTGATCCAATGGCTACGATATTTTATAGGAAGAAACTACACATTTGCAGTGACTTGTAGCAACTAGAAGCACCTAATTTGGAGGACTAGAGAGAGAGATATGAATTTTTGAAGTTTCTGTCCAGTATCAGTAGCCTTGCCCAACCAGAAGTACTATTCCATTGAATTTTGAGATCTGGGCTTGATGAACTGATTTGGAAATATTTTTAATCTCTCGTTGACATCCATAGCTTTCCATATTGGTATCATTTGAATGGATTGGATTTTTTTGGAATTAATTGGATATTTTTGAAATTCATATCAGTAAACTGTGACAGCATCAGGACCCAGTCCGACCTCTAAACAATTTCTTGTGTCAAACGCTCTGTGTGTGGGATGTTATGACTTGTAAATATTTTTATCATGAAGTAGACATCCCATGATTTTCATAATAACTAAGATTACATTATTTTTATTTTTCTAGGTTTAGTTATGATTATCCAAATTTTGCCCAGAAAAAGGCCAATTCTGGCCGAGAATGAAACCTCATTTCCCAACTTCCATTTTGGTTTCCATGAGTTGTAGGCATATTTTTGGGATGAAAATGAGTTGTAATGATGTAATTAAATATGAGAAAGTATAGTATGAGCTCACACGGTCCACGTGACATGGAGTAAAATTTTTAGATATGACGCAAAGCGAAATTAATCCCATTCTCCTTGCTTTTTCTATGGAAAGCCTATATGAATCATGATAGAATGCTTAAGAATGACATGATATGAGCTAGAATTTATGGTGTTACATTTATTGGTATTAGAGCAAAGTTCCAGGCTCTTTTGAAATGGATTTGTCTTGAGGAAGAAGCAATAGGGCTATGTAAAAGGCTTGAATGGATAAGTAGAACCTTGTATGAGACATTATGGGTGTGTGAAAGTAGTTTATGGCTTTATTCATGATGAGGAAGTTGTATGATGGTCTTAGAGTAGTTAATGGACACCAGGAAAGAGTGGCCTCTAGAGTGTTTGAGCAGAGCTGAGGGATCCAATGGCTAGAGCTTGATGAGATGTGATAGCTCATCGAAATCAATGACAAGCCCTAGATATGAACGATGAGAAAAGATCTCGTTGATATGAAGAGGCTTGTCAGAGAGAGAGTATGTAAGGCCCAATTCTCCCTGGTAGTTGTACTCAAACCATTTTGAGATGTCTCGCTTAATGTAGAGACAAGTAGGATGTAGCGCGGTATGACATGAAACTACAACTGCACAAGACTAGTTTAGAGGTGAAATGAGAAAAAGAGTCACCCCCTAGCCACAACACCTAAATGTCTAGGTGAGTTTTAGAGCCCAAAAGATTAATTCCCTTAAGCTAGGAGTTTGAGTTACAAGCTACACCCTAAAGCTTGATTGCCCAGAAATGATAAGTAGTTATGTATGAACAAAGCAAGAGGTAGAACCTTCTAGCTTGATGAGGTAATGAGGCTCGGGTTGGTAGCTAAAGATGAAAAGCCCAATCCCTAAAAAAGCAAGTTAATTAGAGGTTATTAGCCACAACCAATTATTCCAAATAGTAGCGAGGCAATCCAGAAAGTCCCTCACCACGACCAATTAAGAAGTTAGCCATAGCCAATACTCAAATAGGAGAACTAGGGTGAACCTAAGGCTGATTAGCCGCAGCAAATGATATGCTAGCCATGGTGAATGACACCTTGAATGCCTTATTAGTCATATTCAAGCCAACTTTAGAAAGGAATAGTAAATAGTCATGGAAAGGTAGTAAAAGTCCGTGGGCCTAATAGTTAAAAATGAGAAAAGAGCTCAGTATAGAGAAAGTTAGACACAGGGATAATCAGGTTGTTGAGACTCGCCTATGAGGCATTGACTCCAACCTAGAGTGCTACCTAGTGAGACACTGAATGACAGAATGCTAGTGTAGCCTTAAAATAATGTGAGATAAGGCTACCAGTAGTGAGGTACATAGTAAGTGTCCTAGAAGGTGTACCTCATAGGTAACACCTAGAAGTAAGTATGAGTAACTAGTAATAGAGACTCATAAAAGAATGAGAATAGTTAGTAAGCTACAGGTCCGATGAGATGGCAAGTCCAGGTTGAGCATAAGCTAAAGCCTAGGGGAGATGACCAGTAGCATCGTTCCAGGTGAGATATGTGAATGAAAGGCTCAGTGAAAGTTCTCCCTGGATCGAGAAAGAAAAGAGGAGACACCTTGAGTCAGGGGAAACCACCCAGTAGTGGTTAGTAATTCCCCCAGATAGACCCCCTTGAGGCATAAAGCATAGTGATAAAGAAGCGAGGAAGAGCTGAGAAATTAGTCATGTAACACCCCATAATTAATTAAGGTGTTAATCATGGATTAGAATTAATTAAGAGTAATTAATATGGGCTCATTGGGCAAGTTAAGTGAATGGAGACTTTAGAGAGATAAATTATTAATATGGGTTTAAGATTTAATTGGGATAGAAATTCTATCTAGGCCTAAATTAATAGATCATGAGAAGAGGCTAATGGAGGCCCAATGGATTATGTGCAGACCTAACATAATTTAGTGTGATGGAGGCCCAAGATTTACCTTGTATAGACTCTTCTAAGTGGCCCAATAATCCTTGTTCAGACCTAAAACTCTTGAGCTCTTCAAACTTGGCCCAAACCTAGTTAAACTTCAGCAACTTAAGTGTAAAAACTGGCCCAGTAAATTCTGCAGCCCAACACCTCTAAACTGGCCCAATAAACTTAAAAATCTGAAGCCCAAATGAAGATGGACCTTGGAGCAACCCATGACCCACTTTGACCTAACTTAAGCCCACTTAAAACCCTAATGCTTCAGCCACTCTCATATTTTTCTAAAACTCAAGAGGCAAATTCGGAGCTTGGAGAGGAGGCTAGGGTTTGGGGCAAGAATTCTGCATTTTCTCACATTTAGAGCAAGATTCAGCCAAGGTAATAGTTATACAACTTAATCCCCTCATCTTTCCCATTAATTTGGTCCGATTAGTTTTTCATTTGGAGTATTTTCACTCCACCCAAAATCTGAAATGTAAGTGTTTGGGGGTTTTCTTGATGAAATTCGTAGGTTGAGCTTAGGGCTGACTTTGGGTGAGTTTAAACCCTCCATTTTGATGCTTTATTGGTTAATTTGAGACCCTCATAGCTGATTTAGAAAATGGGTGTTAGTTTTGCACGAAATTGCTTAAGATTTTCAATGGAATGTGGAGTTTTCTGTTAGATGACACTTAAATCCGAAATTGGGACTTGTTGTGGCTAGGTAAATGATTCTTAGGTAGTCATTAGCATTTTAAATTCCTTGGGTACTGATTATAACTATTAATGATGAATTAGAGTAGTAATTCTATGATGCTATGGTTATAGGGAGATTTCTGCACCATTGGTGATTGTTGCAAGTGTCGACAAGTGAGGTAACCGGGTTTACATTAATTCCATGCATATATCTGTGTTAATTTGATATTTTGCTATGCATGAATGATTTGAAATGTTGAACGAATTGGTTGGCTATCTGTTGAATTGTGATTGGACCTTGTGAGTCCATGGTGGAGCTGTGGTGCGGCTGCCACCCTTACATGTGCTTCGATCGAGCACCGGGTTATGATCAACCCCAGATGCACTGAGCCTCGGTTGTGCTCAATGAGGAGTAGGTGCCGTGGACGGGCCTCTCCGGTGTTAATGGCCTTTAACATATGATGATATGATTGCTAGTATGGGATAATAATCATGATAGCCTAATTATTTCATTTGCTGTTATGATGGATATGATTCTGATGTTGATTTTGATTTATGCATATATGCTAATTAAACTGGATATATGATGGAATTGCCTTGGTTACTGAGATTCATATCTCACCCCGTTTCATGGGAATAACATTTCAAGTGAAGGTTCTTCGAGTAAGGATAAGGGTAAGCAAGTGGATGAACATCCATGAGCTGAGGCTCGATGTGGGAAGCTACACTTGGTCTGAGTAGAATAGGGTAGATTCTAATTTTGTTAAGTCTTGTATAGCATCATCATGTATCTGCATTGCCAAGTGTAGGAGAATGTATTTTGATAGCATGGAATGTAACTAATGAGATATAGGCTTTATATTAGCTGTTGATGGATGTATGAACCTTGACATTCATTTTGAGCAATGAAATCCTTTGATATTAGATTGTTGACTTGAATCAGTGATGTATGGAACCTTAACGGATTGTTAATTGTTGGGAGCTTATGTAATTTCTTGAAATATCAATATGTGTAATTACTGTCATATGGTAGTTGGATGGGCAGGATTTCATACTTAAATTTTAAATTAGAGATGGTAGAATAGCTGGGTAAATAAGGTGCATAAACACCATGGGAGTTGCATAATTCATGGTAGAGTGACCCTAGGGGGTTATTGGAGGAAGAGTGGAGAGTATGAGGCAAGGTTTTGAGAGTTGTAGGTTCAGGAGGTTGTTGGCCGCGGCCAAAATATTACTAGCCGCGGCCAATAGTGGCGAAGTTGCCCAGGGAGAGCACCAGAGAGAAATTCGCCACGGCTCATATGTAATTGGCCGTGGCTAACTTCGAAAGGCTAACCTGGGAGTCATCCAGAGGGAAATTCACCGCGGCAAATTGAGGAATTGGCCGCAGCGAACTTTTATGAAGATGAGCCAGGCATTCCAGAGAGGAATTGGCAGCGGCGAAGTGAGTAATTGGCCGCAGCCAATATCGAGAGGCGAGCGAGGGAAGTTCCAGGAGGCTTCTTCGCTGCAGCGCCATGTAGGTTGGCCGCGGCTAAGGTCCAACTCACCGCGGTAATCGAGGGGTCTAGCCGAGGGGAATTGGCCGTGGCTAGATGGAAATTGGCCGCGGCAAATGTCCCGAAATCCCTATATTTACTAAAAATTCTTGGTTTTTCTTATGGTTACCTCAAGGGATGATTTAGAAACATTAATAGAAGATAAATGTGATGTGGGAATAATAGGTAATATAATCAAGACTTATAGATGAATGTTTGCTTTCCCCTGAGGTATGTAAGTGGTTATGATTATGTGGTTGATGACTCTGACACTATTAAGGTTCAAATTTCCCTGTATTTCCATAATGTAATTAATCTCAATGCCATGTGACCCTGCTTTATGGTTATTAATCATGTGATTTACCTTAATTACAATGATTAGAGGTTAGGGTCGTTACAAGTCACACAAAAAAATGCCCTCGCTCTAGTCATGATTAAATGAGTAAGCTAAGCCCAGTAAAGTAAATAGATAGCGGTCCAATAATTAGTTAGGCGAGCTCCCTAATATGAGAATGCAGGGGTTAAGGCATATGCATGATTAGAGAACCCAGTAGAGTATGAGTTCTCAGTAAGATAGAATCTGGACATTGAGAGTACATGTTCTGGATTGGGTTAGCAGAACCCTAAAGATAATATATTGTGCTCCTGGGGATGAGGCTAAAGAGGCTAAACAAAGAGAAAGCCCAGCTCTGATCCAAACGTAGAAATGAGTTGAGACAAATGGCTAATGCCTTTGTACTCTCAGAAAAGCTTGAGGGAGCTAGAGGCCGCCTCAGAAGGTGAGCCTCGTGTTACATAGAGAAAGAGTGTAAGCCGAGAGCGTTATAGAATGAAATTCCTGGGGCTTATATGAAATAGGATTCTTCTTACTGAAGGATGGTCTAGATAGAAGCAAAGTAAGAGTATGAGCGAAAAATAGACCCTCTTGATATTATAGAGAGTGAATAAATGGAGGAACCCCAGAAAAATATAGGTGCTCTTGAGTATAGAGAGACCTGAACTGGCAACAGAAACAGCCAGTAGTAAAATATCCTTTTTACCTAAGTAAGAGGATAAAAAAGGTAGAAAGAGAAGATGTGATAATGTACAAGTCGAGGACATAATAGATTAAGAATAAATATCCAGTTAATGTGCTTGAGTATTTTAGAAAGCACCTTTGTCCTTAGCATAGACGCCCTTCTAGCATGATAGTGCCCAAAGAAAAAAAATATTCGGGCAATACAAAGAGCTCTCAGGATGAAACAGAGGAAGAATCCTATCTTCCTTGAGCACTCTTCGAGAATAGGGCAGATAGAGGTAAGTAAGGAAGGAATACTTTAGATTGTTAGAAAACTTGCAATATACAGGCGATAGTGGCTTTGAGCTCAGTCATAAGGCGCCCATGTATTAGTGTTTGATGTTATGGGTTGCTTGCAACAATGATTACATGATATTAGGCCTGATCAACCTAATAGTAATGTAACTTGAGTGCGTAGCAAACAATGACATCAAGTGTCCCGATAATCGAAAGGTATCCTAGTTAAAGAACGAGATGGGTCAGAAAATAGAAGTAAAGGGATTCCAGGAATACCGAAATAGTAAGAAAAGCATGCAGAGTGGAATCCCCAGTAGAGAATGTTTAGATTCAGTATGCATAGTCTGAGTCCCTCATAATATATGTACATGAAATGAATAGGGACCAGTGTATAGTCTCTCTCCTGCCAGAGATGTTCACCACACTCAGTGTGTGAGATGCCCTAGTGCCAAGGCACTTAAAAGCAAAACGTGGGCATAGTGAGAACTACAAGATATGAGAGGAGGGCTTAAATGAGTATATGTAAGTAAGTAAGTCAATAGAGTAGGAAAAGAAAGCCCAAGCAAAAAGGGGTTGAAGTGGGAATCTGAGGATCTTATAAGGAGCGATAAATAAAAATTTAAAATGCTCCCTAGTATTAGTATGACAGGATTCTAGAGAATGAAATGGCATAGAACCCACTTCGAACGAAGAGCACAATGTACCTCTGAGTTTAGCCTCAGTTATTATAAGCGATGGTTACTGGACTTAGTGAGCATGTATTTTACTGTCAGATACAGTAATCTTAGGCTTTGACACCTCCCAGAGATGGATCGCAATAGATCCTAACATATCATAACAGGTTGTAGTAGACCTTAGCAGGGCTCTGAGAGGTCGCAATAGACCCAGGGGTCACATTAGATCCCATAAAGTTACAGAGAGCCCTAGCCACAACATGATAGTTCTCTGGTGATATAATAACCTGAGATAGTTTTATAGAGTAGTTAGTCTCAGAGACCAGTATAATTTTAGCTAACTATTGTCTCAGAGACTACAGACCTCCTGAGTCTAGTAGACTATTGCCACAGAGACATGAAGGCTTTATTCAGACAGTTAGATTATTGACTAGCTCTCTTTAGGGATGAGCATAGTGTATGAGATGAGGAAAGCAAGAAATTAGCTTTCCAGAGTTAGAGCCAGATGAACCACTACCTAGCAGATAGTAGCCCTGACCGAGGGATAGAGAGATCCCCACATGCTAGCTTATGTATTCTGAAAAGGATCAGGTACATTTTTATATAAGGTAAGTGGTACAGTATATCTCCAGTGAGTAAAACTGTGAGACTAGCTAGCATCCCAGCAGTAATCAGTGGTAGTAGCTCTTCGGTGCCAATATGAGACACACATTTAAGCTTATCAATGCTAAAATGAGGGACTATAAAATGCCACTATAAGTGAGCAAAGAAAGTGAAAAAAAAGTCTCGGCCTATAAAGACAAATATAGTAATAAACAGAGAAATTGAGATCATTAAAAGTAGAAACTCCTCAAAGGAGCTGTAATCCCAATAAGCAGTTGTGATACAAGGCCTGTGACAGAAAGGGATGTGAATTGTAATCATGGGATGAGCTAGTGAGAAAGAACACAGAAGTGAATAGTGGACAGAATATATAAATAAGTAAGTAGTCAGATAGAAATCCCCAATGGCTGTAATGATTAGAAAAAGATGATAAGACCTTATGAAAAGCCATTAGGAGACAATATGGGAGGTTTGATGCGAAATAAGTTACCTCCCAAGATATGTAAGCGAGTCCACTAAAAAGAACGATAACTCCTACAATGGGTTAAGACTAACCCAATGTGATTAGTAAGCTCTCCCAGGATAGGCCTCTAGAGTCAGAAATTTCTTTCCCTTATGAAAGGGACTAGTATGTACTCTATAATGATATAGCCCTTATTAAGAACTAGCAATGAAAAATCCCCTGGCTACAAGAAAATTTGAAAGAATAAAATCGCTAGGAAAGCGTAAAGAGCTAGGAAGAAGGGAAAGAAAGAAACAGTTAGCCAAAATATAAAAGAGTAAGAGAAAGTGTACCCATAAATTTCGAGGACAAAATTTATTTAAGGGGGGAGAAATGTAACATCTGATCCCTCCGTAAACGTGAGAAATGCAATGTTCGGTTTCTCTGTAAACGTCAGAAATGGGCCAGATACAAAAGGAAGTCCCTGAAATAGAAGGAATTGGGGCCAAATAAAATTATGATAAAATTCTAAATAATGGAAAATGAGGATTTAAGGCTTAAGTTGCCCAGAGATCAAGGCCAGAGTGATTCGATAAATTTGCTGAAAGGTGAGTGGTATTTTCGTAAGTACGGGCACTTTTTGAAAACTCATAGGAGGGTTTTTTAAATGAAAGTTTTAAGTTCTCCAGGGTTCTTAGAGGCCTCAAAAACCATGGGAAGCCTCAGGACCAATGAAGCTCTTCCGGTGTACTCTTTCTGACGTCGGTTGACCTAAATGTTGACCGGTTTATTCGAGAAGGTTTTAGCTCCGATTTGAGTGATTCAAAAGGTATTTTATTAAATTGGGAATCTAAATTTTATGATGAAAAAGATGGTTCTCAAAAAGGAGCTAAAACGAAGCCAAACTGAAAATTCCATTATGAAAGGCGAAATTGGAAACCATTTTAAAAAGGAAGCTTCTTTCTTCTTCTTTATATGCCACGTTCTTTCTCTCCTCTCTAAGACCGACTTAATTCTGTCCAAAACTAGAGAAGAAGCTTCCCTTCTTAGGCGCATAAGTGGAGGACGATTTTGGAGGAAGAAATTCAAGATAAAGGTAAGAAACTTTAAGAAATTCCATATCCTTCCTTCTTGAAACTTGCCCTTCTCCTCTCAAGCTTTCTTTCTAGGGTTTTAATGGAGAGTTTGGTGCTGTTTTGGGGGCAGAACAGAGAGGGAAATTTCGAAATTTGAGGGAGCAAGTTAACCAAATGGAAGAACAAGCCAAAGGAAGCAAGAAAACAAGGTAAAATTTTCATTCTTTAGTAGTTTCTCCCTCCCCCTTCCTCTTGCACGAATTTGGGCAACATGAGCCCAATTCTTAGGGCTCGTTTTCTACCCAATTTATGGAGGGATTAGAGGTTTTAGGTGATAAGGATTAAGAATGAACCAATAGAATCAAGAAAGGAGCATTAGGAAATAAGATGGAATCATTAGGGATCCAAATGCTCCTTTGCAAATCTGATTTTATATAAATGTTTTTAGGCTTAATTGAATGTTGAAACATGTTCCTAAGATCCCTAAAGGGCTTCCCACATGCACCTCCCATCCAAGAAAGCAAAGAAATTACAAGAAAAACTAATGAACTCTAAGTAGAAAAAGTGTAGTGCATTTGAATGGATTGTAAAAAATGATTTCATTCATGCATTTCCTAGCATATGTGAGTGTTTGTTTGAGTTCCTAAGACCCCTAAGAAGCCTCCCAAGTGGCTCTCCCATCAAGAAAAAATTGAAAATGCCTTGAACCCCAAATGCTTCCATAACGTTAGCCTAGGATAGATGGAGGGGTTAAAGAGTGTTTTAATTTATTCTAGCCTTGGTTTAGGACTTCATATGATGGTAGAAGGTGGAGGAACCCTTGGGAAAAATTTAGAAGCCATGGATTGGGAGATGAGGCAATGGCTTCCATAATGTGACCTTATGAAGCAACTTGTGTCTAGGCTTTTGTAAATGAATATGTAATGGCTCCAAGGACCTTAAATGAGGTGAAGAGGCTTAGAAATAAGAAGAGAATGGAGCCAAGAACTTGAATCATGATGGTTATTTCAATAGGCTATTTATGGAACCATTATGTGACTTATGGAACCAAGTATGTTCTTAAATATAAGTTTAATGTCCTAGCTTGTTTCAAGAGTGTAATTAGCTTCCATATGATATGTCTAGGCCAAGAGAAATGATCTCCACCCTCTTGGGTGTGTGAGGTCAAGGAGAGGAGTCAAGGCTTAAGGAAAAAGTGTGTAAATGCAAGCAAGGTAGCTTTCTCCACCTTCTCTCATGCATGGATGTGTATTTAGCTTGTTTTAAAATGTGTGTATATGTATTTTCAAGCCATGAAAAGTATACTAGCACGATCTTGTTTGCCATGATTTCATGATGTCATGTTATGTTTTCAAGTGAATGTATGATATTTCTTGAGTTTCCTTGAGTGTGGAGAGGCCAATAACTCTTCACTATGGTGAGGATGAGTCAAAAACCTTTGAGCTTGGTTAAGACAAAGTAAAGAGTCTCCCAAAAGCAAAGTGGGCTCCCAAGAGTATGGTTGAGTCCAAAGTGTTTAAAGAATGGATGAGGCAAGTCCAAAATCCATGAGGAGAAGTGTGAGGCCAATCCAATCGCTTGGTGAGCTCTTGAATGATTTGTATAACTTGTTCACATGCTAAGCTTGCTTCTTGAATGCTTATGATTTGTATTATGTCCATGCATACATTTTTAAGGTTTGCTTTACATATATTATGTATGATTGAATGAGAGATGAGCTATTGGGATTCTTTGAATCTCATCCCCTCCTCTCCAATATCCTAATATGCTAGGTAGACCAAGTGAACCAAGACATGGGAGCCACCAAGCTTGAAGATAGGGAAATTGGCAAAGGATTTATGAAATAGTCATTTTGTCACCCCTTTGTTGTCAAGAGATGTAATCTAATGATGCACATGGTGTATGCACTTATGAATACTTGTAAATGAATGTACATATTGTATATGTATGAGAATTAGAATTATATTGAATGATGTAGCAAGTTTTTGGTGTGAATAGCAAGATCTTGGCATTATGTACATGGTGTATGTTTTGGCGTGGGAGAGTGAGTTTTGAAAATTTGGGTTGTTAAATATTTGAGCCATGTTTGATAGCCTATGTTGATGCTTTCCCACATGCTCATAGAGCCTTAGGAGTAGGAGAAGCAAATTTGAACCCTTGGAGCCCTCTTTTAACACAAAAAATTGTCACTTTGCCCCCTTATGTCAAAGTATGACCAAATGACCTCTTCTTGACTTGAAATTTGGCATGCAATTAGATCTTGCCTAGAGATTTTTGGGAAGACAAATATCAGGTCATTTGGAGGTCTGTGGAATATTCTATGATTTTTCAAAGTTGGTATTAGAATTTCGAATTTGCACCAGTACTATTCATTTGGTCAGTTGTGTAATTGTATCATCTGAGAGGCAAACATGGTCCAATGGCTACGAAATTTTATAGGTAGAAACTAGACATTCATAAAGACCTGTACCAACTGGAAGCAACTCGAGGACTAGAGAGGAAGATATGAATTTTTGAAATTTCTGTCCAGTATCAGTAGCCTTGCTCGACCAGAAGTACTGTTCTATTAAATTCTGAGATCTGGGCTTGATGAACTGATACAAAGATATTTTTTCTCTCTAGTTAACATCCATATATTTCCATATTGGTATCATTTGTATGGATTGGATTTTTTTAGAATTAATTGGACATTTTTGAAATTCATATCAGTAAATTGTGACAACATCAGGACCCAGTCCGACCTCCGGACAACTTCGCATGTCAAACGCTTTATGTGTGAGATTTTATGACTTGTAAATATTTTTATCATGAAGTAGGCATCCCAAGATTTCCATAATAACTGAGATTACATGATTTTGATTTTTCTAAATTTAGTTATGATTTTCCAAAATTTGCCCAGAAAAAAAGGCCAATTCTGGCCAAGAATGAAACCTCATTTTCCACCTTCCATTTCGGTTTCCATGAGTTGTAGGCATGTTTTTGGGATGCAAATGAGTTGTAATGATGTAATTAAATATGAGGAAGTATAGTATGAGCTTACACGGTCTACGTGACACGGATTAAAATTTTTAGATATGACTCAAAGTGAAATTAATCCCATTCTCCTTACTTTTTCTATGGAAAGCCTATATGAATCATGATAGAATGCTTAAGAATGACATGATATGAGCTAGAATTTATGGTGTTACAAGTCCAACACATAATTTTATTTTTTCCTCTCTTAAATTGACACCCCTAAAGTTTTATGAAATTGAAAAGATTCAAATCCTAGAACACTAGCATCTCAAGAGATAAACAAGAGTAGTACTAAAAGATGGCTACTACTGGGTAAGGTGGGCATCAATGTCTTTGGTCCCTTTAACTGCCAACTGTATAACTGAGTGAGGGTCAAGAATGTAAGCTTTCAACTTTTCATATTCCACGGTGACATGCACCATACTCCCTTTATCCTTTGGACTTGCTTGTAGTGTGAATTGCAGGCTCTTATAATATTTTAAGGGATCTCCCTCTACAACTCCTAAAGTGATCAAGTCCTTCTCTAGATCTATGGCATCAATCACCTCCTTAGCCACGCAATTTTTCCCATCTGTAGATTTATACAACAGAAATTTGTTTTTGGATCAACATTAAGTTCAAAGTAAAATAGATTGTTGGATCTTATATTATGGCCAAATTAGTGATTTATATTTCAATACATGACTTGTCTAATGCAACAAACTATCAAGCCTTTGATTAGCATATAGAGGTCCTAGGTGTTTTTTATAATAAAGAGAATGAAGAAAAGGCAAAATAATAATAATAATAATAATAATAATAATAATAATAATGTCTAATTAACGGAATTAATTGTGTAAAATCTTTGATATGTGGTTAAGAATATTTTACTCCTAAGCTAAGTCAAGCAATTAATGTTAATCTCAAAAACCATGACCATATCTAAGAAAAATGGAAAATAATTGGCCTTTGTTACAGACTTATATTATTCACACACTAATGATGTTGAAAGGGTTTTCATGAGCTCAATAGAAAAAGATGTGCGGCTATGAGATAAGGGATTTGATGTTAAATGTCAACATTTGGAAAGATCAAAAAATTACCCATAAAAAATTATGTTGACAAGGAAAATATGTTGCAGCATAAAGTAAATTATTCATTTTAAGTATGTACAAAAGAAGTGACATAGTTTATATATGGAATAAATTGACATTTTACTCCTTTCATGATTTTGTCTTAATTTAGTCTCTTGAAGTTTGAATATCTTATTTCAATCCTTCAAAGAGTATTTAAGTTCAATAACATTATGTTAAATGTTCACCAATAGATAGCTAATAAGAATGAATTACTTGGGTTGAGTGTTAAACCATAATTAAAACATGTCATGACAAGGTACTAAAATAATGTATACTTAATAGGCTTCTAGTAATATGAAGCTCTATTATGTGCTCATGGCACCTATCAATAAGAATTGGTCCTTGTAAAGATCACATATGGCACCTCCTAGTGATAATTAAACACTAAACAATCACTTTATCTTAATCCATATCACCCATCTTTATTTAATATTTATTAGCATATTTAACTAAAGACAATATCAAAGATAAAATACTCTTTTGATGACTAAAATAAGATGGTTGAACTTAAAGTTTGAGAATGAATTAAAAAAAAGTATATCCTTGGAAGGCTATAGATATATATAAGTTGACTACTTACCATAGACATGATGCCAGACAATAACAGAACCCTCCTTGCCCCAACGTCCTTCCACAGTAGCACCCTGGATCTTACCAGGAGAAATATTGGGAAGGTGTGGCTTGTTATTGAAAATTTCATGAAACTTCTTAGCAAAAGCATTAATGTGCACGTCAACTTCTAACTTACCAAATAGTTGCTCCTCATTGCCCTGTCCATGTGTAAGGTGTGAATCAATTTCTTTGCTAATCTCAAATGCAAGCTACATCAATGAGTGAGGATCTGGAACTTGTCTATGTAGCTTCTCATATTCAAGTGGGCCACACTACCCTGTCCTTTCAAATTGACTTGAATTGTAGCTTTGAAGCCCTTGTAATGCTCAAGTAAATCACCCTCTATCACCCTAAAAGTAATTGAGTTTTTCGCTGGGTCTATGGCTTCAACCACATCCTTGCCCCTGTAGGCCTTCCCCTCTACATAGGAGAATTGTTCATTTCATCAACATCATGCTCAAAGGATAACAAATTCTTGGATCTTTAATATAATCCTCAAAAGAAAACATTTCCTTGGATCACTACAAATAATAATCCAAATGTTGATATATGATGCTCATAATTTTGCTCAATTTTTCATTTTATTTTATAGTTTAAAATTTTTTATAATTAAATTCTTATAATTTTAAGAAATTTTTTATTTATCTCTACCATTAAACTTCTCTCAATATGCCATTAAATTTTATTGGCATAATCAATCATGGATGCACTATAAATATGGATAATTTATCCTAATAAGAAGGATAAAAATACATATTAATAAAACTCACTCAAATGTGTAGTATGCATTACAACATTTATTAAGTGGTTTAAATAAGTTAGCATAATGCATAATATTTAAAGTGTCAAGATGGTATTGGATTAATTGTAGTAACAAAATTTAATAGTATATACTAACAAATATTTAAGAGTACTAAATTAAATATATTTGTTACTATAAAGATTCAATTATAAAACTTTAATCTATATAAAATAAATTAAAAATAAAATATGAAATATAAGGATGAACAGGGCAATTTAACCTTAACCTAATTCGAAACATAAATCATTTACCTTCACAGATTGAAAATTTGTTAGAATTTAATTTAAATTATTAATAGGTTTTAGTAAGTTCGTGAATTTTGAAAACTGAGGATGAGAAACAAACAGCTGAAACATAAAAAATAGGGAGAATTATAATAAAGGACCAAAAAGTGAATAAATTTATTTTTAAGGACCTGTTACTACTTGTTTTAGGATGCTTACCACTGAGTTTAGCAACAATCAGTTGAACTTAGTGGTAAAGGTCCTTAAGAATAAATTTCTTCACTTCTTGATCCCTAAACGTAATTTTTCCTAAAAATAGCATGTTACCTAATTTTTGTAAATCAATGATAATTAGTCAAAGCTTATTTCAATCTAAGACAAAGTCAAGCATATTTAATCTCCAAAATTAAAAAAATTATTAATAAATATCTCTCTATATTACAGTTTTCCTTACCGTGAACATAATTCCAAACTATGATAGAGCCCACTTTGCCCCAATCACCTTTATGTAGATCCACACTCTTTATTTTACCAGGGGAAATGTGACAACCCTATCTTCTAATCATTGTGATTATGGTTAAATACACGATTAATAATTAATGATCAAGGTTTGGAGTCGTTACAATTTATTATATTATGAAAATACGAGAAAAATTGAACCTTGATGTTAGGGTGATCACTAAACAACCACAAATGGAAGAATTGCATAAAAGAAATTATACTATTATGAAGGGTTTGTAATTCATCCATTCATCAATTTCGACACACAAAAATTTTTCACAAGTGTTCCTAGATCATTTTCTAGCATCACCATTGAAGAAACTGGAGTTTCTAGGCTAAAGGTAGGAGTTTGGGGACCTAAGCCGCGGCTCCAACCTTTTCGCGCCATGGCTAAGTTACTCTCAGGAACCATTGGGCATTTTTTACGAATTTCACTGCGGTGAGTTGGATCGTCGCTATGGCTAACCTACGTGGCGCCGCGGCAAAAATTCCTCCTAGAGCTACTATTCTAAGTCCTATGATTCTCACCTTGGCGGAATACACTTGCGCTGCGGCAAGTCTTGCTACTGTACACCCCTCACCTAATTTCCTTGACTTGTGCCATGGCAGGACCTATTACGCTGCAGCAAGGTTTTGTTTTGTCACCCTCTTGGGTGATTTTTTTCAATGTTTTTAAAACTTGACCGGTCATTGAACCAGCGGAGGTACTGGTTCACGGTTCATTGGTCGAACTGTGGTTGAACCGTGGTCAAATCAGTAATAATTAAATATATTATTTTAAAAAATTTTATGTATTAAAATGTTAATATAACAAATAAATATTAGTAAATTTTAAATATTTGATTATTAATTCAATATTTCTTAAGATATAATAAAAATTAATGTTTAATTTAAAATAAAAATGATCTATGATTAAAAGTTAAAAATATTTAATATTAAGTTTTTAGAATTCCTAAATTATATTAAGATTTTACTTATTATTAAAAAATAAAATAATAACTAATAATTTTAACTAAGTACCTTGATATTTGAGAGAAATGTCATTAGGAAATTGAACATAATAGAAAAAAAGTATAAAAAATAATTAATTATGCACATTTTATTTTTCTTATATTCTCTTTCTTTTTAAAAAAAATTTCATAATCCAAGTCCCTCATCTTTTTTATTACCTTCTATTTTTAATTTGTTAAATTTATTTAAGATAAATTATTTTATTATATAAGAAAAAATTAAAAAAAAAAAAAAGAAAATTGCTTCAGACCGGTTCAAACTAGTTTTTTCAGTTTTCATCGGTTCTTGACCGATTTTTTCCTTAGCCGATTTTCAACCTCAATCGAACCGGACCAAAGACCGATTCCGGGTCGAACCGGCTGGTTTGATTTGATTTTGAGAACCATGATTTTTTTTGTGCTGAGCCGCGATGAGATTTCTTAAGTCGTGGCGCTCCTTGCCATTGTGACTCTCTAGGCCAATTTTCTTCTCTTGCGTCGCAGCGATATACCTTATGCCACAGCGCCCCTCGCTTCTATCACTCATTTGGCCGCGGTGGGGCTTTATTAGCCACGACGTGACTCCTTCTTGTAACTACATCTCTCAAAATATCATCCCATACACCCTAATTTTCATCTTAGGAACACCCTAAGACCACTTCCCCTTATTTTATATGACTCTAATGGTATTTATCTACCTTATTTACCCAACTATTCCACCATTACTAATTCAAAACTTAAATACTATTTCCTACTTGCCTAACTATCACATGTAAGCAAATTCATGGATTAATGACAGCAAGAATTCATGAACTATCAACAATTAACATTCGATATATATTTTGTTAGAGATTTCATACATCTATGATTCATATTAATATCTATTACATCATATAATTATATTTCCAATAGTATACCATACCATAAATTCAGTAAAATTCTTACATCAGGTGTTATGGGTTCATACATCCAAGATCAAGCTAAGATGAAGTCTAACTCCTCTACAAATACACCCTAAGTAACCAAAATATAAGAGCCTACACTTGGTAACATGATTACATGATGATGCTATACAAAAAGGAATATAAAATTTAGCATCTATACTAAATAAATCAGCCTAAGTATAGCCTTCTCCCTACATGGTTGGAGCTCATGGATTTTCATTCACTTGCTTCCCCTTATCCTTACCTAAAGAGCCTTCACCTGAAAGTATAATCCTATGAAATAGGATAAGATGCAAATCTCAGTAACCAAGGCAAATTTCATTATATATTCCAGTTTAATTAACATATATACATGATTTCACATAAGTATCAGAAAATATGCCAGTCATATTAGTAAATGAAACAATTAGACTATCATGATTACCATCCTATACTAGTAATCATATTTCCACATGTTAAAGGTCAATAACACTGAGAGAGGCCTGTCCACGACACCTACTCCCCCTTGAGTACAACTAGGGCTCAGTGCATTTGGGGTTTAATCATAACCCGGTGCCCGATCGAAGCACATGCACAGGTGGCAGTCACACCACAACTCCACCATGAACTCACAAGGTCCAATCACAATACAATAGATAGCCAACCAATCCATTCAACATTCCAAATCATTCATGTACATCAAATATGAAATTAAAATAGATATATGCATGGAATTAATATAGTCCCAGTTACCTCACTTGTAGCCAATCCTCTAAGAGCCAATTGAATGTTACTTCAGCCTATAGACACAAAACCAAGCTATTACTATCCCTAATCACAATTTGTATAAGTAAACCTATCACTTAAAGAAAGGTTAAGCTATATAGGACTACTCAGAAACACTTACCCAATCACCACTAAAACCAAATTCAGATTCAGTTACTCCTACCCCAGAAACCTCAAATTAATACCTCAAATTCTAAGTAAATTCATATAAAAACAATACCCATATTATAAATCAGTTATAGGGGTCTCAAACTAGCAAAGAAAGCATCAAAATGGAGAGTTTATACTTACCTAATGTCAACCCTAGCCTCAACCTCTAAGTAAATTCACATAAAAACAATACCCATATTATAAATCAGTTATAGGGGTCTCAAACTAGCAAAGAAAGCATCAAAATGGAGAGTTTATACTTACCTAATGTCAACCCTAGTCTCAACCTATGAATTTTCACCATGGAAACATCAAATGACAAGTTTCAGATTTTGGGTGTAAGTAAAAATACTCCAAATGAAAAACTAATCAAGCCAAAATAAAGAGAAAAAAAGGGGATTAAGTTATATAACTATTACCTTGGCTGAATCTTGCTCTAGGAGTGGGAAATAGTAGATTTATTACCCTAAACCCTAGCCTCCCTTTAAACCTCCAAATTTCTCTTTTGTGTTTCAGCAAAATGGAGAAGGGGCTGAAGTGTTTAGGGTTGTAGTTAGGTTAAAGTTGGGTTTTCTATGGGTTATGGGTTACTCCAAGTATCTAACTCTAAATAGGCTTCGGACTTAAGCATTATTGGGCTAGTTTTAAGGTGTTGGGCTGCAGAATTTTATTGGGTCAAACCAAGTTTAAAGGACTCAATTGATTTGGGTCTGCACAAGGGTTATTGGGCCATTTATAAGAGCTTGTGCAAGTTGGGTCTTAAGTCTCTAATCCATTAAATTAGATTGGACCTTCTTTTAGTTCCTAACCTTGGCCTACTTAATTTAATTTGGGCTTAGATGAACTTTTTATCTCAATTAAATCTCAAACTTATATTAATAATTTATCTCTCTAAAATTTCTATTCACTCAACTTACCCAATTATTACATATTAATCATTCTTAATTAACCCAAACCCATGATTAATATCTTAATTAATTTTGAGGTATTACAAGAAACATTGGCAATATGGTGAGTCTTGCTACTTAAAATTTCATAGAGCTTCTTAGCAAAAGCATTTATGTGTACATCAGATTCAATAGTACCAAAATGAGACATTTTTTTTCTTTTGATAGATTAAAGGTATCACAGAAGAAACTAGACAGAAGAACAATATGCAGATAATGCAAACCTATTAGATGCGCAATGAAGACTTAGGCCCTAACCTTTATATAAGAAATTTATGGTGTTTTGAAGGTGCGACATATAATAAATGTCTATAGTTGCTTCACAATAATGCAGTCCACTCATTGCATTCCATTTGAAGGCTATAATTTTGCATGGTCATATCAACATGAATTATTGTACCCTGCTTAAATTATTTGTCCTTCACTTACATCACATTGATTGTCCTTCTTTGACTTTCTATGACTTGCTATTTTTGTGCCTAAACTCATCCTTTTTGTATCTTCTCTTGTTTAATACAATTAGATTTGGTGGGCACGTAGGATCTGAAAAAATTACAAATTTAAAAAATTCATCACATTGTAAATAATTTAAAAATAATCATTTTATAATAAAAATAAATCTTCTTGAATTTAATTATTATCTCCATATTTTAAAGTCTCTTAAATGCAATAAATATTATCTTAGGATCATTAAAGTTAAAAAGAATACTATAAAAATATTCCACGAATAAACTCAATAAATCTTGATTTTCATTAAATAAATTAACTAAGTAATGAAAATAAAATTAATTAAAAAATAAAGAACATGTTTATATAGCATCTATATATATATAGTTAATACACTGTGTTTAACGTTTAACATATACTTTCATACATCACTATTACACTATTGTTATTTCTTATATTTATTATTATCTCTTGATTAGTATTTCATTATCATTTTTCATGCATTTGCCTTACGGCCTTATTACATCTACTACAAGATATAATCGATGAATCAACTACTTGAAATGAAAGGTTCCTTTCCTTTGTGGGGAAGTTGATTTCCTTTAACATTGTTCTATATCCACCCTTTAAACATGGTCTTTGCCACTTCTTAGTTTAACATATCATATTTAAATAAATAAATAAATAAATGAAAGAAATATTGACATGAGGGAAGCCATTTATATAAAATGTAATATTAAAGGTAAATGTAATTCAATTCCTTTCATTTGTCTTACCGAGAACATATTTTCTTCTCCAATTTTAATGAAATGAAAGGATGGATTATAAAGGTTACTTAATTATTGCTACTTCTCTCCTGTACATTCATTAGAAATCAAAACATTTAACAAATTTTGAATCAAATGCAATAAAAGAAAAAAATTCTCAAAAGTAGTACAAGTAAAATCATTTGCTACAAAGGTAATAAATAGCATAAATTTGGAATCACAGGTTCCAAATTTGTTGTGTCTAAATTTGAAATCATAAATTCTCAATTCAACCATTATAAGCGACCCTACATGTGATGTGTAACACTATATTACTTTAACTTTACTTTCTCATACTTTATACTCCATACAGGCTTCATATATGCCTCGTACATGAGTTTAAAAAAAAAAGATTGAAATCATGGATTATTATAACGTGTGTAGCACTTTAACTATTCAAATTTTTCTCCGTGGACCCTGTGGACTCCCCAATATCATTTCATACTCATATTCCATCTAAACAAGTCATAAATATCATGAAACATCTCATGCAATTCGGATTTGGAGCCCCACACATCAGAAAATGCATGCTTATTTTCGGACCCAGAATTCAAGTTTATGTCACCAAATTTGAAAATTCATAATTAAATCTATAAAAATCAAAATGAAGCAAATGATAGCTTTCCAGAAAGCTCTAGATGTCTACTATAGGGTAAAAATAATTCTAGGCCATGAAAACATCATCTTGACTATGTTTGACAATAGAAAAATAACCTAGGTCCGGCTATCCTGGAGTTCTGATACAGTTTATTGATATAAACTTCAAAACTAATTCTACAAAAATCCAAATCGAGTAAACCATACCAATCTAAAAGGCTACAAATGTATACTTTAGGGAAAAAGTAGCTCCAGATCCATAAAATGACATTAAGCTATTAAAAATCGATAGAACAATGCTTAGGGTCCTACTACATTACTGATAGTAAGTTCCAACTTCAAAAATTCATTTCACTCTTTCTAGATCTTCAAATGAGGTGCTTCTAGTTGCTATAGCTCACTATAAATATCTAGTTTTTCCATGTAAAATTGTAGAGCCATTGGACCTTGTTTGGTGCTTTGATGACATAAAAATGTGTACTACTCAAGTGAACAATGCCCAGGCCAAAAATAATTTTCTGATATGAATTTTGAAAAATCATAAAAAAAATTCTATAGACCTCCAAATAATACAATTCTTAGACTAACAAAAAGAACTATATGAGATCTATATGTGTGCAAAATTTCAGCCTCAAAATCATTCATTTGGTCAGGTTAGAGTTTAACTTACAAAATGGGCTATTTTTTGTCCCCAAATGGTTCATTTAAGTGTCAAATGGTCTTCCCTTAGAACCAAGACTACTTGGGTATATGGCAAAGCTTCAAAATAGGTTGTTAAACTTATCTAAGGAGTCCCAATATCTATATATCAAAAAACCATTGCCCCACTTGTTCATATGCATAAGTTCTTAAAGGGCACAACCATGCATTTCAATATCAAAAACCTCTAATCTCATTCATATACTTTCAATTCTCATACATTCATATACTTACATATGTTCAAGTGCCTATATAATATTTACATCATAAGATTACATCATTTGACAACCAAATGATTACAAAATGGCTAGATACATAGTTCTTTTATCAATCTCTTCTTTTTAAGCTTAGTGGTCTCCATCTCTTTGCTCACTTGGTCCACCTAGACATGTTAGGTAATGGGGAGGGAATGAGATTCAAAAAATCTTAATAGTCCTATATGCTTTCAATCATACATAATGGATGCATTTTTATGCAAAGGGATGCCATGCATCATCCATGAACTACATTTGCATATTAAGAACATAATTTCCATTTCACAAAGTCTCAAACACATCAAAGTAGACTTTCAAAACCTCAATTAGCCTCACCCACCTTTCTTGGGACTTTTGGACTTGCATCACCCATTTTACTTTGGGACTTTTGACTAAGCCTCACTCCTTTTGGGATGTTTGGCTTGTCTCACCCATAGTAAAGGACTTTTAGCTCATCCTTACCCTTATTAAGGGTCTTTTGGTATCACCAAGTCTATTCAAGTCTTATACACACATAAAAGTAATTTAAGACACATAAGTAGCAGCACACATGTCCCTACTAGCTAAGCATATTCTTCATAGTTCAAACACACACACACAAGCATCCAAAGCAAGAAATATCTACACACATAATGAGAAAAAGGTTGGAGGGCTACCTTGAGTGCAATTACACACAATTTGTCTTGATCTTTCTTCCCTCCCTTGGCTACACACTTGACAATAGGTGGAGTAGGATTTCCTTGGGCCTAACCACAGCAAATAGAATTCAATTATCTTCTTGAACCAAGTCCTAAGCCTAGCCATACATTACTTCAATAGGCCTTTATGAATTTTAGAGATACTTGGGAGCTCATGGGGTTTTCTATTTTTCCTTAAAAGGAGAAACACTTAAAAGACCTCCTAAGAGTCTTAGAAACTCAATTGAACTCCCATATAAGCTTAAGGACTCTTGGGGACAATCAGATTTTAAGATATGTTCAAAGGTCTCTTTATCTTTGTTATCTTGGGTTTTACAAAATTTCCTTCAAGTTCCTTTACCTTTTCTAGTCCCCCATCATCGATAGTCTAGATTTCTTGCTTGCTTTGGTTAGAAATTACTTCCCCCTTTCAGCCCTCTTCTTGCCCAAACATACACACTAAGAGAAGGAAGAGAGAGTGAGCAACGAAGTAAGAAGGTTACCTTGGCTTCCTATTTGTTCCTTGGATGCTCTTTTAAGTGGTTAACTGCTCTTCTTAGAACTCCACTCTTGCCCCTCTAAACCAGACCCAAATAAGCACCAAACACAACATTAAACCCATAGAAAGGAAGATGGGAAGGAGATAAATCAACTTGCTAAAAAAAAAATCATGAAATTCCTTACCTTTACTTAGTTTCTTCCTCCTCCTTGCTGCGCCACTTCTAAAGCTTGGAGAGTTTATTTTCAGCCAATAAAAGTCTATTAGAATGAAGGAGAAGGACTGGACATTTTTTAGAAGCCCAAAAGCCACTTTTTGTAACTTTTCACTTTTTACATCTTAGTCCCTATTCTTTGGTTTTGTCCAATTGGGCTCATTTCAACTCTTTTTCAAAAAAATGTCTTTTCTATCATAAAATTCAGGTCTTTTAACATACACATTGGCTTTGGAACCATTCAATTTAGATTTAAAACCCTCCCGAACTATTTGGTTAAAGTTTGGGTCAATTCTTTGTCGAAATCGATCATTGAAGGGGTTTTAGCTATTCTAGGGGTTCCCATAGTTATTGGGACCTCTAAAAACCCTAGAAAGCTCAAATCTTCCATTTAAAAAAAATCCTCTCGTGAGTTTTCCAAAAGGGTTTTGCTATAACAGAAATGTCTCTCATTACGGTGAGAGCTCATAGTTCTATAGTTGACAGTTCTCGCCACAGCACACGCTATTACGAGGAATCTTCTGGATTTTGTATAAGTCACGAACTCGTTATAGCGAACAGGCATCCTCACTATAACTAGGAGATTTAAAAAAAATCTAAAACCTTAAGTTCTTATTTCTACAAAAACTCAAATGTTACGCAATGTGACCGATCAAGTCAGTTGATCAGTCATAGGAGATATGGTAAAAAAGGGTTTGACTATGTTATTCGAACATGTCACAAAATGTGATTAACTAATAGAGATTTCTAAACGTTGTGATTGGTGGAAAAAAATTTACAAATAATGAAGTGGCAAAATTATAGAATTACCTTTGCAACCCCTCCCTATAAATTTGCAAAATAATAATGTTTGTCAAATTTATGGATATTAAGTTATAAAATATTGTTTGTTGTATGGTTAATGTTGATTTTGGTTATTATTTTAGATATACATTTGAAAAAAGAAAGAAGAAAAAATATTATAACATTTTGAAGGAAGAAATAAATGAAGGAGGAAAAAAATAAATGAAAGAAAGATTTGTTGTTTAAATGGAAAAATTTGTTGTTTAAACTATACGTCGAGAATATATAAGGAAATATTTTCTTTTTAAATTGTATAAATGATGTTGGAATAAAAAAAAAAGTTGAGTAAAATAAAAAGGGGAAATTTGGAATTTGGAGGAAAAATTAAGGAAGGTAAAAAAGTTGTATAGATCATAACAAAGAAGAAATTATTTGTTATTTAAAAAAGTTAAGGAAAAAATGTGAAATAATGAAGCAAAAAAAGGCTAAAATTTCCAAAAATATATATTTGGAATAAAAAAATATGAAACATTAGGGAAAGATAGAAATATAAATGAGGAAAAAAAACTAGATAGTAATTAAACTTTGTTTTAGAAATGTGTAAGGAAAAAGTACGAGAAAAAATGTTAAAAAATTGGAAATAATTAAAAGGAGAATTTTTAATTTTTGGAGAAAAAATTAGGGAATGTTAAGAAGTTATAGGATATAACAAAAGGGAAAATGTCTAAAGTTATTGAAATGAAAAAATAATAGAAAAATGTGAGATAATTAAGGCAAGAAAATGGCTAAAATAAGGAAGGTGGAAAAGAGGAAGTGAAAAATAATTAAAAAATAATAATTAAGGAAATTTTTTTTGTAATAATTAAGGAGAAAAAAATAAGAAAGGTTAAAAAGTTAATTAAATGAAAAGTAATGAAAAAATGAAAAAAATTGAAATACAGACATATTCATAATTATAAAGATTCTAAAAATTAGTGAAAGATGGTAATTTAAATGAGGAAAAAATATACTAGATAGTAATTCAAGGAATATTAATTTAAAATATAATAAAAATATGCTTTAGGAATGTGGAAAAAAATTAGCTAAAATAAGTAAAAGGAGGAAAAAATGCTTAAAAAGTTGAAATAAACAAAAGGAGAACTTTTAAATTTGAAAAATGGGGAAAATGCGAAATAATGACATAATGAAATTAATTTAATTTATGTTGTTGTAAAAATTAGAGAACTTTTTTTATTTTTTATTTATAGTACAAGAAGTAAATTTATATAATCAAGTGAGTAAAAATTGGAAAGAAAATCATTTTTATTTTTTATTTATAGTTGACAAATGGGAAAGAAAAATGTGAAATAATAAAATAATGAAGGTAATTTAATTTACATAGTTGCAAAAATTGGAAAAAAATATTTTTTTATTTTTTATTTATAGTAAAAGAAGTAAATTTATATAATGACGTGAGTGAAATAATGAAGTAAGTAAAAATTGGAAAAAAACATTTTTTATTTTTTATCTATAGTTGAAAAATGGGAAAGAAAAATGTGAAATAAGGTAATAATGAAGTTAATTTAATTTATATATTTGTAAAAATTGGAAAAAGAAATAAAATCATATCGTTCGTAAAAAAATATATATTTTATAATAATAATTGAAAATTTATGGTAGAAGAAACAAATCATATAGTTGAAAAATAAGTGCAAAAAATCTTTTATTCATAGTAAAAGAAGTAAATTTATATAATTGGTGAAGGAATATATTCTACATTAATAATTGGAAAAATTATGGTGGAAGAAATAAATATATATAGTTGGAAAATAATTGAGAAATGTTTTTTATTTATAGTAAAAGAAATAAGTTGAAGATAATTATGAGTGAACAAATTCTTTGAAGAAGGAAAAATTAGGAGGCAAATTATTGTAAAAAAATTAAAAGGTAATAATTACAAATGCAAAAATTAATTTAAATGAATATGTATGTATTGGCTATGTGTAAATTACAAGTACTTAAAATTTGAAAAATTTTGAGATATTTAAATGAATAATTAAAAATGAACCAAAAGTTTGTTATAACTATAACTATTTGGAGCATATTTGTAATTAGAATATTTGAAGGGAAAGAAATGGTGGGGAGGAATGAGATTGTTTGCATTTATGTAAATGGTAAAATTTATATTTAAGATGTGACATTTTAGTATGCAATATTGAGATACATAATAATTAGCACTATCATCACCTTAAAAGAATTAAAACAAGTAGTTAGTCAAAAGTTCTAACTTGACCACAACTATGTTATATTTGATTTGGTATATAAACTTCCAATGACAATAAATCAAACATGATACTTGTAAAGTCCCACATCGGATGGAATGGTCCTGGGAACGGCCCATATAAATGGGGAAAATCCTCCCCCTCACGAGCGCACTTTTCCTTGAGCGAAGACTAGGTAACTAAGCTCTCGAAGCTCGGAAGGTAACAAAACCCTTGGGAAGGCCAAGTCACAGACCCACAAACTAGGGGACAATACGTCTAGTGACTCTGTAAGTGTGTTGGTATCAGAGCCAGCCTAGCCGCATGTGCAACCTGAGGATGGGTTGGCCCCAAGGGGGGTGGATTGTAAAATCCCACATTGGATAGGAAGGTCCTGAGCTAAGGCCTTATAAGTGGGGGCGAAGCTTCCCCCACTAGACGCGCATTTTCCTTGAGCAAAGGCTGGGTAACCAAGCCCTCAAAGCTCGAAAGGCGACAAAACCCTTGGGAAGGCTGGGTCACAAACCCACGAACCAGGGGACAATACGCCTGGTGGCTCTGTAAGTGTGTGAATGGTCCTGGGAACGGCCCATATAAGTGGGGAGAATCCTCCCCCTCACGAGCGCGCTTTTCCTGTGAGCTAAGCGGGAAAGGATAAACCTCAACGAACTGGGAAGGCAGGGTCAACGACCCACGAACCAAAAAGGAAAGGACAATACTCGTGAGGGCTCTGTATGTGTTGGTATCAGAGCCAGCCGTTCGAATGTGCAACCCGAGGACGGGTTGGCCCCCAAGGGGGTGGAATGTAAAGTCCCACATCGGATGGAATGGTTTTGGGAATGGCCTATATAAGTAGAGAGAATCCTCCCCCTCACGAGCGCGCTTTTCCCATGAGCTAAGCAGGAAGGGACAAACCCTAACGAACCAGGAAGGCAGGGAACGACCCATGAACTGGGAAGGAAGGGACAATACTCGTGAAGGCTCTGTAAGCGTTTGGTATCAGAGTCGACCTAACCGTATGTGCAACCCAAGGTTGGGTTGGCCCCAAAAGGGGGGTGGATTGTAAAGTCCCACATCGAATAGGAAGGTCCTGGGCTAGATCCTTATAAGTGGGAGCAAAGCTCTCCCTTTCGACGAGGCCTTTTCCTGGGAGCTAATAGGAGAAGCCATCTTCCAGGAGGAACAAAACCTTGGCTCCGAAACCCAGTTTTGGACATGGCTAGACCAGGGACAATATCGTCAAGGGCTCTGTAAGGTGTTGGTATCAGAGCCGACCGTTCGAATGTGCAACCCGAGGACGAGTTGGCCCCCAAGGGGGGTGGAATGTAAAGTCTTACATCAGATGGATGGTCCTGGGAACGGCCCATATAAGTGGGAAGAATCCTCCCCCTCACGAGTGCACATTTTATAGCAATAGAACCCTTATTAAAAACTAGCAATGAAAAATCCCCTAGCTAAGAGAAAATTCGAATGAATGAAATCGCTGAGAAAGCGTATAGAGCCAGGAAGAAGGGAAAGAAAAGAGCAATTAGTTAGAAAAGAAAAGAGTAAGAGAAAATGTACCTTTAAATTTTAAGGACAAAATTTATTTAAGGGGGGGAGAAATGTAACATCTAGTCCTTCCGTAAACGTGAGAAACGCAATGTTCAATTTCTCTGTAAACATCAGAAATGGGCCAAATATAAAAGGAAGTCCCCGAAATAGAAGGAATTGGGGCCAAATAAAATTATGATAAAATTTTAAATAATAAAAAATGAGGATTTAAGTCTTGAGTTACCTAGAAATCAAGGCCAAAGTGATTCAAAAAAATTGCCGAAAGGCTAGTGGCATTTTCGTAAATATGGATACTTTTTGAAAAACTCACAGGAGGGCTTTTTAAATGACAGTTTTGAGTTCTCCGAGGTTCTCAGACGCCCTGAAAACCATGGGAAGCCCCAGGACAGTTAAAGCCCTTCCGGTATACGTTTTCCAACGGTGGTGAGCCCAAACTTTGACCAAATCGTTCGGGAAAGTTTTAGCTCCAAATTGAGTGATTCCAAAGGCATTTTATAAGGTTGAGGACCTAAATTTTATGATAGAAAAGATGGTTCTCAAAAAGGAGCTAAAACGGATTAGAAACAAAAATGCCAAAAAAGAGGGACGAAATGAGAATTTTTAGAATTCTTTTGCTTTTAATATTCTCTCTTTCTCATGCCCTCCCTTGCCCTCATTTTCCACCATCTTTCTTCTTCCCAGAATAGAGAAGAGAATCAGTTCTCTTAGGTGCACAAGAAGGAGCACTCTTAGAGGGAGAAAAAAGCCAAGAAAGGGTGAAAAAATCCATGGAAAATCTAGCTCTCTCCTTAGCAAATTACTTTTCCTCCTTCTCCTCCTTATTTCTATGGGTTTGATGGTGTTTCTAAATCTGTTTTGGGGGCAGAATGAAGAGGACAAATTCGTATTTGAAGGGAGGCAACCAAGGAAAGTGAAAAGCAACTAAGAGAAAGCAAGAAAATAAGGTAAAACTTTCATTCTTTAGTAGTTTCTTCCTCCCTCTTCCTCTTGCACGAATTTGAACACCATGAGCCCAATTCTTAGGGGCTGTTTTCTATCCAATTCATGGAGGGATTAGAGGTTTTGGAGTGCAAGGATTAAGAATGAACTAATAGAATCAAGAAAGGGGCATTAGGAGACAAGATGGAACCATTAGGAATTCAAATGCTCCCTTGCAAATCTGATTTAACATGAATGTTCTTAGGCTTAATTGAATATTTAAACATGCTCCTAAGACCCCTAGAGAGCTTCCCACGTGCACCTCCTATCCAAGAAAGCAAAGAAATTGCAAGAAAAATCAATGAACTCTAAGCTAGAAAAGTGTAGAGCTCTTGAACACTTTGCAAAAATTGATTTGATATATGAGTTTTCTTGCATGTGTGAGTATTCGATTGAGCTCCTATGACCTCTAGGAAGCCTCCCAAGTGTGTCTACCATCAAGAAAAAATCAAAAAGGCCATGAACTCTTCTTCCCCCCATAATCTCGGCCTAGGCAAGTTCCTATAGCTAGGGAGAGTTTTAAATTTTTTTAAGGCTATTCTTGAGTCATATGTGATGAGTGAATATAAGTAGAGGCTTTGGAAAAAAATTAGAACTCAAAGAAAGTGAATTGGTGCCATAGACCCCATTATGTGACCTAAAGAAGCAACATGTGTTTAGGCTCTTCATTTTAATTGTGTAATGACTCCAAGAGGCTTAAAAGGAGTCAAGAATCATATTTGAAAAGAAAGAATGGAGCCTAGAATTTAATTGAGGGGTGTTGCTTCATTAGGTGCCTTTATGGACCATAATGAGGTTTATAGGATAACCTAGTGTTTAAGCAAGTTGCATAGCCTTAGAATGTGTTTCATGGACCTAATTGGCTCCCATAAATTGTATCTAGGCTAAGAGAAACCATCTCCACCAACTTGTGGGTGTGTGGCCGAAAGAGGAGACTTGAATCCTAAAGAAAAAGTGTGTGAATTAGTGTAAGGTAGCTCTCTCCACCTTCTCTCATGCATGGATGTGTGTTTAGCTTGTTTTAGAATGTGTGTATGTGTACTTTCAAGTTATGAAAAGTATGCTAGCATGCCTTTATATGCTATGATCCTTGATGCCATATTATGTTTTCTAATGAGTGCATGATATTTGTATGAGTTTACTTGAGTGTGGAGAGGCCAAGAACTCTTCCCTTTGCTGAGGATGACCCAAAAACCCTTGAGCTTGGTTGAGACAAAGCAAAGAGTCTCCCAAAAGAAAAGTGAGCTCCCAAGAGTATGGTTGAGTCCAAAGTGCTCAAGAAATGGGTGAGGCAAGTTCAAAATCCATGAGGAGAAGTGTGAGGCCAATCTAAACACTTGGTGAGCTCTTGGATGATTTGTATGAGTTGTTCACATGCCAAGTTTGCTTTTAAAATGCCTATGGCTTTTATTTTTTCCATGCATGCATTTGGAAAGCTTGCTTGCACATATTATGTGTGATGGAATGGGAGATGAGCTATTGGGATTCTCTGAATCTCATCCCCTCCTCTCCAATAATCTAACATGTTAGGTGGACCAAGTAACTATGGTAAAGGGAGCCAACATCAATAAAGAAGGAAGAATGACAACCTTGTGTCTTGTTTTGTTTATTTTGGAACCATAATGATGGTTCATCATGTATATGAGGTTGTAAATGTACTATGAACGTTGAGACATGTGTAAATACACTATTATGTGATATTTAGATGTATGATTATGATATATGACCACTAGCCCATGTTTTGCGTATGTAAGGCTATAGAATGCGAATTTAAAGTTTGATGAATATGTGTATAAGTGAGGGTGGAATGGCCAAAATGAGATGCATGAGATTTGGGACTATTTGGGAAGATCACACAAGTCTTAAATATGCTTTTAGACTTGCCCAAAAGGTGCCACAATCAAGGAAAAGCCATTTGGCAATTTTGGTATCCTATATGAAGCCAAAATTGACCATAATGGAACCCTATGCCACTTTTTGGCCAAATGAGTTAGTCATGATCTGAGATTTGGCATGAAATTAGGTTTCATTAAGATATTTTTGGGAAGCTAAAGATCATAATTTTCAGAGGTCCATAAAATATTTGATGAATTTTCAAAATTGGCAACTTTCATGGTTTCTGGTATGTGCACTGTTCACACTAACATATTTGTATTATGTGTCATCCGATGGGCAAATGGTGTCCAATGCCTGTGAAATTTTATAGGAATAAACTAGAGGTCATAAAATTTTTGTGGCCACCAAGATCACCTCATTTGGAGGTCTGAGCAAAGAGTTATGCATTTTTTAAATTGGCTGTCAGTAGCAGTGGCGCCCCAGGAGCCTAGTTACTGTTTCATAGATTTCTAATAGCTAAATGTATTTGTTTCATTCTGGAATTATTTTTAGCATAAATTTAATATTTTTATCTTTCCAGAATGACTAAATTTTTGTGATTTCAATTTTTATATAATTAGTTATGAATTTTAGAAATTTGTATCAGTAATCTAAAACAACAGCCCAGGTAGCAACAACATCTGGACCTTTTTGGATGTCAAACGTCCTCTGTGATGAATTTTATGATCTGGAAGTATTTTTAGTGTAAATTATACATCCATAGCTTCCCAAAATGACCAAGAATACATGATTTTAATTTTTTTAGATTTAGTTATGATTTTCCAAAATTTGGTCAGAAAATGGAGCAAATCTGGCCGGGAATGAATACCCATTTCCCATGTCTCTTTTCGATTTTTATGAGTTGTAAGTATGTTTTTGGGATACAAATGGGTTGTAATCATGTAATTAAATATGAGGGGGCATAGTATGAGCTCACACGGTCTATGTGACACCAGAATAAAGTTTTAGATACGACGCAACGCGAAAATATTCATTATTTTCCTTTCCTTTCTATGAAAAACTTACATCCTTCATGATATTAAGTCATATGAAGGCATGAGATGAGCTAGAATTTATGGTGTTACATTTATTGATATCAGAGCAAAGTTCCAAGCTCTCTTGGATTGGATTTGGCTTGAGGATGTAGTAATTAGGTTATGTAAAAGCTTGAATGAATAGGTAAAGTCTTATATAAGACATGTTGGGTGTATGAGTATCGTTTGTGACTTTATTCATGATAAGTAAGTTGTATGGTGGTCTTAGAGTAGCTAATGTACACCAGGAAGGAGTGGCCTCTAAAATAGCTTGAGCAGAGCTAAGCTTGAGCTGAGCTAAGGGATCTGACAACTAGAGCTCCATGTGATATGATAGTTCGCCGGGATCAATGGCAAGCCCTAGATATGAATGATGAGAAATGATCTTGTTGATAGGAAGAGGCTTGCTAAAGAGAGTATGTGAGGCCTAATTCTCCCTAATAGTCATACTCAGGCCATTCCGAGATGTTCTGCTTAATGCAGAGACAAGTAATGATGCAGCGTGGCATGAGATGAGACTACAGCTGCACAAGACCAGTTTAGAGGAGAATGAGAAAGAAAGTTATCCCTTAGCCACAACACCCAAATGTCTAGATAAGTACTAGAGCACGAAAGGTTAATTCCTTCAAGCTAGAGATTTAAGTTATAAGCTACACCCTTCAGAGCCCTGGCAACCCGGAGGCAATAGCTAGCTATGCATGAATAAAGTAAGAAGTGGAATCCTCTGGCTTGATAATGGGCTAGATATAGAGGTAATGAGGCTCGAGTTGATAGATAAAGTTGAAAGTCTAATCCTTAGAAAATAAGCCAATTAGAGGTCGTTATCCGTGACCAATTAGTTGATTAGCCGTGGCGAATGACATGTGAGCTACGACGAATAGCATCATGAATGCCTTGTTGGTCATATTCAGGCTAACTTAAGAAAGAAGTTGATAAGGGGTCAGACAACCCACAGAGAGTGGGAACCCCTAATATAAGTAGAGGAAAAAAGTAATGAATGATTACAGAAGATTAGTAAGAAATCTGTGGGCCTAATAAATAAGACTAAGAAAAGAGCTCAACATAAAGAAAGTTAGACACAGGGATAATCAGGTTGTTGAGACCCGCCTATGAGGCGTTGACTCCAACCTAGGGTTCTACCCTGTGAGACACTGAATGATAGAATGCTAGTGTAGCCTTGAAATAATGTGAGATAAGGCTATCAGCAGTGAAGCACATAGTGAGTGACCTAGAAAGATGTATCTCATAGGTAACACCTAGAAGTAAGTATGAGTAACCCAGTAATAGAGACTCATAAAAGAATGAGAATAGCTAGTGAGCTACAGGTCCGATGAGATGGCTAGCCTAAGCTGAGCGTAAGCTAAAGCCTAGGGGAGATGACCAGTAGCATTGTTCCAGGTGAGATATATAAATGAAAGGCTCAATGAAAGTTCTTCCTGAATCAAGAAAGAAAAGATGAGACACCCTGAGTCAGGGAAACCACCCAATAGTGGTTAGTAAACTTCCCTAGATAGACTCCCCCTGAGCCATAAAGGGAAGCGAGGAAGAGCTAAGAAACTAGCTACAGAAAAGGTGCCCTCGCTTTAGCCATGATTAAATAAGTAAGCTAAGCCTAGAAAGGTAAATAGATAGGAGTCTAATAGTAGTCAGACGAGCTCCTTAATATGAGAATAATATATGGCTAAGGCACGTGAGTGATTAGAGCACCCAGTAGAGCATCAACTTTAGTGAGGTAGAATCTAGACATTGAGAGTACGTGTTCTGGATTGGGTTAGCAAAACCCTAAAAATAGTATATTGTGCTCCTGGGGTAAAGCTAAAGAGATTAAATAGAGAAAAATCCCAGCTCTAATCCGAACGTAGAAATAAGATGAGATAGATAGTTAGTGCCTAAGTACCCTTAGGGAAGCTCGAGGGAATTAAAAATTGCCTAAGAAGGCAAGTCTTGTATTATGTAGAGAGAGTGTGTAAGCTAAGAGTGTCACAAAATATAATTCTTAGGCTTTCACGAAATAGATTTTTTTACTGAGGGACGGTCTAGCTAAGAGCAGAGTATGAACGAAAAATAGACCCCCTTGATGTTACAGAGAGTGATAAGTAAAGGAATCCCAAGAAAATGCTGGTACTCTTAAGTGTAAAGAAACTTGAATTGGCAACAGAGATAGCCAATAGTAACACATCCTTTACATAAGTAAGAGGATAAAGTAAAAGGATAAGAAAGGTAGAAATGGAAGTCATGACAGTGTTCAAGCCAAGGATATATTAAATTGAGAATAGATATTTAGCTAATATGCTTGAATACTTGAGAAAGCACACTTGTCATTGGCATAGGTGCGCTTCTAGCATGATACTGCTCAAAGTAAAAATAATTGGGCGATACAGAGAGATCTCAGGATGTAGTAGAGGAAGAATCCTACTTTCCCCGAGTACTCTATGAAAATAGGGTAGATAAAGAAAAGTAAGAAAGGGATACTTTAGATCATTGGGAAACTTGTAATATACAGGCGATAATGGCTTTGAGCTCAATCATGAAGTGTCGGTGTGTTAGTGTTTGATGTTATGTTTTACTTGTAATAAAGGCTACATGTTATGGTTTACTTGTAATAGAGGCTACATGATATTAGGTTTGGCCAACCTAGTAGTAATGTAGTTTAAGTGCACAGCAAATGATGACATCACTTACTAAAGTATCCCAGTAATCGAAAGGTATCCTAATTAAAGAATGAGATGAGTCAAAAAAGAGAAGTAAAGGGATTTCAAGAATACTAAAATAGTAAGAAAAACATGCAGAGAGGAATCCCCAGAAGAGAATGTTCAGATTTAGTATGCATAGTCTGAATCCCTTATAATATATGTAAATGAAATGAATAGGGACCAGTGCATAGCCTCTCTCCTGCCAAAGATGTTAACCACATTCTGTGTGTGAGATGCCCTATTGCCAAAGCACTTTAAAGCATAACGTGGGCATAGTTACAAACTATAGGATATGAGAGGAAGACTAGAATGAGTACACATAAAGTAAGTAAGTCGATAGAGTAAGAAAGGAAAGCCTAAGCAAAAAAGGGCTGAAGTGGGAATATGAGGATCCTATGAGGAGTGATGAATAATAATTTAAAACACTCCCTAATATCAGTATAACGTGATCCTAGAGAATTAGATTACACAGAACCCACTTCACACGAAGGGCACGATGCACCTCTGAGTTTAGCCTCAGCTATTATGAGCGATGGTTACTAGACTTAGTGAGCATGTATTTTATTGTTAGATACAATAATCTTAGGCTTTGACATCTCCCATAGATGGATCGCAGTAGATCCCAGTATAGCATAGCGAGTTGCAGTAGACCCTAGCAGGGCTCTCAGAGGTCACAATAGACTTAGGGGTCATAGTAGATCCCACAGAGTTACAGAGAGCCCTAGCCACAGCATGATAGATATCTGGTAGGGATGACAGCCTGAGATATTTTTACAGAGCAGGTAGTCTTAAAGACCAGTACAATTTCAGCTAACTTTTGCCTCAGAGACTACAAACCTCTTGAGTTTGGTAAACTGTTGCCACAGAGACATGAAGGCTTTACTCAAACAGTTAGACCACTAACTAGCTCTCTTTAGAGATGAGCATAGTGTATGGGATGAAGAAAGCAAGAAATTAGCTTTCTAGAGTTAGAGCCAGATGAACCACTACCTAGCCTGACTGAAGGATAGAGAGATCCCTGCATGTTAGCTTATATATTTAGAAAGGGGTCAGGTGCAGTTTTTATATAAGGTAAATGGTACAGTATATCTCCAGTGAGCAAAACTATGAGAATACCTAGCATCCCACTAAAGCCCAACAGTAGTCAGTGGTAATCGCTCTTCGGTGTCAGTATGAGACACATATATTAGGCTTATTAGTGCTGAAATGAGGGACTATAAAATGCCACTATAAGTGAGCAAAGAAAGTGAGAAAAAGTCCTGGCGTACAAAGACAGATGTACTAGTAAACAAAAAAACTGGGATCATTAAAAGTAGAAACTCTTCAAAGGAGCTGTAATCTCAGTAAGTAGTTGCAATATGAGGCCTGTGACAAAAATAGATGTGAATTGTAATCATGGGATGAGCTAGTAAGAGAGAACGTATAGATGAACAGTGGACAATATACTTTAAAATAGTAAATAGACAAAAACCTTCGATGGCTTTAATGATTTGAAAAGATGATGAGATGTTATGAGAAGCCATTCAGAGAGGATACAAGAGATGTGGTATGAAATAAGTTACCTCCCGAGATGTGTAAATGAGTCCACTGAAAGAAACATTAATCCTGCGAATGGGTTAACATTGACCCTACATGATTAGTAAGCTCTCCCAGGATAGGCCCCTAGAGTTAGAAATTTCTTTCCCTTATGAGAAAGACCTAGCTAGCATTTTATAGCAATAGAACCCTTATTAAAAACTAGCAATGAAAAATCCCCTGGCTAAGAGAAAATTCAAATGAATGAAATCACTGAGAAAGCGTATAGAGTCAGGAAGAAGGGAAAGAAAAGAGCAGTTAGTTAGAAAAGAAAAGAGTAAGAGAAAATGTACCTTTAAATTTCAAGGACAAAATTTATTTAAGCGGGGGAGAAATGTAACATCCAGTCTCTCCATAAACGTGAGAAACGCAATGTTCAGTTTCTCCATAAACGTCAAAAATGGGCCAAATATAAAAAGAAGTCCCCAAAATAGAAGGAATTGGGGCTAAATAAAATTATGATAAAATTACACTTATAGAGCCCTCGTGAGTATTGTCCCTTCCTTCCCGGTTCGTGGGTCGTTGACCCTGCCTTCCCAGTTTGTTGGGGTTTGTCCCTTCCCGTTTAGCTCACGGGAAAAGCACGCTTGTGAGGGGGAGGATTCTCCCCACTTATATGGGCCGTTCCCAGGACCATTCCATCCGATGTGGGACTTTACATTCCACCCCCCTTGGAGGGCCAACCCGTCTTCGGGTTGCACATTCAAACGGCCTGCTCTGATACCAACACCTTACAGAGCCCTCGACGATATTGTCCCTAGTTCGACCATGTCCGAAACTGGGTTTTGTAGTCAGGGTTTTGTTCCTCCTAGAAGATGGCTTCTCCCATTAGCTCCCAAGAAAAGGCCTCGTCGAAAGGGAGAGCTTTGCTCCTATTTATAAGGACCTAGCCCAAGACCTTCCTATCCGATGTGGGACTTTACAATACTAAACAGTTATCATAGAAGATGATTATGATGTGCAAAAGATATGGCAATCACACTCACGTTTTCCATCACAGTTGAATGCAGTTGAGGTGTATACAAACATCTCAGGTATTGACCCATATTGAATTTCAGTCAAACCCATTGAATGAAGTGTTCCCAATTTATGTCAATTGCCTGGTTATACTCAACATTATGGAAAAAAATGTTGTTGTAATTTTTTTATGAAATTTTACATAATTTTTTTATTTATTGTTGTTTTCTATTTAATTTTTCTTTACATTAAAAGTATTAAATAAAATTTTAAAAAATAATAAATATATATTAAGTTAATTTAATGAAACAAATATTTAATAAAAAATTCAATAAAACAAATATTAAGTTATTTTATTAAAAAATATAAAAATTATTTAATAATTTTTTAATAAAATAAATTTTAAAAGACACAAATACTTTATATTCGAAGTCTTTATTGTTTATGATAACAGCGAGGCACATTGCTCTTGATTTAGACCCCCCCCCCCCCGATTTTTTTTTAATTGCGGAATTGTCTTATGTTTTTTTTTCTTTTTTTTTTTTATTTTATTTGGATGCTACGCCTTGCTTCTCTCAAAAGCAATAGAGAATCTATTTTCTTAAATTTAGATACAAAAAATATAAAATAAAATTAATATTTATATGATAAGTCTTTTAATATAATAATAAAAATATGATAAATTAAGGACTTATCACAATCTCATACAATGAATCAAATTAAAAACATCATATGAAGTGAGATCAAATTTGTTGAACATGAAGAAATTAAAAAAATTAATAATCTCTTATCCGAAAACATTATCACATGCACACCTATTATACATTATTTTCTCATAACACCTATTATGCAGTATAACTATTGGAAAATTACAAAATTTTGAACCAAACTGAAATTTTGTGGTGAGAATAATTATACATCACTTTCTTCCAGTGGAGCCTTCATTATGATTCTAGTGTCCCATCTCCTTAAGCCACGGGCCATAGTGTCTCCCTCCTCATCATCTTCACCTTCAGTTGGGCTCCATTGTCGCTTTCAATTTTAATTTATATAAAATTTGTTAGAATTTATGTTCATATTTAAAAAATTGATGAAATTAAAAATTTATTTATAATATACTGTATTTTATAATTTAATAAAGTTATACCAAAAATTTTAATAACTAATTATTTCATTAGAATTATAATTAATATATTTAAAAGCAGAAATTATACGTCACCTAATATATTTATGAGACGTAAATATTTTAACAGTATAAATCTCATATTTCGGTTAATATTTGCAAATTTTATTTTAAAATTAAAATTATTTTTATTTTCATAAATTATTGAAATATTTTTGTCACATTTAATTTTTATATCAAACATAAGGATATATTTAATATTTATCCATCCTATTATACCTAAATCTTATAAATTTTGAACATACAAAAAGTTTTAAGAGAAAGTTACTACTAATGATAGCAACATTTGTAAACTATAAAATATTATTTGATTAGTCAAATAAATAAGTTATTTTAAATAAATTTATGGTAGAAGATAAAATTTATTTTTCTGTAAATTAAATTAATATAATTGTCACCATCAGCTTATTCGTATCCAATTTGTCACTAACTACCTTTTGTTATCTATATATGTTCTAATACATATGCCTTGATGATGGATAATTTTATTGCCACAAATTTTATATTCATAACTACTCACTAGTTTAGATAGATTTATTTGTTTCAGAAAAATAAAAACAAAGTAGTTGTGTTATGCTGCAGCTGCAAGAGTTTGTGTAGATGCGTTTAACTTCCCTCCTAAAATGTAAATTCCAATTTAAATAAAGTAAATAAGTGAATGAATATTTAATTATTGCAAAATTGAGAAATTTAATTTTTGTAATTAATTTTGAGTGTGACTACATGAGACTGTTTATGTACTATCTAAAATTTAATTCTACTAAATTTGTTACTTATCACATCTCTAAATTGGGTAAGTGAATAGCATAAAATACAAGAAAATCTTGTGCATATGTCGTCAAAAAAAAAAAGATGAAAATCACATAATACTGATAAAACTTTTTTGTTTGTTTAAATACGAGAAGCTCTTAAAAAAATTTCAACGTACCTCCCTTAAAAGATGGATTGTTTCCAAATTAATTACACTACCCCAATCATGACTTACACATTGATCTAAATGAGAGCTCCCTTCTCAATACCCACAACACAATTCAAACTCAACATATGTCATATCTTGACTCCAAGAAATTCATATCATAACATTTAAGCAATAAACACTCATACTTGCACACAAATATAGCATATGGATCGAAATCACAAAAATAAACCCACACAATTCAATTTATCTTTGGTTTAATCATTTTTATCCATATAATACCCGCACAACATCCATTTAGAGGAAGAATATCAGTCCACAAACTCTTGAGGTTCATTTCACACTACTTAAACGTTTCACACAATTTACTTACACAAACAACACATAACAAAGGGAAGCACACTCTCAAGAACCTCCAGCTCAGCATTAGATCACTTCCAAAGCTCATAAATTGATCCTCAACTCATCTCAAACCATAACATATTAAAACACATCAAATTCATAGTCATTTAGGTCAAAAAACTTGGGTTTGAACGTTTAGAACATAATTCAAAATTTTTGCCATGGGTTTGCTGTCTAATTTTCTCAACAAACCATGGCTTTCTGGAAAGTTCTGAATGTTAACTTTATGTTAAAAATAATTTCAAGCCATGAAAACATCCTTGGACCATGATTGACAATAGAGAAACAACATAGGTCTGGCTGTCTTGGAACTCTGATACAATTTATTGATATGAATTTCAAAAATTCATAACTAATTCCAAAAAAATCCAAATCAAGCAAACTATATCAATTTAAAAAGCTACAAATGTCTACTTTAAGGAACAAATATTCTAGACCATGTAAAGCTCGTTTAGGAACCAAATTATAATAGAACAATATATAAACTCGACTGGTGCTACTGGTACTAACATAGAATTTTAAAAAATCATTTCTCCCTCTACAGATCTCCAAATGAGGTGTTTCCATTTGCTACAAATCACTGTGAATATCTAGTTTCTCCATATAAAATTTTAGAACCATTGGACCTCATTTGGCCCTCAGATGACACGAAAATGCAATCTAACCAAGTGAACAATGCTCATACTAAAACCAACTTCTGATATAGACTTTAAAAAATCATAATAAATTCTATAGACCTCCAAATAATGCGGTTCTTTGACAAAAAAAAATCTTTATATGAGATCTATATGTGTGCAAAGTCTCAGCCTCAAAAATGCTCATTTGGTCAGTTGGGGTTCAACTCACAAAAGTGGCACTTTTTGGTCTCAAAATAGTTCAATTATGTCCCAAATGATCTTCCCCTTGAACCAAGACCATTTAGGCACGTCCAAAAACACCATAACACCATAAATATGCATGCCAACTGATTTAAAAAGTCATGGAGCTCATATTCACTTCCTAGCTCCAACTCATACCTAAGGTTCCATACTTTCTATTAGGCATACAACAATCATTTGACTCTTCTAATATTTCATTCATCATACATATCCATTTTTACACTTGTCTAGCCATAAGATTCATATACATAGGTTTATCTTGCCATACACACATCTATACTCATACACAAAGGCTACCAAGTGGCAAACTTACACATTTCTATTCATATAAGTGCAAAGGGGGTTCATACATCATTTATATACAACCATTTACATTTGTTCATAAGTTTACATCCCATAAATATCTCATACAAGTCTCAATATACAATAGTGACATTTATACATAAAAGCTAGGCCTCCAAACCAAAAATAAATCTTCAAGTGCCCCCTAGTTAGCTTTCTTGCTTCCTTGAGTTTCCCTTAGGCATAAAAAGATGAAAAGAAGGGGGAATGAGATTCAAAGAATCTCAATAGCCCTTTACACTTTCATTCATATATGATGGATACATTTTCATGCAAATGGATGCCATACATGGCCTGTGAGCTACATATGCATATTAAGAACATAATTTCCATTTCGTAAAGTCTCAAACACATGAAAGTGGACTCTCAATACCTCGATTAGCCTCACCCACCTCGCTTGAGAGTTTTAGACTTACCTCATCCATTTTACTTTGGGACTTTTGACCAAACCTCACTCCTCTTGAGACTTTTGGCTTGTCTCACCCATATTAAGGGACTTTTGGCTCATCCTTACCCTTATCAAGAGACTTTTGGCATCACTAAGTCTATTCAAGTCTTATGCACACATAAAAGCAATTTAGGACACATAAGTGGCACCACACATATCCCTACTAGCTAAGTACACTTTTCATAGTTCAAATATACATACAAGCATCTAAAGCAAGCAGACATCCACACACATATATGACAAAAAGATTAGAGAGCTACTTTGTAATAAATCACAAAACTTTTCTCTTAGAATTCTCTTCCCCTTCTTGTTCACATTCTTGAAAGGAGGTGGGACTTGTTTCTCTTGGCCTATAAACACAAATGGAGCATAACTAAGCCATTGAAAAAAAACTTAGCTCTTTATAACTCAAGATTAGGCTACTTGAGTCAAAGACCTCATTATGGTTTCAAAATGCACAAAATGAGGCAACACATAGATTTCTTGCTTTTGGCTCCCATTTCTTGATCATTCTAGATCTCTTAACGTAAATTAAACTCTTTAGAGCCATCACAACTCAAATCCAAGGGTTCTAAACTCACATTGCTTCTTTGTACTCTAGTATGGAACCCTACAAGTCCATATTCTCCTATAAGCATCCTAAATTCATTCCAAGGCTTCCTTTAATTTTTGTTACTCATAATTAGTCCATTTCTAGCCTTAGAAAAATTTTAGACTCTTCAAGACCCTCTTGGCTGAGACACACACACACTTAAGCTCTCATAGAGTTTTCTTTGTTTCCTTGATGGAAGAAGCATTTGGGAGGCTCCCTAGGGGTCTTAGGAGCTTATTTAAAACTCTTAGATAAGCTAGAATATCTATAAAAAAAATAGACTTAAGCATTTGTCTTAAAACGCCAAGATTCTTAATCATAAATTTCATTGCTTCCACTTAATTTCAATGGACTATTCTTAATTCCCACACTCTTAATCACTTATTTCTCTCTTGCTAAGTCAGAGTTCATCTTCTTTTAAGTGGGTTAGGTCTGACCCAAATTTCACTAAAGAGAAGCATCCAAGAAGAAGCCATTAAAACTTAAGAAGTTTACCTTATTTGTGAGCTTTTTCAAAAGACTTCCACTTACAACAAGCCTCTTCTTCCAAAACTTCCTTCTTCTACTTGGGCTAACCTCAAAACAAAACCATATTAGCCTCCAAATCCAAGGAAAAAGAGAAGAGAAGATGGAGAAGAAACTTGGCATAAGAAGAAGCATGAAAAGGAGTAAGGTTTCTCACCTTTTTCTTGGTGTATCACTTTCTTCTTCCCCTTTCTCCTTGTTCATCCTTAGAGTTCTCTCCGATTATGTCCAGACCAGAAAAGCACAAGTGGAGAGGAAGGAGAAGTGTTGGATATTTTTTGAAGAAGCAAAAAGGCAAAGTTGTTATACTTTTTTACTTTTCATTTTAGTCCCTATCCTTAGTTTTTGTCATTTTAGCTCAAATCAACTTCTTTTCGAAATATGTCTTTTCCATCATATTCTTTAGACTTTCAATCAAAATAATTTTCTTTGGAATCACTCAAAAAAGTCTTGAAACTATTCCAAACCATTCGATCAAAGTTTTAGTCAATTGACGGCTGAAATCACTTACGGAGGAGTTTCAACTGTTCTAGGGGTTTCCATGATTTTCAAAGCCTCTGAAAACCTTAAAAAGCTTAAATTTCTTATTTAAAAAGCCCTCTTGTGAGTTTTCAAAATTTTTTAAAAATTACAGAAATGCCCAAATTTCTCATTTAAAAAGTCCTTTTGTGAGTTTTCAAAATTTTTTATAAATTACAAAAATACCCCTACTTTCTTCGATAAATTTTTTGAGCTGCTCTAGCTCTAGTTTTTAGGCATCTTAAATCTCAAATCCTCATTTTTTATTATTTAAAATTTTATCTTAATTTTAGTTAGCGTCAAACCTCTCTATTTAGGGGACTTCCTTTTGAAACCGATTCATTTTCATCGTTTTTTAAAAAATCAGACATTACAACGTACCTACGTACATGGAAGCAGGATTTGCTTATAAGGAGCTAAAGTAGATTACAATTAATTTAAAATGGGAAAACATTGTGCATGGAAATAAGTGCAAAACTCATCACCAGAATGCTAATCCACCATCAATATTTAATAACTTATATATATATTGTATTTATTTTATTATTTATTAACTTAATGTAATTATTTTATATTTATTATTTTTGGAAATATTTTTGGATAAAAAGGATTAAAATAGTTTTTTGGCAATTCTGAAACATTCCCTTCTCATGGAAATTCAACATTGTCACATCTCCCTGTAGGAGTGAAAGTGGATGGTTTTGTGGGAAAGTTACACTCTTAGGACTGTGACATTCCTAGGAATATTTTTCTAAAACATGAAATAAACATTGAAAGCTATTCCCATGAAGCATTTTTTGAGACCAAAAAGTAATTTCACGAACCAAACGGCCTTTAAAGATAATGCCTATATATTTCGAATATTTGTCTTTCATACTATATATATGCTATCGGCTAGAGTGATTGATTTTAAATATTAATCTTTGAGAGAGGTGCCAAGGTGTGAAAGTTTACTTTCAATAATCTTGTTAAAACTATAAAGCCTTTAATTTCCAATTTGTTTTTTTTAAATCAAGACATAAGCCCTTATGAGTCTCTGTGTATTGTGCTTATCTTTCAGTCACAAAGACCTAAGGTGACTTCGGATATTAATTGTACTTATGTAAATATGTGAACTTGCCCTATAACTTTACTTGTAAATATTTCTGTACTTGTATATATGAATAGATTTCTTGTAGATAACAAAATTAAAATACCTAAGATAAAAATAATGATACTAGAATTCTTCATGAAATTAACACTTGTATATTTACAAGAAATTATATTATGACTTAATTAACCAGTGTGATTGTTAATAATTAGAAATAACGCACAAAATATCACAATATTTAGGATTCACATATGAAAATTGTAACAACCAGCAAGAAAAGAGGAAAAAAAGAAGAAGAAGAAAAGAAGAAGCTGAAAAATTTTTGAAGTCCTTAAATTTTCTAAGTCTGCTAGCTATAGCGAGAAATGGCCTAGCTATAGCGAATGTACTTGTTTGCTATAGCGAGAAATGGTCTAGCTATAACGAGAGTGCTTTTTTGCTATAGCGAAAATGCTTCTAACTTTTCGTATAGCGAGTGCGGGCATCTCATACAAAAATTAAGGAGTTGCTCGTCGTAGCGCGCGCCGTGGCGAAAGCAGGGGTCTGGGACTAATATGTGCTCATCATAGCGAGGGTTATGCTTCGCTATAGCGAGGGTTAGTCTGAAAAAGCGTGAAAAAAGAGAATTTGACTTCTTAAAGTGTCCAAACTCATCCTTTCTCCTTAACTAACCTAAGCTTCGTCCAAGCACAGAAAAAGGCTTGAGAGAGAGAGGGAAACTAGGAGAAACTAAGAGAGAAAGAAGGGAAGTTAAGGAAGAAAGGTAAGAACCTTTAAAGCTTTTCATGCTTCTTCTTGATTTTATTCTTCTCCTTCTAAGTTTCCTTTCCATGGGTTGTTGAATAAGAAAGCTCTGTTCTAGTCAAGAATGAGCAAGAAACTCATGTATCTTCACTTCTCCTTCTTTGCTTTCCTTTCTTGAGAGCTTGAGAGAGGAAGGATAGTTGGTGAACTTCTAGAGAAAGAAAAAACCTCTAGTTTCTTATATGCTTGGTAGGGTTTGCTCTGAAGAAACCCCTAGCTTTATGAATAAGTGTTGAGTTATGAGAGAGTAATTCCATGCTCTTTATGTGTCTAGGCTTAAGATAAGTACTTCCATCTAGTTGTGATTATGAAATCAAGAAAGGAGAAAACAAATTGAAAGGGAAGGCTTGTGTTAGCTATAAGGTAGCTCTCTCCCCTTTCTCTCATGCATGGATGTGTGTTTAACTTGTTTTAGAATGTGTGTATGTGTATTTTCAAGCTATGAAAAGTATGCTAGCATGCCTTTACATGTCATGATCCTTGATGCTATGTTATGTGTTAAATGAATCCATGATGTTTATATGAGTTTGCTTGAGTGTAGAAAGGCCAAGAACTCTTCCCTTGGGTGAAGATGAGCCAAGAACCCTCGAGCTTAGTTAAGACAAAGCAAAGGGTCTCCCAAAAGCAATGTGGACTCCCAAGAGTATGGTTGAGTCCAAAGTGCTCAAGAGTGGGTGAGGCAAGTCCAAAATCTATGAGGAGAGGTGTGAGGCCAATCCAAACACTTGGAGAACCCTTGAATGTCTTGTATGCTTGATTCACATGCCGAGGTTGCTTTTAAAATGTCCATGACCTCTACTTTTCCATACATGCATTTGAAAATCTTACTTTGCACATAATATGTATGATTGAATGGGAGATGAGCTATTGGGATTCTTTAAATCTCATCCCCTCCTCTCCACTATCCTAACATGCTAGGTGGACCAAGTAAACAAAGACATGGGAGCCACCAAGCTTAAAGCTAGGGAAATTAGCAAAGGATTTATGAAATAGCCATTTTGTCACCATTTTGTTGTTAAGAGATATAATCTAATGATGTACATGGGGTGTGCACTTATGAATACTTGTAAATGGATGTACCTATTGTATATGTATGAGAATTAGAACTATAGTGTATGATGTAGCAAGTTTTTGTATGAATAGCAAGATCTTGGCATTATGTACATGGTGTATGTTTTGGTGTGGGAGAGTGAGTTTTGCAAATTTGGGTTGTTAGAAATTTGAGCCATGTTTGATAGCCTATGTTGATACTTTCCCACGTTCTCATAGAGCCTTAAGAGTAGGAGAAGAAAATTTGACCTTGGAGCCCTCTTTCAACAAAAGAAATTGACACTTTGTCCCCTTATGTTAAAGTCTGACCAAATGACTTCTTCTTACCTTGAAATTTGGCATGTGATTAGATCTTGCCTAGAGCTTTCTGGGAAGCCAAAGATCCTATCATTTGGAGGTCTGTGGAATTCTCTATGATTTTTCAAAGTTGGTATCAGAATTTCAGATTTGCACCAGCACTGTTCATTTGGTCAGTTGTGTAATTGTGTCATCTGAGGGGCAAATGTGGTCCAATGGCTACGAAATTTTATCGAAAGAAATTATACATTAACAGTGACTTGTAACAACTAGAAGCACCTCATTTAGAGATCTAGAGAGGAAGATATGAATTTTCAAAGTTCTGCCCAGTATCAGTCATCTTTCCTGAACAAAAGTATTGTTTCATAGATTTCTGAGAGCTTGGCTTGATGAAATGATATGGAAATATTTTTTCTCCCTAGTTAATATCTGCATCTTTCCATATTGGTACCATTTTCATATATTGGATTTTTGTGGAATTAGTTGGACATTTTTGAAGTTCATATCAGTAAACTATGATAGCATCAGGACCCAGTCCAACCTCCAGACCAATTCGTATGTCAAATGTCTTGTGTGTGGGATTTTATGACTTGTAAATATTTGTAGCATGAAGTAGACATCCCAAGTGTTCCAGAATGACTAAGATTACATGTTTTTGATTTTTCTAGATTTAGTTATAATTTTTCAAAGTTTGCCTAGAAATGAGGCCAAGTCTGGCCGAAAATGAATATACATGTTCCATATCTCTTTTTGGTTTCCATGGGTTGAAAGCATGTTTTTATGAGGCAAATGAGTTGTAATGGTGAAATTAAATATGAGGATGCATAGCATGAGTTCACACGGTCCATATGACACCGAAATGAATTTTTAACCATGACGCAACGCAAGAAAGTGTATTAATTCAATGGAATTTCTCACTTTATTCTTACTATATCTCACATGAGCATGTAAGGGATGATAGATATAAGTTAGAAATGATGGTGTTACAAAAATTTTAAAATTACATAAAATTAATATTTTATAAAAACTTGAAATTATCAGATAGAAACTAAAATAATTAATAATATATTCGACCTCTAAACATACTGGATATATAATAAATAAATCAAATATAAATATTTTAAATACTTGGGTCAGGTGAAAGCTATTTAAAAGGGACCTACTGAAACAATGGCTCAAAGTCGAATCCATCTCTCAGGGATGGACAAAAAGTAGCCTTCACTGAGGTGTGATTGAAAGCAGTTGCACAGATTTGCTCATAGATTTTTCTTCTTCCCTTTCGTTTTCTTACTTGGTTTCTTTGATACCATCAAAATAAGCAAGGATTTTTATATTAAAATAAACGATAACGCACAAGTGGGATTTGGGTGCAAAATTAGAACCACTCACTCCTACGCTTGGAAGGACAATCACTTATTATAAGCACTACAAGAAAAAACATACTATTTTCAAGGGCCACTCCTTATGATTCCAGTCATCTCATCTAGTTAAACCACAGGCCATAATGTTTCCCTCATCATCATCATCATCTTCCTCTTCAGCTCCATTGTTGTTTTCAATTTTAATTTATATAAAATTTGTTAGAATTTATGTTCATATTTTAAAAATTGATGAAATTCAAAATTTATTTATAATATACTGTATTTTATAATTTTATAAAGTTATACCAAAAATTTTTAATAACTAATTATTTCATTAAACATATAATTAATATATTTAAAAGCAGAAATTATACGTCACCTAATATATCTATGAGACGTAAATATTTTAACAGTATAAATCTCATATTTCCGTTAACATTGGAAAATTTTATTTTAAAATTAAAATTCTCTTTATTTTCATAAATTATTGATATCTATTTTTTGTCACATTTAATTTTTATATCAAACATGAGGATATATTTAATATTTATCGATCTTATTATACATAAATCTTGTAAATTGAACATGAAAAAGTTTGAAGAAAAAGTTACTACTTAAGATAGCAACACTTGTAAACTATAAAATATTATTTACCATAAAATATTATTTGATTACACAAATAAATAAGTTATTTTAAATAAAATTATCATATAAGATAAAATTCATTTTTCTCTAATTAAATTAATATAATTGTCGCCATCGCTTATTCGTATTCATTTTCTCACCACGTACCTTTTGTTATCCATATATGTTCTAATACATATGCTTCACAAATGGATAATTTTATTGCCACATATTTTATAGTCATAACTACTCATTAGTTTAGATAGATTTATTTGTTTTAGAAAAATAAAACCAAAGCACTTGCATTGTGTTGCAGCTGCAAGAGTTTGTGTAGATGCGTTTAACTTCCCTCCTAAAACGTAAATTCCAATTTAAATAAAATAAATAAGTGAATAAATATTTAATTATTGCAAAATCGAGAAATTTAATTTTCGTAATTAATTTTGAGAGTGACTACATGAGACTGTTTATGTACTGTCTAAAATTTAGTTTTGCTAAATTTGTTATTTGCCAAATCTCTAAATTGGGCAAGTGATCAGCACAAAATACAAGATAATCTCATATATGTATGTCGTCAAAAAAAAAGATGAAAATAACATAATACTGATAAAACTTTTTTATTTGTATAAATACAAGAAGCTCTCACAAAAATTTCAACGTAACCTCCCTTAAAATATGGATTGCTTCCAAATTAATTACAACACCCCAATCATGACTTATACATTGATATAAATGAGAGCTCCATTCTCAATACCCACAACACAATTCAAACTCAATATAACTACGTCCATGGAAGCAGGATTTGCTTATAAGGAGCTAAAGTAGATTATAATTAATTTAAAATACAAAAAACATTGCCCATATAAACAAGTGAAAACTCATCAACAGAATGCTAAGCCACCCTTTATATTTAATACTCCCTCCGGTCCAGTATATAAGGCACCTTCTAGAAGATTTATTTGGTCAAAAATATAAGGCACCATGTAATCTTTTGTGTTAACTTTCCAAAAATGCCCCTCTTTTTTTTAAAAAAGAAATGTTAGTTTAGTTTTTTTCTTTTTCTCTCTCTTTCATAAATAAGGGTGATAACCATGATTTTTATATATTTTAATTCCCCTAACTTAGGCATTTTAATGATTAAATATGGTTCCAAGACTTCAATTAGATAAGATTTTATTTTAGTTCCCATCTTTTGCACTTTAGGAATTAAATCACAAAATCTTGGATTTTTAATGCATAAATTTCTATAGATAATTTTGTAGTCTTTCCTACTTAATTTCTCCTTCCATTCTTGGTGGGCAGATCATTGGACTTCCACTTGTGGCATCACACATTCATACATGGAGAAGAGAAATGAACAAAGAAAAGGCAAAGCAAGATGTAAACTCAAAACAGAGGAAAAGCCATGGTTTAAGAAAGAAGAAAGCAACGTGGAAAGGAGTGTAAAGCAAAACCATGCATGGAGCTTCGGGTTAGTGAGCTGAAGGAGGTTTCTAACGTGATTAAGAAGATGCAATGGGTTGTAAGATGACCACATCAGCTTAAGCATAAAGAGTACGTGGTAAGGGAGAAGAGAACCATCCACGAAGCACTTGAATAAGAAAGAAGAATGAAGCTAGGGGTATCAAGAGAAGAATGAGCTGCATGGGACGTGGAAAACCAAATGAGGCAACAGCTGAACAGAAATGAAGCTAACGCGGGGGAAGCACTGCAGCCATTAAGGAGCTTGAAAGCCATGAGGAAGTAGCAAGGGTTTGGAAGCTCGAGTTATACTGCATGCGAGTAAAATAGACGAAGAAGGAGAAGCAACTGTAACATGCAGACTTATTTACATGGATGGCTATGAGTTACTGAAAAAGCATCGAGTCAAGGAAGCAACAAGCTGCTACACGACCAAAGAAGCTACGTGAAAGAGCTGAGAACGTATAAGCATATCACGTGGAAGTTATGGGTTGCAACATAAATAAACAGAAAACACATTAAAAGCTAGATGTTGAAGGATGCAGAACACGTGGGAGGCAGCATCAAAGAAAGCTAGGAGAGTGTAAGCCATGTTCTCCTTCAGCAACACTAAGCTACTGGTTCACAAATGAAGAGAAGCAAGAGTTGGGTGCTGCACGAGCTGAGAGATGAAGAAGCTGAGCTAAACACGACATGGAAAAAAACTGGGAAGCAAACACGTCAGAAGCAGCTAAAGGTTCCAGTGAATGAGCTGTGGGCTGATGTATATTAAAAGTATACATCCTTTAATTTCCATTTTTTTTCAAATCAAGACATAAGCCTTTATGAGTCTTTGTGTATTGTGCTTGTGTTTCGGTCACTAATACCTAACGTGACTCGGGTATTAATTGTACTTATGTAAATATGCGAACTTGCCCTATAACTTTACTTGTATATATGTATAGATTTCTTGTAGATAATAAAAAGTTTTTTAAAATACCTAAGATAAAAATAATGATGCTAGAATTCTTCATGAAATTGACAATCATATTTACAAGAAACTATATTATTAACTAACTAGTGTGATTGTTAATAATTAGAAATAAGCATAAAATATCATAATATTTAGGATTCACATGAAAATTTTAAAATTACATAAAATTAATATTTTATAAAAATTTAAAATTACCATATACAAACCAAAATAATGATATATTGGGCCTCTAGACATACTGAATATATAATAATAAATCAAATATAAATATTTTAAATACTTGGGCTAGGTGAAAACTATTTGAATGGGACTTACTCTTAAATTCAAGTAACCAAAAGAAAAAAAAAAAAAACCACACACACACAGGGGACCTAGTCTTAAATCCAAGTAACCAAAAAAAAATGCAAACCCATACGCACACGCACACATGCTCGTGCACACACAGAGACAGAGACACGTACACATAACATTGACGGATGAAATTATTGCTCAAAGCCAAAACCATCTCCCAAGTATGAACAAAAAGCAGCTTTCATTGAGGTGTGGGTGAAAGCAGCTCCACAAATTCACTCATAAATTTTTCTTCTTCCCTTTTGTTTTCCTACTTGGTTTATTTGATACCATCAAAATAAGCAAGGATTTTTATATTGAAATAAACAATCACGCACAAGTGGGATCAAGGTGCAAAATTAGAACCACTCACCCCTATTCTTTGAAGGACAATTATTTATTACAAGCCATCTACTTCTTCATATTTTGTTTCTACGTGAATCTTTTGTTTAAGATGGTAGTAGATCTCATAACTTTAAGATAGATATTATTTATAAAATAAAAACTATAAATTATTTCTCCTAAGGGCTGTAAATGAATTCATCCTTAATATGATTAAATTTATTTATTTAAAATAAAACCATTCAATTTAAAGATGAATCAAACTTTAAATAAACAAAAAATTATACTCAAACTCAGCTTGTTTAATTATTCACGAACAATATTATAAATATAATATATGATTATATGCACATATAAAAATTGAACTAAATAAAAAATTATGAACTTTTGTACTGTATATACGTGTGTGTGTGTGTGTGTGTGTGTGTGTAAGAATATTGTATAAATTTCCATATTACTATGAGAGCATCTAAAAAGTAGATACAACCACATATCAGAAATGAGAAGAAATACTCTAATAAATAAGCCAAGCCTAATTTGAACTTTTATAAGTCAAATCCAAATAATTCACAAACAATTTAGTTCATTTACACTCTTGTTTTCGATAAGTATATTGTAAAGTCATGTCTAAGTTTAATTATAATGACATTTTAAAATTTTTATGAAGTCAGTTAAAAGCAAATACAATCACATATCAATTGCAAGATAACGGAAGCAATGCTTGTGCAAAATTTTTCTGTTCTTCTTTTAATAACATAAGAAGTCTATATAACTTGGAAAGAAGGGGGAATTGAAAAAAGTAGTCAAAATCAAACTCATCACTATCTATTTTAGAGTAGTTTAGACACTCATATCTATTGTTCTTTTAACAAAAAAAGGTTTCTTTTGCACACATGATTAACAACTCAGTGGTTTTATGTAATTTTTTTATATAACACAATAATAATACAATTATATTTGCAATATTTTTACAAGGAACATTCTATTTTACTTTTCTTTTGCCAAGCCATTTGAAAACTTTTAATTTGTATTGTTTCAAATTATAGTACCACAATGTATGGCAAAATCCTCCATTTCAACTAGGTACCCAATGGAAGGTGGTGATTTATTTGCACTTCTCACCTTCCTATATTTTTTGTTAGGATGCTCATGGAGCTTATCTAACATGATCAAATTTGGTTATTCAATTTTTAAATTATCTTGGACCAATAAAAGCATAAAAATTGGGATTCAAGAATTAGCCTCAAACCCAAAATAAAGCCAAAAAACACTTATTCTCTTAAGCTGAGTTAATGCCAACATTGTCTACATGGTTTAGTGCCTTCCTTCATCTCCTTTGCTCTACCTTTTAAAGGGTAAGGATTCAATGGCATAGTATCCACCATTACCTTTTGTCATCCATCTTATCCCCCTAAAAAAAAAAAGAAATAATAATAACATGAAGACTACCAATGGCAACAGATTCTAATATCGATTTACAATGAATAAATTAAATATTTGTAAGCATGCTAGAAATATACCCCACTACAAAATCAACTTGATATATACATACATACATATATATATTATATGATTAACCTAATTTATTTATCTATCTATTATCTAATTATTATGATAAAAGAGTTCCACCTCTTTGAAATATTAACAAGTAGTGCTTTAAAATAGATTCCAAACCTTCTACATATGAATTGCATCATGCAGATCAAGACCTACACAACAAGACATTGGCTTTTACTACATCAATAGTAAAATCATAAGAGGATGGCAAAGGATAAATATTCTAGTGATGGGGGAAAATTCAAAGAAGAAATTGATCTTCTTTCATGAAGCAACAAGAAAGTCAAGATTGGTGGGGTTAGGGTTATTGATAGTAATGCTATGGTAAACATGAATGCGTTGGAGGAAAATGCTCTACACAAGAGAGAGAATGACCATGAGTCATATTTAAAGAAGCAGCTTGGCTTGGTTCATCTCTTACACTGAATCCATAGGGAATGAACCATAATCTAAAGGGAGGCAATGCAAAGATTAAGTTATCCATGATAAGGATTTTGATGGTTTGTTTTCAGACCCAAAAGACATGATGGACTTGGATTCTAGTACCAAGTTACATAATACATGCCCCCATGTTATAGTCACAAAGGACAAGTATAAGGAAAGGTGTAGTCTATGGAGAAAATCCTTAATGGTCAAATTGCTGGGGAAGGGGATTGGCTTGAGTTTCTTGAAAGCTTGCCCGGAGAAACTATGGAAATTACAAGGTTTAATCCATATATTAGACTTGGAAGGTGATCCTTATTTGTTGTTTCATTTACTGTTAGAGACAATTTCCTCCATGCTTACTATGAGCAACCTTAGATGATCATTACCATTATTTAGTGGTTTAAAGATAGTGCCCAAATTTTCATCCTTTGGATGCTAATAAGTTGACTACGATTGCTGCTTGGATATGGATTCTAGGACTACCTATTAAAGTTTTACAACATTTGTTTATTATAAAGGATTGGAAACTTAATGGGGAAAACTCTAAAGGAAGAGTCATCAAAATATTTAACTTCTAAAGTTAAATTTACTTGAATTTGTGTTGAAATCAATTTGAAGAAGTAGCTTCTTCCTAATTTCATGCTAAAGGAAAGGGTGTACAAATGTAAATGTGAGAGGTACAAATATAATTAATAGACTATGGAAAGGAGAAGTTTATATTGACACTAAAGCAAAGGAAGATCTTTCTACCAATGGTAATTAGCCTTTATTAAATGGTGACACTACCATTGATCAAATGGAGAAGAAGGAATTAACCTTTGGCCTATAGATGTTTGTTAAGAGGACTAAATGATGAAAATGAAGCATCTTATCATATAAGGAAATCTACTAAAAGAAAGATACTTCTAACGCTATGGTGACTTCTTTAAGTGAATATTGTCAAGCAATGTTATCCACATGAAAGTGTTTGAGGCCTAGGTAGAGTCTAAAGGAAAAATCAAGAGTATAAGGAAGCAAGGAACAAATGACTTATTTTTAGGTCAACTAAAAGTCAAGATATGTCATATCTCAATAAACCATGTGGTTTTGATGCATAATAAACATCAAAGCCCATCATGGACAAGGAAAAATGGATTTGTTGCCCATAGAGCCTTGAGGAAGTACATAATGGTATGTGAAAGTTAGTTTAGACAAGTTTAAGGCAAGCTCTGAGTCAAGAGACCCATTTGCTATTTTGGATAACCAACCAATGGATTTGGATCTACATTATCGAACTGAAGCTAGTAACGTATCTTTGGACCCTATTACCACTAATCATAATAAGGGGTTGATTTTTAACAAGGATAAAGAGATGTTGAAAGGACATCCTTTTAAAGAACCCTTATTAGGAAATATAATGTCAAGTTATTGAAAATTCACATGAAGATGTAGAGTGGCCTCTTCGGAGCATTAATATTGGAGAGTATGCTATATAGAATGATGTTAAAGACCATAATAGGTCTAGGTATTATTAGCCCTTGTCTTCAACTTTCTTTATTTAGTTATGGATTACTTCATTTAGAATTGCAAAGGTACATGTACAAGGTCATTTCCAAGTATTATTATGGACTTTACTAGAGGATAAAAGCTCTTTTATAGTGCTAGTTGAAATAAGATAGAGTGGAATAGTAGCTAAATTGATATCTAGGAAAATGGGGTTTATAGGTATGTTAAGGAAAGAGGCCTAAGGCTTTTCAGGAGGTATTTTGTGCTTGTGGAAATAAGATATTGTACTATGAATGTGTTATTAAAACATAAGTAGTTATATTCATCTTTTAATTAAAAAAGGAACCTCAAAACCATGGTTTCTTACTATTGTGTACAACAATCCACGTAGAAATAGATGACAGGAGTTGAGGGACAGTCTTGATTTGATTTGAAGCCATTTTGGTGGCCTTGTTTCTTGGTAGGGGATTTGAACACTTTCTTGTATGCATATAAGAAGAGAAGGGGTCCCAATAATGAAAGAATCTCAAACATTGATTTCTAAAGATTTTTTAAAGTTACTATCTCAATCACTTTAGGATTTCAAGGTAGAAAATTTACTTGGAAATGCAATTCAGTTGAGATTAGAATAGATTAGATCATGCTATTATTAATGATGAATAGTTTACTTGCTTCATTGATGCTTCAATTGTTCACCTCCAAGTTTAAATCTAATCATTTTTCTCTATCATTGAAGCTTTCCTCTAATAGCTTAAGAGAACAACTCTTTC